>CM060872.1:28043060-29243060 GCA_030737845.1 Acorus calamus
AGCAATCGAAGAATAAAATGTTTTCTAATAGTCCAGAAAACTCAAAACATTTCAATGATCGAGTTTGGTGAGGATTTTATCTTGGGAAAGCAACATTTTGTATCAAGGGAAAGCCACCTCCTGGTGTGGAAATATTGAAGATGCGATCCCTCACTGAAGGGTCTTCATTGAGCCTTCTATTAAATGATTTAATTGTGAAACCATGTTGAGGATCATGTTTCCACTCTATCATGTCTTCCTCTTCCAAATTCAAGTGCACTTCTTAGTTCCTCTACCTTTTCTTCACTAAGGTTTCTCCAAAGTGTTGGACACCACTTCTCATGCCATCTAAGTGTTTTGCATTTAGGAGATGAAGAAGAAGACAATTTATATGAATGCAGTGGAAAGATTGCTTCCAAGTTAAAGAAGCTGAAAGTTGAACCCATATGGTGGGCGAGAAATGTGAAATATCAAAGGAATTTGAAAAAGGAGAACTTGGAAGAATTTATTATGAATCTTGATGGCTTGGAAGAGGATGGGTGCTTGCTTGTGAGGGTGGGGCTGTACAAATAAGGCAACAATGAAGATCTTACATATGGAAGAGCTAGATTGTGGATACAAATGTAGGGCACTCTGAGTGGAGGATAACGAGACAATTTTTTTCTACAAGGTTGACAATATTAATCACATTGCTAAATTAAAAGTGAATTGAGGGTTGGATTGAAGACAATAGACAGATAAAAAAGATGTTGATCGAGCATTTTAAGAAGACATTCAAGGCAAAAAAAGATGAAGATTGTCTTGATTCAATGAATATATCAGGTGGTAAGATGATTTGCATGGATTGAAAAGCCCTTAGATCCAGGAGGCTATTCTTGGTTCTAATGAGCAGAAAGCTTTGTGGCCTGATGATTTTCCACTCAAATTGCAGGAAATTTGGAATATGGTATATGCAAATTTAGGAAAGCTGTTTGAAGAGTTCTTCAGGGGTTCTCAAGGAGGCTACTTGAATGTGTCTTTGTTTGCTTTAATCCTAAAGAAAGGGGCCACAAATGGAAATTAATGCAGGACTAAGCTTATCTTCCAAAGGAAGCGCATCTATATTGAAAAATGTTGAACAATAATTACAAATTCGTTATGGAGTTGGGGGTGCTTTTTGGTGATGAATTTGTTAGCTCTATATGGGTACAAATTGTACCAGGTGGTAAAAACCATGTGATATTGTATGGGGTTAAGGATCCCTCGATCCTCTTCTCATTTTTTGCTTTTGATTTTTGTTTCTTCTTTGTGACATTTTTTGCCTGAAGATCCCTTGTCTCCTTTGTTCGAGAGGCTTTTTTTTAATAATATAGCTCCTACCTGTCATAAAAAAGGGAGGAAATTTATGACTTTAGACCAATAAATGTGGGTAATGGGAGCTATGAAGAGATGGCTGAGATTTTAACAAAGGGCTTATTTATTGAAGAAAACCGGTTTGCTTTCATCAGAAGCAAATTGTTACAAGATGGTTTTTCAATGGCTCAAGAATCACGGTTCATGAAAATTCTAGGTAAAGGGTGATATGTAAAGGTTTTGAAAAGGCCTATGACAATGTAGAATGAGGGTTCTTACAATTTTTATTGTTTTGCCACTGTTTTGAGCATAATTGGATTATAATGATTTGGGACTGCATTGTGTCGATCAAGACCTCAGTCCTTGTAAATGGTAAACAATGCGCACCTCATAACGTTATAGCCAGAGTGATACGCTATCATTTTGTTGTTCATCTTTGTAACCTATGGTGTGATGATCATAGGTTTGGTTGATAGATTTCCATATTGATCAGATGGGAAAATGGGGATGGAGAAAAATTCATTTCTGGGAAGATGGGGTGCGGTGATCTTCCCTTTGTGCTGAAATTTTTGAGTTACACAAAATTGTAGTAAATAAATCAAGATTGTTAAGGAATTCTAGATGAGAATGGAAGATGATTTTATGTGGCTCCCAATTAGGAGAAAAAATCTGATAGACGAGAAGGAATAATAATTTTTGATGTGGATCTAGCTGCAACAATCTTTTTAGCTGATGTTGTAGTGCTGGGTAGTGTTATTTGGATACCCAATCCAAATGAGAATTTCATGGCTAAGAGGAGCTATAACTAATATGGTTAGTTGGCTAATAGAATTTCAAGGCCAAGAGAATTCATGCAAACCCAACTTTGGTTAGGTGGCTAGCATCTCCCCTCTCTGTGAAGGAGTTCAGGGTATCAAATCCCGGGGAGCACCAATCTTCAAAAAAGAAAAAAAGAAAAAAAAGAGGAGCTATGACTAGTGGGGAAGTTCCTAGTGCACTTGGTTTGCAAAAATTTAAATAAGCTGCAGGGATTCTTAATGACAAAAACATTATTGAAGGTGCAGGGATTCTTATGGATGATTTATCAGAGGGTCTTGATTAAGAGGTATAGAGAAAAATGAGTTATGAAAAGCCAACAACTTGCGTCCTATATGGTAACAATGATGAGGCGGTAGAGCAATTCTTTTGCTATTCTCCTCTTTCTAAACTTCTGTGTGCAACTTGGGCATGACCATGGGGTTGAAAGCACACTTTAGCAATCTAGAACAGTTGTGGGAAGCTGGAAAGTGAAGTATTTTCTTAAAAGCAAAGGTGTCGTCCCATATCATCATCCTTGGCATGTTGGTGGCTGTTTGATCGACGAAGAATGATGTAGACCTTCTTCAAGTAGTCCTCTTGTGTTTCTCTTTTGTGTTATTTTTTGTTTCCCCTTTTATGGCAATGTACCCAAAGTTTATCCTCAATGAAACTAGTGGTAGAATCCATGCTACTTTGTTCAAATTTCAAATAGAAAAAAGTTCTTTGGTTGGTTGACTTCATAGGGTTGAAGGGCCAATAACGTGTTGGATTGCTGCCATACATTGCAGTGGGGTGTGTAAAAAGGGGAAGGTTGTAATGCAAGTGTGCGGATTTGAAAAGTTGTAATGCAAGTGTGTGGATTTGAGAAGTTGTAATGCAAGGTTGTAATGCAACTTCTCAACTTCAAATTTGAGAAGTTGCTAACTATGGTCTACCAAGCAAAATGGGTCTCAAATGTGGATTTGATTTGTGGGATGCGCAATGCGGAGGCAAGTCTACCAAGCGCTTCCTTGTTCTTTGTCCTATGTCTAGGGATATCTTAGCTTTGCTCAGTATAGTGACAGGAATAGGGCGAACTTCACAAAATTGGATGGCTTGTGGGCAGAGGGGAGTAAGCTGCAGAGGAAGGGAGATAGGAGTGTGAAGGCAAAAAATTTGCAATTCTTCATCTTGGCGGTGCTATATGTGATCTGGCTAATGTGAAATCAAGTATTATTCAAGGGAGATCCACTATATATGTAGAACATTTGGGTGTTGGTTGTTCAAATAATAAAAGATTGGAGATGGTTTTTTGTGGGGCCTGGTTGTGTGATGTACTCAGGGGGAGCGGGGAGACTATTCATTGAGGAGTAAAGGATGTTGTTGCTGATGTGGGATCGGATATCTCCTCTACTGTTGGCCAATCAGTTTGGGTCTTGCTTTGTGTTTCGTCTTAATGTTTTGGGCATTTGCGTCTTTATCAATAAATAGTTGTTGAATGGGATTTTGTTTTTGTATTTGTTTTCTTATAGGTTTGGTTTTCTAACCACTTGGGCTCAAAGATTACAAGCTGTTTTTCTTTGGAAAATCCAGATGTGTGCTCCCACTTTACTAAGAAAAAGAAATATATGATGTTTGGTCATGGGAATGTGATGGAAAAAAATTGCCACCACAGGCTAGTCATCTGTGCAAATTACATTGTATTTTCGACTAGATCCAACAAGTTGATCTTATGAGTGCTATTATAAAATGGGTAATCTAGCATGTCTACTTTAAATGTTTTATGAATGGCTTGCAACCCTAAAATTCCATAAAAATTTTAGTCCAATACATAATCACTGGAGTAATATTTGACATTTGCTAAGGGATAAGTTTGACAGCTTATCGTTTTATTGTATTCTAGTTCTAATGTTCTATTCATGCTCATTTACTACAGTATATAGTTGGATAGTTTACATTATGTTTTCATTGTTTAGTTCCATTTTCTGGAGCTACAAATCTGCTTAGTCTAGCCATCTCTATCTTAATTTATCAAGATGATGGGTTTCATGTCTGCCCAGTTGTATAGCTTTGCTTTCCTTTTCTATGTATTTTCTATTAACATTTTTTTACTTGCTATATTAGAAGTTAAATATCTTGCTCGATATGTATAAAAGTTAAATATCTTGTCCTCTCCTTTCATCAATTATTGTTTATTTCACAGGATTATGTGGGAAACAAGCGTTTGGAGTTATCGGGGCAATTGATATCTTTACTATTTGAGGTAATTAATCTTATTCAAAGATGACCACTTTTAGTAATTTATTCTCTCTGTTGTATTAGTCTGTTTATTTTTCTTTTTCATAATCTGTGTTTTTCTCTTTTGCAAGGACTTGTTCAAAAACATGAATAATGATATTCTACTTGCTTTTGACAAGTCATTTGACAAGCGAAGTCGTTCTAATCCACCGAACTTTATTAAGGTGAGCCAGGGCCATCTACAAAACCTATCCATTTTTGGTATCCATTTTTGCTCTTAAGAAGCTACACAATTTATTTCAAGGTACAATGAGCAATAAGATACTTCGTAATTATTTTTACATTGGGTGCCTCCTCCCAACAAAATAATAAAATAAATCATTTGAGTAATGTGAATCTTGATGTATTTGTCATGAACATTGTCATTTGTCTGATAGCCATATCTCTTGAAAGGTCTTGTGTGTTTAATTCTTTTTATATTTTATGCTTTATTTAAGCCATGAATCTCTTTTATAAATTTTTTGACATATGGTTTGTGAATATTATTTGTGTTTGTTCATTTTTCACAAAGAGCACATATGCCTTGCTTTAAATTTTTTTGACTTTTTAAAATCTAGTGCTCTATGGAATATTTTTTTTTGTAGAATTACCTCACGTAGTTCTATTATATTTTAGGTTCTAAGTGTGAGTTGTTGTATGTGATGCTTTTCCAAATAATTATGAAAGATTAGTAATTTGAATTCTGGTTCCATTAGCCTCATATGTATAGTTCAAAGTGCGGCCGCACGTGCTGATGTGCCCCCCCTTGGCGCACATCAGCTGGTACTGTCCAAGTGCGGTCATGTGGGATCATGTGCGGCCAGCTGTTTGAATCCAATTCGAACGAGAATTAAACGGTCCTTAGGCGTTCAAATCCAGTTCTAACGGGAAATCAAACGACCCTTCAGGCGTTCAAACTCAGTTCGAATGTGATTCAAACGGTTCGAACTCAGTTTAAACGGGATTCAAACGGCCTTTAGGCGTTCGAACCTAGTTCGAACAGAATTCAAACGGTTCAAACCTAGTTCGAACATGATTCAAACGGCCCTTATGCATTCGAACCCGGTTCGAATGGGATTCAAACGGTCCTTAGGCGTTTGAATTCCGTTCGAACGGGGTTCAAACACCCATATACTAAATTTTTTTTTAAAAATAAAATATACAAATACAATGTGCTACCGCATGTATAGTACATGCGGCCGCATGAACTGTATGTGGACCCCACCGCATATGGGGGTCCGCACATGTTTTTAAACTATGCTCATAGGCACCACATTTGTGAGTTTTTTTCCTTCTTCCAATGATAAACTTGAAGTCGTAAATCCAGAATTGGATATTATGTTTTTTAGATGATGCTGGATTTAAAAAGGAAAAAAATTCATATGACCCTTACAAACTTTCATATATCAACATAACTCCTTGTGTTTATGTGAATTCCATATAACACCCTGAAATTTTATATCAAAATTCAAATCAGCCCTTCTGTTAGTCAAACTAACCCTTGGGTTAGTGCCAGTTAACCTCATTTGTAAAAATGACTTTTTTAGCCCCCATCTTCAAACCCCACTCATTTTTTTTCATAATTGCCATTTTGACCCCTTGCGAAGCTCTGACCCTCCAAACCCTATGATGCTCTGACCATTTGAATGTCTGATCTATTCATACCCCTGGCCTGTTCAAACAATTCGAATCCTCTTTTACCCCAGTATTTAAGCTCTGAAATCGATTCTCAATAAGCTCCCTCCAAATCAATTCCTTTGCAAGCTTCTCCGGTGCAATAGGAGATGAGATCAAATTGACTCTGACAATGCTGCAAGAGGTAATCAGATTCAGCATCACCTCTAGACCATCCCTTTGCCTTCTCCATAATCTTCCCCAAATTAGTTCTTTCGCAAGCTTCTCCCGTGCAAGAGGAGGAGATCAAATTGAATCTGACAAGGCTACAGGAGGAAATCAGATTCAGCATCACCTCCAGACCAGCCCTTTGCCTATCTGTGGCTTCGCTTGATCTCTCCCCTGCATCTTCTTATCCCCTCCTCCATAGTCAACAGTTTGTTGACTCTATTGCCCAATGTAGTTTGACAGTGCACCTTGTTATCGTTGAAGTCCTCCTACAACGAGTCCATCACATCCTTCGCATCCCCGATCCAATGCCCCTCCACCCCCATTAGGAAATGGTGATGAAGTCAAGGGATGAGCTGGGATTGGTGATGATGGTGGAGTAGCTAAATGAGTTTTCACGGTGTAATATGTAATTCATAAGATTCCTATCTTTTCTTCTCCTCTCCTCTCCTTATATAAGGAGAACCCTTGTCTCCTTTTCACGGGTTGCTTTTCATAAGACTCTCCTGTCTTATTTCAATAAAATAAAATGAAGTTCATAAAAACACATGAGGTTATGTGGATATCGAGTAGTTTATAGGGGGTTAGATGTATTTTTCCCTTTTAAAAAATGTTGTAGACGTGATTCCTAGTCTATTCTTCTTTTTGCTCGAACATGACATATATTGAACTCAAAATCCATCTTCTTTTCACTCAAGAACACGAAATTCACATATTGGGCATGAGCCACTCATGAAAACTTTTGTTTATTTACTAAAGTTGATAGGTCTTTGCTTTAATGACCCAAAGATGAAGTTAAGACAGTAAATTACATGATGAAAGATTGATTTAAAATTTATGCAACTAAAGCTTGTGAAAATTTATCGCTTCTCAAACATGAAGACTCATCAAATTTCCAGTTTATCGCTTCTAAAACTGAATTATAGAAAGGTGTTAGATGGTGTCAGGTTTAGGATTACCAGTTTCAAATAGATAATTTTCAAAAATTGTAACAAGATGACATGGCCGCTAGGTGGTGTGTCAAATGATTGTCGCTGAATATGTTTGACATTCCTACTTTTCTAATTGTTTTTCATAATTTATTTTAAACAATTCACCTTTATATTTTACTTTCTTCATGCATGTTTTTTAAAAATTCACCCTAGGTGGTGCGTCAAATGACTATGTTAGTAACTTCTTATCTAGTTTTTTTTCTAAGCTAGTTTAGCAATAATTAGGTATCCTCTGTTTGCTTGTATCCACCAAATTTGCCACTTCTTTTTTATTTTTGAGGTTCTGACGTTCTGTTTGGTTAAGGAATATGGTTAGGATAAGAATAGGAATACAGATCCTTCCTTTTCAGAATAGTTGTTGGAATTCCCACTTTACCCTTGATAAAACCTAGATAGTTATTTGAGGGGTACTGTTGAATAGCTTCCAAAGGTTTTTTTTATCCATGGAATCCTCCAATTGATGTGGTTTTTATTCACAGATTGACCAAACAAGAAACGTAATGGCTGTATTTATAATCTGAATTTATATGGTGTCCAAGATTATGAAGACAACTGTTAGGATCAGAGATGGCGGTGGTGGAGGTGCTTTTAACATTGCTATAGGATGTTCGAAGATAACAGAATTGAAGATTTTTTTCTCTTTTAATAGCTTCCCTCAGTTGAAGGCTCCAAATTTGGACTTAGGACTACATTCTTCCATAACACAATTGTGGGATGCCAAAGCATCTTTGTGGGTGAATTTTTGTGAGGCTCCTTACTTAGCATATAATTCTTGATAAATTGGTCAGGGAAATGTGATATGTGAAGTATGTGGTGCAAATGAAGAAACGATGCCTCATCTTTTTACACTTACACACTAAGTAGAATGAATTGGTCCAAGGTAGGAATTGCACTCGGATCCGATGTTCTTTTCACGATGCAATTGCTATGTGAAACTGGTTCAAGAATCGAAGAAAAGAAGGTGATAAAGTCCAATATTCAAATTTTTAAACATGATAGATGTTGCATTGCTGTGGGTTACGCACAATGAAATGGTTTTTCAAAGGAGACTAAATATGGGAAATATTTGTGTTATGGGAGAAGACACATTTCGGAGCAGATGCACTCATGTAATTATGCGTAAAAATAGCTTGTAGTGTGGTTAAGGGTTTGGTAGAACATTTAGTTTTTGTTTCCCCCCTTTTATTTTATTTTCTTTCTTGGTTATGCAAAAGGGGGAACTCTCCTTTCCATGTTTTAGGAATTTTTTTGTAACATTTGAGTAATGTAATTTTTCGGCCATTAAATAAGCAAATTTACAAAAAAGATGAAATATTATAGAAAATCTTTCATAATTGTAGTCTTAAATCTTAATACTTTTGAACCTTTATTTAACATTAGAACATGATTTTATTATATAAAATCTTAATATTTTATTAATTTTAGTATTTTAATAAGTAATGATCACAATTTTTGTTATTAATGAACCAGCTAGTTTAATCAATCTATAGCTGCTTTTCAAAAATCATGGTTGAACCGGTTGATTGATTGGTTTTTACTAGATTTTTATATGGTTGGGTTTTGTGGATAAATTAGACTGAAATTTGGACCGGGTAAAGGTTCAATAGGCTAGGTTGGGTTTTAAAACTATGCATAGATAATACATGGATAATGATTTCTTTTCTTTCGAAATCATGAGACAAGTGGGTTCTTGATGAGGTCTCTTTCCTCTAGGTGATGCATAATTTGGGTAGTTTGTTTGATGTTTTTTGTGGGGTTCCTCAAAATTTGTGGTCGTTACATTTTATTGTATTCTTTGTTTATTTTTTTAATTTTTTTTAGGGAAATCACTTGTTTCCTTTTGTGTAGGGGCTTTTTATTAATAAGACAGAATTTACTCCTTTTTTTTTTAAAAAAAAAGATTATAAGATAGCACCTACTTCTAGAAGTTCTAGTGGCGAGACAGATTCAGTCATGGGTGGCCATGGCTAGATGGATGTCAATGAGCTATAATCTAGATTGAATGGGGCTAGGAGGGAAGAGATTGAGGGCGAGGGGCGATAGAAGTGTGAAAGTGAGGATTTTTCCAATCTTTTGTGCCAGCGGTTGTGTGGGCGATTTGGCTAACATGTAATGAGGTCATCTTCAAAGGAACGACCCTCTACGTGAAAAACATTTGGGAATTGGTGATCCGGTTCATTGAAGAATGGAGGAGAATTTGTGTGGGGTTTAATTGTGTGTTGTACTCGGGGGTAGATTGAAGATTGAGTAGTATGTGAGAGGGGATATATTGGTCATAGGATGTTATTAGATCTCTCTTTTACCAGATCTTAGACTAGGTTTGGTCTTGTGCCAAGTTTGGTGTCTTTTGTTTGTTTGTATATGGGCATTCTCTTCTTCTTTAATAAAATGGAGGTAGAATGCCTACCATTTTTTCAAAAAAAAAAAAAAAAAAAAAAAACCAATTTAGCACATATTTCTTTTTTTTTAAAAAAAGACTTAATCTGTTATTGATTTCTGTTATACTTTGATTAGCAAATTCTAGTTGAATGGCTATGGTTTCTTTGATAGTATGTTTGGTTCTGTAAATATTTTTTGAATTCTTTATTGGAAGGTGCAATTGTTGTGACATTATTTTAATTTTCAGCCAATGTGCCGTGTTAAATCTTTTCTATTGTTGTTTGTTTTAATCTGTCGTTTGGTTCAGGATATTTAAATCATCATTGACGTAGAGGATACAATATATTTTTTGATACATTGAAATTTTCCATTCATACATGAATGAACCTTTTTTTTAGGTTACTTTATTTCTATATGTATTTTGAAATATACGATTTCCATGGTTGTCGAAGTTGATTTTCGTTTATAACATTTGTAGTATATTTTTCCGGATACTATTACCAAAGGCTTGGAGAAACCAATTTCCACCGGTAACTGGGATCTTAAACGGTTCAAAATGCATCGAAAAGGCGTATCACAGGTTCAATTGCGTTTCATTTTTTTTTTGTATGTCATTGAAGCAACGGTAATCTATATTTCAATTTTTTCTCTTCTATAGGTGCTTTCTAGATTATCCTTTATTGCTGCTTTGGGCTACATGACAAAAGTCTCTCCACAGTTTGAGAAGACTAGGAAAGTTAGTGGGCCTAGAGCTTTACAACCTAGCCAGGTGATTTTGTTTCTTGGCTTTATACATGTAAAATAATGACCCTTGTGGATGTTGGCATGTTAATACCTCATATTTGTGTCCAATTATTTAGTTTTGGTTGGTAAGATAACTTTGTATGCATATAACTATATATTAAATATAATTGAATAACATATAATAGAATTGTTATGTGCTCGTTTTTTTACCAGTGGGGAATGTTGTGTCCCTGTGATACTCCTGAAGGTGAAGGTTGTGGATTGACGAAAAATTTGGCTTTGATGACTCATGTCACAACAGATGATGAAGAGGGGCCACTAATTTATCTGGTATGTTTTTCTCTTTTGAATTGATTATATTATGTTTTCTATAAGTTGAATCATCCCTCCTCCCCCCCTCTCTCTCTCGAATTTTTTTCGTCTATTTATATTATATATCTTGTTTTTGCTTGGTAAATAATTTCCATTGATATAAGAAATGTACAAATTTACATCAATACAAAAAGAAGAACTTGAGCAATGATGAATAGCCCAAAGCTTGACACTGGTGCTAAAACATTAGAGTTACAAAGGGCATAGAGAAGAAGAAAAGTGGACTGGAATTCTCTTCACGATTTTCTTATATGCAGGATTCCTTCTTTGTCCTCTGCAATCGGAATTCTGGCCTCAACGGGCATATGGGCTGGCTCAAAAACAGAAGTGTCTATAGAAGATTGAATGGAGGCGAGAAAATCTGCCACTCTATTCCGTTCGAGATACACATGCGTTGCCTTCCACTCGGCCAGACCGGAGGTGATCCGGTGAATAATGCGAATATCTTAAAAGCAGTGGATTGAAGCCCTTTCCATAAATCCAAGCAACTGCAGTGGAGGAATCTGATTCTAACCAAACCATAAGGAGATTACAATCCCTATTTGAAGACAGAGCTTGAGTCCAGCTGCAATCCCTTTTAATTCAAGAATATTAATCGAAGCAGCACGGGGAGCAAGGCCTAACAGAGGCAATCACCATGGGATTCTCTGATGATAACACCAAATGAAAATCTATCCTCTCCCAATGACCCATCAGAATTGATTTTAGTCCAGTATGGAGAGTGGGGTTTCCAAACAACTTTTGAAGAAGCCTGCTTCTAAATGAAAGAGATATGAAACAACCTACTAAATACTTGAGTGAGTGGAGAATCACCCTCCATGATAGTACTTGCAAAAGAATAAATGGAATAATATTGTATTGAGTAATGGAGACCGAAAGGTCCCTTATATAGTTATAAGATGTACAAACCTTAGAAACAGAAAAAGATCAAAATACCTATGACAAAAATCCGACCCGGGTGGGGGGGGGGGGGGGCTGCGGTCCGTGGGGGACGTTGCCCCCCAACCCCCGGGCATTTGGGAATAGGCCCAACAACAAGCCTATATAATAACTCCAATACCCGCAAACCTGAAACGAGGACTAAGAAGTATCTGTTGTATGAGTTTGCTTTTGGATATGACGATTTTGAAAATCTGCTTGTTCTTTGCTTTTCAGATGGACCGGAGAAGTTGGGAGAAGAGAAATTGGAGAACCTTCTGTTCATCAGGAGAAGTGGAGAGAGAAACAAACCAAGAGTATGTTTCTCCCAAGCTTTGGTGTTAATTCTTTTCTTCTTCATTGGTTTGAGAAGGGAAACCCACACATAAGCCGAATATGAGCAATTATAGAATAAATGCAGGGCTGTTTCCTCTTCATTGGAGCGGAGGGCATTGTTTGGAGGTGGAAATCTGCTTTTTCTACAGCCTATCAAGAATTGGCAGTCTATTCAAGGCTGTATGCCAGGAGAGGAAGCTATTCCTTGTAGGTTGGATGGGATTCCAAATGGTTTTGGTCCACTCCAAGTGAGGTTTAGGGGATCTAACATGATTCGAGGCATAGGAGTATGTAAGCAGTTCAGTTTTGTGCCCAGCCCAAATAAGAATATCAGATCCCTAGCCCTGAACTTGATCTCTAATTCATTCCATATGTGATTGTATTCCACCAGCCATCTGGAAAGCTTTACCCATTTAACTGGCTTGATCTGGAGGACCCCAAAGGAGCACTTGTGAAAGTGGTGTCAAAGGCCGAATCAATTTAACCATGGCTCCTCAAGAAATCGACTCTGCCTGCTCTCACACAATGGAGGCCTCAACTTTTATTGTTCAATAGATTCCTTAAATATTCTCGACTCGAAAGCACGGACACGGCTGGAGGGGTCCCGTACCCGTGTCCGACACGTGTCGGACACGGACACGGCGGGGACACGGCATGGACACGTGTCGGACACGCCTCCAGCCGTGTCTGCTGAAATGGGCTGCATTTTTGGTCCGGACACGGCCCAGGACACGCCGGGGACACGGCACAGGACACGGCCCAGCCCAGTTTCAGCCCAAAAAGGAAAAAAAAAATCAGACTACCTCTCAGCTTCTTCTTCTTCAGTCTTTGCTGCTTCTTCTTCAGTATCTGCTGCTGCTGCTGCTGCTTCTTCTTCTTCTTCTTGTTCTTCTTCTTCTGCTTTGTCTTCTTCTGCTTCTTCTTCTTTCTTCTTCTGCTTCGTCTTCTTTCTTCTTCTGCTTCGTCTTCTTCTTCTTCTGCTTTTTCTGTTTTGTTTTTTTCAGACAGGGGAGGCGAGGAGGGCAACAGTGGAGGCGGACTTGAAATAGGATTTCAATCTGTTTTGTTTTTTTTTTATAATTTTATATTTATTGTTTATTTTTAGGGTGGAATAAATTGTCTTGTTTATTTTTTTTCACTCACACATTACGGTCACAGTCAAATTCAATATACAATTGTTTTGAATTTTATAAAAACATGTACTTCATCTCATCTATAAGATACATGTTTTCATATAAAAGGAAATATATATACTCCACTGAATCATTATTTTAATGTTTGTATATCCCTTTTTAGAACATTGACCCAAACCCATTTAAAACAGACAAGTTACCAAACCATTTAAAATGACCCAAAACAATCCATTTAAAACATGGTGGTGTATGAAAAACATTTAACTTCATATGGATATGCAATATATATTTATTATATTAATTTATTTGTTGCCGTGTCCTAGCCGTATCCGTGTCCTATTTTTTTTAAAATTGCCGTGTCGCCGTGTCCGTGTCACCGTGTCCCCGTATCCCGTGTCCGTGTCCGTGCTTCATAGATTCTCGACATGCATCAAGACACCATGGAATACAACTTGCTCCGGCCTCTTTTCCGCAGCTCATATTTGCTCGACCAATTTGAAATTGTCATCGAAGCCCATGTCATTTCCCAAGCGATGACCATATTTGAAAGGTGATCGTGCATGCAATACTGTGATTGATTTAGAACATGTGTGGAATCACTACTCTATTATATGTTGCATTCAAATGATCCCACAATCGAAATAAACTCATTGGAGTTGGAGTATATGGAGTTATGGACCTTTATGTTCCAGTTTGCCTTTGTACTTGAATTTTCTGTTGGGATCAACATTTTTTTTGTGTGATCAGAAGCAAGAAGGGAATCCACATGGTTACTTGAGATGAGAATCCCTAGTTTTAATAGGGCAATAACAGAGAAAAAAAATGGCACCATGGTAAGTTTTGAGGGCAATAATCTGATGCTCGTCTTTCAAATTAAATGAATCAACGGCTTGTTGCCTTTGAAATTTACAAGGTTTTGTCATATTATCATTATTGCTTTTGATCCTATCAAAAGTTGTCGCATAGAGAAATATAATAGACTGGAGTAGAGTGATGGACCTAATCGTTCTTACCTTTGTGGTTAGAAAAGTTATATGATCATTGCCGTGTGTGTGTTTTTTTTTCTTCACAGAAAAAACATCTTGAGGGGTGCTTTTCCATGCCACTGTATCTTCTTTCTCCATGCCTAATTGTTTGCCTAGATTAAACTTGAGATACCACAAGGGGGGGTGGGGATAAGGTATCATAGAGAAAACGTAATACTAAAGCTCTCAAATTAAGCTTAAGAGAATTGCTTGAACTCATAGATCTCCTCCTCCAAATTAGACATGACTTCATGTGGTTGCTTTCTCTTGACTAAATCCTCATCATGATCAATCGATCTGAATGGGTGAAAGACGTATTTCTTGCGAGATATGTGGTTTGGAAGAGGAAACAAGGAACCACCTTTCTTTGGTTTCCTCTTAAGCGAGACGATTTGGGAGAAGGTGGACATGGGCTCTCGGGTCTCCTTGCTCTTTTAACAATATATAGGGCATGCGGCGATGGTTTTGGATAGACGCAAGCTAGGTGATCGAAACAATTTTGCTAAATTCCAATGATTAGTCCCTCATGCGGTGTGTTGGAGCATTTGGCTCACTCAAAATGGAAGCGTCTTCCAACAAAAAGAGTCTACTTAACTAAAAAAAAGGATGACTATTTTCTCTCATTAGAAATTGAGTTGCAATTATGTTGGGAGTGGATACACCTTGAACTATTATGCAGAATCTTTGGTTCGGGTGGTGAAGCTCTGGAGCAAATTTTGATGGCCTTCCCATTTATTTCATCTTTCTTTTTCCTCCTTGCCATCACCTTCCATTCGGGGGTTTCTTCTAATAAGATTCTCCTACTTTTTCTCAAAAAAAGTTAATATATGCTAAAGGAAGCTTAACAAACGAAACCAATATCATAGTAACTTTGTGAACCGAGCTCTAGTTAAGTCGGCAAGCATCTCCCACTTTCTTGAAAAAGGTCAAGGGATCAAATCTTGGGGAGTATCATTCTTCAAAAAAAATAAAATAAATCATAGTAACTTATTAAAGCACAATTTCTTTAATTTTGCATTTTTTTGCTAAACAATAAACAATATTTCTTAAAAAAGGAGCATAATTGATTCATGTTTATTCTTTTTTTATTATTTTATCCATTGTTTTGGTTGGGAAGGATTTAATAACACCATTGATAGCTATCATTCATTTTCCATCAAATGCTATATAGTTGATCGTTGTTCTCTTGCATATGCTACCATATATGGCCTAAATTTTATTTAATTTTGCACATTTGTTTTTCATACTATATATTTGAGTGCTTATTATAATTTTTCAAACAGTGTTATACTTTGGGTGTGGAGGACCTAGAATTGCTCTCTGCTGAAGAACTTCATTCACCAAACTCATATTTGGTCATATTTAATGGGCTTATTCTTGGGAAACATAGGCGACCTCAGGTAATCTGATCACGACATATTGAATATGTCCTTTTTTCTTACGAAAGGTGGATGCCCACCAGATTTATTAGAAATAGTAAACATGAGGACTACGATGAAGATGTGGCATCTTCAAAAGAAAGGCAAAAAATAGAAAAAGAAAATATATTAAATTTTGCCCCACATCAAATGACTCATCCCAATTTAAAAAGTGTGAGCTTCAATATGTTCTTACAAGTGATTTTTTCTTACATACATCTTTGCTTATTATCTTTGTTGTTCTTGTAGTATTTCTCTAGTGCTGTTCGGAGGCTTCGAAGATCTGGCAAAATTGGGGAATTTGTGAGTGTTTTTGTCAATGAAAAGCAGGTTAGTTAAAATTTGTGTACTTCTAATCTCTCTGCAGCTTGTGTGACAAGGATGGTCCAAGGCATGTTGCGCATTTCATACTCAGCTTATTGTTATGGGTTTCTTTATTAAGTTAAATGGAAAATTTTACTTAATAATTTTGTGGATTTAGTGGAATTTCCTCTGGCATCTATTATCATGATGTGGTGTTTGAATTGGTGACTAGTAAATCTTATTTTCATATGTGAAGAGTCCTAAGACGGTATCCTAAAATGGGATCCGCCCTCTGGGAGGTTGAATGCAAAAGTAAGTTGGTTGGAGGTCCCCTGGCCCAAAATTTAAGTTTCATGAATGAAGCTCTCTTGTCCAAGTAGCTGTGGGTTAGGCTTACTTTGGGAGAGTTCCACTAGAGTCTGGAGTAGATTCGTTGTTTCTAGGTACCATGGAGGTTCCTACAAGCTGTCAAGTATATAGAAATGATTTGTTGGGCAGGTGCCTAATTTTGCCATGCAAGTGAGATGTACTTTCAATCAGATTCTGGTAGGAATTTTAGTGCTCAAATTCCCGAGGCTGTTCACGACTTTATCTAAGAGAATGTATCTTGCGATTGATTGATTTCATGGAATTTGTCAAGGATTTTATAGTCTGAGTCCCAATTTCAAAAGAAACGATAATGAAGTGGTAATCCTGTAGGTTTTATTCTCAATCATCCAAAATATAGAGGTAGAAGAAACTTTTGACCAAAGATCACATCGCTAGGTTGGATACTCGTATTTTATGTCGTGGGGAGGAGGAGACATTGGTGCATTTGTTTGATGTGTGCCTGATGGTGAGTGGGGTTGGCTCTTAGCTGTCTTGGATATGGTGGTCTCCTTCTCTTCTTTAGAGGAGCTTTGGGAGGCGGGGAGGAGGATGAGGTGCCAGGGAGATCGCGCGGTTCGTGCGAAGGTGTCTCAAATGATTGTTCCGGCGATACTTTGGTCGATTTGGCTCACCCGAAATCACATGATTTTCAAGGGTGGCATCCCGTACGCTGAGAATTTTTGAGAAGTGGCCCTGCGTAGTATTTAGGAGTGGGGCAAGGCGTGCAGGGGTGTGAGCTCCATGAAGATCGTGGGAGGCAAATTGCAAATCTTTGCGTAGCTCGTGAAGGGTCTTTTTCCATTTCTTTTTCTTTTTTGGTCCTCTTTGGGGATTTATTATCTCTTTGTCATTTGTTTGCTTTCGATTTTTTCCTTGTCTTTGTTTTCTATGCTTTGGGCTTTCTCCCTAATTTAATATAATGAGGGCGATAACCTACCATACAGTAAAAAAAAAAAAATTGTTTTGTGTGGTTGATTAGATAACTCTCACTTATGAGATAACTTCCACTTAAGACTGTACTGCTATTAAGGCCAAGGGAAATGAGGTACAGAAATGCCTACAAAAATCCACATCCTTGTGCGATAGATGTACCAAGTAAGGTTACTGACAATAATATATTGAGCCAAATAGGAACCTATTATTTTCCTGATGTATTAGATGCAGACCAGATGTGGAAGCCGTTTCTCATCCTTTTGTTCTCTTATCCTTTCACCAAACTAGCTGGAAAGAGGGGGGTATTGCAGCTCCTTTGGAGGGGTTTTAGGAAAGGGGTAAATGGTTAAGGTAGTAGGTTTAACTGATGTTATTTTAAAATATGCGCAATCTTTATTTTGAGATTTTATGAGAATCTGTGTGCAGATTAATGAAAGATTGGGGATATTTTATTGGGCTTCTTCCCATTTTCACTAAGGAGAGTTAGTTAGTGGCAGGTTAGCGCAAGCATGGGATTTCTGATTCTTGTTAGATTTTTGCTCTTCTGTATAATTTTGTTGACAGATTCTTCATTTGCAGACCCATGTACTTAATGATTATCTCCAGAATTTATCAACAGTTCTTGGTAGTATTCTGACCCTTTTCTCCAAAAACAAATTTTATTTTGGTTTTAGGCAAACCAAGTGAAAACAAGGTTAATTGGAGTAGGCAAAGCATAGGAAATGTATGCTTTGTAATGGTGTGGTTTTAATCAGGTTTATTCCACCCAAAGCCATCAAGGAATTTGAGCTTCACTTGACGTGCCTTCCCATCATTCATTAATCATCATATTAGGAGGCCCCATTTAATGGAGTTAAATTTCTTAAGCATGACCTGATGACCATAATTGGAGTAGATTGTCTAGGCCACTGAAAGCATCTTCAAATTAAAATTGAAAGGATCGCATTGTTTTTTATATTCATAGCAAATATGACAATAAATTTGATAAAAATATATATTCTTCGCCTCTATATTTTTTTCTGCGTATATATTATTTAATGCTAGATTAAGAAAGTGCACCGCACATGGTGTAAAAAATGTGTTGACATTAAGCCCTCTACATAAAACAGCAGTCTGATACCATACCACTTGTGCAGTGGTGGACCTTCTTTTATGTTACTTTTTTCATTGAGTTGGCAGTGTAGTACTTATCTACCTTTATAAAATTTGGTGCTAATTACCAATGTAAAACCAACTTACAGATAACCAGTAAGGCGGGCATATCCCAGACAAGACAATATTGAAACCCAATGTTGAGAGAAGCTGATAATTGTTATGTCATGGTGTCAGGCGGGCATATCCTAGACAAGACAATATTGAAACCCAATGTTGAGAGAAGCTGATAGTTGTTATGTCATGGTGTCATTTTTCAATGTATCATAATCATATCAATACAGTTCTTTGACGAGTAAGAAAAAGAAAAATTGATTCAGTTTTCACTGGTCTATGATTGTGGTTTTAGATTTGATTCGTGTGTGTGTGTTGGAATCTGATTCTGTTCTTGCTTTCTACCCGTTGGTTGGGGAACTTTGACACCGATCCGTAGAATAAGATAGTTTTAGGTATTTTTTTGGAGGGGAAAGCATAAAGATGAAAAGAGGAGATGTCAAGAGAGTAAGGCACCATTGAATTATCCTATTTGGTACTTTTTTTATTAAGTCACATTACCTAAGGGGAACTTGATATAACTGCCCTTCTTTTTGAAACAATGCTAGTGATGCAGAATTATAAGAGACATACTGAAGAAAACATTTAGTAAGACTGTTATCTTCACCAATTCTCAACTAATAATCCCATTGTTGATTGTTGTGAGTAGTTGTTTATTAGTTATATTTTGCATGTCTGAATGTATTTGTGTTGCCTTACCTAAGTGAATTTTTGCAGCGCTGTGTATATCTTGCTTCAGATGGGGGTCGTGTTTGTCGCCCACTAGTGATTGCTGATAAGGGTGTTTCTAGAATAAAAGATCATCATATGAAAGAATTGCAGGTTGTTATATATTTTGTTATAGTTCACATAATTTAATATCATGTATATTACTCATCTTGTGTATCTTTGATAAAGGATGGTGTTCGCAGTTTCAATGATTTCTTACACGAGGGATTGTTGGAATACCTAGATGTCAATGAAGAGAACAATGCTTTGGTATGCTATAACTCTATGAGTTCTTTGTGAATTTTCTGTTCTTTCTACATAAATAATGAGTGATTTACTAATTTGATTCTTTTATCAAAAGATTGCTTTATATGAAGGAGAAGCTACTGAAAAAACTACACACATCGAGATTGAGCCATTCACCATTCTAGGAGTTTGTGCTGGCCTTATCCCTTTTCCTCACCATAATCAGTCTCCGAGAAACACTTATCAGGTGTTGCCATTTTTTTTGGCTTTGAAACTGGTCATCTTGATTGTGTAATTTTTAGTTTTTTAAATGTATAATGTTCATTTATGATGGCAGTGTGCGATGGGGAAGCAAGCAATGGGAAATATTGCTTATAACCAGGCATGTTTCGAATAAGTGTTTAATTTTTTGTGTGTATCTGCTATAGATTTCTTAATATTGGACTGTCCTAAAATACTTTTGTATAGCTCATTGTGCAGATAGCAGTTACTTCATGAAGATTATTGGTCCCGAAACCTGAACTATAATTGTATTAATTGATCTAACAATGTTATTGATGCTATTTAGAGTTCAAGGGTGTAGAAATATTTGTTCTTAAAGCATCATTATCATGTCAGTAACTGAGAATCCCGTTTTTCAATATTTGTTATGTCACTATCCGTATTGTGTTGTGTACTTGTCTATGGGTAATAATGGTGAGAGGGAGGGGTTTTTTATAAGGAAACCTTAAAAACATGTTTAATTCAGACTTTTCCGTTTCTTAACCAGTCCGTGACTGGTTCTTCAAGAAGTGATTTTGATCTTCAAAATTGATTAAGATTTTTCCTTTTTTTAAAGATTGAGCAACCATGGATAAGATCACTTCAATTTTGACTTGTTGCACTTCAGCCATAATTTTGATGAGCCCTGTTGGCTGGTTGGTAGTGGTTAACTGGTTGTAAATATATTTGTCGTGTGTCTTGGTTTTCTATAATGGTATTTTCTTTTATAATGGCATTTCTTTCCTTCTCCATGCTTAGTTTTGCAAATTGATTTAATATATTAGTTTCCAATTTTGAAATGATTGTAATGATTGATCATCATTTGGTGTTAACTTGTTACCTTCCGAACCGTCAAATTACCCTGATGTGGATACTAATACATGAATCTTTTGTACTCTAAGCTATGTCGGATGGACACTTTGCTGAATCTTTTAGTATATCCTCAACGTCCTCTGCTGACCACCAAAACCATCGAGTTGGTTAGTGTTGTCTCTCTCTCTCTCTCGAGTTGGTTAGTGCTGAATCTTTTAATACATGAATCTCTCCCCTAACTCATGCTTGGTCACCGTTATATTCTTTCAGATAGGGTTTGATAAGCTTGGAGCTGGCCAGAATGCAACTGTTGCAGTAATGAGTTATAGTGGTTATGACATTGAGGATGCAATAGTAATGAACAAATCATCTCTTGATCGTGGTTTTGGTCGTTGTATAGTGATGAAGAAGTACCTATGTCCCTGAACGAACTTTCCCATTAATTTTTATTGAATTTGTTGAGAACACAATTTCACACAAATTTTATTTTACCAATATTTTTTTTTTATTGCACTAAAATGGGTTTTGTGAATCAGGTATTCTGTTAAGCAAGAGACATATCAAAATAACTCGTCTGATAGAATAGTGAGGCCCCAAATGGAAATTGTGAAAGGTGAACTTCGAATGGACCCTAAAATGCAGGTATTATGTACTTAAAAAGATGATGGGATTTGTTGATTGGAAATCTTAAATTACCTGAGTGTTTTTTTGGCTGTCTTGAATTCAGTGATTGAACCACATATCATTGAGATTGACTATGTGTACATTGATGGGTTTACCAGGGCAGTTCAGTAATGCTGTTTCATCCCATTCTGGAAATTTTTATAAAAAAATATTTGATAAACATATCTTGTATTCTTATCTGTGTTCTTCTTGGAAGTCCATCCATGCAGAATTACTGTGGACGTCTATCTACTACAAAGAATTTAGTGGAATTTTTATCTTTTTCTCATCTCAAATCTGTGGATTTTCTATGTTTATACATGATCAGCATTAGTTAAACTTGAACCACGTATTATTGCACCGCGCAATTGATGCAATGAACTCATACCAGAAGGTATAAACTTTTAATGCAGCCAATATATACATCCCCCATTCCGCTCATGTTTATCTTTTCGGTTTGAAGCGTGAGTAATGCTGTTATATGTAAGTGTTTTTTATGTAGGGGTTTATGTTATTTATTTATTTTTCTATGGGGTCCTTATGCAGATATTAGACGCCGATGGAATTGCATCTCCAGGAGAAATAATTAGACCTCACAATATATATGTTAATAGGCAGAGCCCTAAATGCACGAGGGGTGAATCTTCTAAGTTACTTGACAGGTATGCAGTCTTTTTTTATTCATTTCATAGTTTTATATAGCATTTTTTTTTGTTAGGTAAGCACTGGGACTTGAATCCATGACCTCATGGTTGCAAATTATGTTTTCAACTATTGAGCTATGGATCCAAGACCTAGTTTTATATCTTATTAAAATATATGCTATTCATTTGTTGTGGATTGTTCAGTGACTACAGGCCAAGTCCTGCTACATTCCATGGTATTGAAGGGGAGACAACAGTGATCGATCGTGTAGCATTGTGTACAGATATAGACAACAAATTATGTATCAAATTTCTTGTTCGTCATACTCGCAGGCCAGAGGTATTTCAGTTTGTTGTTTTTTTGGTTTGTCAGATGAAGTAATATAACTGCTCATCCTTTTGGTCTATTTAATTTTTTTGCAGGTGGGTGATAAATTTAGCAGTAGACATGGACAAAAAGGTGTTTGTGGCACCATTGTTCAACAGGAGGACTTCCCATTTTCAGAACGTGGCATATGCCCTGATTTAATTATGAATCCTCATGGATATCCAAGGTCACATAAACATTTTCTCAAAATTTTTAAAGAGTAGTTTCAGTTTCCTTGAGAACATTAACAGCATAATAGTGTCTACAATCTAATAATTGTTGATTGGTGATGCGAATCGTAATTGTGGTGGAAACAAAACACTCAATGAAGTGAGAATAAAATCTCAAACTAACATTGAAGTATAAACAACTAGATAAATGAGGAGCTCACAAGCTTCACCAATGCAAAACACAAAATTGTTTAATCTAAATTTCAAATCTGAATCCTTTTTAGACTGAATGAAGCTATTTATAAGCCTCGCAAGTGGTTGCAAATCCCATGTTTTGGATGCAGATTATGTGGAGAGATTTGAAATTAATTTTAATGGGTCTCTTCAAAACTCCCTTGCACAAATTTCTCACCAAATCATTGACACAATTCAAATTCAAATTTGAATTTGAATTCAGATTTTGGATTAGAAATTTGAATTTTATTTAGAATCCTGTCTGAACTGCATTGCTGGATCATTGGGATTGCTTAATATTATTTATTTAAATCATCTTTATTTGTATCAATTGGCTACCTTCCATCTTGATTCTTTCATACAGATGGTGCTTAATTATTAAACCTCATTTGTTATTCCACACATACATGTATGCATGAACTCACAGAACACACTTACGTGAAAAGTTGGAAAAGAAAAATGAGATTATTGGGCAGTGTAGACAAATTATAATTGAGGGTGCTAAGATCTTGGAAGTAGATAGAATTTAAATGACGCGATGAGGATAAATTAGGAAACCAATGAATGAAAACAATAGAATGATTTTGATATAGAATCATGGAAAATTTACCTGTAGTTTTAGAATTATCGAAGCAGCAAAAACTGTTTGCAAGAATGAAGTTAAGGATAAGGGGAAAATGGAATACTAATGGATGTTTGAAAATTATGGATAGAATGCTTGTAAAACTACTCATATTCAATTAACATTACTTCTTTTTACCAAAGTTTCCACTAAATAGAAATTGAACATGAGATTACAAAACAAAATTTAAATCTAAACCTCAATATCTAATCCAGGTTGTAAAATTTAGTTAACTTGTAGATCTACCTATATTCAGCATCATTTGATGAAAAACATATGGACTACATCATTTTCATATTTAAAAAAAAAAGAGTAATAATAGTAAAATTCTGAATTGCATCTCTATAAACTTTTAATAGTTGCTTGATTCCAATGAATCATAAGTCTGTGATTGCATGGACCTAACAATTCATAGAAAATAATAGTTAAAAAACTGAAGTCAAACAGTTTGAACGAACCTGAATCAGTAAAACAAAGCCAACATGCAACAGTTACCATAAGCATATTATGATGCTCATGTTGCATGTTAGTGATCTGTGACATGTGGTGCACATGAATGAATTTGTTGCACTGATACATGGTAGAAGAATTTTCATGTGGCATGGTATGTTAGGCCTTTTTTAACATAAATTTTTTTAGCGAGAAAAATTTCCATCAAATCCTTCGATTTTGAAGTGATGGGCAGTGTCAAATTTGTTTTGAGATCATGAACTCTTGGAGGAGGGTGAATCTACTTTTTATTTCCTAATTTTATGTATTTGTAACTCAGTCCATCGATAGTAGATCCTCAATTTAATGATTTTCTAATATGTTATTTTTTTTATAACCAGTCGAATGACAATAGGGAAAATGATCGAGCTCCTTGGTGGGAAAGCTGGTGTTTCATGTGGTAGATTTCATTATGGAAGTGCTTTTGGAGAACCAAGTGGCCATGCAGATAGAGTTGAAGCTATAAGGTACACAAATATTGTATTATCCTGGTACACATTCAGACTCGTCTTTCTCCATTTACTCACTGTCCTTTTCATTTTGGAGACAGTGACACTCTTGTGAAGCATGGGTTCAGCTATAGTGGAAAAGACTTCATCTATTCAGGTATTTACACCTTCCCTTCGGGATGGAATGTGAAACATGTTCACCCAATTCATTAGAGTATTAAACTACTACTTTTATATTAATTTCTTTGTATACCATTTCCTAAAGAAATGTCTGGCTGAGGCATTGAATATTTTATACATGCAAACAAATGGGCAAAAAACAGAATATGTCTGAAAATTGTCAAGAGTGTAAAGAAAGGGATTAAGGTCAACTTCTCTTAATAAAGATTATGCATAAGAGAAATTCAGTATACAGTCAATATCACTATATATGCTCACTCTACATTGTGAATACTGACCTCTGTCATAAATAAAGAGTTGATTATTAATTTTTATATTAAGGTTATGGTGGATCATGTTTCTTTTTGTGTCGACCAGCCATGAAGTATCACAGATAATGTTAAAATAAATGTCCAGGAATGTGTGTGAAATATTATGGCTTTTCAATACACAACTAACGTACAGGTAGGAGGAAAAAGATTGTTGTGAGATCTCTTACATGTATGATAGTTTTTAATAAAAGGAAATAATTATGCACGTACGTGTCACTACAATTTCACAAATCTTTAGTTAACACATTATATGTCTACGCCGCCCTATATATATATATATATATATATATATATATATATAAGAATGATATTATGCGGTCGTGCGGCGTCGACCACGGGCCGTCGATCACGGGTCCATCGCATCAGACGGTCGGGGGCGATTCACATCGACCGTTGGATGCGATGGACCCGCGATCGGATGACGCACATCGGATCCGCACGACCGCACCGACCGCATATTATCATCCGACTATATATATATATAGTCAACTGATTAGGTGCGGCGGCCGCACGGTGCGGCATCCGTTCGATCACGGGTCCATCGCATCCAACGGTTGACGTGAATCGCACCTGACCGTCCGATGCGATGGACCCGTGATCTCTGCCGCACCGTGCGGCCGCCGCACCTAATCACTCCTGTATATATATATATATATATATATATATATATATATATAGGGACGTGATTGCGTGCAGCGAACGGCGGGTGCGGCAGCGATCACGGGCCGTCGATCACGGGTCCATCGCATCGGACGGTCGGGTGCGATTCACGTCGACCGTTGGATGCGATGGACCCGCGATCGAACGGTCCACGTCGCGGCCGCACCTGCCGTTCGCCGCACGCAATAATTTTCATATATATATATATATGGGAGCCGATGCGGTGCGGCGTCGACCACGGGCCGTCGATCACGGGTCCATCGCATCGGACGGTCGGGTGCGATTCACGTCGACCGTTGGATGCGATGGACCCGCGATCGGACGGCTGCCGCACCGTGCGGCCGCCGCACCTCATCGCACTCATATATATATATATATATATATATATATATATATATATAGTTTCTTTATTTTTTGCAACTGGAGAGGCCCATAAAATTTATTGTTGTATAGATAATCAGATATTCTACAACTTGTTTTAATTTGAGTTTAAATTATGGTGAGAATCTGTTTTGTGCCTTCTTGTTCTGGTACTGGGATGAACTCCTATTTCATTTATTTCTTTTTCAAATTTCATGTCTTTTGTATAAATTAGTTAGTCTGTTACATGCTGTGCACATGGAATTTATGTATCTCCACAGAGCCATTTTTCATCAGTATCAATTGGTAAGACGGCATAGTATAAGGAGCTTGATTGGAGTTCATATCCTATCCAATAACATTAATGAAAATCTTGACCAGCTCACACTTAAAGTGACATGTTGAGAGCACAAAGGAGGAACATAAATGTTCATGTCTTATCTGAGCTAGTGGGATCTGCTTTGATAAGGTTTATCCCAAAACTGACAAAATAAGGTCCATGCAAAAATTCAAACATGTTAAGGCCATCTCCAACCCTTACTCAAATATATACCTAAATTTCACTTAAAATTTGAGTAAAGCTTAATTTGATATGACATGTCTCTAACCATCACTTTATGTTTTACTCAAATCTTTTTAAAAATTCATATCTTTTTTTCTTTTTTTTTTGATATCGGAGGGACTCCCCGTGGCTGACCTTACGGTCGAGCTGGGAAAATTACCTCCGCTTGTTTGCCCTAGTCCCACTGAAAATTCTTTCGAATAATCGCCAACAAACAGGTGGGTAAGTCAGCGCTAAGACTCGAACCCAGGACCTATCGGTAACACCGTTAAACCCTGAACCGTTGTGCTATGGATACTGGGGACTAAAAAAAAATTCATATCTTATCCTAATTATTTCCTATAAACATTTTCAAAGCCTTTCCCTAAATATTTTTACTACTTAATTTTTCTTCCTTTCAAGATATTTAAATTTAAAAATTATAATCATTCAATTTTTTGAAAAAGATAAAAATAATCTTTTTTTTATTAGAGTAAAAATAAGAAGTTAAAAAACAAAGATGACGACTTTAGAAAGAACATTTATTTATTTATTTTTTTTCCGGGGGGGGGGGGGGTTTAAGAGATGTTGAAAATTTTGGAGGGTGGGAAGACATCTAATATAATTCAACTAAAGGCGGAGTTGAAAGAAAAAAAAATGTTACATTGGAATAAAATGTGGAAATAAAGGAAAAAAAGAGATGTTGAAAATTTGGGTAAAAATTTGAGTCTCCCTTATTTGGGTAAAGATTTGAGTAAAAACTTGATTTGATATGGGTAGGGGTTGGTTGGAGAGGGTTTTAGGTGACTTTTACTCAAATTTAAATTTGGGTAAAAGTTTGAGTATAGGATTGGAGATGCTCTAACAACAATGTCAACTTGAAGTACAGGCCGTAGGATTTACAACAAGTTAGGTCTGACTAAACCCTCAACTAAAACTCACTACACAACTTGTCTTTTTTATTTGCCATTTCCTAGTTTGTATGGAATGCCTGGATTTAGTTTTATATAATTGTTTGTTAAATAATTGAATTTCTAAATCTCGTATGCTGTCCAAATCATCGTGAATGATCCATTTAAGCAAACTTACTCATTTCCATATTAATTGAAATGTCCTCGTGAGTGCTCATTCTATATGCTTCTAAACAAGTGAAGCACCACAAACCATCAAATCTGTTATGTTGTTTCAAAAATTAGCTGATAACTTTAAACTATCAAAAACTGTTATATTGTTTTGAAAATTAGCTAACAACTCTTTAGATCAAATTAATTGCGATTGAAAGCTTCTAAGAATTCCAAAATTAAAGTAATATGAAGAGAAGCAGATCTAACCAATTCTAATCATGGTGGATTGGTGGTGGACCTTTTTTTATAGTGTGTACAATGGAAAAAGATATATGTGTGTGTGTATATCAAGTTAAAAGATGTTTTAAATTATGTTAATCGCACGAGTTATAAGATTTATAGTGTATAGAGTCTATTAGAGATGTATTATTTTTGCCTTAACCTTACGTCACCTATTCATCCCATAATTCTCATAGATCAGTTACATGAACTACCAAAGACTACTGAGTAAAACGACCCTTATCCCTGTGATGGTCTCCTTTTTTAAAAGGATGCCATGGAAGAAAAACTATTGATAGTTGCTTGTAATTTACTTTCTACTTTAATTATATATGCCTACCATCACATAACATTGTTCTTAACGTTACTAAATAGTAAATACTGCTTTTGTGAACCATAAACCAAGGGTATCTGGAAAACAATGCAGGAATATAAATAACAGAATGTTGGGTAATCTGAATATTGTTGAAAGAATGCATGCAATGGAGGATATTTATGCAATTAACAAAATTTATTTGGAGTTTAAACCCACTCAAGCAGATTATTATTATTTTTATTTAGAAGAAGGTAATTGAAATAAGGGCATTCCCGAAAGCATAATCCCTTTTGGTATGAAAATAATTGTGATACGTGGTGGGATAAGGGGATAAATGTGGGATACATGGTGGGATAAGGGGATAAAAGTGGGAAATGGAGGGAGAACAATTTATCCCTCACCTTTATCCCGTTTGGTATGAAAATAATTGTGATAAAATGCATACAATTGTCTTGATTTTAAAATGAAAATGGGGATTTTTGTTATACCTAAAGGCTGGAAGAACATTTATCAGCCCTTTACATGATCTGCATGAGAATAATTCTTGGACCAAAGAAACAAAAATGAAGCTATAGAACATTCCGGGGGAACTTAGAACTAAATGGATCTCATTTATAATTGTATGTGGTATTTATCTCATTTGAAAAACAAAATGTTGATGTAAATAGTGCTTTATTTACGAAGGTGCATGTAAGCAGTGTAAATATGAACTGTTCTAGACATACTTGTTGCATAAATATCTTGTGAAAACATGGTTGGATGGTTCTTGTTAATGACTCGTGTAGACATATACATATATTGGTAGTGCCATATGTGGAAAAAAACCAGTGTCATGTAGTGACCAATATATTAGCTCAACGTGTTTTCTATTTAGCTGTCCGCATTTTTTTTATTTTTAATATGTTTAAGTTCTGTCTCTGATTGTAAATTTGCATATAAGTACCTGTCCATTAGTGTCTG
The DNA here is from genome assembly GCA_030737845.1 of Acorus calamus. Taxonomy (NCBI): domain Eukaryota; kingdom Viridiplantae; phylum Streptophyta; class Magnoliopsida; order Acorales; family Acoraceae; genus Acorus; species Acorus calamus. Next base: position 28,071,733 of record CM060872.1, read on the forward strand.
TGAATATATTAGTTCATTTGTACCTCAATTTAGAAATGTGTTTTCCAGGCATCACAGGGTGTCCACTCCAAGCGTATATATTCATGGGTCCAATTTATTACCAAAAATTGAAACATATGGTAAGGCCTCTTGATTATATAGTATATGTGTGTTTTTTTCTGTGTTTGCTTAAGTATAAATATCATTTTTTCATGGAATGATTATTATTTTATATCAATAAAAACCCTTCCATCTCATACAACTTGCAACATGTTTGAAAATTTGTTACGTCATTTGTTATTGTTATAGTTCTCTTCAATTTAGTTGCATGATTTTTTTTTTTTTTTGGGGGGGGGGGGGGTGGGGTTCACTTATGAAATGTGAATCATCTTTTAGAGTGCATCTTTTCGTCTTGTTTTAATTTTTTCCCATAATAATGGTATACAATTCTTGAGTATTGAAAATTTGCAACCCAAATTATGAGATAAGTAAAAGTTTTTTTATATGACTTTCATCATTTAGTGCATTTTTATGCTTGACTTTCATTATGTATTGTATTTTTTATGCATAACTTACAATTGTGTGTGTAGTAGGGTACACTATAGTGTTCCTTTTTTTGGATTATCTCACCAATATAATCATGTTTGCTTGTATTTTGTTGTAAGCGCTTATTCTCAAAATGGCATACCAGATGATTGAGATATGTATGAGACCCTTGACTTGAGTCTAGTCTGGTACTCCATCCGAAGTATTTATTTCTTATTTCACTGCCCCAAACCAGTGCTCCTCCTGAAAGCTTCTCACAATTACATTCATATGCAGTTCCATCCCTTCCTCTCCTTTTCTTCTACATATGACATCTCCATCTTCTTGTCTTGCATTCGTCAGCTGATGTCTCTGGTTGTAAGCAGCTCTTCACCTTCCTTTGGGATTATACCCAATTTATAGAATCACAATTATGTGCACCAAATACTTTTTGGTTGGATATATCCCTGAAGCTGATAATGCTTCAAAGTCTATAAAACATAATTATTTTGAAGTTCAACCATGTTCACTCAAATTGGCTTCGTTGAACATGACTCTTGAGCATAGTTTGAAAACATGTGCGGTGGGGTCCGCATATAGTACATGCGGCAACACATTGTATATTTTATTTTATTTTTTTAATTTTTTTAGTATATGGGCGTTTGAACCCTATTTGAACGGAATTCGAACGTCTAATTGAATCCCGTTCGAACTAGGTTCGAACGTGTAAGGGTCGGTTGAATCCCGTTCGAACTGAGTTTGAACGCCTGGAGGGCCGTTTGATTTCTCGTTCAAACTGGATTCGAATGCCTAAGGGCCGTTTGATTCCTCTTCGAGCTGGGTATATGCCCGCACATGGCTGCACTTGAACAACACTTGGACAACACCAGGGTGCTGATGTGCGTCGAGGGGGGCACATCAGCACTCGGTACGTGCGCCCCACTTTGAACTATGCTTTTGAGTGATATTAGTCTAATGCTTCAAATACTACTATTGCCCTTGTTAGCTAATTCTTTTAGCCCAACAGTTTTATCCGATCATTCAAGATGTTCCTTCATACTTATTATGCATTTACATTTGCCCTTGTTTTTTATAGGTCATAGATAAAATGCATGCTCGAGCTAGGGGTCCCAAAGTGATGCTAACTAGACAACCCACTGAAGGAAGAAGTCGAGATGGAGGTATATTGTTGTTGTGAATTAAAATTGCTTTATGGACTTGTAATCTTTTGTGTATGGGAATAAAATTTTTTATTCATTTTTATAACTATTTATACTTTCATAGGACTACGGCTAGGAGAAATGGAGCGTGATTGTTTGATAGCATACGGTGCTAGCATGTTGTTGTTTGAGCGCTTAATGGTTTCAAGTGATCCATATGAAGCTAAGGTATTTATGAGTTCCTTTACAATTATTATACTTGCAACTTCACAGAAATAACTGGTTGCATTATGGGGTGTGGTTTAGTTTTTTTTTCTAATATCATATGATGCAGTTATTCTTGATCTTCCTTTGTGATATTAATTTAAAATTTTAATGCGAATGAGAACTTAAGGAAACAAAAGTAAGCGGATAAGAAATTTTGAGAATAGCAAAAATGAGATAAAGAAACAAAGTTTTTTTTTTTTTTTACTTATCTTCTTAGCCAATTTATTTTTCTCTAAAATTGTTACATGATGCAGTTCCGTCTCAGTTGTACAGGTGTGGGACTAAATGTGTGTGATACAAGATTATCTCCTATATTGTCCTATTACCAACAAGGTTTATTCTCGTTCAAAAAAAAAAAAAAACAAGCTTGATATTCACAATACCATAACTGCTCCAATCAAGATAAGAAGGAAGAAAATTCTTTCTTCATCTTATTTCTACTTGTTTTTCTCCCCATTCAAATCTAACATATCTAAAGGTCAAGATTTTCCTTCTCACATTAAAATCAGTTCCATTCTTGAAAGTGAAAAAGAGTTGGAGGGGGAGTCTCAATGGTTAGGAAAACCCCAAATGTTCAATCAACCACAAGCCATGTGCATTGGGTAAGCCTGGATGGATTTGAACTAGAAACTCATGGGTAGGAAGCCCATGGCTCTAACGAAGGTGTCAACCTTGTGTGGGTTCTCCTAAAGGTCAAGAATTTTTATTTGATAAAACCAATTTTATTCTTGAAAGTGAAAGAGAATTGGAGGAACGATCCTACTATTTGATGAGAAATTGGGCATTTCTCTTTAAGATAATATGATCTAAATGCAAGTATGAAGCTTTTGTGATATAATGTTCTGGTCCACTGTACCACTCATGTTATTGTGATTTTTAATTAGACAAATAACTGTTTCTGATGTAACAGGTTTGCAGGAAGTGTGGCTTGCTTGGCTACTACAATCACAAGTTGAAAACTCCCTATTGTACCATGTGCAAAAGTAGGGATAATATTTCGAGCATGAAACTTCCATATGCCTGCAAGCTTCTATTCCAGGTAATTTCATAGAAATATACTATATCATAATTTGGAAAATAGTTGCTCTGAGGATGATTATGTAAATTATACTTTTTAAGTTATCCTAATGTTTGGGCATGGGTTTAGAAATCTAGGCCTCGTTTGGGTAGAAACATAAGCTATTATGGGATAGATAACTATTCTTGTATAGCTATACCAGTAGAATAAGTCATTTTCTGTCTTATTATGCTTTAGTTCACTTAAATTTAATAATGAACTTTTTGTTATTGGTTAGACTATGGATATGTTGTGGATAAAAGGTGAATAAGATTTGGATAACGATTATAATTTATAAAAATTGATAAAATGATGTGACATTTGCACCTTTAATTTAGAAGAGGCGATTTTAGATGATTTGACATATAGACCCCTTTTATGCTAATAAAATAGATTGAGTGAGATAACATAATTCCAGGGAGGTCCTGGAATACTGATACCAGTTTATGCCCACCTATTCTAACATAGTAATACCCACCTATTTTTTGCAAACAAGCATTTTTGATCTCCTATTCCACCCTCCACATCAAACAGGGGCTGGGTGTTTAGGCAGAGTCCGTCTCAATGAATAGGGAAGAGATTTTTGATGTTGTGTGGTTGTTTTTTTCTTGTTTCTATTCCCTGTTATGGGGAAATTTCTTATGTCCTCATTTTACGTCTTCAAACTCCTCCTCCGTGGATTATCAGTTCTTAGTAAGATTTCTTGTGGACAACACAGTCATTCAGAAAAACATAAAATGTTTAGGCATGCTAGGAATCTTTGACAGGGTTAAGACAATAAAACATGTCAGTTATACTACACATTTTGATATTCATATGAGAACCATGTATAATATGGACATAAACTTGTCCACTTTATCATTACATCATAATGTATTGAGCTTTCAGAAGATATTTGGCAATTTCTCCATGGGTGCTTGAAATTGTTCATATTAGATGGATGCACATGTAGTCTCTGTATATGTGAACAGTGCGCACACATCATCTTTGTATGTCTTTTGGATAGATATCTTAAAAAGCATCATTAGTTTTATAATATCATTAATAGTCTTCATTATTTCCTTGAACTCATGTTAACAGTTCGAAGGGTTTTATTCTTATACGTTCTGCTTATGTAGAATAATTAGTATTCTTTTTCTTCTATGAATACTACTTGCACTTCCACCCCTGTGAATTTTTTGTGCTACTGATGGAAAAGTCTGTAATATAGTGGATAACAAACAGTATGTTATAGTCTTTTACCAGCTGTGTAGATGAATGTTAGAGAAAAGTTCTAAAAGAAAGGTGTAAAAATTGGGATATTTGTTCATAATGAGCCATGTTTTATTTAGAATAAACAGTTTTCAGGTAGTCGAAATAGAATAGTGGCTGGGTTGTGGAGGGTTCACAAACCATTTCTAATCAATGGTCCTTCCTAAAAACTCAAGCCCTCAGATAGTTTGAAAAGAGGGCTACGACCAAGAATGATTTCAAATACCTTTGCTGTTCAGCATGCATCTGCATCAGCTTCTTTGTGGGAAGTTGTAGATGTTGGTTGATCTTGATCAAATCTTTTCCCTGTTGTAATGAATCGTGCAATAACCCTGTTCAGATTCGCAATTTTTTAGTTTTTTATATTAAAGCCTAATCTTTTGAGTGTAAGTCCTCGCAACTGTCTCATATCTCCCAGATTTTGTTTAATTGCAATTCATGTGGTGAAGGATCCAATTCTTGTCAGAATGTTTATCACTATCCCAATCATCATGAAATGGTTCATAATCAAGATGTTTTTTGATGCTTTCTGATGATGTTATGCAACTTCTGTTTCCGCCATACATTTTGGCTTACATTGACCTATTGAGGACCCCAAGTAAATTGTTATTTGAGTTTTGGTATTAATCATCGTTTCTGAGTTATTGTTCTAATTTGCACATCGAGAAGGAAACCATTTTACGAATATCCTCTGGGGTTTCGTTCTTCTGATCATCCATCACAATTTATGGACATCAGTCTTATCTCATCATGCAAGAGAGATCATAATGAACATAGATACGTGGAAAGATTTTCAATGAGGGGAGATCATCATGAAGGTAGATATGTGGAAAAATTTCAAGAATTAGATAAGATAGTTCATTGAATGTTTATAGGGATACAATTGCCTCGATTTGTATTTATTTGTACAATGATTGATTGCACAGGGTAATAATTGGTGGGCAGATTAAAGCTGTTAGTTTAGGAAACAGGAAGGGTGAACCACTGAGCCTAAATAGGCATGGATGAAATTTTAGCAGAATATATGAACCCTGACATTCTCACAATAGCAAAATGTTTTATAAAGCTGGCCTCAAGTCAAAGGGAAGCAGATTACATTGAGTTCTTTTATTTTTAAGAAGAAAAAACGGGAGCTGTTTATAAAGGGAAGCAAACTACAATGGTAAAATGCATTGTATAGCCGACCTCAAACCAAAGGGAAAGCAGAGTGCTGGGGTCCTCGTGATGTGTTTTATTAGTGGGAGTTTGTATTGTTGAATTATTTGTTTTATTTTTTTATTGACATTTGGGATATCCACTTTTGTTTATTGATGATTCTGAAATAAATTTATCCACTTATTCTATTATGGTTGCGCATATATTGTTTGATTAAATAGAATACAAAGACTCATTTTGCGCATATATCCACGGGCGATGAGCACAGGCTGAGCTGCAGTGCTTTTTAGCTCATGAATTGGCTTGTATGGAAAAGCAAGGAACATTTTGTTTTTTGAGTCCTTTGCTCGGGATCCATAGCTCATGGTGTCTCGTTTTTTAAACTATGCTGCGGAGCTGCACATCTTGATACAGGCGTGCAACGACATATATTGTCTATTATCTTCCTGGACTGAGATATAGCAGTTTCAACAACAGTTTTTGGCATCATGCTTCTTTCAGTTGGTAGTGTTCATGGTGTCGCTCAGGTTGCTGGGGCTTGTTATGTTAGACTTTAACTGGAGAGTATGCGTGTAGTGGGCACAGGACGAGATGGATGGCCTTGGTTACCACCACTTATGGCTGAAGTGGAGGTAGTGGAGATAGGACTTTGACATGCGGTTCAGATGGGCTACAAATGGATTGTGGTTGGGGTGGATTCGGAAGCATGGTGACACTACTAAATGGTGATGCTCCAAGTCCACCACACCTTCAGTATTTAGCTATAAAGACCATTAATGGGCGAAGTGTAAACGACTGAATGGGAACAAAGTGAAGGCGACCAAATGGTATTAAAAAATCAACCTATAAGTAACTATCAAGTAGCTATTAAATTAATCATTAGGAAGGGAAGCACACATACACATGGTTAGGTACGCAAAGCCCTCTTTCGATTTGACAGGAAGCTCTGACCCAGGCATATCATGCTTGAGGACTCACTATTTTGGTCATGAAACTTGATCGCACCCTTGTGATTAGCGCGGGTCGAGAGATGCACCTTCAATGGAAGACACCGTGGTCTCATCAGATCACCGTGGCCTCAATTTAGAGTTAAGTTTGAACAGTGGTTCTGGCGAGATCTCATCTGTTGGAACCTGGATACTTGGATGGTTTTTTCTGACTAAATAGGGCCTACAGAAAATCAAAGGAAAAAAAAAAAGATATTGAAGTTATCCTTGACTTACTTTCATGGTGAATAAAGGTTTTTTCCATTGATTTAAGGTTTCTTCATATTTTATGTTATAGTTGATCTTGAATATATGTGTATTTTTATTTCTAAACAGTACAGCCTGACTGAATTGTATGATATATGCTCTCTCATTTTCAGGAAATGCAATCAATGAATATTGTTCCCCGTTTGCAACTAACTGAGGATTGATCAATGATGGTGTGTTTGATAAAACACAAATTAGAGGAAACTTACAATCATGAAGCAAAATGGTTCATGAAATCTTACTCTTACAAGGAAGGAATTAAAAGAATATTTATAAAGGTTGAAAGTCTTCCTTCTTAATTATTTATAAAGGCTACAATGTATTTAGAGTTTTTAGGTAGAGTATTTCTTGGATTATCTCGCACTGTGCATATTTCCTCTTATGGATATACAAATGCTTTAAAATCTAATTTCATTTCTTCTTTATGAGTAGGGTCTTTTTTTTTTTTTGGTACCTTTGTGTGTGGCATCTTTAATTAGTGGAGCATTTCTCTAGGGCTTTTTTTTGTTCTGTGAAATATCTTTATGACTCGTATTCTGTGGATAGGACAATCTTCAATAGTGAAGAGATTTTTGGTGAAAAACATCTAAAGTGATAAAATGGAGTTCTACTTTATGGGTGAAATGAGTAATAGAAAATCAGCTTTTGAAGATGTTTTGTAAAAGTTTGATTTTGAATACAGCTTTTTGAATGAATAAAAAAAATCATCTTTGGTGAAAATGACTGAAGCTGTAAAATCTAACTTCTAAAATTAGTTTATGTTTAGTATTTAAAACTAAATTTTAAAATGCATAGTTACCAAAATATCATATCTCCAAGTCTTTATGTAAATCTATACTTAAATTTCATTAAAATTTTGAGTATAAGTTTTATTTGATATGGTGTGTCTTCAACTATCACTGTGTGTTTTGTTTAAATCTTTTAAGAAATGTAAGAGTTGAAGCAAAACAAATTAGCCATTTCTACTCATCAATGAAAAACAAAATGTTGTTATATTGTCATGACCATGTATATATGTAAAAACCTTATAGACCTTTTATAACATAACAAAGCAATTACAAGAGGTGAGGAGGGAAAGATGACCAAAACATGTATGACAACTTTATCTTATAAATTCTTACACAACTTGGAATCCTATATGCAACCTTTTATCAACTTGGGATCTCAGAAGTCCCAATGTTGACATATTCCTTTTATATGTTAGTTCTCTTTCATTCTTTCTTTACTATTGCATTAAGGATGCCTAAATAGATAAAATTATACTTGTTATGACTTGTGATTATCAAATATCATGTAGTCTAAATTGACATATTGTAATTGAAAGAGGAACTGCATGTTGAGGGAGGAAGGTTTTAGATTTGCCAAAGTGAATGAGATGTATTGTTTCCACAAAGGAAAATGATACATCCAGCCCCAATTGCAATCTACATCATTTTTTTTAAATCATACACTCTTCTATTAAAGTGTACGATGTTATATGAAATAATGTATATACTGAGATACAATAGTGTAATTTTTTTCTTTTAAAAAAATGAAAAAAAAATTACATCATACACTAAGATGAAATCTTATATACTAAGATAACACAGTACATACTGTGTTATCATAGTGTATGAGGTTAACTTGTATCAGCACACTTTTACAAATATAAGTTGGTCCCATGTGGTGTGTATAGACAGAAAGTGAAGAGTGGATGTGGTGAATCAGTGGTTCCCCAACTTAGGAAGAAGGTATCAATGAGGCCTCGCTTGATCCACTTGGTCTCCTGTCATTCATGCCATCACCAACTCATCATCATGTCCTCGCAGCCATTAGGTTTGAAAATCAGAGCCTCATAAAGTAAATTTTTCTTTATTTTAGTTAAGTTGGTAAACACCTCACACATCTGCTAAAGAGGTCAAGAAATCAAATACTTGAGCGCACTTCTTTTCAAAAAGCTGACATTTTGCACATTAAACTTGAAAAATCATGCTTTATACCAAAAAGTCCCTGGGAGGCTACAATGTTTGACCCTACTTATTAGTACAAACCTGGGTCAACATGGACCCACAAATGGACAATGGGCTAATGCCCATAGACAAGCCCAAGAGGGCGATTTGTCACTCTTTTAGCCATCAATGATTGAACCTGGGAAAATGATATACTCAAGTCACATTCACCAGCTAAAACTCATACCTTATATATATTTATTTATTTTTTAAATAGTAAACATTATCTAATGAGATATATACTTTCATAAAAAGTGCATATCGCTTCATTTCGAGTTGAATAAACCTATTTTTAGTACGTGTAAAAAAAATTTAATGAGGTATATACATCATTTAACGAGTTATATGTTTAACTGAATTTATAACGAGATATATAGATTTGTGTTTTGGAATGAAAAAAAACTGAGTGTAGCAGCACTCTTGAACCTGACCTTCCCCATTTAGGAGGGATGTCCTCTACCACTGTAGTAAAGTCGGGTTGGATAGGTGTGTTTAGATATGAGTTTGGGCTAAATTGGTTTCCCAAACCCATAATCTGTCAAGACATGGATCCCAAGAGTCCTGATCCAATGAAAAAACAATAAACATATTTGTGAACTCATACCAATCACAAGAGGACATGTGATTTTCCAAGAGTCGGGGGTGGGCTGGGCCCGGCCGTCCCAAGCCTCAGGCGTTTTATTTTTGTTAAATAGTTCAAATAAAGCTAAGTTGATGATAATGGAATGAATATAATGCATGTGTATGGAAATTGAAAATGTTGCATGTGTTTAATTTTATTTGTAGTTCGCACACATTTAAATTTTGGTAAAATATATATTTTGCTAATTAATATAAAATGAAATGCATATTCATATAAATCATATGGATCAAAAGCATATATCTATGGATAATTGGGAATAGCCTCGAAAACAGTCCGCACATGTTTTAATATATAATAAAAATAAATATCATCTTATGAAATTTATGTTTTGATGAAAAGTGTATAATCCTCCATTTTAAATTGAATGAATCTATTTTTAACAAATGCAAAAAAAAAAAAAACACGAGGTATATATATTATGTAAGGAGGTATAGATACATCTCTTTGATATCTAAAGAGACATATGAGACTATATTTTGGTTGTAAAAATATTGTGTGTAACAACGATATATATATATATAGAGGAATGATTAGGTGCGGTGGAACGGCGGTGCAACAGCGATCATGGGCTGTCGATCACATGTCCATCGCATCGGACGGTCGGGTGTGATTCACATCGACCGTCGGATGCGATGGACCCGCGATCGAATGACCCACGTCGCTACCGCACCGCCGTTCCACCGCACCCAATCACTCGACTATATATATATATATATATATATATATATATATATATATATATATATATATATATATATACACGGGGCGATTAGGTGCGGCGTGCGGCAGGTGCGGCGGCGACGTGGGCCGTTCATCGCGGGTCTATCGCATAACGGTAGTGTCGCATCCGATCGATGAACCCGTGAGACGGCCCACGATAGCCGCACCTGCCGTTCGCTGCAACAGCCCCCATATATATATATATATATATATATATATATATATATATTTTTTTTCTATATAGTTAATCAATAGAGAACTTTATATATCAATTTTATATATTGTGTTAGTTATGATATTTGCAAAGGGCTATAAAAAAGATTGAGTGCATTAACATTTATTGAAATTTTTGAGATTTAAAGTTGCAGATTTTGGGTTTATGTTATTTAATTTTGAGAAAAGCTATTTTTCAAGGAATTTTTTTTTTTATCTCAAAGTTTAGAGGAATTAAAAAATCACAGTTTTAGTATAAAAGCCTTACCATTATATTTTTATTATTTACATTTTTATAAATACTTTTCACTCCAAGTCTAATTGTACCCGGCCCCCCCTTGTTCTAAATGCTGGTCCGCCCTTAGGTCTTATCATATCTGTAATTGGTCCACATCATTTTTGAAACACTAATTTTGTTAGGGCAAAACTATTCCCACTACCCGAGTTACTATTTCCCACTAGCCAAAATTATAAAAATGCCATTATTTATTTTATTTTTTCGTCTCCCTTTCCCACTATCCAGTTCGACAGCGTCCAGTCGAAGTGTTCTTCACGGGGACGACAGAGGTCCGTTGAACTGTCTGAATAAGTGTCGACAGAGGCCCAGTCGAAGTGTGTTTCACTAGGACGACAGAGATCCGTCGATCTGTCTGAGCAAGTGGCGACATAGATGTGTCCAACCCTTCAAAACAACAATTTTCTTCTAAAAATCAATTAATTATACAATCATTTAAGTCCTTATGAAAAATAAAAATGTCATTTAGGTTATTTAAGTCTTTTTGAAAATCATTTATATATATATATATATAGAAACAAAATATATATATATATATATATATATATATATATATATTTAAGTATAAGAAACAAAAATATCAAAAAAATAGTTATTTGGATCAAATAAACAGTAAACATTTCATATAGACAAATAACATTATTTTCTTTTTTAAACAAGTAGAGTTTGTTTATATGATACTTAAGAATTCATATTTCATCCAATAGTTGATTGAATTTAATAAGAGAGTGAAATATATATCCAACAATTGGTTGTGTAATTCGATTTATAAGTGATGAAGTTCGATTATCACGCCGTCCAGTTCGGTAGTGACCGGATCCAGTCCTGATCTCAACTGAGTCGAGCTCTAGTGGTCCGCCCCGGCTCCGGTTCATCAATCATCAACGAAGCAATTAAAATCGTCGCTTCAGTACCAGGCGATTTAGGCGATGATGATGATGATGATGGAATGCGCGGCGAGGGGGAGAGCGAAAACGCCATGCGCGGTCGGAAGCGGACCTCCCTCAAGACGTTGCGCCCGTTGCGAGGCCGTCGTTTACTGCTCCCTCTCTCACCAGGTAACCCTCCCCCCTTCAACAATGGTTTTCATGAGATCAGAAACCTAGGGTTTCTTTTTTATTCCCTCCCTCAAATTTAGAAAAAAAAAATCAATACTTTGATACAATTTCAGTGGGAGGAGAGGTGAAGTGTTGGATCTGTAAATGTTGGGGACTGCAAATGCTTGACATTTTTTGTCTATCTATATTCAGGGGTGATATGGAGATTGGCAATTTATGGTGTTGATGATGTGAAGTGTTTAGGTAGTGATGATATTAAGAGGATGTCATTTGATTCAATGTAGTGAAGATCCTCTTAGTGGATTGAGGCTTATTGGAGCAAAAAATAATTTGATTCGAAGTTTGGCTTGTGAAGGAAAGTTGATTGTTCCCTTCTGATTGGATAAAGATTTGTCAACTTATCATCAGAGGTTGTATGTGGAAATATGTGGTGGTTGATCTTTTACGTGTAAAGAACCTCCTAGTTTACAACCCTTCACTCCTGTCTGGGTAGGGGTGGAGCGAGGATTTGATTTTGGGGTGGGATGTTTCTATACTCCAAGGGTACTAAAAGAAAATTTTATAATTCACTAATCAAGTTCATATTCAAAATAAAATTGAATTTAGAAAGTTATTTTGACTATCTTTCGAAACAATATTTATTTTACAAGATATTCTTGGTTCTATTCCGAATTGATGCTTAACATCCACCCTCTTGTATAGCAATTGGGTATGGATGTGCTTGACTGATTTCCACCTGATATTCTTGCTTCCTAGTTTTTTTTAATTTTTTAACAGTAGTGGTGTTGAAAGCATCTTCGAAGCCTCATCCCCTCAAATGTACATTTTTTTAATCGCTGGAACTATGTCTTCTTTTAATGGTGTCACCTGTGCAAGTTATTTTTTTTGTCTCGAGCCCCAGTTGATGATGAAAAGGGAGATAATTGTAGGTTTTCTGGGCATTTCCTATATTTGAAAAAGCAGTGAGATTATTATCAGAGAAACTTGAACAGCGATTGAAATCTGTTCCATTGACATTTATTCAGCTATTTCTGTGCTTTCTGTCCAGTGGACTGTCCCACATTTTATGTTAGTCCTTGACCTATCATTAATTGTTCTCATTCAAAAAAAAAATAGTCGGATAATATTTTCTGGAGTCTATTAAATAATGATTGCTACAAATTAAAAGTATTATGGATGACACATATACATGAAGAAAAGGAAAGAAGTCATATATAAGATTATACATTTTTGCTTAAACACTGAGAAACACATATAGGTATCTACAATATAATCACTTTGTGCTACGGTTGAAATTAATAAATCATTGTAGCAATCGTTAAAAAAAAGGTATCTACAATATATCCAAAGTGAAATTGGGTGATGTATCTATAATAAGTTCATACTTTCTGTGACATGAATAAATTGAATCTATACTGTGAGTGAATTGAAATTGGTATGAATGGAAATGTACATAATATTTAGTGATAATAAACATTATTTGATGTACAAAGTATTTACCCCTCCATTTTTTTTAAAAAAAATCTATTGATAGAAATAGTTCATTTGATTGATGTACTCATGAAATAGATTGAAGGTGATCATTGTGTGACTATCTGAATCTATGTGTGTGTGTGTTATGTGCTGCAAATCATTAAAGTTGAAGATGAAGTTTCTTATTTTATCTGCTTGATGTTGTCATTTAATATCATGATTTGATCTCCTGTGCAACAAATTTTTTTCTTCTTCTAGATTTCACATTGGAAGGATCATAAAGAAGAATGTGGAAGACTTGAACAGCAAATGAGACATTCTGATGTCTTGAATGATTTCCCTTTTACATACCCTATAAAAGCTTCCTCCCAGGTATCTTTCATTTTGATTTTGATGGCCATTTCTACGAATGGCATCCATTCTCCGATGCATTCATGTACATTTTATTTTGTTTATAGTTTGTAAACAATGTTTATCTTTTGATATATATTCTTTTGGTATAAATGTTGGGACTTGAACCTATGACCTCTTATCTCTAAACAGGTCCAATTAATGAGAAACTTTTATTTGGGTTAAAGCTACTTTATATCAAAAAGTTAGATTTTTCTTCACAATAAATATTTTCTTGGTGAAGATTTTGTTGAAAACACAGAAAGTTTCCCTTTTTTATTCAAAATTTGTTTGACTATTTGCCCTTTTCCCTCTTTATCTTCAGCCTTACATTGGAAACTAGTTGTTATCATCGTGTTTCTATAGGGTGGTGTGGATAATGGGTTAATTCAAAATCTTGGTCACTATAGATGTCATTTATTGCAAGATTTCCAACAGTTGGGGAGGTGGTTCATCAATTAGTTGCTCGCCAATGGTTGTGAATGACTGGCCCTCCATGGATGTTGGACAGTTGGTTGATGGATTGTGACTGTTGGTTGGGCTCTCCTCTCCTTCACTTAGGAGGATTTTACTCAGTCGATCTCCTTTCGATGGTCTTCCCTTGGGTGGTTGATTTCAAAATGTCGGTTTTGTGGCTCCAAAGCTCGCGGCTGTCGGTTCCACCTTTCTGTATTGCACATCGTGGTGTGCCGATGCTACCATCCATAAGTCCATTGAGAGCAACCCTTTAATGTAGCATGAAATTAACATCATCTCGTTCTCTTGGAGAATCATGTGGAAAATGAGTCGATTAATCTCAGAGTTATACTTTGACACCGAACGAGAACCTTGTTTAAGGCTTTGAAGCGATTGAAAAGAAGACAAATCAATTTTAAGGAAAGAAAGTTCTTCTCATGTGGGTTGATTTGCCTCGTCATGCTCGATGTAGCACATTCGCATCCACTCTCTCTTGTAATATGATTCTTGATGGAGAAGGTGCCTCATTTGGGGATGCTGATTGCAGCATTGACCAAGAGACAGGCAAAACATATTAGGAAGAAATGTGGTTGACTTTCCTGGTGTTGAGTGGGTCAGGATGACATCTGACTCAAGGCTCCCCTTGGCCAAACTGGTCAGCTAACTTGAAATCCAGGCCATCATCTCATTGCTTGGTCGATCTTACGTATGTGAGGTCTTCAAAATTTAAATCCAGGAGATGTACAGCACGTAGATGCCAACTTCCTTCTTGTTGGAGTGTTAAACAAGACACTTGAGTCCTTTACCCAATTGGGAACCGCATTTTTGGTGAAGTGGTTGTTTGTTTTGAGCCTGAAGTGGAGTTGATGTAGAGCTCTATGGATTGATTAGGCAGGCTCAGATCATATACCTGTACTTTTTTTTTTTATAAAAATGAACTCTTTAAAGTTCCAGATCATTCTCCTTTACTGATGGTTCCAGTTCCACTTAAATGTGGCACAGACCTAGGCCCAGAATCTGAATATCCTTCTGAGATTTTTGTTTGTTAGTTTCAATGTCTGTATAAGCTAATATGGATTTTGTTTATTGGTTGAAATTTGATTACTCTTTATCTGATCTGTATTCTTGTTTATTTAAGGGTTCAGCCCCTAAATCTATTCCAACTTTTTTGTAGGGTTTTGTAAGGCAAGGATCACTGTGTTCCTTCTTGTCATCCATTGCTCTTCATCATGTAGGACTGTGGAAACCTGAATGTCATTGTGGACAGTCTATTCCTCATCATGAATACTCAAGGTTTTCTTTACCTATTTTATTGAGTGCATTAAAAATCAATCTACAAACTCCATACATTTAGACTCATTGGTGGTTGTCTCACTTATTGCCTCATGTCTTAAATTACCTTCTTTATCATACATTAGAATAGATAACTATAGAATAACATGTAATATCTTGCGAACCGAGCTTTGGTTAAGTCGGTAAACACCTCCCCTCTTTGTGAAAGTGGTCAAGGGTTAAATCCTAGGGAGCATCATTCTTAAAAAAAGTAATATCTAGATAAACTGTTCACTCATCAGCTGAGCTCATGTATATTTTTTGCTGTTTTTCCCATCATTCATGGGTTGGATGAATGTTAATTCCTCTTGGCATATTCATTTATCTCTCCATGAATCTGAAATCGATTTCTGTGCTCAAAGGTCCAATTGATGTGGAGTTTTAGAGGTTCTTTCTTTAGCATCGTACTCATTGTGAATGTTGGGAACCATATATATATATATTATATATAAATCTGTTGATCTACTTGTTTTCCATAGTCAAGGTTTGAAGTCTTAGGAAATATGCATATGTGATGCTTAATTGAAAAATCAGATGATTCCACATTCTAGTTACATAATACAGAATTTTTACTAGTACTCTATATTATTATGAACTGATCCAATATGCTGCATGACATGGTAAAACTGGATAAGCTTGGAGAAAGCTCCCCAATTTTATAAATTTCCAAATCCTATGAGCATCTAATGGGTTTATATTACTTATATAAGTCTACTTTATAAGTATCTAACTGTGAATAAGAATCTGCCAAATTCTAAGATAAGTAGTCATCCAACTCTTTTCTACTTCCTTCTCTACCGAATCTTCTCCTTTTCTCTTAATAATAAAGCAAACAGAGACACACAGCCACAGAAAAAAGAGTAAATCTCTTCCTGCAAGACATGATCAATGTCCTATATATACTGAGATGTCCAATTGTTTGGGGTTAATCTTGGTGGGGGGTTTCTTTTGTTGTTTGTTTTCCCATTTTGTTGTTATTTTTGGGGGGTCACCTTGGCCTCCCAAGTTTGAAGGTCATGCTATCATGTCCACGTAAATCTTAAGTAGATGCTTAAATGATTTATAGGTAGATTACTATTTTTCCCAGACATTGTCCTAGAAGCAACTTGTATATCCTGTTCATTTTGAAGAGAAAAATGCATGTTTTCCCCAATGTTGGTTGATATACATGTCAGTCAACCAACATGTCAGTCATTTCAGTGGACCTGCAGAAAGCTTGCTATCCCCATTGTGTCTGGCACCCTATCTGGACTGACATATCGACATGACATTCTATTCTTATAAAAAAACTTTTTGTGAAGAGACTGCAATCACAATAAAACCTCGGACAATGTTTGGAAGCTGGTGAACACTCAGCAATTGAACAAACCCCACAATGAGTGATTGGTACTGGCCATCAGAATTAGGAAAGATTTCAGAATATCCTCACAATCTGTGAAGGATATATTGCATAAGCAGTAGTCCAACATCTTCATGGTGAAGCAGCAAAAGAAGGGATCAACTTGGAGCTCCAAGGGCTGGCTGGACTATTTGGCTGGGGTGTGGAATGCTTCCCAATTCAACACCTTGGGCTGCCATTGGCAAATTGGTGCATGATAAAGATTGAGTGGCAAAGGAGATTTTCATGATACGACAAAAAGGTGGGTGGAGGGGTGGTGTCAACAAAACTCCTTTGGTTAGTTGTGAGTTAGTGTACAACAAAAAAAGATTGGTTGGGATGGGAATTTTGAACTTGGATGATATGAAACAGAGCTCTCCTTGCCAAATGACTTTGGCGTATGTTGTCAAATAGGAATCTAATATAGTGCAACAATATAGGACCTCGATATGGTTTCTCCGACACACCTGGTGGACATTTCTCGAAGTTGAATCATGGAACATCAAAACTGTGGAAAGAGATTCTCAATGTTGCGAACAACTTTGCCAATACGATCTCATGGGAAGTAGGCTATGGGGACACAATGCAGTTTGGGAGGATTTTTTGGTGCATTGAGATTCCTCTGAGAAGCAAATACCCATAGATTTTATGAGATGGCTACAAACAGGGCTGGTGTGGTAGAGTTCTTGAATGGTTCAACCAGGTCGGGCATTTTGGGAGGTCATTGTGAGGCGAACTGGGAGATGAGTGATTATCAAAACTTCTGTGCGGACCTTCACAAGGTTCACTTATGATCATACGAGAATGATGAAGTCATGTGGAAGCCTCTTCATGGTAGGTAAGAGAGTCCCTCTGAAGGTTAAGGGCTTCCCTTGGCTTATGTATCAGGAGAGGTTACTAGCCAAGGTGTACATAGCGTAATGGATTCCCAGCGAGCCAACTAACTACATGCATTCTATGCAATCTTGAGCCCGAGACAAGGTGCACCTCTTCATCGAAAATCCGATGGCGCGTTCTCTATTGTCTACATTAAGGGATGCAACATGTCTAAACGACAACATTGAAAAAGTTAGAACAATTGTGGGAAGCCGGGTAACTTATTTTATTTTATTTTGTTTTTTGAGGAAAAAAATAGGAGCAATCATATTAATAAGAGAAGCCCCGAACAGATGAGTGAAAAATTAGACGCCTCCCTTGGAATTAAACATCTCCCGAGAGAGTGAAGCGGAAACAATTAAAAACTAATGGGGACGAAAGCAAGTCTGCATCTTCCAATCCATCATTTTGATGGGGAAGAGTGCTTTCAATGGCAAAAAGTTTACTTTGAAAATATTTTGGAAATAACGGAAGATTCATTAAGGATTGATGGTTATTTTGCGCTAGAGCGAGTGTAATAATTTAGAGGCAAATTAGTCATAGAGGAGCGAGTGTCACCCCTGCTAGGAACAATAGACAATTTTTTTTTTACTGTTCTGTGGCAGTGGACTGGATTTTCACTATGGTAGACTCTGTTTTGTGTATTTTCATTCTTTTCTTTGTCAATTATACTACGAATATATTAATTAATACATCATGGCAAATTTTAAGCTAACTTATCATCATGAGTTAATGGTTTAACTTTTAGAGGTTTATTCAAATATTCATGTTGATTCCATTGTTGGGAAAAGTTGTAGGTCCTTTAACCATATAATCAGACAAAACAATGTCACCAAAATAGCAATTTGTTAAAATTATTTACCAAACTAGTCATGTTGAGTAGTCAACATTGCCACGTAAACATTTTTATTTTTATTTATTTCAGTCTACCAAAAACTCGTCATCAAAAATGGCATTTTTCAAGTTTAGAAGTCTTTTCAACCTTCGCCTAAACTCATTATTAAAGAAAAATGACATTTCCTTGGAATTTATTATTTTTGGAACAATGTACCTAAGGTTGAAAATGCCAATACAAATGGCGTATTGACTAGTACATTTGAAAAATGCCATTTGCAATGGCATGTTTTAGTTAAACCAAAAGGAAAATGCATTTCTATTGGCATTTTGGAATGAAAAAATGAAAGTAATAAAAAATGCTTATGTTAAACTAGTCAACATGACTACCTTGTAAATGATTTTACTAATCGCTATTTTGGTAAATTTTTTTTTGTGTGCGCTTATTTTCGTTAACATGCCAAAGTTCCTTTTCCTTGGTGATCCTTTAATTATTCCTAGTGAATTTTATGTTGTGATTATGTATATAAGAGCTGATAGTCTTTATCATTGTTGAGTATTCATGAAATATTTGTTTTTACCCATTTCTATTGGTATGATAAACTACTTAAAGGTAGCTTCTTTTTGGTTTTTAACTTTTTTTAAAATTATTGTACAGGATGTATGCAGAATGGAATCTTACAAGTTCATTGTGCCCCTGTAGTGGTGAATTTGTTTCCATGTGTAATTCTTTGCAGGCACATTGGTATTACCTTCTAATAGTAACATCAAACAAAATTTGCAGAGCCGAGAGAACAAATATCGACACATTTGACTAGTTGGAAGGACTATTATCAATGGAGGTGCCTCCCATTCCATTCCCCTGTTGCATTGCTACTTCATTGGGTATGATATGTATATTTGTGCTTCGTCAGTAAATATTAATTTTGAAAATATTTTGGGAATCTGTATAGATTTATAATTGTATTGGGGTGATTTTTGTATCTTTAACTAGGAAGGGTAAGATAGATGTTGGAGTGCGACTTGTTTCTTCCCATGTATTCTTTTTACGTTTTTTCCATCCCCCTAGTCTTTTTGGCAGTAAACTCCTCTCCTGATGACATTTTTTTTTTGGAGTTGAATCCCAAAAGTTTAATATGCTTTTATTGCTAGACTCCAACCTTAAAAAATTCCATATTAATATTATAGAACATTATTAACCAAGTGCGGAAATCTATTCAACTAGAAATGTGGTTTTAGGTCCAAGCCTCCCTTTTAAAAACAGAAAAGTACAATTACCCCAAAGAAAACTCTTGTGATCTCATAAAATCCCTTGAGCTTGTCAACTCTTTCGTGCTCTTTGGCAGTATGAGCTATAATTGAAGATTTGCAAGAAAAGAGGGAGCTTCAATTGACAGACAAGATGTCCACTGGAGAAGCGCATGCTTGTTGGGGAGTGTTTGAAGAGAGAAGGATAAAGAGAGAGGTCAAATATATGGTGAAATAATGAATTTTAATACAATTAAGCCAGTTGTGCTCTCATTAAGTAAGCAGAGAGAAAAATGCATACAATAGGGTTGCGGGGACTAATTGTTAGGATATTGTTCTAAAAACCCTGACTTATGTAACAAACTTTAGCTTTTGATTACTGAAGATGGTTTTAATATTTAATGAACATTGTTGGCAAATACTTGCATTATATTGTGCTTGTTTCAGTCCTTTAGTCTGCCTGTAGATAATCTGGTGTGTAGAGTTTGACTTACACACAGAAGATCAGATTATTAGTCCCTTGTAGATTATAAGTTGAGGTTCACAACCTTATATAGACTTGGATAATTATTGGATAAGGTGTAGTACAGTTATCTTACTTAGGGTCCGTTTGGGTTGGACTTCTGAGTGTGTTTGCGATGGGGAAAGTGGTGGAATGCGTTCGTGTTTTCAGCCTGGCGATAGCGGTACATGGTCATTTTTACCTGTGTTTTCGAACGCATTGAAACAATGCTTCCAAAATGCAATACCGAGTTTCTGAACGTGACGTCCCCAGCCACAATGCCAAACACAACCTTAATCTATCTTGATTATGGGAAACCAGTTCATAGGTTTCAGGTGATTGTTCTCGTACAGTTTACGTGTATTGAAGAGGACCAAGTTGGGGTAAAATGATTTACACCCCATGTTTATTATTATTGCTTATGCTCTTAATCCTGAGATAGTTTATAGAATTGTGCAATTGTTATCTGTCACTTTAATTCATGAAAGAGCGAGTTCTTCCACGGATCAAATCTCGGTGAGTTGGGTGACAATGACACTTGTATGATGAAAATTAGCTATTGATGGAATCCACCTCTCCTATAGGAGATTGATGATACTCTACAAAGCACGGACACTTCCCCGGAGGCGCCGTACCCGTGTCGGACACGTGTCGAGCACGGCTCCAGCCGTGTCTGCCTTCATTTTGTCTTGGACACGCCTGGGACACGGCTAGGACACGGCCCAGGACACGCCTCGGACACGGCCCAGCCAGTTTCAGCCCAAAAATAAAAAAGAAAAAGAAAAGAAAGGCCCAAACATAGCCCACAAGTATTCAACCGATTTAAAACATTTTAGAACAACTCATTTAAAAAATATATCTTTCCTAACGTTAAAAAAAATAATGATTCATTAGTTTAAAATGGTGATTTATAAAAACAGTAATTTATTGGTTTAAAACAATGGTTTATTATTTAAAACAATGATTTATAAAAACAGTGATTATTTGTTTATACAATTGATTATAAATAGTGAATTAAATGAAATGTGTTTGTTTATATAAGATAGTGATACATATTTATTTATTATATTAATTTATTGCCGTGTCCTACCCGTACCCGTGTCCTATTTTTTCAAAAATTGCCGTGTCGCCGTGTCCCGTGTCCGTGTCCGTGCTTCATAGATGATACTCTTTTGAGGATGCTTATATATTTTGATCATGTCTAACCCGATCGGTGGATTTAATTAATAATAAAAGTAGCTCAAATTTAATTTCTTAGATTAATGTGTTGGAGTGCAGTCATAATTTTTTAGTGGACTGAATTGTGACTTATGGGCTTATGGAGTTTAAATTTGTGTTGAGTTATGGTTATAAGGCCCATAGAAGCCAAATTACTTATTTCTCCTTTAGGTCCCTGCCCTAGTCTATATATATGTGGCTTCCTCTCGCTCTCTCTCAAGATGTACATTAAAAAACCCTAACCCTAGAATTTGTTTAAAATCTTCGGATCCAAAAAAAAAAAAACGTGTGAGAGAGAGGATGTGCGGTTGCTATTCGATGCAAGGAGCCCACACTCCACCGCGGATCTGCACATAATAGGATTTGCGGCTGAAGATCTGAAGGTTTCGATCTCGAGCGATCCATCTTCGTCTATCAGATCCATCATCCATCATTGATAGAACTCAGATCTGAGTTCGAGATAAATCCTAACTTCCGTCATGTAGGGTTTACATGATGAGAGAAACCCTAATTTTTTTGTTATTCGATCTATACCCTCTATCAATGGATCTTGGCGTTTGGGTGTGTTATTCCCCAACACTAACATCTGTGTCAATTCAAAGGATGTTGACTAGAGAAAAGTGTTAGGACATCTCATTGTATGTAAGCCAATTTAAGTGACTAAAATCTCTTTTTTCCCCTTAATTAGATGTTTTAAAACTATGAAATTCGTTTAACGAGGACAAAATGTATTGTTTATGTGTAAGGGGTTTCGCTGGTATCAATCAAGATGACTTGTAAAGGGGTGCTTTTAAATACCTTAATTGATGATACAAAACTGTTAGAGATATGCATTCCATCAACTATTGGAGTTATTATAGCTAATAGGGCCTATTCTCATGTATTGTTTACTGGCACCGACAGACGGTGGTTATTGAATTCGTATTTCTCTTCCTTAATTGTGGACCTCCACATGCCTGCAATTTAATATTAAAATTGCAGGGCGAAAATGTTTGAATTTCATAGAATCTGCTACTGCAATCATGGCAGAATTACAATGATGGGTACTTCTCTTGCATGAAATTGTCCGCTTGAGGAATGCCCCTCCTCGTGGGACCTATATCACTCTCCGTATGAGATGATAATGAATGGTGTGTGAAAACATTCCTAAAGAATAGTACACAATCAAACCACAGAATACCATAAGTTTAATTTTCGATCACATGTTTCTCCTCTATCTCTTTTATAAGTATGAGAATCAATTTGGACTTCCAATTATGTTTTGGCTTGATTAAAGTAGAGAGATGACTTTTTAAATGAGAGTTTGCAATTTGAACAAGTCCCCTCTCGTACACCACCAATAGGAAATCTCGAAAGCATGAAGTCCTTGTTGATACACTGCAAACCACATAGTGCCTTAACATGTAGTCTCTAGTAGGGGTGCAATTCGGTCGGTTTGGTTTGGTTTTTTGCAAACCCAAATTGAACCAAACTCTATTTACATGTAACCCGAAACCGAACCGAACAGAAAACTGAACTGATTTTTGTTTAGTTAACCCGAACTAAACCGAACTGAATCGACTGTTAAAGATTGATAGGTTGGTTAGAGTTTTTCAGGAGGTTGGTTTTTAACTTTACATAAATATTAAAATTTTAGGATTGGTTATATAAATTAGTATATTCATTTTTTTATCAATATTAATGATATAACAACAATATAGTTTTTAATAAAAGAATGAACTAAATGAGTACTGATTATGAACAATCATTTGTTTAAATTTAATTTGGTTCAGTTAATTCGGTTTTTTTTTGAAGTAAAACCAAATCCAAATCAATGTAGATCGGTTTATTAATTTTTCAATCTATACCCAAACCAAACCATAAAACTATTGACCCAAACCTGAAAAAAATTGGTTTGGATCGGTTCGAATTCGGTTTAACCGACCAACGTTGCACCCCTAGTCTCTAGGGCAGCTAGACCACAAATTGGCATGCAATACGAATCGAAGATTGCTGATCAAATCATGTTTTTGGCCGTTAGGAGGAAAATTGAATGTTCTAACCATGTTCTGAAGAATAGTTCTCAATTTGACACGTCTTCTTTGTGAGATGTAATATTGTCGGGGTATCTTACAACCATCTTTGTTAGAGGGGGGTTCTCCCTTACCACAATTATACAATTGATGGTCAATGACCCAACCATTTAATTGCATTTGTAGAGGTGAGTGATCCCCTCCATTAATTGTCTGATAATCTCTCTGAAATTCTCAAAGACATTATTTCCGGTTTGAATATAAATAGCACTCAGATTTTGCAATGAGTTGTCAAACACATCGATGACCATGCTTTTAATCTCATGAAAACGAGGTCCACATAAACAAGTATTGTTATGCTCAATTATCTTTTCATATCTTGTAATTTTTGACCTTTTATAAATTTTTTTAATAAAATATAGAGGTAGAAGTAGTAGAGAAGATGGATGATGGATCTGAGTTTTACCGACGATGAAAGATTTAATAAATTTAATAAATTATTTGTTCATATCTGAGTTCTAACAATGTGGATGATGGATCTCACAGACGAAGATGGATCGCTCGAGATCGAAACTTTCAGATCTTTTGCGTATATCCTCTTATGTGCAAATCCGCGGTGGAGTGTGGGCTCCTTGCGTCGGATAGCAACCGCAGATACCTTCTCTCTCTCTATCTCCCCCTTTCCTCATGTTTTTTTGGATCCGGAGATCCTAAACAAATTCTAGGGTTATGATTTTTTAATGTGCGTCTTGAGAGAGAGGAAGCCACATATATATAGGTTAGGATAGAGACTTAAAAGGAGAAATCAGTAATATGACTCTTATGGGCCTTGTCACCATAACTCAACCCATATTTAAACTCCATTGGCCCTTCTTTTTTTTTTTTTTGTGGGGGGGGGGGGGGGGGGTGGGCTCAGTCGACAGGAGATACTTCTTCTACTGTACTTTCGGCCCATGTTTTTTTATTGTCTAGTGTTTTGTTGTTTGTATTTGGGTATTCTCTTCTATGAATAAAATGATGTAGGATGCCTATCATTTCATCCAAAAAAATAAAAAACCTTCATATCTTTTGATTTATAGTCTATTCTTACAGGGAGATAGCCTTTTCCACTTAAAAATTAGGATGGACTGCAGGGTGACTAAATTAGGGGTAACTGTACTGGAAAGAGTAAAAGGAGACCAAAGAAGGTCTGGATCAAAGTTGTTATGAAGGATAAGGAAAATAATGCTGAATGGGAATATCCCTGAGCTGGATGTTGTGGCGTAATAGGGTTAAACATGTTCATCTGTACTCATTGGAAAATGGGTTTTGTTGATGCTGAATTATCATCATAGATGTCTTATTGGGTGATGTTGGGTGAAGCTCATCCTTTTTCTTTTTGCTTTTCTGTACTGATATTAGTATTTATATCCTCTGACTGGATAGAATGATGGAAACAAATGTTTATGTATCATGCAAATGGATTTCTTGTGAAATTTTCTATTACTTGCCGTCACCGTCTTTTCTTTTCTTTGGCTATAGTTTCGTACTCATGTAATCTATATTTTGAAAACTCATTGGTTCTTGTATGTTGTACAAATTTCTTCAACTTGTACATTTACAATGCAGCCACTTACTCTGTTTCACATGGTTCAACTTGCTTCAACTAAAAAACTAAGTTCTGAAGTTAGAGACAAGTTGCACATTCATTATTTAGGTAACTTTCTCAATAGGTGGGGCCAACATATATTTCTCTTGGATTATGCAGTTTAATGATTATTTTTTATTTTACGCTATTCCTGTATATTTTTGCTATGCTTTATTGGATATTAAAAATGATCTATGGCTTTCTATCTATGTGGTTTTGGTTTGTCAGTAATTTAACAAGTAATATGCGATGATTGACTATGCATCATGCTTAATACGTATGATGTCTGTTGTTCTTTATATGAGTTTTGCTAGACAAGGCTATGTAACATTTTGTATATGTAATATTTCACATTCGCTATTCTATTAGACCTCAGACAATGACTTTTTTTTTATAATGAAAACTGGTGGGCCTGCCACCACCTTTTATTAAAGTAAAGAGGAGTACAGGTCGAGAGATAGGAAATGCCACAAAATAAACAAACCAGTAAAGCGAAGAAGGAAATGGAAAAAAACAGGGAACTACAAATCAGTAAACAAGATGTATATAGACGCCAGTCTACACCATATATCAAAAGGAACTAGGTCTCAATCACAAGCTTTCCTTGATCCTAGTGGCCCCAGTACAGTAACAACCCCAGGCCTTTATGAAGTTTTCAATGTTGTAGCAGATGTTCCCAACATCCAGGGTAGCTTCTTCAAAGATAAGTTGATTCCTAGATGACAATAAAGCCCCGCAGCAGCTGGGATTAAAGATTTAGAAAACTTCGGGTTTGACAGTGTGATCCCCTTTATCTCATCATTTTCTTTCCTGTATCCTGGAGTCCAGATCAGTAGCCTAACCAAGGGTTTGAGACACCTCCTTGGCCATGCAGCAGTTACAGAACAAGTGTGTTGTAGTCTCCTCATCAGTGTTACATAGAATGTACACCATGGTTTCAAATATACGGCCACATGCCCCCCCCCCCCCCCCCCCACTGTATTTAATGTGGTGTATGCGTCACACATACTGCTCATGTGCCATGTATGCGGCCACGTGTGCTGCACATGCGGCATGTGAAACGTATGTGGCTGCATTTTTTTATAGACCAGCCGTTCGAAAGGTTTCGCAGGGAACTCTGTGCCAACGATCCGTTCGGACCATTTTAAAAAAACTAGCCGTTTTTTATTTTATTGTTTATAACTGTTATTACCCATTCTTACCATGTAATAATCATATTCATTCACAACTTCACATAACAACTCATCCATTCACTCAAAGATCTCATAATCCTTTCTCTTGCAAGTGGTGGTTCCATTTTGAAAAGTCTTATTTGATTCCTTGAAATGGTTCTTGAAGAGTTGAAAGCTTGTAAGTATATTCAATATTTGGTGAAGACCTTTGGAATTCTTGGAATCTACTTGAAGGAGGCTCTTAAGGAGCTCGTCTATAGTTTGCATCCTCTTACTCTATTTTCTTATTCATTAGCATAGTAGTTTTTATTGTTTTAAGTATCATCATCATGTCTTGGGCCGGTTCTACTCATGATGCCACCATACTTAGACCCATCTCTAAAGACCTTTGAACAATATGTTAATCCATCTGATAAAAATAGGATTGAACGTTTATTTTGTAATGAACATGTTGCCACCGGAGGACTAACTCGTTTTAGATTGCATCTCATTAGATTACCTAATTCCAATGCACGTCAATGTCGTAATGTTAAACTGTAAATTCAAGTTGAAATCCGTAAATTTTATGATAAAGATTCTAAAGCTTCAAGGATCGCTGGTAGATATTATGACCCACTTATGAGAGAAGAAGATGATGATGTCCTGATTGATTGTCCCACGACTAGCTCCCAACCCACTCCCTTTTTTCAAACTGAAGTGACACAACCTAGGAAATGAATTCGTGATCATTCTAGGGGACCTTTGGATAGATTATTTTGTGAACTCTAGAAGTACGTCACAAACACAAACTAAAATCCCAAATCGGTTTAAACAAGAAGAGATAAATGATACATCAAAGCATTGCACAGTTTTTTTTTTTTTTTTTTTATCATGCAAGTATCACTTTTAATGCCACCGCATCCTCTTCTTTCAATAGAATGGTTACAAAATTGGGTGAATTCGGTCGTGGGCTCTTTCACAATTTTTTATTTTAAAAAGCACAATGGCCGTTCGAATGGCCCGAAGCCGTTTGAATGGCATGTGTGTGACTGCATATACAGCATATGTGGTAGTATGTGCAATTTGGACCCCAATCGCACATGCTGATTGCATATGACTTTTAAACATTGCTGTACACTTTCTCATCATCTGGAAACCATCTTGTTCTTTAGGTTTTTATCATCAATCTTTCTTGATACTTGAGCCACATGAATGCATGAACTTTGAAAGGGACTTCATTCCCCTATATCTCCCTACTTTTCTGAGCCAGATTTCAATTAAAAGGTTGGCCCCCCTCCACCACACATAGCAGTTCTTAACCAAGAAAGCCTCCTTGGTTTCGGGGCCCAAACTGGAGCATCCTCCTCATCCTCATTCAGACAGACTCTGACCCTGCAAAACCTCGATGAGCAGCACTTAGGCCTCAGCCTCCATATCTGAGAGGTTTCTTCTTGTACGAACCTCCCAGTGCTCCCACTGATCAGTCCTGCTTGTCTGATTCCAATACTCTTTTAATGACCCTAGTCCTATTGACCACCACCTCAATGATAGCAGGGAACTTTGCCATGAGCAACTGGGCATCACACCATGGGAAGTATCAGAAGATAATCTGATCCCCTTTCCCGGCATTCCACCTTTAAGCCTATTGAAGACAAACACCTAAACCAGCAATACATTTCCCAACCTCAAACAATTACTTGATTTACATCTGCACAAGATATATAATTCTCCAAAAGACCTGTCAAGTCTAAAACCACATGACTATAAAATGACCTAAACATCTCTTCAAAAGGCTATCAGGCCATCACTTAGTGATCCTATATATAGCTGGGTTCTGGAAGAGGAGAGACCGAATATGATACAGCTATCCTCAAGATTTGAACATTACAAGACTTTATCCAGATAGCCTGAGAACATTACAATTACTCCAAACAGTGACCTCTTAACCTAAACATTCCTGTACTAAAATATCTAGTTGCAATTTTTGAGCCCATAAAATATTTAACCATTAAAAGTGAAACAGAATAAAGTACCACAGTTCTGAAATATCTATAATACATCTGGACCAGTAATTTGGAGGTACGAATAATATATTTCCCAGTTTTTCATTCTCATATTGTCTTCTACACAAAAATCCATCTATCCTTTTTAGTTACTGGTTCAAATTTGGTTTTTGTTAGATTTAAAATCATATACAACTCCCCAATCCCCATTATTTAAAAGCAAAATGGTCTGTAGGAAGGAAATTTTCCTTGAGAAATAGGCACATGCTCTTCAAATAAGTTCAGATTCATGGTCCAAGCAAATCAGGTTTGTGCTTCTATAGTGTTCCCCTCACGGATCCATTGCTCATCATAGTCATGCTCCAAACAACACTGGTTTTTGCTTTTATACTGTCAATTAACGCACCTCTCATGGATCCACTGCCAAAGTGTCAACTTGTGCTTCTAGAGCGGGATGCATAATTCCTGCAACCAGGTATTTGCATGACAGAAAAAGTAATATCTAGTGTTGATGCAGATGTATAATTTCATTTCATTTACATATTATAAAATATTGCAAAGAGAATCGTGTGGTGATTTGTAAAATATATATGCAAGTTGATTACAAGCATGTTGTTGAGTTACAATGTATATGGATTTTCTCAATTCACCATGCCTTGTATACGACACTCATTTTTCTTAACATCAGATTACACCAGCTGTTTGCAGGTTGAAACCATATGTCTAGTATTATACAATTGGAAAAGAAATCATATTTCATCCTTTTTTTCTCATAATTCCCCCTGAAATTTCATTGGTTCATCAGAAATGTGATATGATTTACCACACAATTATTATTCATTTATACTCTTTTGGTCGAGTGTGTGGAATGATAAGTTATTGGCCAGACCTGTAAGCCTCCTCCAAGGAAGTTGGAAGAATATCTTCATTATTTCTTCAATACATTATGATATGTAACTGATGCCTTGCAAATAGTATGTGTACAACCATGACACATTAAAATGATAGACACCATCATAGCAAACTCGAGTGATTCAATGGCTTTGAAAAGTTTTGCATACGTGAAAAACATGGTGATGGTTTATGTTGTGGTTTCTTTAGACTTCCCTAATAAAAGTGTCATCAAAATTCTGGTGGTTTAGGCTTACTTATGATGGATAGGCTTTTGAGTGTAGTTCAACTGATAATGCATAGTGGATCTGGTTTTTGAATGTGCTTTATTGTCTACTTAGGGTGTGTTTGGATAGGAGTATTGGGTGCCTGGATTGGGATTGAGAATCCCAATCCATGTCAATAACTTGTTTGGATAAATTTTAAAAGGGAGATTGAGATTGAGAGAGAGGGATTGTGAATCCTTGATTAGGGGGATTGAGAATCCCCTCAAGAGGTGGTATTCCCCCAATTCCAATCCAGGTGGATTGTGAAAAAGACTTTTTTATCCATGTTTTACATCTCTTTTTTAATAACAACCAACTCTGCCTTTTAACAAATAATAACCGACCGAATAAAAAAAGATTTTAAAACATTTAAAAAAAATAAAAAATAATAATAACCGACCTGAATCCAAACTCCCGCCCAATAAAAACCAAATCCACAATCTTCCCCAATCTCCACCAATTAAAAGTTAAAATTTCAATCTCTACCGATTAAAGCCGAAATAAAAAATACACCATCTCCACCAATCGGCTATCTCCACACAACCAATTTTTAATAAAACACACCAAGTAAGCCGAGACGACTTCATTTTTTTTTCATTTATCAATAAATATTCTTTTGTGTTTATTAGATATTCATCAAGCATGTGATAGGTTTTGTTATTGATTTTTTTTTATTCCTTGATTTAATATATCTTAGTTTTATCACCCATTTGATATGGATTAATCAATCGGTTTGATATAGATTTTTTAATCAATAGTTTAAATTTCGATGTTATAACATTGAAAAAATAAATCTTTGTTAAAATTTTATTAAATAAAGGGTAATTTTAGAAGATGTGTGTGTTAAATAATGTAAAATTGAATCTGAGTTAACATATGTTAGATTTTGTAGAAAGGGCATTTTTGGAAATATATATTTTTTATATTGTAATCCAAGCATTACCAAACACATGATTGAGATTGAATCCCAATCATGTTTTCTGAATCATGTTCCATACCAAACAAGTTGACAGGATTCCCAATTCCAATCCACCTGGATTTGGAATCCCAGGATTCACACAATCCCAATCCCACTTGTCAACCAAACAGGCCCTTATGGTCATGGCATAAATAATTGACACCCTGTATCTTGTATCTGTTTCATGTCTGTGTCCAACATGGACAGAACAAATGGAAGAGATATCATAGCATTCTGAATTCGCCTTCCGGTGTGTCATGTCCAGTGATGTTGATACATGACATTGTTGCATACATTATGATTAAATTAACCAACCATAATACATAATTTAAATATGATCAAATCACCCTATAAAAATCAATCATTTTAATGTATACTTGGTCTCATTCTCCATTTGGAGCTATTTTAATAGGCCTAGTACATAATATATTTGTGTCCCTATATCAGCCTTCTTGAATATATCATATTGAACACCTATCCTTTTCTGATGCAGACATTGTTACATGGGTCATGGCAATAAACTTGTTGGCCATTAAGGGTGAACTGTGGACGCGTTTTTAGAGGAAGCTTAGGACATTCAAGATGGTTTTCTATGTGTCTCTTTGTCATGTTTCTATATGGTGTCAATTGATGGACAAGAGAAAAGATATATGAGAAGGCTGTGCTAATGCAAAATATCCTCTGTCCTTGATGCATGAATGACCTTCAGAAACATGGCTGTGTTAGGTTGATTTTTGAGACTGTCCTAAATTTTACTGATTTTGTATATATTGAAATAAAATTTTGGAACAGTGAACCTCAGGTACCTTTTATAGTTTTTTCTGAGGTAACAATTGTCACTCATTGCAGCATAATCTGATATATTGATTTAAATGTATATTTGAATGACACAATTGATCTTTTGAACTATCTTTTCTAAGGGCCTGAAAAGGAGCTCATGCAACTTGCGGTTTTTGGGGAGTTGAGAGCCCTCTTTCCGAATCTTCAGGTTCATATAGACTTCATTGGCCCATCAATTCCACAATTTAGGTTGTCTTCTATGTCACCTCTATACTATAATATACAGAATTTTATTGTCCCTCTTTTTATAAAAGTTCTTGTGAGATGATTATATTCCTTTATTTCTACATACAGAAATTATCATGATCTACATTCATCAATATTCAAAACCAATATGGAGAATGCTATATGATGTGTATATATTTCACACACTATATTGTTGCTTTACAATCAGGACCACACCTGACTTTACAGTCCAAAGAATTGGTCATATTCCTTTATCTCTTTTTCCTAGCATGATTACATCTTCTCTAACTGATTTGGTGTTATCGCTTGCCTAAAAATGATTTCTAGAGTTCATACAGCTTCTATAAGTTTTTTTTTAAAATAAAAAAAAAAAATTCTCTGTTTCTTAATTTCGTTATTGCATTGAGAAATTCCATGTCCACTTAACAAAAATTTAAACAATACATTAAATTCGATGATATAGACAGTATGACACTGATGGTAGGTAAGCCAAATCCTTCTATTGAAATAACAATTCATACTTTACAAAAAGGTGGACCCTTGGTTGAGTTTTTTTTTTTTCAATTAAAGTAATAATCACTAGTGGGGAAGAGGAAGAAAACTAGCTATTAGAGGGAAAAAAATCCTCACCAACATCTATCAGAAGAGTGATAAGAGGCACAGATTCATGTGCGGCCGCACTTGTGCCACTGTAGAAGCCCGGGGCATTAAATCTGGCATGTGTGGTTTTTGCAATGGACCATTCGAATGACCTGATTCCATTCGAATGGTATACCTACTGTTTGAACAATTGTTCAAATGTCCAAAAAATGAACGCTCTAGGAACGGATTCCGTTCGAACGACAGTTTAAAAAATAAAATAATTATGAGTCCGTTCGAACAGTCAATGTGTGACCGATATGCGGCTGCACGTGTGGTTTGGACCCCGACCGCACATGCGGACTGCATATTACTTTGAAACATTGGTAAGAGCTCAATGAACCCTGGAAATGGTACAATGATCTATTATCTTATAAGAGAAAACTCATAATAAACTATAAAGAACATTCTAAACTGGGAACCATGAAGGCTCAACGTATGATGATATGAAATCTGTCTCAAATCCATTTTCTAGGTACTCTAAAACAATCTCATTGCCTAGATAGTGTAAAATGTCCAGACTCATGCAGCTCTTGGTAAAATTTCCTTCTAACTGATAATGTAACAGTAACGGAATATGAACTTCTTAGGAAAGAGACTCATCTGCTTGACCTAACAATCAGACTCCATATCAGGTCCATGGAAGACCCATTGTCCAGACCTATGTAGGCCCAGCAACCATCCTGATCACTTCTCATCCTGAATTCCCTCATCTCATAGGTCCGCAATTATTGTTTTTTAGGGAAAAAACTTGAAACAAAATCAACAGTGTTGCATGTCAGCAGAATTACCATTTTTTAAATTTTCATGCAACACAAAAATATAATGAATCTCTATGATAGTTGTTTAATGGTATGATTTGCATGGATTGTTCAGATTTGTCATTTAAAGCACAAATCATTATAATCAACAAGCAATCTTTTCTTTTTCTTTTTTTCTTTTTCCTTGAAGAGGTTGATCAGTGCTGTCTCCATGTTATATAAAAAATACCTGCACACATGCATATACACATGTACGTTGTATTACGTGTGCAGATTTTGGTTATTTTGTGGTTCAGCAGTAAATTAAAATCTGTCGCAGTCAATATTCTATTTTTTTCCAAAAGCACAATTACTCAAGTTTCTTAGACTAAATTTCTTTATGAATCAAATTGCATTAGATGTATTAAACTCGTAAAAGTTAACAGCTTGTTGTTTCCTTGAAGACTCTGAGTCTGATGAATCATGAGTATGTATCTAAATCACATAAATTTTCATATGAACATAGATTCAAATACTAAAAATAGAATTTGATCTTTTGATTTTGGGAAATGCTGAAAACTAGGTTTGATTTCTCAAATCATGATTAACTCAAATACAACAGTGCTGTAAAAGTAATCAATTTATCATCTCATATTTCTACTCTCACACGCACAATACTCACTCTGATGCTGCTGTTAGACAATCAACCCTTGGTAGGATAGTTATTTATTCTCTCTTGCATATGACATCAGGCATCAACAGTAAAAGATGATTGGTCCCATATGTATTTTGTTTATCCTGTCTCCTCAACAGGACTGAACAAATCCAACTTTATAATTACAAAGGGTCCATTCATATAAAAATTAATGCACTGAAGCATTAACTTCCTCTTCACTAACCTGTTTTTACTCATTGATATATGTGCAGGAATGGAGAGAAGATAAACATCCATAGTTTGCTTGCTGTTCAGATGAGGCTTGTTCATGTAGATGTTTGAGTGAGAACTCTGGTGGTTATATTTCAGATGGAAAAAACACTGCATTAACATTGCAGCTCCATAGAGGTTTCTATCATGACCACTATAGAGAAATATTGAAGGTTAACACTATCTATTTTAGTCATTAGATAGTATAGCTCCTCTCTTCCTAATAACATGCAATTTTCTTTATAATAGTTGGACAACTGATGGAACATTTTTGCATTACCCGTGCCACTGTTGCGATCCTCCATCTTAATGGGCAATGCCCGTTGACTTCTAGGGTGGTAGGACTAGCTTTAGGTTGTTTATTAAATTAGGTGTTAAGAATCTTGTAAAATAGCCATAATATTCAAATACGAACTCGGATTGATGCGATTTGGGATTTGTTGGAGTGAGGGCATGAAGAAAACCATTTTCTTATGTCGTCTTTATATAATGTCATTTGAAGGGCTGACAATGAGAAGTACCTATCAATGTTGAGGATAGGCAAGATTTGAGATAGATTGGAGCAAAAAGAAGATGCCAGGGAAAAATAAGATGTGATATGAATGGTCAAAATGACATTATTTGAAGATGCATGGGTCATTGATGGCTAAGATGGATGTGAGTGACCTCTTCTAGGGGGTCTCTTATTCAGCTATACTTTGAGTAAAAACTTCTTAGATGTCAAATTGCATTGGCAGTCAACTTCATTTATTTAATGATAATGCCTACTTTTCTCAGAAAAAAAAAACTTCATTTATTCATTAGAGAAAACAGAGTATACTTATACAATACATACTGGACTCAAACCTGAACATATTGTTAATGGACTAGATAAAGTCACAATTCATTGGCCCATTTTTCAATAGACTGTAAACAAAGATCAGATGGAAGGGTCATATGACCAAACTAAACAAAGCCCACTTGGGTAGTGTTTCGAAACAATTATTTCATAACCTATTCTTTAAAAAGTGGGCAAAAGTGATTCAAAAATAGAAAAATCCCTTTTCCTAGCTTTCTTAATTGTGTGTGTTGCATGTTAGTAAAGGGTGAATGAGTTGGTAGCTAATGGCCTGCCACCTCAAAGCAATTGACTTCACACCATGAAGTTATAGTTTGATGATATAATTAACCCTGAATCATCTAAGTGGGGTTGCCTATGTCTTCCATCAGCAAATTTATAATGTGCAGATGTGCTTAATTTCTACTCTCTTCCTTACTGTGATCTATTTTGTTGACAGGAGTCATTTCCTGATATTATTGTAGCTCCAAATGCTGGTATTGCTGCCTACTCTACCTGGTCTCCAACCATGGTATGTATTCTTTCACAAGTAAAATTTATTTTTGAATGAGCTAGAATCAATTTATCAATTATAAGCCTGTTTCTAAAAGTTTCAATTCTTTATTAGTTCGGCAACTGCACTTGGAAGATTATGTTTTGCTGAAAACTGAACGTCATTATAGTGATATGGGGAGCTGTAGAAACTTTGATTTATTAGTCCTTGAATGTAGTGATGTGCAACTAAAATCTGATGCATTATTTGGTGTACGACTTTAATATATTATTCTCTTGATACCTAATTGGATTGTAGAATGGATCCTCACTTGAGCGTCAATTCGGGGTCGCTTCAAAACCAAGGTCTGATTAAAGATTTATGAAATGGGAACTGGATCTGCTTGGGGAGCTGACTATCTAAACTGTTTTACATCTCTTATAATCCTTTACTAGCAATTCATCAGAATAGTTACATATCTATTGCACAGGAATCAGGATCAATCAAAGACTGGTAATTGGGTCAAACTATGAGGCAGATTTAGGCATCACGTCTTAGATTTTAGAGTCTCAAAGGTCCTGCTTGTAAGATAAAAAAAAAAGCCAAGTAGGTTATGTTTTATATCATTGAACTAATCCAATTGGTCCATGAATGAAAAAATAATAACCATTAGAGTCTCAAGCTTTTTTAAGGAACAAGGGAATTTTCATAGCTCCTTTTTTTCTAGCTATCTTAATTGTGTGACAAACAACAGAGTTTCCCTAAAGAAAAAAAAAATCACAATATTCACCAGAGATTAAAAAATGTTGCATGGAGCCCATTTCCATTTCAGAGTTTCTCATTTTTATGCAGTGAGCTCCAGACAATTGCAAGTGCTCTTTGATCTATTAATGGAATTTCATTCTTTATATATGTTCTATTTTTGTGATGGTTCATCCTGCCCATCTGAGCAGTGAAGCATGTTTATGATAGTGTGGGCATTAGTCTTCACCTTAAAATGCGACAACCCATGTTTATGAGATATATTCTTGGTTCAATGGATTTTTTTTCTTCCCTTTACAACCTTTCTTTTCTTTTCTTTTCTTTCTTTTTTTTTTTTTTTTTTTGGGGGGGGGGGGGGGGGTGTTGTTAAAACATGGCCTGCAATGGCATGCACACTAGTTCTGGTGGCTGACATGGGAATTTTTTTTTTTTAATGAAATGGTAGGCATCCAAAACATTATTAACAGAGGAGAATGCCCAAAGCATAATACATAAACAAAGGACAAAACACCTTTATGTTGTTTC
This sequence comes from Acorus calamus, assembly GCA_030737845.1. Lineage (NCBI taxonomy): Eukaryota > Viridiplantae > Streptophyta > Magnoliopsida > Acorales > Acoraceae > Acorus > Acorus calamus. The sequence continues at coordinate 28,107,839 of CM060872.1, forward strand.
GCATCTGCAATGCAATTAAACTTTAAAAACAAAGATAGTGTAGGCTAATTAGGGTTGATAGTATTGACAATGAAATGGGGTTGACCTTGAAATTCTTCAACAGAGATGAATTCTTTACAATCTGCAATTTTAGAAGTACCCCAACAACAGCAAGGACTTGGCATCTACGGCATATATGACAAATCAAGCAAACACAAAACCCTAGAAAAACAGTTTATATGGTGATGGTGGTGATGGCAGTAAAGTTCATATTTGTGCAACGCCTGTGGTCTATGACTATCATCTACTTGTAATTATCATACGTTGGTAACAATGTATGCAACAAAAAAAAAACTGTTTGATTAATTTTCCTGGTGTCGTCAGAAAGTGATAAAGGAGATGGGTGTCCCTGCAATATTTTCTGACTTCTGCGAAGAAGCTGCGGTTTTAGCTGCTCGTTGCATAAGCAGTGTCACAGGCTGTCCTCTCCGCATACCTGTGCGTCTGTTATCATTGTTTGGTGTATCTATTCTGTTTATGAACAACTATGTCTATATATATATATATTCATGCTTCACATGTCTCTTCTCTGCAGATTCAGATAAACCCGTTCAGGCAGCCAGTGATGTTGGAGAACACGTCTTTGTGCGTGCCGTGCTACTCAAACTGCTTCCTCTTTGGAATTTGATAAACTTGTGATGATTCTTGAAATGCTTTCAAAGTGGTTGATGAGACGAGATAAGATGTTATCTGTATGAAGCCACGACTGTATAAACATTGCTTCTGCTTGACCTTTTTTTAATGGGCAATTAACAAAAATAGCCCTGCTGAAACGAATATTTACAAAAATAGCATAGGTCGGCGAATATTTGCAAAAAATAGCACTGATACTGTTCCAAATTGGAGGCGCCATATATATGGCGCCTCCTTTGTATTTTCATACCCCAAATTTTAACATTTTTACACTGGAGGCGCCATATATATATATGGCGCCTCCTTTGTATTTTCATACCCCAAATTTTAACATTTTTTACACTGAAGGCGCCATATATATATGGCGTCTCCAGTTTTTTTCCCAAAATAAAGGAGGCGCCATATATATATAGCGCTTCCTTTTCAAAAACTGATTCCAAAGGAGGCGCCGTATATATATGGCGCCTCCTTTTCAAAAACCGATTCCAAAGGAGGCGCCGTATATATATGGCGCCTCCTTTGTACTGATTCCACTCCTGCCTAGCTAGTAACACGTGTTTTTTATATTAGATAGATCTGTAAAGAAAACAGTTTATATTTAACAACATACAATATTTTTAGTAAACAAACTAAAAGTACAAAAAAACGTTTACATTTATCAACATACAAAAGTTTTGCTTAACAATCATCAAAACACTTTTTTCCATACATTTAATTTAGTTTTCCTAGGAGCTGGTGGTGTTGAAGAAGGTGCATAGATGATGGTATCATTGGCTGAGCTGGTGTGGTGAACTCATCGGATCGACGTGCAACTCCAGAAATTTCAAATAATCTGCGTGGTCTATGTACATATGTCTGCAATGGTCTCGTGGACATCGATGACCTGTGTGGCACATGTGGAATATGCTGTGGAATATCATCTGGCTGGTGTGACTGGTCATGTACATCCTGTTCAAGGTGTACCAAATCACTGAATAGCTCCTCAAAGGTGAACATGGGCTCAGACTCACTGAAATCAGCCCCTGACACGTCATCGTAGATGCGATCATACATTGATGCAATGTAGGAGCTCTGATCGTGTGATTGTTCCATCGCCTCTGCAAGGTCTCGTGTAACCGCTGCTATGCGCCCCGCCTCGCTAGAATCAAGATACAATACTGCTCCCCGTGCAAGCACCTCATTGATATCGTGTGCAATTGTCACCTTGTAATGAAAAGTATAAAAATTAGAGATATTTTAAAGTTAAAATAAAAATATAGAAATAAAAATTTACCGGAACTTGTGCAATATAGCCTGGAGGGCGTCGTGGGGGTGGTGGTGGTGTGATATGCCTCACCGTTCTCTCCCAGTACCACTCCATGTATCATCTACTATTCCGAATGCGAGGGAATTGATGGATGTGTTCATCGTGTTGGTCCCAACGCTCGATGTAAGACTGATGGAAGTCCATCCAATTCACATCTTGTCTGCCTCGCCTGTTCACCCTATCTATATCTTCCACATCAGCTGGTATATCTTGGTGCCATCCAAACTGACGGGCAACCCGATCAGGTAGGTGCATTTCCACGATGTCAAAACAAATCAGTGGAACTCTAGCTAACCACATCATATGATGATCTCTACAAACCGGTGGAAGTGACTCATATTTTCCAACGTATGGTTGCCATACAACCTACAAAAAATAAATGAATTTATAAATAATAAAACTTGATCATTTACCTGTGACTGATCCTGGTAGTCCAACTGTGCTCTATACCACATCAGAACACGTGTGTTTTCATCAAATCTTTGAAATATGTTCCACCTGAATAAATAAAGACAGTTACATTATATCATTAAACCACATGAGTCATATTAGTTGTCAACAAAATGTAATCTTCAGTAATTACCTAGCGCCAAGAGGTCTATCACCAAGCACAAAGTCTTCTTCCTGTAATGTGTCGTCCAACATGTAATCTTTCCCACGACCACAACTGATACAATATAAAACAATTATATGTTTAGACAAAGGTTTCTACATAGATAGGCATGAATAATATAAAATGATGGCAAATGTTGTAAACCTGTAGAAGCGCAAAAAAACCAGCTGATCCCGCTGATGTCCTCTGTCCAAGCACACTGCCCCTGTACAGAGCTCTATACAAGTGGGCCAATGCAGCTGATCCCCAAGAATAGTGTCCAGCCTCATCGAAATCGCTAAGAAGATAAAGCCAGCAACCATGTATCTTGTTCCCCGTGCCATCAGCGAAGATTGTGCATCCAAGAACGAATAGAAGATATGCCCGGGCATACTGCTGCATAATAACCTCGTCCATCTCAACATCCGGTATCACACTGAATGTGTCTCTCAACCAAGATAAAAGAATCCTCCCCCCTGTCAACTTCCCTGCGGGGGGGACAACACCTAACAACTCCTCATATACCGATCTCCAATCATCACAGTCTGTGACCCCTGTCACAGCCTTGCCAGCAATGGGAAGACCAGTGAGCACAGCAACATCCTCTAGAGTGATAGTCATCTCCCCTTGACGTAGGTGGAATGTGTTGGTCTCTGGTCTCCATCGCTCAATCAAAGCTGTCAGTAGTCGTCTATCAACTCTAGTGTATCCCATCTGAGTCAAATAGTATAATCCCGAAGCTCGGACATATGGCTCGATACGTGGATCCATAGGCCAATGTTTTCAAATTCCACAATGGCAAAAGCTATAGGAAGAAGGCCATTTTCTGCATCGCTAGCAGTAGCTATCAAGAGATTTCCTTTATACTTTCCATATAGATGTGTTCCATCAATGCACACAAGTGGGCGACAATACTTGAATGCCTCAAGTGCCGGCCCAAATGCCCAAAAAACACGCTCAAACTGACGAACCGGTCTGCCCATGTTTTCTTGAATGACTTCACCTTTAAACACTACCTGTGTTCCTGGATTACTCCTCCTCAAGGCCTCAACATAAAGAGGTAACTCTACATAAGACTGCTCCCAATTCCCAAATACCCTCTCCATAGCCTTCCATTTAGCACGGTGTGCCTTGGAATATGAGATTGTGTAGTGATGATCGGCACGTATCCTGTCAACAATCTCAATAGGACTGATCTTCAAATTATGGCGGATTGTAGGCATGATAAGTTGTGAGATATAATCGAAACTGAACTGTCTGTGATTAGAACTAAGGAGTGGATCTAAGCATGTATGAGGACCTCTAATGGTGGAAATCTTGAACATTTCTGAATCACCTACTTTCTTCGCATACAATCTCCACGGACATTCATTATTTATGCACCCGGCTGTGTACCTATGTGAATTGGAATTTATCACATGACATTGCACACATTTCTTTATACTCCATGCTCGGACAACATTAATGAGTGCTTTTTTATTTGCGAAGAGTTGTCCGGTAGCAATATCCTCACAGGAAGAAGAACCGATCTCATAGATACATGGATGAACATCTTCTGCCACTGCCCGCTCCATAAGCTGATTGATTGGCTACATTTATTGAAGATTATACTCCAAATTCGAAAGTGTTTCCACATTATTGTCCTCCTCAGTGTCATCTCCACCAACCCAATGTTCCTCACCATCTTCTTCATGTACTTCTTCATCTTCATCAATTTGCTCTTCTTCATTAGCTTCTTCATGAATATCATCCAAGTCGAAGTCATGATATGGGGACCTAAAAAGGCCACTATATTATGCATGATAATATCAATCAATAATCGCTCAAATTTAATATACACACAATACTTACAATGGTCTCCCATGTGCACTCTCATGCACATTTGTTGGTGTTGTACCAAATATATCCTCTTGAGTATTTGGTACAAATGATGATGACGAAGGTTGGTATGGATCACGAACAAGAGAGGGATATGAGTCATCCCCATTATAGGGCCTTGCACAACGACCCCTTTGTATGATCGCTTCCTTCTCTAACCATAACTCGATGCCGTGTACGTGCTTTGGATACAAGTTCATCATCATCTTCACACCCATATCATCCTCGATAGGGAGACCACAACTCATTCCAGGACGTGTGGGATGCATCGCACTCATACATAATGTATAACGGCTTGGATCAGTTTCCGTTAGTTGATACATCATTTGTAGCAAATCAACATATGAAATTTTTTTATGTATGATCGTGCCTTTCCTAGAACCACCTTCATATAATGAAGTTTCTCCATGTTTTACGATTCTCCCGTTAAAAGAATAGATCAACGGGACTTCAAATTTCTTTCCCATCTAAGAAAATCTCATGACATTCAATAATTCAAAACACATTATCATAATAATATATAACACATTTATTTAAACAAAAAAAAATATTATGTCAAAATCCACATCAATTAAAATGTCAAGAAAATAAAACAACATTAAATATTTTTTTATAAAATAAAAAAGAATTCGACATTAGGTCAAAATTCACATCAATCAAATGTCAAAAAAAATAGGGGGGGGGGAATGGAGAGGTGTTCATTACCTTTTTAGATTGAATGTACTTGCTGAATGTTTGTTAATGGATGGAGTTGGGGGAGGGTTTGGTTTTTATGGGGAAATAGGTGAGAGGGAGAGAGAGTGAGAAGGGGGGGGGGTGATTTTCGGGTAGATGAAAGAAATAGACGTGAGAGAGAGAGAGATGGGGTGGGATGGGTTCTCGGGTAGAGTCATTACAAAGGAGGCGCCATATATATATGGCGCCTCCAGGAGGTGCCGTATATATACAGCGCCTCCTTTGTATTGGGGCCGTTCTGGTTTTTGAAAAGGAGGCGCCATATATATATGGCGCCTCCTTTATTTTGAGAAAAAAACTAGAGGCGCCATATATATATGGCGCCTCCAGTGTAAAAAATGTTAAAATTTGGGGTATGAAAATACAAAGGAGGCGCCATATATATATGGCGCCTCCAGTTTGGAACAATATCAGTGCTATTTTTTGCAAATATTCGCCGACATATGCTATTTTTGTAAATATTCGTTTCAGCGGGGCTATTTTTGTTAATTGCCCTTTTTTAATTGTACTGATAATATTCTGTGCAGTGTTGCATGAACATGCAATTTTTTTTATATAGTTGTATGATGTTTTTGTGGGACAAATCGATGATTATGTATAGTGTTTACATGTATAAAGGTTTTTGAATTATGACCAATCTTTCAGTCCATCAGATGTGACTTTCATTCATCTCATTTTCCATAACAGTGTTCTTATTCTTTCTACGGTGGATAGCGTAACTGGATGTGTGACTAAAGGAAAATGATATGTGCAGCCAGCCCTATTTGTGGTCCACACCATTTATTTAAAAAAATATATGTTTTTCTATTGAAGTATATATTGTTATACGAAATGAAATATATATTTAGATATAATAGTGTATTTTTTTCTTTAAAAAAATAAAATTTTTATAGACGGAGCTTCAAAATGGATCGAGTGTATCAACGCTTGTGACTAAATTATATTTCCTTCAGGGAAGATGTTAGGGACAACGTTGTTGGATGTATAGAAGACTATATTTGGAAATGTAAAAAAGACTGCATACTAGCACTGTTTCACTAGTCTTTGACAAGAGCTTACAGTTAATGAAAATGATGGGGGCGATTGGGCTAAAAGAAATAAATAGTGAATGTTGGGTTCTAGGGTTTTGAATTGATGGTATTTATAATATCACGGAAATCAAAGGCTTATATTAAATGGTTACTTATGATAGAATATCAACCCAAACTCATAATTTCAATTGGGTTAGATTGAACCCGTCCAAATTGGACCCTTGACATCCATTTTCCTACTAATTTTATGTATAAAGAAAATGTTAGATTCAATTATTTTTACCGACCAAACACATGCTACATATGTTTTTAATTTTTTTTAAATAGCAATCATCATGTAATGAGGTATATGTTTTTATAAAAAGTGTTAATGGTTGAACTCTATTTTTAATAAGTGTAAAAAAAATATTTAACAGGATTTCATCAGGATTGAACTCGGGACCTCTACGAGGGGAGGGTGCATCTTGTCCAACTCGCCAAATAAGCGGTGGTGCTTGTTTAGAAAATGTTAATTATACTAATTTTCAGGCTTGTGCTATACCATGTTTTTTTGTTATAGTTTTCCAAAATATTGCCACATTTGCATTGTTGAATGGCTCCCAAATTATTAGTATGAACTGTAGGTCCATCCCTTCGAGGATTCATTTTTTATCTACTAGAGATATACAAGTATAAATAACATCTGAGCATTCTGTAACTTGCATATAGAATTGTGGATTTCATGTGATTGTTTAATTGTGTGTTCAAAACTTGAGCAAAATTATTCACAATTAGTGTATCTTCTGATGCCTTTAAATAATTACTGCAACTCTGCAGACTGACTGGATGAAAGTCTCACAAAAGATTGTCACTCGATGCAATACTAAGTTGGTGTTCAGTGTTGTATATTACAGATTACCCTTCATCTAATTCAATCAGTTTAAATGAGTACTGCCATACCAGTAGGACCCAAAGACACTTGACCATACAAAACAAAATAATAAGTTATGAGCGCCCGATATACTTTGTCCATTTTGCAGTCCCGCCTGCAGTACTGTGCTATCATAGTGTATTAGATTTTATCATTGTGTATATGTAAAAAAAAAAAAAAAACCTTTTTCAAAGAAAAAAATATACCATTGTATCTCAATATATTCTTCTTTTATATAATAACATGATTTTAAAAAAATAAAAAATGGTGTGGACTGCACTTGGGCTTGAAATACCATTTTCCATGTTATACACACATGCTTTCAATACATTGGCCACCCTTCTTTCACCCATTTAATTCAACATTTTTTAAATATATTTTCGTGCCACTTACCACTTTTCTTACTTTTTCATTTGTCAAAAACATCAACTGCTCTGAGAGTTTGCTCCCTGTATGTCTCGAGTTTGAATCTTTGGTTCTTGTCACGAAAAAAAATATCAATTGTTGCATTTCTAATTTCCATTGACACCATTTTTAATATCCTCCAATATCACAAAATTTTATCAAAGTGGTGTCATCAAAGTTGTGCCAATTGGCATGAAAGTCTGACCTTATAAAATTATAGGAAAACAGATTTCAGTGCAAATTTTCACAGAAACATCAAAACAAGGACTTAATATACAAGTTATATATACAGTCTGTACAAAACTTACAATGACAGCATGGCTGAGACCTCCCAACATATACACGCTGCAGATCATTTACAAAGAAAACCTTGTTAAGGCCACCATCAAAAAACAATATACACACAGACAACAGCATATAGTCTGTACAGAATTTATAGAGGAAGCTTTGGCTGAGTACTCTCCCATGTCATCTGCACTTCGAACATTTCTCACAGAAAGAAGCGATTATTTCAAAAAGGACATATTCTATGCGCGAAAGATATGCACATGCATCTCCGTCTCGCGAACAAGCTCAAAGACCAATGAATCTCCAACTTTGAGTCCATTACTTTCATAGAATTTAGTCCACCTTCTGGACAGAACAAACCTCCCAAGTGTACACAATAAGCCATTTACTGACCATTCCCCAGCTTTGGGAACTACAAGCCGCATCTCAGTACTATTTTTAGGAAGATATGCCTTTGAAAAGTTCCTCGGTAGCCACTGCATCAATGGCATTATGCCAGTCTTAAGCACCATGGTCTCGATTCTCAAATGCTTACAAAGATGCTCCATTTCATAACATATGCTGTGGAAAATTTGAGCATGTTAAGAGCTATACATTGGATGGCTACAGGTTGGCAAGGGTACCCCTTCTTCATTGAGGGGTCTTGGGTTTGGGTCTTAGGCCTGGATTGGAACTAATTGTTATATGGACTTTGCTATTGCAGAGTGGTTTTTAGAAAATTGGTTCCAAATGGGGATTTTTCAATATTTATTTTTGTTTCAGATTTTGGTTTTACTATTTTTTTAGTGAATAAATCATTTTTTATGAAAAAGATGGTTGAAAGCAGCATTTCCAGATCAATTATTTTAATCAATTTAGAGGTACCAAAAGGGGCCTTCGCCAATCAACCAAATTTTAAGATCAAATACTAATCATGAGACATTAAAAAAATGGGATAGAGGTGTGGCATCAGTTTGTCCTCTCCAATAACAGAAAACAAAGTTTCAATTGTGATGAACAAGGTATCGAATTTAACATAATTACTCAACCTAAACGCGTAGATGATGCCTTAGTGACATGAATTAAGAAAACAAAAACCTCAGAAAGATGGGTGTTGCTGTAGTCAGAATGAAGATTATATGAATGCATAGTATTTAACAAATCATGAATCAACAAATACTTCCCAAAACAAAAGGTTTACCACGCATTTCTTATAGGATTCCCGCATGATTACTACGGCAGTCGGATGGTTTGAATTGAATGAGCAAGCATCTTCAAATGCGTTCCCCCTTTCTTTGATCTGGGCATTTTGTCTCTCTGATCTAGAAGCTTCAAGATCCATAGAAAAGTACAAAGATCAAAATATCAAAGATATGGTACTAATGAACAACTAGAATTTCCTCTTACTACTCATTGAGGATATAAAAAAATTTAGGAATATTATAATGTTTTGAAAGAAATGAACTATGGTTATTGAGATAACCATGTCTTCAAATCCTATTTATTACCCCTGTTTGAGAACCGCCACAGAGCTATTTTCGTCCATGATGGTCATACGAGTTCATATAATAAATCATGCAGAATAAGCTATTTTTGTTTGGTTGTATTTTTTGTTAATTTTTTTGGAGAATATAAAAAAATCACTGTTATGTTATGAGGTACATTTTGGATAAATTGGAGATACGTGGTGGATAAGAGGTGGATATTGATTTATAGCTTTTTAAATGACAACTCATTCCCTATATCAGTTGTTTGTGTTTGGGAATATGTATGACAAATGTGTGTGCGACATGACATGTTGCGAGATGTGTGTGAATGTTTGGAAAGATTTTTTTACATAAAATGACATGGAAATTTAAATAAATCTTGATTAGCAATTCCAACACCCCTCCCTTAGAATAGTATCAGGGATTATCCAAGCTATCAAGACATGGCTATCATGTTTTATAAGGAAATGAAACCACGGAACCAAGGATGGACTTTACTATCGAGTAAATGACTTAGAGCAAAAGGAGTAACCTGGAGAAGAAGTAACCGTTTGCCTCGCACTCTTTGCGCCTCTAAATGTCTTGGACCTGACAGCTTCTCGACAAGGTTTTACACTATGACAATCCTTTCTCTCACATGAGCTTGCATCGAATACTAGCACTCTGAAACACGAGTTCCCATCATATTTGAATAGTAAAACCTCACCGCATTTTATAGAGTGATCTCTCACAAATTCTTGCCAACCATTCTCGAAATACATGTGCCCCTCCTTTATGACCAAATTGGCAGGCCATATCCTCCCACTTGGACCAAGTAGTGAGACATTTCCAGAAGACAACCCACTTATATGCTTCCAAAATGCTGGTGGAATTCCCTGGAGAAGCAGAACAATTAAAGCATATATAAACAGTCAAATCAGGTTCATTCAATACATATTGAATTCATATATATTTTGATTTGTAGATGTTCCCTGAGAAATTTCAGCAAACTGCATATGTTTACCTTCTTCATGAAAAGAGTAGAAGAACTAAAAGAAAAAAAAGATTGCTATATTTGAGTTGCCTTGTAAGTATTATGTGGGAATACTAACACAATTTTTAATTATGGAGATACTGACGAGGGGGAACTCTAAACTACACCTAAAGATTTAGTAGGGCTTATTTTGTTTAGTGTTATGAACTTAAGTAAAAAAAAAAGGACCCTAAGAAATGGACTTTATATGTAATTGTCTAAGGTAGTGTATATTTCACGTCACTAACGAAACATATGAAATTGTCTAACGCAATATATGAAGAGTCCTCTTTTACAGACGCCACATCAATAACAAAGTATCTGAAATCGTATAACGCAGTATACATTACATTACGTACGAAAAAAGTAAAAATATATTGCATTCAATAATTTATGAGTTCTATTACATTCAATCCATTTTACAGTCTCAAAACAACTTCATATACCTCATTAGCCCTCCTCTCTCACTATAACATGGTATATACCTCGTTAGAAATTTTTCACAATTTTTATAAATGATATCATTCAATTAAAAGTATACACCGATGAGGTATATAGTTTTTTAAAGAAAAGATAAAAACATTGACAGACTACATTTGAGACTGTAAAAAAAGGACTAAGAGTAATATTTTTCATAATTTATACAAGCATGTACTTCATCTTTCTTTTATAAAAATTGTACTTCATTGACCAAATGACTATAAAAAGAACTTAGCATTAACATCTTCCTTCTATTTACCAACAAGAATGTTCTCCATTAAATTCATCCAAGTAGACAACGTTGAAGAAGTTAGAGATCACCTAAACTAGTATTCCCACAATCTCACCGAAGTGGATGGTGCTGAATACTGAAAACTTAAAAAGAAGAACAAGATAACCACTTACCCCAAAAAAGAAAAAAAATCAAAGAAGAGAATAAATTTGGGAATACCAAATGTTGAGAGGTCACACCAGGCAAGAGAACCTTCACAAACTGGGGCTTGGTTGACATCTCTCTCTCTCTCTCAAGATAACAATCTCCAACTGTGAAGTACAGAAGAAAGGACCCGGAAAGCCTTTAAAATGCCCAAATCACATAATGCTTTGGGTTCTCTTTCGCCCCGTTTGGGTGTAACGTAGGGTTATTCGTCATTGATAGTTATATTGGGATAGATAACAATTTATACTGAATAGATAAATTTTTGTTTGATTGTATTTTCTATTATTCTCATTGAAAAAGGTAAAATTGATCTTTTTATTGTTTGGTTCACATTGAATAAAGTAATGATAAGTGGTGGATAAAAGATGAATAAAGAGTTTATGATTTTTTAAATGACAACTATACCCCTGCATAAATTGTTTGTGTTTGGGAATAAGTATGAGAGATGTGTGTGTGATATGATAGATGTGACAGTTTTTAGAATGTGTACAGAGAGTGTTAGGTTATATAAATTTTTTAAAATGATAGAGAAATGTATTTTTATCCATTGGTATAGATAAGTCCTGATAAACAATTCTAGCATTTTCTAAAAATAGTTATCAGACCTTATCCTAACTTATCTAGACATAATTATCAAAGTTTATTCTTGTCAAACAAACAGCTGTTTGAGGGCTATTCTACTGTATTCTATTCTATTCTAGTTTTATTCTCCTTTACTGTATTCTACTCTATTCTAGTTTTATTCTCCACCCAAAGGGGGGGGGGGGGGGTTGTTTGGAAACTAAAGTTGTTAATTGTCCAATGGACAAGTGACAACTTCAAAAGTTGACAAGTGGGGTCGTGGGGACCTCAAAGGACTCCTCCATCCTGTCCGAGTTATGTTTCTGGAGATTCCAAGATTTTTTTTAAGCACCCTTAAAGGTTTAAATTGAATTTTTTTTAGATATATGTTTATTTATTTTAATAAAATATATATTTTACTAAAATAAAAGTTACTCATTTGACTTACATATTTTTCTTTACATTTTATTTTTTTGTGAAGTTTGTATATATGTTGACATACAAAATTATATGCCGTGTTTGGTGATTTTAAGTACTGCAATAGCTGATTTGATGTCTATAAGAATGACTATATAAGTATAATTGCTATCTTAGTTATTTCATCCCATCACACCTTCAATGAGCCACACGTAATGAACAAATTTAGGTACCAATTAAACATCTTTGGTGTATTTGTTTTACTCTTTTGTGGTTCACGGTTTTAAAACTTATATTGTTGTGATGACCTGAAACTAAGGGGATATAATATGTTCCACCAATCCCTCAATACTCCTAGAATTATTGATTTAGATTCACATATGAAAGAGACCAACAACAATTTCTTTCCAAATTGACTATTTTTTCGTGTTTCATAAATTTGTGTAAAATATTCTATGTTAGATCATAATTATTTATATGAACTCGCTCCAAGGTGATCTATCCATAATCTAGATGAGACTTGAGTTGAACTAAGTTGATAGTCTGATAACGAGGGAGGAATATTTATAACCTGATAAACATGATTTAACTCATAATTCATTAGATCATTTTCATGATTCCATGTGATCTATTTTCATTTAAGTAAAAGGATCGTCTTAGAGATCAACCATCTATTTTCGGTGGTGATCCTCCTCCTTTTACTTTAAAAAAGCGAGTCACTGATTCAAGTGCAAGATATTATCATTACCAGTTGGACAATTAGACATCCAACACGTAAGCGCAACACCCAATAGACCTCCATATGGATATGAGCAATTAGATCACTTCTTATAGGTTCATTGAGAATGATTCTCATATATTTCACAGTCTATAAGAAAGAGAAGGCACCCAACAATTTTTCACAAGATGGTGATAAAATGGGCATGTGCATACAAATTAGGGCTGTAATGACAGATTGAATCTGATCCTAACCCGATATTTGGGCAGGTTTGAATTAGGGTTTTAATGTTCGGGTTTAACATGAAATCAAGCAACTTAAACCTAATTCAAGTTAAGTTTGAGTTAAGAGTTTGCAAACCCGAAACCGAAGTAGAGAGTGATAAATTTTAATATTGTCAGCCATATTATATTTTTTAATTTATTATAAAATAAAATTTGAATTGTTTAATTTATTTTTATTTAGAATCTATTAGTATTATAGTTTTATTTCTATATTTTTAAATAAAAAAGTCTCTAAATTTCATCTTTCTTATTTTTTTCGTATGAAACATTGACTTTTACAAGCTTTTAATAGTTTAAACTCATATATTTTAGAAGTCTAACCCAAACCTGACCGGAGCTCAATCCGAACTCAACCCGAACCTAAATATACAAAAATGAATAGATTTATTAAGTTTATATTTATTAGACTGGTATGATTTTCTAAAAAAATCCAAAACATGTCAAAGAATTTAAAAAACTATTGCAAGAATGACTTTCTTTTTCAATTGTTTATACAGACTCATTGCAAAAGATCATAAAAAATAAATCTCCAATTAATGTTGCCACATGAAAAGAGTAACACAACATCAAATTGAATTTGAATGCAGTAAATCGAAATATTATTACTAAGTGAGAGAAATCCTATTTATTTATACACCTTTACTGGTTTGGTTTGATTGTCTATGGTTATGCACTCCTATCCTCCACGTGGACCAGTAGAAAAATGTTCCAACACAAACCACAGTACCTATTTTAAAATTAATAACTCACATAAGTTTGACTTTTTTACTAAAACCACATATCTATGTAGTTTAACACCTTGTTAGATAACAAAATAGAAGTGAAATAACAGTGGATAATGTGGAATGAGGGGGAAAACTGTTTAGATAGCCTGAATAACCGATATACTAGAACATGTGATTAAAGTGGAATTGGTGTTCCACATCCTTATTGAAATTGAATTATTCCACTCAATCAGTCATTGATATAAGAGGCCTCACATATCAAATCAAGGGAGATCCATCCATAACTTATCTATGACTAATCAAACAATATGAATTTTATTATTACATTTTTTAATAAAATAATTAAAAATACAAAGAAACAAAAAATGAATTATTCAACTGGTATAGCTATATATCTCAGCATAATTAGTTATCTTTCACGTAAGATGCTTCACTAAAAAGAACACAACCGTGCTAGTTTTAAACCATCAACATTTAAGTTTTCTAAATTCCACTGGAAATCACAAATTCAGGGCTCTATGAAGTGCTTAAAATCAATAAAAACATTGGCAGAAGACAAACCTTGTACTCACATGCATGTAGTAACACTGGATAGTACTTTGGCCCTCCAAAACCACAAGAAAATGGATATCCACAAAGTCACTAGTATAAAGACTTGCACAGATAAAAGACTGTTTATAATCTACACAATTTGCAAAGACAACTTGGGTTGAGAACTATTCCTGTTATTATCTGCCTTGAAAAGAATGCAGGTCCAAAAAAGAAATGACAATATTTTGAAAGGATGATAGGAGAGGAGGCTCTCTGCAACACATTTCAAAGGGACACATCCTTTAAGCACGGAAGACGTGCACAAGCATCTCTATCTCATGAACAACCTCGAGGACCAACGAATCTCCCACCTTGAGACTGTTGTTGCTGAAGAATGCAGGCCACCCTCGGGACAGGACGTACTTCATGGGGTTCTTGTGGCAGTGGTAGCAGATCGACCATTCCCCAACTTTGGGAATTCTAAGCAACATCTCTGTAGACATCTTTCGAAGATGCATCCTTGAAAAATGCGTTCGGTAACTTCTGCATCAGAGGCAATTGTATCGGTGATTGAGCACAGATAGAATGTTGATCTTGATTGTGGAGCGCTTGCAAGGATGTCGAATTTCCATAAAAATTTCATGATGGATGTTGATTCAGTTCTCGTACCCCCCCCCCCCCCCCCCCCCATTTGTTTTGCAATCGGTAAATAAATGATTGTGTAATAGGTTATACAATAAAGAAATAATAGGTTATACAATCAGGAAAAAAATGATTGTGTATAGTTGATAAACTGTAATAGTTATATGTCTTGATAAGTTAGAATAAACCATGACAATTATACCTGAAGAGGCATGTACAGCGTATTCTAGCAATCTATGTATAATTATAACTATATTTTAGTAATAAAAAAAGAAAAAAGAAAAATGAATCAAACAAAATCATCTAACTGTAACCATGTTAACTGTTTTATGTCTGAATAAGCTATTCATCGACCAAACAGGAGCACAAGGTTTGTGATTTGAATATTACGTTATGCCATGCAGTATTATTATGATGCTAGCCACTGAAAATTGGTGAATAAAAAGGGTAATCAAGGTGGTTTATGAATAACAGCAATAATACAACACGTATATTCCGAAAGACGGGGAAAAAAACATTGTAACCATGACCTATCGGCTACTACCAGAAGTCAATCTGGATAACTGATTTAAAAAATAACTGTTCAATTACAGATTGTTCTAAATGAGTGTAGATAATAAGGACTGAGACATGAAATGATGGGATGGAGGCATGGCATCATGTTATCCTCTACAATATTAGTAAATTAAGAGTCAGTTGTATTTGTGACAAATAATAGTGGCATGTCAGGCTTTGATGAAATCCAAATGAGTTATCCAAAGTTCAATTTATGATGCTTCAAAGGCTTCGCAGCGCAAATAAATCAGACTTGATGCTATAGTGAGATGACTCTATAACACAAGCCTCAATAACAGTCAGAAGTAGGACTATACAGATGCAGACAATCAACATACGAAGCATAACCACAGTGCAGAAAATGTTTACCAGGTATTTATCATAGCTGTCATGTATGACTACTACGACAGTAGGATAGTTTGACCCGAATGAGCAAGCACGTTCAAATGCTCTTGCCCTTCCTTTCATCTTGGCATTTTTTTTCCCTGACCAAGAAGCTTCAAATCCATGTAAAATGTAAGTTCAGACAGCACAATTTCATAGATATAATACTACTAATCATTTTTATTTGACAATATAAGAAACTAGGATTATTTAAAATTTGAAATCAACACTACATAATTTTGAACAAGGACAAAAAAAAGGACCAAGTTTTTTTAGGGGTAATTTCCAATGGCCGTGATATGGCGCATACACCATACCCCTCTTAACTGGCGGTCACCTTGTAATCACCATCTGATTGGGGCCCATTAAATCGGATAGTGAGGAGATGGTTCATAAAAAAATCATCCCAATTTTTAGGAATAAAAATAGGGAGATCATGTGCAAAACGAAGAAGCAAGTCCATCTCAAGTCTTCTTTGTCAGAATATTTTTTCTGAAAAAAACTACACATATAATTAAATCTTAATCTCATAAAACAAAATTGTTTGAATCATATTTCAATCTCAACACTCTTTCATCTTAAATTGCTAGATCTTCTCTAAATCTCAATTTTAAAATTGAGATTGAATCAAAATTTAGTAATTTAAAATCATATAAAATCAAATGAGACAAGATTTAATGATTCAAGAAATATAAGTAATGATCTAAAAAATATAAGATTAAGATTAAAATGCCACTCAAAAATATTGCTTTGCTATGATTTGAAATCACATAAAATTAGATTTTTGTAATAATGAGACAAGATTGAGATTGGAAATATGAATCAAATAGTATTATTTCAGAGACATTGAGATACAACCCAAAAAATGTTTTAGGTTTTTGATGAAAAATTATAGGACTATTTTTTTATTTTTTTGGTAAGAAACAACAAAAATACTTGAGACACAAATTTAAAGGTGAACCTAAGTCTACGACTTTTTTTATGTTTACTAAAGTTGCGGTTCTTGGCGGAGTCACTGATGTGGCACTGTCACATCAGATTTGATCAATTCAATTAAAATTTCGCCAGGGCCAAAAGTGCAATTAAAATTTTGATCAGGTAAATTGCCCTTTTCTGGGAGATATATGCTTTTAAATCCTATTTTTATTAGGAAAAGGTGGCAAAGACTCAAGCTGCTATTAAGTAAATGACTTAGAGACCAGAGAATACACCTGGAAAAACAACAGCAGTTTGTCTCGTGTTCTGTGTGTCTCCATCTGCTTGGGACATAATAGCATCCTCACATGGTTTTACACTAAAACAATCCTCTTTTTCACATCCACTTGAGTCAAATACTTGCACTTTGAAATGAGAGTCCCCATCATACCTGAATACTAGAACATTACCACACTTTATAGAGTGGTCTCTCACAAATTCTTGCCACCCATTTTCAAAAAATGTGTGCCCCTCCTTCGTGATTAGATTAACAGGCCATATATTCCCACTTGGACCTTGTAGTGAGGCTGTTCCAGTAGACAGTCGATTTGTATGTTTCCAGAATGCAGGTGGAATTCCCTGGAGAAGAGGAACAATGCAAGCATCCATATACATTCAAAAAAGGTTCATTCGACGAATAACAAATCAATAATTTAAATTCCAGCATCCTTATTACTGAATGTCAAGACCTACCTGAATGGAAGTTTTATTGAAAAGGTTTAAAAGAAGAATCGAAAAGGAAAATATATTACTTCACCTAATTGTACCTACTATGTCAGAATACCAACACATGCAAGAATACTATTATTATGTGATTCTGGAGTTACCAAATAGGGAAAAATCACATCATAGATATTTTGGCTAGAATTTATTTGGTATAGTGTTCTAAGAGAAATTCAAGAGGTGGATTTTGTTTCATTAATGTTCCTATGTTGAGGTAGGATTCAATCTTCTAAAGACCTGCTTCATATACATATATGAGTGGAGTCCTAAAAACACACCACCATCTTGAGTGATCCCACATTTAGCACGGTGCTGGAAGGGAAGAAATTGGATACAATCCTAGCCTTTTTGCATTTTTTGAACAACATGGTCACTCTCAGAATTCAAACCATGACACTGTCTCATTGCACTTTACCATTACACCAAGAAATAACACCTAAAATACTTGTATAAAATCACCCATATATGTAGGGCAAATTTGTATGCTTTATACTTTCAACACCAATGATTCTCTAGTAGTAATTTTCGTGACCAGGAATGTGAGTAATGAATATGTGATTTTGTCCAAAGGAGCAAATCAACACACAGACTGGACCAACTAAAAATCAAATGGGGACATCCTCACATGAATGGGGTAGCACTTACTACACAACCATGATCACATACCACAGGTCCATTACAGTATATAAAAAAGTGTGGTATATAACCAATATCTCAAGAAGATACGATCCAAAAGATTTTTGTTCAAGAATAGACCACATCAGAATGTGGATAAATTGTTGTATACATCATACAAAAATGGTATGTACCACATATCCAGGGTAGAACATGCAATAAAAAAATGTCACATTGGTATATCGTGTTATATGCAACATCTCACTCTCCATTCCCCAATGTGGGTATGTCTATTTATATCACATGGGGAACAAATAAAAAAGACTTCTTTCTCGGAATAGATCATGTAAGTCGGAAAAAAATAAAAGTTATTCATGAGGCATTATACAAGTACATGTGCATTTATTCCAAACAGTATACTCCGGATGCAGTTGATTTTTATTTAGTCCAACCCTGGAATTGAAGGGTGTAGATACACTCAGTCATTCCTACCATCCCCACCTTCTGCTAACTTTAGTATATAATATATACTAGATTAGAAAGATACAAAAATGGAAGAATAGATGCAGATAGGGTGAATAGAGCTGAATAGCCCAAAAAATCTGCTTGTTTGCAAGGAATAAGTGGGTATAACTATGCCAAAATAGGTGGGAATAAACTATTATTGGTATGCCAGATCCCCCATGGAATTGTGTTATTCCACTCATTCTATTCCACTGATATAAGAGGGCATACATGTCAAATCACCTATCATCACTTCTTATAAATTAGAGTGGCTCACATATTGAATCATTTTTTCATATTTTATAAACAATTATCCACATCTTATCACCTTTATCCACAACTTATTCAGTCAATAAAACAACAAAAACTTCATTATTTAATTTGTTAACCCCCCGTTTGTGGTGGAGACTTTACAGAGAATAGGGGTGAAAACTGGAAGAGTAGCCTTTATTCATTGTTTTTTTTCCCGGATAAACCTTGATCGTATGTCTGGATAAGCTAGGATCAGGTCTGATAATTATTATAAAGAAATGCTAGAATTGTTTATCACGGTTTATCTATGCCAATGGATAAAAATATCATTTGACACACATACTCTAAAAACTATCACATCTATCAAATCAATCACACATTTCTCACATTTATTCAAAGGTTTAATTGTCATTTAAAAAATCAAACTCTTATCCATCCATTATCCACCACTTATCATCACCTTATCCAAGGTGGATCAAATAACAAAAATGTCATTTTTACGTTTCCCAATAAGAATAACAAAAAAGACAATCAAACAAAAACTTTCTTATTCAGTATGAATTGTTATTAACCTCGGTATAGCTATCAGAGGCGAATAAGCCTATGTCACACCCTATTAATTAAAGACACAACCGAACAAATATTTCACTAGTGTAATTATCTATACTAAATTGTTATATATCCTGAAAAAACTTATGTCGCTACCCAAAAGACGGCTCACAAAAATAAAAAGCATGTTGGAGATTTCAAAAAATTGTCTGCAACAATATCTGACCCTAACATTCTCCCAAAATAAAACAACAATACCTCAATTTTTTACCTTAACCCGTAAGACTTTTTTCTCAATTTTTTTTAAAAAAAATCAAAATAAGATAACTACAAAGAACTTGAGATCAACAACACGCAATATAGAGAACAATTAATGAAGAGGGAAACAGGAAACATGAGAAGTACCAGGTTTTGAGAGGTGAGACCGGGCAAGAAAACCTTTAGAAATCTTGGACTCCTTGTATTGTCAAACGGAAGAGATGGCATCTCGCCCAAATTTGCAGATGAAGGATCTCTAGAAACCCTTTTCGATGGGGAAGCTATAAAATAAAAAAAAAACCCTAAAACATACTATAATTCGAGACTTAAAACCACAAACTTGTTCTTACTATTAATGAATGTAAGATTTTATTTTATTTTTCATATTTTAGATTTTATTTTACTTTTTATAATTTTCAAATCCCAAGATTATCGTGACGTTTGGTTAAATAATTATGGGTTTTTTGCATATATACCCCTGTTAGGATCCTAGTTTACACAAATACCCCTCTCAAATTCTCGATTGCAAAAATACCCCTACTAAACTAATAATCAGTGCATCGGTACCCTTGTGGTTTGTCTCCGTGAGGTCTGGTTAAAAATTTCCCGTTTTGCTCCGTTAAATATAGGAAAAAGTCTAAAATACCCTCCATTTTGGGTTTTATTGGCTGAATCCATCAGGTAATGATAGTATTAGTTGGGGGTAGATAGGTAATATCCACATGTGTGGTTAAAGAATTAATCATAGTTGAATCTGATTTGTTAACGGTGAGTAATTGAGGGGTACGAGAACACTACTTATTAGTTTATGAGGGGTATTTTTACAATCGGGATCCTAACAGGGATATTTCTATAAATGGAGATTCTAACAGGGGTATATATGCAAAAAACCCAATAATTATTCACTGCTGTAGGATAACCCAAAAACAAAATTGTTATGTGATGGCTATACCCTGATTAGAAATTTAGAATGAACACTTGTAACAATTTCATGAAAATTTTAAATTATTTATATTTTTATGTTTTGGAACCCAAGTCAAATAAAGATACCATGGTAGCGTTTGGTTGCGTGATTGTGTTGCGATTGTGATTGTACGAAGCTGCGTTTGCAATCGTGCAATTAAACAGTTTTGTAATCGCAGTTTTAAACCCAGCGATTGCAGGCAAATAGTGCTCAAAAGCTGCGATTTCAAAAAGCTGAGAAAGTGAGCTTCCTGCATAATCAGTTTTGCAATCGCAGATTCCCGCAGAATCAGTTTTGCAATCACACAACCAAACGCACCCACATCTCATTATTTAAACTCAACCCAAATGTGATAGGTATCTTTTAATTTATTATAAATATTTGTTTGATTAAAAATATTCAAATCTTGGGTGACTAAATAAACTGATTTAAAATTTATTTCAAAACAATAAAAAGATTATAATTCATGATTTCAAACTCTACCACGAGTGACAATAGAATGACATATCACAATAACGCACTTTTTCAAGGCAATAATGTACTTTTTCGAGGCTCTCTGATCTCAAAGCAAGGCACTTTGAAGAATGCCGAGATCTTTATTGTCTCTTAAGGATATTTATGTGATGGGGCCTCTTCGGTGTGGTTCCTTTAGGGATTCCATTTTAATTTTGGTACAAATGGTGTTTTTTGCCATGTGTGGAGACTAGTTTTAGGGGCTTTTTGGTTGCACTTATAAACAATGTTTATTCGGCTTAAAGCTTAAATTCTGTCTTCAGCTTGTTTGGTTGGACAACTTATAAGCACTGATTTATTTCCTCCTTCAGTCATTTAAACTAAAAAAAAATCAGCTCCCCATACTCCACTTATTAATAGGTGAAACGTATTCAGTCGTTCGTAGCGATCGTGAAAAGATGCGAATACCCCTGACTTGGTCATGTATTTACGTGGGGTATTTAAACCCGTTTCAACTGGGATGGGCCCTCTCTCTCCTCCATTTTGTATAGGTAGAGCAGATTGAAACCATTAAGAAGCCTTTCCAGACCCTTTTTTACCACTCTTTCAGCATGTTCTAATGAGGTGCGGCGGAGCGGAGACCCAAAAAAAAAAGGTGATTTCTCGGGTTCATGTGATCTCATTCGACAAAGAAAGTGGATGTCCGTCGTCTGGTAGACACTCCTATCTTCTTCTTCCTCACGATTGGGTCAGACACACACCGATCAGCTTGTCTCACCGTATCCGGCGAACCTACCGACACTCCGATCTGCACTATCCTCTTTGGATCTCCTCCCCAACACTCCAATCAAGGTAAAACCCAGCAGATCTCCTCCGTTGGTGCTTGTGTGCTTCGGATCTGTTGATTTTTAACATGTTTAGGGTTTCTGCAATGATGAATGTATGTGGATTGTCTTCTTTAATTATGTTTTTTTACCTGTGGTGGGTAGATCAGTTGATTGGTAGCTTTTTTAAACATGCCCTAATTTTTACAGAAGGATGGTCCGTAGATTGCATGCTTTTTCTGATTGGTGATGCTCTGATTTGTGATTACTTTTTTTTTCAATGAATCATGTCTCATATATTGAACTTATATGTTTTTTCTGTTAATAAACAATCCACTGTTTGTTATCGAACTTGGTTGTTGTTCTTCTTTAGGAAGACCAATACATATCTGCAAATGTGTGTGTTCGATCTCTATAAATCAGGCCTATGTTGTAAAATAGATGAATATAGTTTGTTGCATCAGCTTTTAGTCTCTCTCTTGTATTGATTTTTGTTTTTGTTTTGCTTTTACTTGTTTTCTGTTTTCTGACGTGTGTTCCTTTTTATTTATCAAAAAAGTAACAAGTCTACCAGTTTCATTTTCACAAAAAAAAGAGAAAAAAAAGACACACACACTAGTGATATTATGTGGGTGCATCTTTAGTGTGTGGGAATGCCTTCTAACCATTCGATCAGTGCTCCCACGATCGAACGGTCAGATTTAATTTAAAATAAAATATCCGAAACTGGTTGACCCGGTCAACCAATCTAGATCCCCCAACCCGGAGGCCCCCTCTCCCACTCATTCCCACTCTCTCTCTTGAGTCTCTTCCCTTTCTCTGTTTTTTATTTTTATTTTTTGAGATCTTCATCTTGTCCTCCCTCTCTTCCCTTTCTTTGTTTTTCTTTTTAGATCTTCATCTGGTCCTCCCTCTCTTCCTCTCATCACATCCCAGCGCCCTCTCCACCTCCTCATCCTTCACCTCCCAAAAGCCCCTCCCTCTCTTTAACCTCATGACACCCTTAGCAGGCCCCTCTCGACCACCCCACCGATTTGCACCCCCTCCCTATGCGGCAACCACCCCTCCCATTGGGAGACCACCTCTCTCAGCAATATAAGTTATATTTCACATTTAGAATTATATTCAGATCATCTAGTTCTTTTTTCTAATTTGTTTTCAGATCCATTTTTTTTATATTTATTTTCAAATATATGATTTTTTTTCTGATTTGTTTTCAAATCTAGGGGTTTCTTCATATTTCTTTTCAGATTTTCATGTTTATTTTCACATTTAGGGTTACTGTTTTGTGTTTTTTTTCTTCAGATCTATGGTTTTCATATTTTTACATATAATGGTTATGACTACTAGGATATAAAATATGACCGTGATGAAAAATAACACAAACAAATTTCAATTATTTTGAGCGCATACGCCCCATTGAAGTTATCTCATGTGCCTCCCCTAACCTAAAAGTGATATCGTGTACTTTTGAACATCATGTGCGAATGTGTGATATATGTTACATCATGTACTTTTGAAAAGTTACGTTGTGTACTTTTGAATACCATGTGTTATATGTTACACCCACTGTTCTGAAATGCGGCTTGTGCGGCCGCATACAGGCGGTTCGGTGAATACCATGTGTTATATGTTACACCCACTGTTCTGAAATGCGGCTTGTGCGGCCGCATACAGACGGTTCGGTAAGCCTACCGAACCGTGCGGGCTATTATGCGGGGATATGCGGACAAGGCCCGCATATGCGGGAATATGCGGACTATGCGCCGCTTAGATGGTCGCATGAGTTTGGAAAAAAAAAGGAAATTTTGTATATATACCCCTCTTAAAAAGTTAATTTTATCTATACCCCTTAAAAATTGCATTTAAACCCCTGTATCCGTCTGAAATTTCATTCATGCCCCTGTGTTTCAAATTTTAATGAATTAATATGATTACATTTCTTCAAATTTACCTTGTTATCTCTTGTTTATAGATTATCACTATATAATTATTTTTTATTAATAAAAATTTACATAATCGCATATACTCCCGCATGCCGCATATACTCTGTGCGGTACCCTACCCGCACGCAAACTGCATACCGCATACCGCATTTCAGAACACTGGTTACACCATGTACTTTTAAAGAAGGCAATCAATGTTACGCTATCTTAAGCATTTACTTAAATAATATGTAAATTTCATAAAAAATTGTGTAAAGTTTTTATTAGAAATAGTGACAATCATTATTTTATATTTTACTTAATATTTAAAAAAAATCTATCTTTTTCTAATTAAAAAGCCAGAAAAACAATGCAGTGAAGTGACCATTTTGAACATATATTCATCACGCCCCATTGAAAGTTACCCTCTATGCCTCCCCCACCTAAAAGTTACATCATGTACATTTGAACACCATGTGTGATATATGCTATATCATGTAATTTTAAAAAGTTACATGATACGGTGTACTTTTAAACACCTTGTCATATATATTACACTATGTACTTTTGAAAAAGCTAATCAATATTACGTTATCTCATGCTTTTACTTAAACTATACACAAATTTCATTAAAAATTTGCGTAAAAACTTTATTTGATATAGTGACAATCTTTATTTTATATTTTAGTTATTTTTAATAATTTTTATCTTTTTCTATTTATTTTTATAAAATGTTTAGATAAAGATCAATTTAAATCTCCTTTGATTTGAGTAAAAATTTAAAATAAAATGGATATGGGTAAATTTTAAAAGATTTTAAAATGATTTTTGCTTAAATTTAAATTTAGACACACATTTAAATATACATTTTTGAGATGCTCTTAGAAAACCTCACTTTAATAAATTCAAAACTTGCATATGAAGGTTGTACAGACATTCAATATAGGTGGGTCTGTTTTTTAAAAAAGTCGGGATGGAACCATGGAAGGCATTGTAATTTGGTAAAAGGGGCAAGTTTAAAAAGTGGTGGGATAGGTGGGTCCCACAAAATTTTCTACTTATTTTGGAGAGAAGATTATTCAAAAGGTCATGTGGAATCTTATACCAGCTAATCCAATGAAATTTAGGATCCAAATTATCTTAATTTCGTCTATCCAAATGGCATTTGGATGCTATTCTGCTCTATTACATGTTATTCCACTTTTATACCACTACCCAAACTGTCCCACTGAGTCTATATGGTTATATGCAAATACATTTTTTTTTGTTATGTTTTTTAACTATTCTAATAGAAAATGTAATAATAAGATTTTTTTTAGTATTTGTGTTAATAAATAAAATTTGGATAAAAAGTAAATAAGATATAAATAGGTAATTATAAAATATGAAAATTTAATTTAACTTATGGTCTTGTGATTTTATAGCGTTAGTGAAATGTGATTTGACATATGAGCATTTTTATATCATTGGAATAGATTGAGTGAACAATTTCAAGGGGAATTAGAATATGAAAACCAGATTATCCTCACATATTCTGATGTAGTCATACCTTTTATTCTATGCAAATAAACAATTTTTATTCTCTTTTATTCCTCTCTATCACTTCCCTATCCTCTCATCCAAACAAGGGAGGGGTATAGTGTAATAATTATCTATCTCATAATAATTTACATCATTATCCCAAATTGAAACTTAGATAATAACATGACAATAAACAAAGATTAAATAAAAAATAATAATCATTATCTCAAATCAAAAAGAAAAATTAAAAATGTCTTTTTGTCATAATCACATGACAAATATAATAAAAAGAAAGCATTTTTTTTTAAAATCATATGAAATAAAAAGATTTGATGTCTTTTCATCATAAGAAACATGTTTTTTTTATGAGATAAATTGGGTCGATCAACATTATTAGGGTATAAAGTTAAAATGACATAAAAGGAATTTTAAATGTGTTTCGAGGATATTTTGGGTATTTGAAAAGTGAAAAGGTGTTTTGGAGTCCAAAATCCAAATCTCTAAATTTTTAGGTGCATTTGGAGGGTGATTAGAGCAAACCACCCTCTAGAATTGATGTTTTTTCATCACGAGAAACGTGTTTTTTTTTTATAAGATAAATTGGGTCTGTCAACATTATTAGGGTATAAAGTAAAAAGGACATAAAAGGAATTTCAAATGTGTTTCGAGGATATTTTGGGTATTTAAAAAGTGAAAAGGTGTTTTGGATGTCGAAATCCAAATCTCCAAATTTTAAGGTGCATTTGGAGGGTGATTAGAGCAAACCACCCTCCAAATTTGGATATTTGAAGTGTGGTTGGAGATGCTCTTATTCTTCCCTCCAATAATGCTGCCTTTGAAAAACGTGAAATCTGTGGGGGGTCAAGGGTAGCGGATAAATGTGTACAGCCAGTAAAAGCGTCCTTAAACATTGTGTTCACCCAATTTAACACTCATTCACTTTACTCCTCCAATATCATTGTTATTTTTGTAAAATATTATGTTAATAGAAAGTCTCACATTCAGTCTTGTTTATTTTTTTAAAATCATTACATAATCAATTATAGTATATATTTCTATAACAAGTGAAGTGCACTATAATGAATTGAATAACATCATGAGGTTAAAGAGAGGAGGTTCATCGTGGTGATGGAGTCATGAGGTTAGAGAGAGGGAAGGGCTTCCAGGAAGTGAAGGATGGGGAGGTGGAGAGGGTGTTGGGAGGTGATGAGAGGAAGAGAGGGAGGACCAGATGTAGATCTAAAAAAAATAGAGAGAGAGAAAGGGAAGAGAGAGTGGGAATGAATGGGAGAGGGGGCCTCCGGGTTGGGTGGAGCTAGACGGGTTGACCGGGTCAGTCAATTTTGATTTTTTTGTTTTAAATCAAATTTGATTGTTCAATCATGGGAGCACTGATCGAACAGTCAGAAGGCATTACCGCACACAAAAATGCACCTGCGTCATCTACATAACATCAGTAGTATATCTCTCTCTCTCTCTCTCTCTATATATATATATATATAGTGAAGCGATTAGGTGCGGCGAACGGCGGGTGCAGCCGCGACACGGGCCGTCCGATCACGGGTCCATCGCATCCGACGGTCGATGTGAATCGCATCTGACCATTGGATGCGATGGACCCGTGATTGACGGCTCGTGATCACTGTCGCACCCGCCGTTCGCCGCATGTTATATATATATATATATATATATATATATATATATATATATATATATATATATATATATATATATATATACGTGATTAGGTGCGGTCGGTGCGGCCGCGATCACGGGTCCATCGCATCGGACGGTCGGGTGCGATTCACGTCGACCGTTGGATGCGATGGACCCACGATCGCGACCGCACCTAATCACGTCCCTATATATATATATATGGGTCGGGGGATGAAGACGACTGGCGCTGATGGAGGAGAATGACAATGTGCTGAGAATGTCGGGGGAGGGCGACAGTGAGATAGGGGGAGAATTGTTTGGTCATAAAAGAGTCATAATACATGTGTTACGAAAAATATAACTAACTGAATAGTCTCACTCTATGAGAACTAGTAGTGGGAGCATGTCAACATGCATTTTGTGATAGGTTTGTCTAGGATTTAGTTGAATTGTGATGTTATCTAGTTATAGTGGATTGTTCGAACAAGTCAGTCCATTTTATACCTATGAGGAACTGATTCACTTGATGTGTTGGCTGAGATATTTGTTCGTGAAATCATTCAGCTTCGTGGTTTTCCTCTTACTATAGTGTCAAATAGAAATACACAATTTAGTTGATGTTTTGGCAATCTACATGAGGCCCTTGAGGCGATAATTATTTTAGAATCACTTTTCATGCCTAGACAAATGTCGCATACTATCCAGATTCTTGAGGACATGCTTTGCGCCTGCGTGATCAACTTCAATGATAGCTGAGAGGATCATCTTCCATTGGTGAAGCTTGCATATGATAATAGCTACCAAATGATTATCTAGATGACAGCGCATGAGGCTTTGTATAATTGCAATTGTAGATCACCTTTGCATTGGGATGATGTTAGAGAGCGTCAACTTTGGGGCCCTGATATGGTGCGGGAGATCTTTGAGAGGATCAATTTGATTTGTGATCACATTCAAGCCGCTTAGAGTTGCCACATGAGCTACACAAACTAATATCATAGACCTCGCAAGTTCTAGAATGATGATTAGGTTTCCTTGAAGGTCTCTCCCAAGAGAAGAGTTTTATGTTCTGACATTCGAAGAAAGCTCATTCCAGGATTTATCAGACCTTTTCTTTTAATTCTTGATCGAATAAGAGAGGTGACATATTGTTTAGCCTTGCATCAGAATTCACACAGGTTCATGATGAACAACATGTGTCTTGCTCATGTTCACTCACATGTTATTAAGCATAAACCGCTACAATTGGAGGATGATCTCATCCTCATTGAAAAGATTTTAGAATGCAAAGAACATGTTAATTTTTTGTGAAAAATGTAAAAAAAAAACAAACGGAGATAGCCTTCCCAGCTTGACCGTAAGGTGAGTCACCGGGGATCTCTCCGATATAAAAAAAAACATACACACACACACACACACACACACACACACACACATATATATATATATATATATATATATATATATATATATATGTGTGTGTGTGTGTGTGTGTATATATATATATATACATGTATATATATATGTATATATACATGTATATATATATATATATATATATAACCGATTAGGTACGGCGAACGGCGGGTGCGGCAGCGATTATGGGCCGTCGATCACGGGTCCATCGCATTGGACGGTCAGGTACGATTCACGTCGACCGTTGGATGTGATGGACCCGCGATCGGACGGCCCACGTCGCGGCCACACCTACCGTTCGCCGCACCTAATCGCGAGCGTGTGTGTGTGTCTATATATATATATATATATATATATATATATATATATATTCAAATTTGGTTTTTTCTTTATCAAATTTGTGAGTTTTTGGTTCATTATTGGTATTCAAATCTCGGGGTTTTTTTTTCAGATTTGTATATATATGTTTTGAAATCCAGGGTTTTGGTATGTATTTTTTTCTTGTTTTCATATTTGTTTCAAATTTAGGGTTTTCTCATCTTTGTTTTAAATATAGGGTTTCCACATATTTTGTGCATTTTTTTAGAATTCAATTTTTGATGTATATGTATGTGTTGTTATATTTCAGCCAAAATGTCAAGTGCACATGATGGGGTTGATGAAACAATTGAGAGTGTTGAAAAATTAAATGATGATGGTAGTGAAAATTGGATACCAGATACTCCATTACAATCTAAAAGCGCGTCAGTCCCTTCAAGCATCAATGTGTATCCACCGAATGTATCAAAAACGAAAGGAAGTGGGAAAAGATTGAAGGGGGAGGGGGGGGGGGGAATAGCGATGGAAGACATGTGAAAGAGGAGAACTTATAGCATATGCGGTAAAAAGGAAAAACATAATGCGCTTACTTGTCCCAAACTAAAAAAAATGTAAGTTTTTGTGATCCGATGTATGAAAAAATAGTTTGTATTACGTGTTTTTTTTTTTGAACTAATATGTGATTGTGATGCTTTATTACAGGTGCTCACAAAACAATGAAGATGATCCACAAGCAGTTTGACAATTTAGTGTGGACTAAAGAAGTATGTAATCCTAAACTCAAATTTCCTTTTCTTCCTTAAAGAAAGCTGGGCAAGGTGTTCAATTATGGTTTCTATCTTTCCCCTTTACAGGATTCTCTTTTTATGAATTATTCTGGTTTCTATTTATACATTCTATTATGTAGTGTGTGATGCATAAATTTATAAGAGAGGTGTTGTTTGTGTCAGAGATATCCTAATTCTTTTTTCTTGGCTATAGATCAAGTTTTTGGTGTGCTGTACAACATGCACTCAGGTTTTGTGGTTTAGCGAAAGTGCATAATTTGGTACTTTGGA
The DNA here is from genome assembly GCA_030737845.1 of Acorus calamus. Lineage (NCBI taxonomy): Eukaryota > Viridiplantae > Streptophyta > Magnoliopsida > Acorales > Acoraceae > Acorus > Acorus calamus. Next base: position 28,137,881 of record CM060872.1, read on the forward strand.
GATTTGGAGATCAGAAAAATATGAACAGTGAGCATGATATAATTATCCCATTTTTAGTTAGTAGGGTTCACTAAAAAATTCACATAGATTGTTCACTGTATTTCAGGTTTGGTAGTGCTCCACACGTGGTGAGGGCAAAGACTTCAACTTGAAGGATGTAATGGTTGAAAATTGACTCTGTTTTTTTAATATGTATAACTTGATGGATGTACATGTGTGATGTTGATAGAACCGGTTTAATGTTTAACTTGATGGTTTAATGTATAACTTGATGGATATTTTAGAACAGGTGAGCATGATATTTCTGTTTCAGAACTGGAGAACACCACTTGAGTCCATCAATATTTCACATTGCATTATAGTCTCCTTATTGTTGTTGCAGATGAAACTTTTGATTAGCAGATTAGTTAGATGAAACCTTTGATTAGCAAATTAGTTAAGTAATGGCTGTTAAAATAGTGCATCCATTAAATAAATGTAGACGTTCATGGTAGCTCGTTAAGCGCGAGGAGGGATGATATATCAACCATTGCATCTCCCTGTTTCAAGGTTCAGGACAATTGGCTGAAGAAAACATATAAATCCAGCTTTCCAGAAACTGCTTTGTTTGGACATTTGCTGCCCTTTGAGTTATTGGTCTTCATTTTTTCAAGAAGAAAATAATAAAAAGGAACATGAAAGAATTAAAAAAAATTGCACATGCATCACTGCATGTGGGTGTGGAATGAGTCATATCTTCTGTAGTGATTAGCATCAATTGGTTTGGTCAATAACTTGCATGGTGAAGATTAGCATATCTTGTCTCACCAATGGAGGAAGAGTCACATGATGAAGATGAGGAGGACATAGTGTCCCAGGCTGTGGGAAGAACGAACGACCACAAACAAATTCTTCACATGGTTTAGCTTGAGATCTACATTTTCTATTCTCTGCAGTGGATGATATATCACCTCTCACTATAATTCCATTCACATATGCAATTGGAATTTGGACATAATCCTTGAATATGAAATTTACACATTATCAATCCAAAACTTCTATTAAATATAGAAATAAAGAGGGGTTGCATCATTAAACCTCAAATAGTGTTTAAAAAAAGAAACTAGTGCATAATATATTGGTCATACAAGCCCAAAGGATCCACAATTTAGAATTTTTATCAATACACATCCCAAAAAACATTAAGGATCCTACAAGCATTAAAGCTAGTATTTATGCTCCACTTAACTTTGAACCTACAAATACCGCGAACAACATGAATATGACAAAAAACACAAAAACAAAAGAATGATTCCGGTGTTGTAACTCTCGTGCACATTCTTGTACTACTTGAACTTTTGTTAGCCTCTCCACTAGAGCTTCAATTACTTGCTCTAACTCTCTCACACGTTCTTGTTGAGCTTCATCCTTAGTTAGCCTCTCCTCTATTGCTTGAATTCTTGTCAACAAGGGTGATTCCAGCAGTTATGAATTCTGTTATATTCTTATGATATTTACATTAGGTTTTTCCATCTTCGCATTATTGCAGAGAGAGAAATTAAAGGAGCAATAGCTGTCATTCAATTATTTTGGGAAGTAACGTGAATAGGTTAACAGAAAATATGAATAAAAAACATACAAATGTGAAAAAAATGCAATAAACATACAAACATACAAAGCTTGAGATCTAATGATGATTTAATTGATGTAGAAATTGATATACCATTGATGAATTACTTCATCAAGATGCAATAAATTAATTGTTATAACCCCTTCAAACAATAGGGACACAGACTCATATTTGATATCAATAATGATTAAAAAAAACTTAAAAATCTGAAGGCAAAAAAAGAACAAACCCTATATTAGATACCAATAATGAATAAAAAACTTACAAATCTATAAATAAAAAAAGGAGAACAAACCCTATATTTGAATATCAATAATGAATAAAAGAACAAACTCTAGATTCATCATCAAATGCATCATTTACCGAAAGAAATACCAATTTTTGAGAGAGAGGGCGGGGGTGGGGGGGGGGGGGGGGGCTCGTACCGCCGCAAGGGTTACCATTGGTTTGCAGGGATCGCCGGTTTGCAAGGGTCGATGGAGGCGATCGCAGGGGTTCGTAGGGGAGGACGGCAGGGCGTGGTCGAGAACGGTAAGGCGTGGTCGAAGAGGTTTTGTGTTTTAGGGGGTTGAAGACAGAGCAAGCAAATGTTTCTCGAGGTGAAGACACGATGGCGCATAATCGATGACATGTAATCCCCAACGTCTGATACAAATCCACCAGATCGAGAATCAATCCGTGTCGGTTGTTTCACGCCACACCTAATCACCCATATATATATATATAAGGAACCGATTAGGTGCGGCGAATGGTGGGTACGGCAGCGACCACAGGTCCATCGCATCTGACGGTCGATCGCACCCGACCGTCCGATGCGATGGACCCGCAATCGAACAGCCCACGTTACGATCGCACCTGCCGTTCGCCGCACCTAATCCTAAGCGTGTGTGTATGTATATATATATATATATATAGTTTATTGAAGTATGTGATCAATTTTTTGTGAAGGTTTAGACAGATATAAAAACTTTAAAAATTATAACATGTTGAGGCTATAAAAAGATCATAGAAGTGATTGTCCTAGCATTTCTAATTTAGAAACTAAGAAAAGTAAGGGGGAAAACTCGTGCCTACTCTTACTTTTAATCCCCCTAATCTCATCCCCTAATCTCATCAATGAGAATAGTAAAAATTCCACATTTTGAAGTCCAAATTATATAGCAAAAACTTACCTAGCCAAGAAAATTCAACTATATATATAATGAACAAGGTTTTCTGCATTTCAGTTCATGTTTTTCCCCACATAAAGCCAACCCACATAAATCATATGCACACAAAAAAAAAACCCAAGGGAATGAGTTTTTCCTGTCTGTGTATATATCTTGCAAAAAATGACAGTCCACAAATTTGATCACCCAGAGAGCATCTAAACGAGTTTCTGTCCGTACATTCAGCTTGTCTTTTCAGATATTGAGGCGATAAGTTGCTCGCGAGCCTTCTCAAGGGCACCCATTAAGTTCTCCGGTTTCCTTCCACCAGCCTGAGCAAAATTAGGCTTTCCTCCTCCCCCTCCTCCGCAGAACTTCGCAATACCCCCTATGAACTTCCCTGCCTGAATTCCATGGCCCACCACTCCAGGACTAAAAGCAGCAACCAGACTCACCTTCCCTTCGCATGGAGAAGAGCCTAAAACCACTGCTGCCGGATCTTGGAGTGTACCGACCAGATATTCAGCAGCAGTCCTCAACGAATCCGCGTCAGTGTCGTCCATATTTTCTACAATCACCCTGAAATTTATATATATATTACACTAAGTTTCCTGCAATCACTTGTGCAAACCAAACATGCTTGAATTCTTTTTGAAGTATATACATGTATAATGAAGTACATATGCGAATGAATCAGATGCATACATTTTACATTTTTCCTAATACAGTATATACTAACATAGTAGAGTAAATAATCTACTATAGATTTCATATACTATACTATGTTTGATGACGTGGCATTTGCATAAGTGTCTTGAGTATACTATGTTTGATGAAGTGGTGTTTGCATGCATGTCTTGAGTGTATCAACGCCCATATTTTGTTGAGAATCATATTATTGGTGATTGAAAAGATGGGATTTTAAGTTGGAGTGAGTAACACCTGACACTGGATGCTCCAATGATGAAGGCTTTGCTTGCAAGAATAGATGCTCTGCAGATTGCTAGTTTCTCACGGGTGGCAGAAGCTTCGTTCCTCACTGTTCTGAGTTCCTCTAAAAGGCTTTCCACCCTTTCTGTGACGTCTTCGGCTTTTACCTTCATAGAAGAAGTTATTTTTGACTGATGGTAAATGATTATAAGAACTGTGGAATACATAAGTACATTGTAAATGAACTTTAAAGAAAATGGAACAGGTGAGGATTCACATAACACTGATGCTACAAATGATTCTATTTTTCAAATTTCAACTGGCAAAAATTAAATTAATGACTACATTATTGTACATAGACCGGAAGTTTTGGCCGCCTCTTTTTTCCCTCTAGCATCCTCCTCCCTCCTCTTTTATCTTTCCTTATTTGTTTAAAACCTCAAACCGGTCTCTTCATAGAAAATCAGGTATTCAAATTTTTTAAAGGTTGATCAAAGTAGAAAAACAACAATCTATACTTTTATATATTGTTCTTAGAGGTCAGATTCACAACTCGAGTAAAAATATACAAGGAAACCCTTTTAATTTGTTATTTTGTATTTTTCTTAAAACGATTTAAATGTAAAAAAAAGTTCTTACAATAAAAGAAATATTTCCTGTAGCATGCAAATTTGTTTAGTCTGGTACCATTTTCGCCTGACAAATGCAACAAAAATAATAATATAAAAAAAACCCACAAGAGCTCAATCCGTTCAAATTTTGTACCCAATAACTTATGAAATTTCGGTTGATTTGCTGTTATCCAAAAAATTGTTAAAACTCTCATTTTTCTTTACAATTCTATATATTAGTAACTATTAACTAAATATGTATGGTTTGATTTGATAATACAAGATGCAAAGGACGCATAGGATATGGAACCCTCTTTGCTTAAAGAAATTGAGGCTGGTTTACTTTCATCCAAGAAATTACTGAAAGACATGCTGTTTTAATGCAATAAATCATGATACTGGTAGGTAAATTTGCAATTGGGTGGGTTACTCTGATCTAAAACATGGATTCTGGTCAAAACTACACCCCCCAAACATTACAAGCTTACCCTCCCTTAAGAAATGTACAAACTCAGCCACAATACGACGTAAGCATTTCAGTGTTACTACACCAATCCTCACTCACTCCATTAAGTCTTACCCTTACATGAAACATCATTTCAATGTTTAAGTAGTACAGAATGTCATGTTGGAAATCATTTTTGTGTTGGTCAATTCATTGAATACCAATCACTGCTAAATCACATTGCTGTGTCAATGACACATTTAACATCGAAATCAATATATATCATGAACATTAAAGAACCTATAGTATCCTTGGCTTATCTCTAGTCTGGTGTATCCTTCTATCCTCAATGAAATGTTTGTGCGTCGAACATGCTAGTGATACCAGTATGATATAGGAAAGTTCCAGAAATTTACCAATGCTATATAATTTTTTTGGTTAGATAAATATTTTTTTCTAGGTTAAATCTTTTCCTATAGGCAGGAGTAAGCCTCAAACTAAAGACCTCTCGGGGAAGAGGGGTTACCTCTACCAACCTACCAAGAGGTGGTTCAATAATGCTATATAATTCAATATGTTTTTTCCCACTTCTTTCCATAAAATTTGTGCGCATGCAATTATGAGCAGCAGACAAAGGCAGATCTAATGGTCATGAGATGCAAGAATAGCACCTGACCATTATACACTGTTAGAATTGCATGTTTAAGACATTTTACCAAAACAAGGAATACGTCCTAAACTGAGATAAGTATCTGCAATTGTAACAAAAGGATTAGATTATATGGAAATGTAAATTGGCTAACGAATTCTTGCCGACATTATTAAAGAAAGTGCTAGTAGAAAGCATACTTTAAGCATGGAGCAAAGGTGTTTCATGTAGTTATCCCGAGCAGCAATATAATCAATGAAAGCTTCACCAGCTACTGCTTCAATACGCCTAACTCCAGAGGCAATACCCTGTTCCGAAATTATCTTGAAACCACGGATCTCAGAGGTATTGCTGACATGTGTCCCCCCACAGAGTTCCATCGATACTCCAGGAACCTCAACAACTCTGACCTGTATAAGATCACATTCTTGAGTACTTTATGCAATCAACTTTAATAGTGAATTCGCTTATGTATAACTTATTTAATGTATGTTAAGAAATAATTGAGAAAGTGTATGCAAGTAAAGGCAATCAAACATTCAGGAGAACAATGAAAAAACAATATTGAAGATTCACATAATTTTATAGATAAAACCATTGAAGCTTAAAAAGGATACTAATAATAAATTATTCTAACAAGCCATAGTTCATGTGTCATGCCACATCTTGGATGGATAATAACCAAAGCAGCACGAATCATTCTAGTTTTAATGTAATGCCAAAAAAGGGATACCAGATTTGTATATCTAAAATCATTGTACCCTGTAGGTTATAATCTAGAAGTGATGATGCAGCCATACTAAAACTCGTTGCTGATTAATAACCAGAGGAGGCAGTGATACAGTAAGAATTATCATGGTTAGAGTGGAAATCCCTAAGAAGAGGCAGCATTGGAAAAAGGAACCTGAAAAAAATCACACATTTTCTTCCTAAATCACATGCTGAAAGAGATAAGACAACATAAAAAATGATGTTCCACTCAATGAATAAGTATTGTGTATTCAAATACTAACGCATGCTGGTCTAGTAATGCACTAACATGAAGCAAGCAGTAAGGGATCTGAAACCAACAAAAAAAAGGAAGAAGCATAAATAGCGAGACAATAAGAACTATATTGAATATCATTTGGAAAATGAACATGAAGAACTGTTGTAGATAAACTTCACAATTTACAAGTAACCAAATTGGACAAGAATAATTAGTGAGAACATTAGTCTACTAGACATAATCCTCAGAGAAAATAATCATGTACATATTCTGAAATCTCAAAGTTTTTCAATTCTGAGAGCGTTTTCACCTCCTTCCATTAGATGAATCACAATTTTAAATCATTAAAATAACTTGGCTTCCTTATGTACATTTCACAGGACAAAAAGATGATTCATCAAGTCAGTTAAATTATTTTTATCCCAAATTAACAACGGAAAAAAAAAATGCTTCACTGGATGAATAGAACTACAATGACTTGCCAACACACCAACCATATAAAGAATTTATGAAAACTCGAATAGTAGTCTAATAAAATATTATGAACACAAATTGCGTTGCAGTATGCTACACCAAAGATGACTTGGGCCATTGCTTCTCAACACGGTAAGTTTCAATAGCACTACAAGTAATGAACACATTTCAGATGGCGAGATGAAGGGAAGGCATCCCTATAACTTAAATGGGCATATTGTTAATCATTTCTTCAGCACCTAATACAAATGAGAGAATACAGGAAAAAAGAAAAGAAATATATAATATATCTAAAGTGAAAGAAATCAGTTCACTCTTTCAAACCGAAATCCAAAAATGGAAACAAAATGCAGTAGATCCAAATATAAATTTAATACCTTTTCGCCATATTTCTCACCAAACATTGCAATAGCACCTGCATTTTTGGCATCATCCAAAGGCATCACCTTCGTTTGGAGCTGTGTTGCATCACCAATCCATCTATTGACCAGTCGTTCAATTTCCATAACTTCTGTATCTGAAAGTGGCCGATGGAAAGTAAAATCAAATCTAAGACGGTCAAAAGCCACCAAGGAACCAGCTTGGGATGTTTCACCACCAATGACACTTTTCAGTGCAGATTGTAGAAGATGTGTGGCAGTATGATGAACCTGCAAACCAAACTCTTAATGGACAAGACAACAAAAATCCATTTAAATTAAAAGTGTATGAATGTATCCAATGAATTATTCTAAAACCCCTATGGTTATGATTCAAATACTCTTGCTCACGCACAGTAGGAAGCGCATGTTCAAGCATAAGCATCATTTAACACAAAAAACTTCCCTAATGTGTTTCCCCAAAATTTCCATCCACATGCATGTCCATTGTCATACTGCTCCCGTTTGCTTTGGGTATAAGCCCCCGGATAACCCTTGATAAAGTATGTCAGAATAAATTGGTATATGAATTCCAATCAACCGCCAGAATTAAAGTTATCCTAGGTTATTCCACCGAAAGAATACGTGGGTCCACTGTCAAATCAACTGTCATCACCTCTTATAAATCACCTATCAAATCAACTCTCATTATTTTTTTTACCTTTTTAAATCCTTAGCCATACTTTATTCACATTTTACCCAAACAACAAAACATTTATTCTTATGTTTATCAACGAGAATAATTCAAAACACAACCAAACACAAAATCACTTTATCCTTATTTATACTCACTTATGCTTGGATAAATGTATACCCAAGAATAAAACATATCTCTGTTCCAAACGGGGGCTTAGTCTTTACTATCCTTGTGATTAAGGATCTGTTCATTTTTCGGAAAGTGATGCAAAGAAGTGCAAAGCATTGCATTTATGTTTTCTATAGGAAAATACTTATGATGAAATGAACAAAATCTTGATGAAGGTAATAACAACAATACATAATAAGGTGAGGATTAGAAAAAAGTATTTATGCTGGACATATTCTAACAAAGAATGGCTCTTTAGAGAAGATGTAGAGGCTCAAGATTACGCCAGGTAGCTAACAGAGTATCCTACGATGTATGTGAGCAGGGATGGGTTGGTCAAGAGTAATAGATGTATTAGCAATGCTAAAATGGACGGTGATGGTGGAGCACCAGTGAGAAATATTAATACCTGCATGCCCTTTTCTCTTTTTCCTAGTGTTTTTTAGGAATTCTTTGGAGACAATAAAAGGAGTCCAGTGAGGATACCCTTCCTCCGAGATATGTATCAAATACATGTTGTTCTAGAAAGAGAACTGAAATTACCCTTTAAGTGGCCTAAGGTTCATTTAATTGGTGAAAGATCATTCAGTAAACCTAGAATAGTAGCTATGTATCCTTTTTTATTTAGATTATTGTAGTCAGCTAGCTAGCTATTTTTTTATTAGGAAAATAATACATAATTTTTATAGCACCAAGAACATCAACCTCCAAATGTGAAATAAAACTGAGAATCCTGAAGATCTGTGCTCATTACATGATCCATTGGCTACATACATAAGTCCATAGGCTCAATCGACCGAAACCCACTGGACCACACTTGTTGCCAAGGTTTGAAAAATCAGTGTATGATGAAAAGGAAGCATCTTAACTCCTAAATCAAGACAACCACAAAGTGGATGAGGCTGTTGTAAGGCAACTCATTGACACACACATCACCATGCATATTACAAAGAATTTCGGTGGAATTTAAACATAAACATTTAAAAGAAAAAAAGAAAATCAATCTAACAGTTAGTCCTCACCTTAGCTCGTTGCCTCAAATTCGCATCAACTGCAGCATCAACTTCTGTGCCAACCTGTAGTGCTCCCTCTTTGATAGTACCTTTATGTATAAAAAGATTTCCTGGAGATTTTTGGACATCTTTGATTTCCACAATAGTTTTCTGTCCATTTTCTTTATCACCAGCAGCATATAAAAATCCATGATCTCCTATTTGACCACCTGATTCGGCATAAAATGGAGTCCTATCTAGCAAAATATCGACTTCATTTCCTTCAGAAACAAGCATCACTGGTTTCCCCTCCACCAACAGGCCCTTCACAGTTGAACTGGAGAAAATATCATCATATCCCAGAAATTTGGTTTCAGGAATACCTGTTGAAAGGTCTGATTCACTTCCAATTGAAAGTTTGACTACATTGTGAGCAGCCTGAGATTGACGCCTTTGCTTCTCCATTTCAATATCAAAGCGTTCCATATCTATACTCACACCTCTCTCTTCCGCAACTTCAGCTGTTATTTCAATTGGAAAACCATATGTGTCATACAACAGAAATGCATTTTCTCCAGATAAACAAGGGTCGCTTCCATTACTACGAGCACTTGATACTGCGTCAGCTAAAAATTGATCTAGTAACTTTTCTCCCCTCTCTAAAGTTTGTACAAACCGCAGCTCTTCTCTCTTAAGCTCCTCAACAATACGATGCCTCCTAGTCTTCACATCTGAATCAATTGGGGTGCTTAAATCTATAACTGTATCCGCAAGCACTGGCAAAAAAGCATCTTGCATGTTTCCCTCACCACCACATTTTATACCAAGTAACCTCCCAGTACGGACCACCCGTCTAATAAGTCTTCTAACCACATAGCCTCTCCCAATGTTTGATGGGAGAACCCCATCCGATATAAGATAAACAACTGCTCGCATGTGATCTCCAATAACCTGAAAGAAATATTACAGAAATTCGGCGGATTAAACTAAATCAAATATTATCAAGTAGAATAAATATAAAGAAAAACAAAGAAAAAGTTATCTGAAGGATATCGCACTTTAAGATATGTCTTTGTCTTATCATCAGTTTCTGTGTATGAGACCATCGCTAATTCTGATGCTTTCTCTATAATGGGAAAAATTAAATCAGTCTCATAATTGTTTGGAACCTGAGATACAATAAACAAAAATAATCAAAATCAGCAATGATAAATGAAGATACTTCATAAAAAAATGAACAGAACACAGAGATGGACATTGAGAAAGGTAGTTTCAAAAATAATAGACCATGTCAAAACTAAGTTCCAGATGAAACTTTCTACAAGAGATAAAACAGAATGCAAACAATCAAATTACTTGTCCATTAAAAGTTATTCTGCTGTAAACTCAATCCTTCCAAAAAGAGGAAATAAGCTCTAAACATGTTCATACAATTTATTTAGTACACCAGTAAATTATAAAACCTCTGAGTTATATGTCATTAGTTAGAAATTAAGAACACCAACCTTGAATTTCTTCCAGATATAGGGAACAAATTAACTACACCAAGTTCAGAGTTTTCTTGCCTTTTCTTTAGGAGAAAGGTGGCAAACATATATTTTTATAAGTGTGTTTTAGGTACAGCTTTTGTAATTTGGACAAATTTTAAATTGCATCTACCATTGTAGGAATCCAGCATTGGACTAACTTAAGTTAATATAGTCAATTGTTTGGAAATGTAACTTATTGCATGACATCAGACTGGTCAACTATAGCTTCCATTGGCCCCTATACCACAATCATTGTTCAAACAAACAGTGTGACCAGATCAAGAGAACGAATTGAAGCAACCAACAAATAAGAAATCAGAGAACTTTGTACATCTAAAAATAATTATTACAACAAGACTAACTAAATAAAAGCAGAAGAAACTCCTCACTGACAATCAGTGGGAAGTGAAACTGATGGGAAATACAGTAATACACTTCACAAATGTTGCTAATCATCAGAGAGCATAATGGCAGCTTCTGAAATTAATTGAATAAAAAAGGTTTAAAAATACAAACACAGAATCTTTCTGATACATGGGTTTTCTATGATGAGAAAGAAATCAAATTTTATCCACAATTCAGATCTTCTTTTAGCTAAGTATACCACCCAGATCATTGTGTAATCTTATGGAATCTATACTTGTGTCACCTGTGTGACCAAACAAGTGCAGGATATCTATCATATACCAGACAAGGTTATGATATGAGTTGTTTGACCGAAAGTGCTAAAAATAAATCTGGTATTGAATGGACTGGTAGAACAACAATTGTTACTCTCACAATGTTGGGATTGTTTAACAACTTAACAGCTCCACTCATTGAGGCTAGTGCTCATTTCTGCACCCTTTGCATAATGTTTCTCATCCATGAGAAAAAGCAACAATCAAATACCTATATGTGCTTTAAGATTATGTGAGGATCAATAGGAGACAAAAGGAATGAAACAAAGATTCAACAGTCCAGAAACTTGGTGACCTTTTACAAATAATACACTATAGGAGAAGTTTTTGTGTGTCACCTGAAATTTGGGGTTGTTCTTGCACAGTTTGACTCATATTGCTTAAATAAATCAGTGGCACATGTTACCTTTCTAGAGAACTACAGTCATTATATTATCAAATGAAAGCAGTGAATGCCTTACTCTTGGACACTAAAATATCCTACTACAAACTATAATGGTGTTGAAATTAGCATTAAGCTTTTAGTCATGCAGGTGTTCCATAGAAACCTATTATTATGTAGTCTATAACTCTTATCATTTAAAGTTTAACATCATTATGCTGATAACTTATAGAATTAAATTATTAAACAATTGAACAACTTACCTCAAGCCTGCAAAATGACTTTAAAGAGCCTGTCCTCATTTTTTGGCAAAAGATAACACTTAATAACAGTGGCCAATGCCTAGGATAATTTTACACAGATGATTCTTTTAAACAAGGGGCAGCCGGGCAGATACCAATCATTGCATCTTTCAGAAAAGTTTCAATTCTTGTAATTTTTCTGTGTTTGAAAGTTTTTACACCAAGGTTCTCCTATGAAAATGAAAAACTTGGGGGCATAAGCATATGTAACAAGCACCTTCTTGTACATTGTCATGACAGGATCTGGAATCCTTATGTGAAGTAAAACTGGATCGATTCATAAATTCTTCTTGCATTTATATTTTAAGAAATTATATACCTTTTGAAGAATTTGTGCCATACGTTCAAGACCCATTCCTGTATCGATGTTTTTCTGTTTTAATGGTTCAAGGGAGCCATCATCTTTCTTGTTATACTGCATGAAGACCAGATTGTAGAACTCGATAAATCTACTGTCATCTCCAAGATCCTGGAAGTACAATTACAAGAACATAACACATAATATTAAATGTTTTCCACCTGAAAATTAAAAAAATCATCATTAGTTAAAAAACATACAGTATCTAAATATCCTCGCTCCGGATGGAAATCATAATAGATCTCAGAACATGGACCACAAGGACCAGTCACACCACTGGTCCAAAAGTTGTCCTCCTCTCCCATCCTTTTTATGCGCTCTACAGAAACTCCAACCTAATGAAAGATGACATATATTTATCAATTTCCATATAAAAACTTCATGATAAATGCACGTTACCGATGAATCATGCTGCATCACTCTCTTTGCTAATAGTGTTTATTTGTTCTTCTATGAAAGTTTCACAATAAGAGTGAGTCAACTTAGTCAAGAGATGTGAGGTGTATGTGTCAAGACAACATCCTCAAGGAGCAACATGATAACAAGTTCATGAGGAAAGGGCCCTTAACTCCCCGCAACAATCCAAATGCAGGGATCTCAAAAGTTCAATAATTACAACTATAGTTCAAAGTGCGGCCGCACGTACCGGTATGTGCGGCCGCACGTGTTGATGTGCCCCCCTCGGCGCACATCAGCACCCTTGTGCTGCCCAAGTGATGTCCAAGTGCGACCAGGTGCAATCATGTGCGGACATATGCAGCCATGTACGGTCATGTGCGGCCAACCGTTCGAATCCAGTTCGAACGAGAATCAAATGGCCCTTAGGTTCGAACGGGAAATCAAACGGTCCTTCAGGCGTTCGAACCCAGTTCGAACGAGATTCAAACAGCCTTTAGGCGTTCAAACCTAGTTCGAACGGAATTCAAACGGTTCGAACCCAATTCGAAACGGATTCAAACGGCCCTTAGGCGTTCAAATTCCGTTCGAACGGTATTCAAACGCTCGTACTAAAAAAAAAATTTTTAAGATGAAATATACAATGTGCTGCCGCATATACCGTACATGCGGCCACATGTACTGTATGTGGACCCCACCGCATATGGGGTCCGCACATGCTTTTTAAACTATGATTACAACAATTTTCCTTTTCAACAATCTACAAAACAAGGAGTCACTTTATTCTATCAAAAACAAGCATGTTCTCAAATAAGACCACGTTTGGAGCCAATTGTCAAAATGATTCTACTACTTACAAATAAAAGGATCAGATATTTTACTTATTCTTCAATCAAGAAAGAATAGAGAACACTATCTCGATACCAAGTAGAGGAGTTGGAGCTGATTGGTTCCAAATGGATTTTTTCAACTTTTGATTAGGATTTTGGTCTTCATGTGTCAAAAATCAACAAAATAAATTTTCTGAAAAAGTTGGTTGAAAGTAGCTTTTGCGAAAAAGTAGCTATTAAATTCAGTTTTTTGAAATGCAATATACAATTTGCGTGCGGCTAGGGTACCACATATACTCTATGCGAGAATATATGCGGTTTTATATTTTTATTAATAAAAAATATATGTATTTTCAAACAATATATAACAAAATAAATATGAGAACCTGATTAATAGCCCTTTGATTACAGATTGGATTATATATTTGGGTAATAAAGTCAGTCTACATCAGTTGTTTTAGGTACAAATCCACAAATCCAAGAAAAGATTCATCCCATGTGGAAGTTTGTTGATGTCACCATCAAATGGGAATCACAAACTACCCAAATTAATTATATGAGTCTATCAAACATATAGTGGAGTAGATAGACATATCATACAATAAATGGGAAAGGGAACCTTTCCCAGAAAAAAAAATTAAGAAAAAATAATAATATTGGAAGAAAGCCAAAACATCACAAGTTTAAAGCTTTCAAAGCAATCCTAACATCTAAGAGAAAGCATAAAGTCCACACTTCAACCCAAATTTTTTTTGTTCAAAACTTGTGTACCCTCCCACCCAAAAAATAAAATAAAATAATAAAATAAAATGTTCGGCCGCATATCTAAATAACAATTAAATTTATTCCAACAAGGCCTATATGCTTGAACCTACTCAATCTTGTAAAAGCAATAAGAGATAAAAGCACTAATGTACTATGATTAACGGAATGGCAATGGAAGTGACTATCCTCTTAATAGCTCATCCAATTATTTGTATGCTGATTTTTAAATAACATCAATTCACATGAGTTCACATTGAGCAAGAAGATAATTATTGGTTTTTAGTACAATTCAATTAAATATAGAATATAAATGTGGATTATTTTACCTCATCACGCCATATAGAAAAGGCTTCATCATCATCTTTGAAAACACTAACCCACAGCCTCTCTGGGGTTAATCCGTACCTACAATTGATAAAAAAAAGAATGTGTCAAACTCATGAAATATATTTAAGGATAAAGAAAGGAATGAAACTGAGAAGCGCCAAAAAATGATGACAAAAAAGTAACGATTTGGCAGGAAAGGAAAAAAAAGCACATCATTTCTCCAAGAAACAACAACAGTGGTACCACATTACGATTAATAAAGGTCGGCAAGAACAAATATTTTTCTTGTATCTTTTAAATAATTTCAAAAGATATATGAAGCATAAAAGAAAAAACATAAATATGCTGGATCACACATTTGTCAATACAAATAATAACAATAGTTAAGAGTGGTCACATGTGGATGCCCGAATAATAAGGGACATTAAGTGGTAGATGTTATGTGCAACCACAAAATCCATGGCATGGCCACACTTGCAAGGATGACTAGTCAAATTAGTCATTACCACAACACACATAATGGCTATATCAAATAGTCATTGTGGAAAGGACCAACTGAAAGAAGCAACTAGAGTATATACACAAGGTATGTTGACAACCCATGTCTAAGATTTTTCTGTCCATCTTTACACTCAATCAATCACTATGCCCCTTTCTAAGCTCAAAACTACCTCTCTAAACTCATATACTCCAGCTCTGCACTCATATGGCCCATCTGACCATCTCTTTATAACTAAAAACACACTCTCTCTCTCAACAAAAATATTTTCCTAGCGTCACGGTTTTTATTTTATTTTATTTTTTGGGTGGGTGGGGGGAGATGGTTATTAAAGATTTGATCATTGAAGCAATCAAGCAACCCTTCTTTTTGTTGATGGTTGTCATATCTATAGTCTATGTTAGGCCATCTACAACCCTTACCCAAACCTATACCCAAATATCACTAAAAATTTGGAGTAAAAGTTTCATTTGATATGATGTGACTCCAACCATCACTTTGTGTTTCACTCAACTCTTTTAAAAATCCTCTCCCAATTATTTCCTATAAAACATTTGGGTAAAATTTTTAGTTTCCCTTGATTTGGGAAAAAATTTGAGCAAAAGTTTGATTTGGTATGGGTATGGATAAATGGTTGAAGATATTTTTGGGTGATTTTTTACTCACACATTTGGGTATATGATTGGAGATGCTCTTTGTTATTAGTTAATAATTACTATATAGTAATTCTTACTTGTTATATTACTAATTTACCGTACATTCAAACTTGTTTGTTTGTTTGTTTCTTAATACAGTTATTACATATTGTGCACTTACTAAATAACATGTGCAAACCTACTCGGTAATTTCACACTTTCACTTAGGGACAGTTTGGTGTTCATTCTCATTCCCCTTCTACTGGAACACCCATGAAAATTGTGTTCATCCAGGACATCACAACTAAAATTTCTCCTTCCACGGAATGTTCCAAAATTGCGTTCCTTAGAATGAGGAATTCTCCTTCTGAACCAGAGTTAAGTAACCGACCCTAGTCTGTACTTATTAATTCACTTATTATACCTCCAGACTAATCACCATGTTTTCGTTGAGCCCTCTTTATGCTTATATACAAGTTGAATGACCTAGAGTATTAGTACGGAAGTAAGTGGCCGACTGAGAGGACTCCTCTTTTTTTTTTTTTTTGGGGGGGGGGGGGGGAAGAGAACTGATAGGAATCCTCCCACCAGATTTCATATTTTCATAAACAAAATAGAAGAGAAAGAAAAGGGAAAAAATTTGCAGTAGATGAGTGGTCTACTGACTGAAAACCCATAAAGGCCCTGATGCTATGTTGTGCTCACCAATTTCCCTCAATAAATCCTACATACATTGCCCATGTACAATGAGTCATCCAGTCCTTAATATACCTGATTGTGGTTGTTAAACTTGAAAACCACATCATTCCTCGTAAGCTAAATAGCCCAGCACCGGATGGAATTAGTATTTAGGACACTTTGACTTGGTGATCCTATTCCCATTTTTCTTTCAAATTCTTCCCACTTCCCAAAGTTCCTCTAAGACTGTTAAAATTTGGGTTCATACCCACTGCTTCCCCGAAAGACGCAAACATTTTTGTGCAAAAGGGTGCAATAAAGAAGATCTTCAACTAGTTCACTGTCATTGCCACAAAGAACACAAGTGGTAGAATCCTCTATGGTTTCAATCTATATGCTTTGGCCATTAACCTTTCTTTATAGGCCAATCACATTTATGTTTCACGGTGAGGATCCAGTGAACATGTGCTGTTTTTGCAGCCAATTATAATAACTTTTGACTGAAAAATCATTAAGGAAAGATTGATCATCACACTAAAAGAAATTTTGGTTGCATCACCAACCACTCAACTGAAATATGGCTTGAAAGCATCAGCCAAGCCAACTATCCCTTTCCAAATTTTGGATTAAATGTATATTGCGTTTGGTGTAAGCACCCTATAGCTAAATTTCTGCATCTTCTACATGGACACATAAATCATGGTTGAATAGCTAGGCATGAGCAACACCTAGTTTACATCTGGCCCTTCATGCATGGAATTGTGTCAGTTGACTCCCAAAATTAGAAGGGAAATAAGAATACTAAGTAAATATTTTAGGAAGAAACATAATGATGATACAATTGTTTTTTGAGGTAAGGGTGCTGTTCACCACGTTATATTAAACAGGTAAACCACAATACAAAAGTAAAAATAAAAATGTTGATGATTATGAGTCGATGGCCACATTACAAGAAATGCATGGGATGTAGGGAGAAAGATGAAAAGATTGTGTCTACTGATCCCCCACCCCCACCCACCAAATAAATAAATAAACCAGCCAAGTGGGTGTAAGAGAGCCAGTAATGGGCAACCATATTCTCAAGGTCTACTATTTTGGTGTGTAGGCCCCATCAAGAATAAGTTATTGATCAAAGGAGGAAGGGACCCGCCCAAATCACTATATAAGACACAAGTCTAAAAGATGTGAAATACATCATTACATATATAACCAAGTAGATGTATCAAGAAAATGCTTGTTAGATTGAAATTTTGTAAGGTTATCTAATTGGGGGTTTATTGGGGTTCAAACCACGTCATAATCCATCTACAATGCAAAATACAGGAAACCACTATTCTTTGATTGGAAGTGGGAAGGCATCAAAGATAAAAGGCTACACAACAATTTTAGAGCTTTCAATGAAATTTTTGGCAAACTATTCCAATTAAATTATTTCGGTAATCAATAGAAGCCTCTGGGGAATCCCACATTGCATAGCATTTGAATTGTTAAAAAAAATAGTAGAGGAAGTAAGAGAACTAAACTATTATCAAGGTGGTTGCCAACGATTCCACTACATAATTTGAGCTCCTCCAAAAGAAGCCCCAACATTTATAAACAACTCCATGTGTGGCATATTGTCTAGATTCAATGTTAGAAAAAATAGGCAAGTTGACCAGTAATTCCATACTAAAGCTAAGAATTATAATTATGTACAGACGCACTATTCCTCCATCACTTGAGGAACCAAACAGAAGGAAATTTGCCTAGACTATAAGTGATCAGGTTTTCCATGGTCTCAAAGGAATAGATGGCAGGTCCTTAGCCAAACAAGGCTAACTAGCTAAGAGCAAGGTTGTCAAACTAATCAATTTCATCACCAGAGCCTGGGTTTTATATGACCAAGGCATTAAAAAGTGCATAACCTCTAGTGCAATTCGTCAGTAAATGATAATGATAAGCTTCCATGGGAAATTTATAATATAGAACAGAGAGAACCCAGGAAATTGTTTTAAAGAAATGGATAATATATGAAATATTCAAATGCAATCCCCTCTATATAGTGTTGCTTTTTGGCTTAATCCTGGAGATTTTTTAAGTCATTGATTGGGACATGGCAGATAGTTTTCTTAATGCACACAGTTTGGCATGATGTGCTGGAGAGGATGGTAATAGATGTAGACAGAGCAGGATAAAATGTTGGTATTAATACCGCTGTCAAAAAAAAAAAAAAAAAACACACACACACACACCCACTGCTGCTCATTTTCTGCATTTTAAGAGCTGCAACAAACATGTTTACTACTTATTAAAAAATTTAAAATCTATAATCTATAATCTTGTAAATTAAAGCTGCAACAAACATGGCTTTAATCAGGTGGCAGGCATGATAGAAAAGCAGGGTTCAAAAGTAATTGGAGAATATGCAACGATAGAGCAATTTGGTTTTCCCAACTTAAATATCAAGTTGGATATTCGTTGAAATATATTTCTTCACTTCAAAAAGGAAAATACTGCTGGATTGTGTATCCGTCCTGTCGGACGGTTGGAAAAGAAATGGAGCTATGAGCTATCTCAATCTATTAGGGAGAAAAAGCAAAGGGATCCTTTTTCTTGTATGACTTGTTCCATTTTTTCATTCGTTTCATTCACTATTTGTTTGGTTGTTTCCTTACTATGGCCTATTACAAGATGACATTATCATTTTCATATTAATTAATATGTCACAACTTATCCAAAAGTACTTATCTACATCACTACACATTTTCCAATTGCTAAACAATAATGTCCATACAACAATTACCTTGTAATGTTTTCAGTTAATTTACAATGGTGCTCAACAATTACCAAACACAGAATATGGAAACCTCATCCATCCAACTTCATAAAATATGTTCAACAATCTTCCTCTCCAGTTATATTATCAAATTTCAGAATCTGAAAATCATCATGTGCAATGTGAATCTGAAAATTATCATGTGCAATGTCCCTATCTCCCTTTTAAAATTGCAGGAACATTTCTAAGAAACAAAAATAGAACGAAGCTAAATTGCATGAATGGGTTCTTGAGAAAGAAAAATATAATGAAAAATTAGGGGAAAAAAGGAGAATTAAGCTACACATATATGAACCAAAACTGCTGAATATCCACACCAAAATTTTCAATAACTAGTGAGTATTGTGATAAAGAAGGTAAAGTTGATAACATACAAATAAATGTGGTTTACATTTGTGCACATAAAACTATGCTAAGATGAATGGTTAAAGAATGGTAGTACTGCAAATTCACTAAGTACAAATGCAAACTTGTATGCAACAATCAATCAATGAATACAATAATTCAAAATTACCAATCTAGAGTTCATGGCCCATCATAATAAAATTTATGCATACTCCTGGGTCGTAAGCTCCCATGCCCACTTAATTGCTTCTCTCTTAAAGTAATCACCAAAGCTGAAGTTTCCAAGCATCTCGAAAAATGTATGATGCCGAGCAGTTCGGCCCACATTTATTATGTCATTTGTCCGTATGCATCTTTGAGAAGTAGTGGCACGAGGCACGCGTCTAGGTTCCTATGAAAGATACATACAAATAAATTATCTCAGTTTACAAGTTATTGCACAAGGATATGAAGTAATCAATACAAGACAATATTGCATAAATGTGAATGCACCAATAATCTAGTACAAGCATGAATATAAAAAAAATAGTTATTTGAATTTCAAGAAAATATGAAAAAATAATATATTAAGATACTACAAAAAATAGTACAAACATGTGAATTAATGGCATGGTTGTATAAAGTTTTCTACTAACCAAGTAAAAAAACAAAAAAATGAAGACATGATATGGCATGTGAGAAGCATCCAAATTAAACAAAGAGCTAGTTGATGTACATGGGTGATTTAACCAATGAACTTTCTTATTAGGTTGGTTGTCCCCTAAAAATCAAACAAGGAAAAAGAAACTTTGAAAGAAAAAATGAAAGAAAGAGAAAACTAAGTTCGAGAATTTACAAATAATCATTGTTTTAAATATCGATCGATATATCGATTTTTATGAGGAAATCTCTAAATATCGAATACATATCGGTATTTTAGCGAAATATTCAATTTCTCGTCAATTTCTCGCGAGAAATTGAATTTCTCGGCAATTTCTCACAAGAAAATGACGAGAATTTTTTGAATTTTTTAAAAAAAAACACATGATGCCCCTCAATGCCAATATTTTAAAGATGGAATCTCATTTACAAAGCAATAATAAATTCATAATGAAATTTCAATCAAATTTGTGAAAGGGTATAGATTTCTAATGCTTTCATAACAATCATGAAATTTCATATGTAGTGTATTAATAATGAAACATATATATATAATAATATATATATATAATGAAGCAACCTATATAATATTATGAAAACTTATAAAATTCTTTGGATGTTTATTGTAATTTAACTAAATTTGATTAAAGTATTGAATTTGGATTTTTCAAATATTGAAATTTGAAATGCATTATTATATATAAGTTACTTTAATACTGTATAATGACAAACTAAAATATTTTGTATTATGCTAAGTATGGGATCATTGTTTTAAATATGTATATTCTCCATTTTTCTATTATTTTTTCTGATTTTTTTTCATTTTTTCAACTTGTCCTGAGAAAAGAAACCCAAATCAATATATCGATCGATATATCGTTTGGACCCTTTTCGATATATCGATATAATCGATATTTTAAAGATTGCAAATAATACAAGCATTACTATAGTGGTAAGGTGTATTGGTGACCCAATATTACTCAAGTAGTTGAAATGACAAAAACACTAGAGCTAATGGATTTATATAGGGTTCAAAGTTGATTCAACCACCATATGTAGGGTTCCAGGAACTATTATGCTGTTGCAAGAGTCAACGATTAATGGAAACATGTCACTATGGTCGATGACATCCTTGATTCTTCCACCCAAACTGATGGCTTTCCTCTTATGGTGCATTGTTTGACAATTACAACTAACACTATAAATCATTCCATCCTAGCAACTCATGCTATTCTCCCTAATATACCTATTCTTAAGCCATGAATTTAAACCCACATTTACAAATGGATGAAAGAAGCTATCCAATCAAACAAACAGATAAACTAAAACTAAATAATTGATATCCTAGGGTCTACAAATTGTTGACTATCCAACAGCATCTGGGAAATGACACCTTCCTTAGATGACTCAAAGAAATGTGTTGTCCGCTGTTGTAACGAGACCGATGGTACTTCTGTGCTTATCGTCCTTAGCAATGATTCCCTCTGCATAGTCATCTCAACTGTTGATGTCTTCTATCTCAATCGTTAATTGTGTCTACGCTCACTTTCTTTGATCGGATGGGCATTCTCAAGGTCTCTTTCAAAGACTCGCACTTCATCATTCTCCACAGATTAGTGAGAATTCTCCCTCAAACTCAGATCATCCTCGTTTGACAGAGATGAGCCTCAAAAGGGTATGTGATGCTTTACTTGGAAAAATCCACAATTTGAATCAATGATGATACACATAACTACATAAGAGATATGCATTATCATTGATCTCTCAAGTACCTCAAAAAAGCAAGTCTTCATTATCTTCTGGAGGATATCAGACGGCTGAAGTTGGGGTGTAATTCATCACCGAGCGACTTTCTTTCTCAAAGTTTTGAACAGTCCAAAACAAAAGACAGAAATAATGTTCCAAAGAGTCTAAAAAAACACACAAACTTTTATAAGGAAGGAAGGTTTTCTTTATCTTTGCTTTCAGTTGATCCCACATCTCAATCACTGCCTGGCAGCAATGCTCACAATATAACAGGAGTAACATCCACCTAGCTACAGCATGCTCTGTGAACATTGAAAATAGCAAGTTTCATTCAATGTTTTATGGGAGCACCTAGAAACTTCATAAACTCCTTGGCTTGGAAAATCTAGTCAATAAACTCTTTTAGAGTGGAGACTCCACGAAACATTGGGATCTCCAGCTTCAGAGAAACGGATCCGACCAAACTAGGAAATGTCGAGGAGCCAAATCAAGGGACGAGTACATACAACTTCAACATTTTTCAAGGGAAATTCACAAGTGTTGCTATATATACCAACAAAGACCTTCGTAGTTGATGAAATTTTCAATGAATAGATCTGGAGACTAGCATGCTCATATTTAGGTCAGTTAAAACATTCCTCATCAAACAGGGAGCCTTGCTACAACTATTAGTTGCCAACTAGGGATAAGAAGTCTGATTTTGCCCACAAATGTATTACAAGGTTGCTATTGCTTATACTATGCCTTTTCTGGCATTCTTACCTCTGACTTTCTCTTTTTCTTCTTTCTTTGCTTTGACTCTGCTTCCATTTGTTCCCATACCTACTGACTTGGCTGTTATCATTCCTCTAAATGTGTGTGTGTGTGTGTGTGTTTGTATAAATGTATATCTAATATCACTATTTCAAGGGACAATCATTATGATCTTCTCAAGAGAAATGTCCAAACTAACTAAAGATATATTTTCCAGATAAGCAATCAGCAAGGTTTTACCGCACCTTCCCAAGAAATATGGGCTTGAATTGAAGCATCCCCGCGATGGTAAGCAAAACCGTGGGGTCATCTGGCACAAGCGATGCACTCGGGAGGACCTTGTGACCCCGAGACGCGTAGAAGTCAAGGAATTTCCTCCGTATCTCCTCCCCGCTCATAGCAGCCTCCCCCAACGCACCTTCTTCAACCATATTTTCAGTGACAGGCTGCGCCGAAGCTGCCAAGAACACAAGCCTCACATCAAATTATGTAAACATACACTTCAAACCCAAACAAAAAAAATGTTCAAAAAAAAAAATCAAAATTTAAAGAGTGTAATATACCTGATGAGTTCCTAACAGGAAAACAAACTTTGTGTTTCGATTTTAAGTAGACCTGAAAAACCCTTCTCATGCCAATTCTCATATATTCCTCACCGAAGTAACCTGAAACCATGGATTTTGTCATCCAAAAATTCATCAAACAAAAAAATCCTAATCACAGCTTTGGAAAGACTGATCAATTCAAATATGAAAAACAAGTCAAAGAAAATCACAGGAACTGTAGATGATGATTCAAAGAGGTCCCAAATCGAGAGAGAGAGAGAGAGAGAGAGAGACTCACCGAGGGAGTGGTGACGGAGGAGAGGAGGAATGGAGGGTTTTGTTGGGGCGGAGAAGAGGGCGAGAGGTTTCAGAGCACCCATTGCGCGAACGCTTTTTTTGAGGTTCTTGGTTTTGGTTTTCGCTTTGGTTCCCTCACAAGCTTCGGAGGGGTTTTTGTGTTGTTTTTGAAGCGCGTGTTATCCGGATTCACTGATCACTATGTTTTCGTGTTTTTTGTGTGGGCTGTAGGCGTCTGGATGTGTCAACCGTTGGATTCGAATTTGATGGTGGAGATTTTTTTAAAAAAAATTTGGTAGCAAGGCTCACATCGTGCACACATGCAGTTCATTTTGCAGCCTGTTTTACAGCTCATACGCTATGATAATGTACTGTATATTGCACAATCATAGTGTATGAAAATCTATCATAGTATATGATCCAAAAAAAAAATTTATTTTTCACCATAAAAAAATACACTAATGTATCTTAGTTTATATTTTATTTAAAATAATAGTATGCACTTTAAATGATAAGTGTATAATTTTAAAAAAAAAATAAGATGAACTACAATTAAGCTGCAATGGGGTTGCATGTATCTTTTTCCGGGCCCACAAGAAGCTACATAAACTAACTGGGCCCAAGACTCATAACAACAACACTTCTCACGTAGGGAATAAACCAGAGATTGATTCATTAGGTCTATCTCAACTGAATTAAAGATTTGTTATGTTATTTTTATTCAAAAAAATATGAAACAATATATATTACATGGTATACTATTAATTATATTTCTCTATTTGTTAAAATGAAATTAGATTTTTAGATGATTCAATATTCTATAAATTTTTGGTCTATATTGGTTGTTCATATCAATATTATATTTATATCTTAGACATTTTAAGTCTATGTGTATTTAACACGTGTATAAAACTAGTATAATATTAAAGGGAAGAAGTTCTAATTTTAAGTCTCATTTATTGTGATTAAACCAATAGGTATTTAATTACACAAAACATGCGTACAATTATTTTTATTTTTCTTTAGTTAGAACTTATAATTGATTATTGATATTTTATTTTTCAATTAATTATAGTTATTTATTGTCTTTTCATTAAATGTGTGGAGTACGAAACTCTACAGTAGAGAATGTGACGCTTCCTCCTTCAATTGCTCCATGTAACGTTGGAGAAGACGAGGAAGACCACCTGAATTGGGATAGTGTGGTGTTTGCTAAAAAAACTATGATAAGTTGAAAAAAGATTTTGGAAGGTTTTACTCTAACAGCAAAAAAGTGGATAAGAATATTCCATGATTTTCTTCGTGTGCTTGTGCTATTTATGTGATGTGAAAGTCAATAACAGGCCACGACATGACACATCCGATGGTTACTTATAGCTAACTTGAGATTGTTAGCGAGCCCTCACTAATCTTATGCACCTCTAGTATGGGTTGTAAAGGCCATGGCCAGGATCCATCCCACAGCGGTGGCTCTACCTATATTGCGCTTCATCCACTAGGAAGCGCAAACATTCGAGGCCATTAGAGCTTGACACGTGGCTAGTGTTTTTCTCCAAAGAATCACTTTTCTCTCTTTGGTTCACACATGAAAAATAATAATGAATCTTGTTTAAATATTTAAAATACATTTGGCTTTATATATGGAGTTGGAGGTTTTGCTTTAGGCCTAAACACATATCACACATCACATATACCAATTATAATAATATCTAGACCCATCTATAAAAATAAAAACTAAATTAAAAAACATAAATTAATATATAATACAAAGTCAGCATTTCCACATCACATATACCAATTATAACGTAGTATCTTAGTCATAAATCAAAATGAATATATAAACGATGGGTAAAAAAAAAAGAGAAGGCTATTTATTTTAGAAATGATGTAGATCGTAACTTAATTAATTTATAAATAGTAAAATAATAATCTAATTTAAGAATCATGGTAGAATTTGATATTACCACAAAAAAGGGTAGGAATGATTTCATTATATTTTCTCACATGCCTTAATTTTAATTTTAGTGGTGCCCACAATTACTATGAAGATTACCACTAACCAAATACAGAATTTTATACACTTTCCTAGTAATCTCACATGGAATCAAAATTCATTCCAGAATGACACAAATCAAACGGGGGGTAATATGGTGGATTTGGTTGAGTAGTTGTTCCTTTCAACACTTAACCACAACACTTACAAAACCACATGAACATTCCAAATGATTCAATTTGTATGTTCAATTTGAATATCAAAGCAGACCCTTTGAATGATGATCAAGTTTTTTTAATCTATTTCCTAGAATGGTGTTGAAATCAAATAACTTATTTTGGTGGTAATTACCCTTGCCAACCAAGTTCTACTAACAATCCCTACAATAGAAATAAATAATATATTCACAAATGTCACTAAAAGGTCAAATATTGTTGAAAATTTGGGATCAACGAATTGAAGTTGAATACTTTTAGACAAATTTATCCTACTTTGGTAAGAACTACAAGTACATGACGTTGAACTACAACCTTGAGGATACAATGAAGTCTATACTGGTGTGTTGAACTCCGAGTGTTATCTCTGTCTCAACCTCTTGGAACTCTCGTTTGATAGGATTGATGATGCTAAATCGTAATGGAAGAGGACAGAGGAAGATTGGAAGTTGTCATAATTAATTGAGATCTAAGAGGCTCTTAATTAATTCAGATCTAAAAGACTCTTCTTATAGGCAAATCAGTGCATCTTGGTGCAAAAGACACACCCTTTCATGAATGTTGAGGTTCAACAATCATTCGATCAGTTGTAACTGTTAATGGCATCATTTGATCATTGTAATTGTCCACTGACGTCTTTACCCATATTGCATCTGATTAATACAATTTCTACAATCCGATTAGCTAAAAAGAAAAGACTCTAAAACATCTGATTAATACGGTCGCTACCATTCGATTAACTATAAAGAAAATACTCTAAAATGATCAATACACACATTGTGCGCGCAATGCACAAAGGTTCACCATAGGGTGTCTACCAAAAATAATTCACTAGAATACAAAGAACCCATCTTATAAATCCACAATACTTTTTCTGCTACTTCTAATGTGGGATTAAAAAATAGCACCAGTTTTTATACTTCTAAAAAAAACCCAAACCCAAACCCAAACTGTTAACTACAAAGAAAATACTCTAAAATGACCAATACACACATTGTGCGCGCGATGCACAAAAGTTCACCATAGGGTGTCTACCAAAAATAATTCACTAGAATACAAAGAGCCCATCTTATAAATCCACAAAACTTTTTCTGCAACTTCTAATGTGGGACTACAAAATAGCACCAGTTTTTATACTTCTAAAAAAAAACTCAAACCCAAACCCAAACTTTTATTTATTTTGAAGATATCCAACAAATATTACTTAGTTCACCCAAATCTACATCAAAGTCTTTGAATTATCTTTAACACAAGTAGAAAACATTATAATTCCTAGTAAATGAAGATCTGAATTATCAGATTTTCTTGGAGCCTACAGGTTCCATCAGCAATGAGGAGACATTATCTGCTGCCCTTTTCCCTGGAGACCCTATCCCATCTCCATGGTTGTATAAGCAATGTGACATTCTTGCAAGATTCATACAAATGACATTGAATTCTTTAGAAAATGGGGACAAAACGAAGCTTTGCTCATTCATTGCCTTCCATTCAAGATCGATCAATTTCTTAATATGCTCACATGCCATTGCTTCTGAGACACCAGCCCCATGCATGTAGCAATGTATTGATGTTGGAGCATCACCCCTCTCCAATTCTGCCTGTACAATTGTAATATTTCTCATATGAATATTTGAAGTTGTATTGAAATAATGCAAATATCCAAAAATATAATATATGTTGGGTGGTGGTGATTTGGTTCACTATATATCTCACATTTTAAGCTCTTCATTCAATCAAGAATAAATTGTGCAATCTATGATAAATTTGATGAGGGTTATAACTCAAGCGGGTTGGGTTTGATTTGGGTTAATTTTATATTTGACTTCCAAAAAACTGTGATATTTTAAAATTTTAATTTTAATTCCACAGTCCGCCCCCTGCAACCATGAATTGTTGAAGTTTATATGGAAGTGGTGACGGAGGTGGAAATGGAGGAAGAGGAAATTGAAGAAAGAATAGAGAAATGAAACTATGAAACAGTGATATATAGATGTTAGGATAAAATGATATATATATCAAAATTTGAATTGGAACATTTACTCAGCTATTAGGAATCATGTTGGGCCTCATTAGTTAGGTTTGTCAACGGATCGGTTTTAGGTCGGGTCGGGGTACATCTGGACCCAACCCATTTTTTGTTTTAATTGTCAAGTCATTCGGGTCAAGTTCATATTAAGTCTCAGGTCTTTCGAGTTGAGTGTTTTACGTCTTTTATTGGGTCCAAATCTAGACCCGACTCATTCATAGGCCTAGGTCGGATCAGGAGAAGCCAGACTTGGTTTGGATTTGTTTTCATTTCAATTTTTTCATAATTAGTTTGAATAAATAGAATCGAATGTATTATAAATAATTTTTTATTGTTTTGATATTTTTTTATTAGGAGGCATTTGGAACGGAGTTTGGATTATTCTGTTTCTATATGAAGTCAAAAGTTATAAAAATATATAATCAGATACTTAAAACTTTATATGATTAAATATAATGAGATTCAATTTTAGTGATAAATATTGGGTTGAGTCATGAGTGTTGGGTTGGATTGTAAACAAAAAATACTGTCTTTTGGTTTGGGAAAAAATGGTACATAGGACCGGGTCAAGATGGACCACCCGTTTTGATTGTCGCGTCTTTCGGGTCAAGTCCATATCTAATCTCGGGTTTTTCGGGTTGGATATTTTACGTCTTTTATCGGATCAAATCCAAATCTACTAGTAATCCGACACCCAAACCAAACACAAACTCAACTTGAAACGGGTTTGTCAGCATACCCTCCCAAAATTTGAGTCAAACCCCTTCAAGTTACAACTACAGATGTGTTATTATTAGGCTCAGATTAAGCTTAAAATGAACATTGAAAATACTCACCTTCCCAGTAACCAAATCATTGCAAAGTCGGAAGACCATTGAAGCTGAACGTATGATGTCAGGAGAGGCTATTATACAATCAATCAACTCTGGTGTTATTTTTTGTCTGCTTAGAAAGAATGAATAAATCAAAAGGACGGGTCCAGATGAAGAAATCCAAGCATTCTGGAGATATTCTTCTAGTGTAGGCAATTGCCCCTTGGCATGCCATCTAGCCTCCACTAAGAAGGATTTGCAAAGTTTCACCCACTGCACATGATGATGATCTTGATGAATACATTAGAAGATTAAGGAATGAAATTGATATAAATGCCAAAAATACAACTATGATCCACTTGTAAAATTATTAGTTTATTTTAACTCTGAACTAATTAATTTCATTGACATGTTTCATCTTTGGACTATATATCCTAAACGGTTGTTACATAAGATTATCTTCGATTCAAAGAAAGAAATTAAATGAATCTATGTCATTCTTTTTCAAATATTAATATTACAAGTTAAGATATAAAGAATGAATTGAGTTTTTGTGATTCTCGATCTACATCTGAATCATCAAAATAGACTATCACATAAGCATTTTAACATTTATATATAAAAAAAAGTTCAATCACATGATCATAAGGATTAAAACAAAGATGCAAACACTTGCAAAGGAATATATACCTCACATCTCAGGTAGGGAAGTGCATCCCAACCCTCTTCTCTCATGATATCGCGAGCGATTTCATTTGTAATATTTTCAAGAGCTAGAGCGCAGATCTTCATATTCTCTGGAAGTTGTTCCATGGCATTTATATCCCATCTGAAAATTTGAACACCTTCATCAAATTTTCATCCATATATAATTGGTTGAGTAAAGAATGTAGATCATATGGAGAGAAGATACAAACCTTTCAACTACATTGGTGAATAGCTCGAGCTCATCCAACAATCCATAAACATCGTAGAGGTCATCGAGTGTAATTATCATCGCAGCGACTTTTGTGAGGGCCTTTCTACCATTTCCAAATTGCAACTCTGGGAGTATAGCAGCAGCACAGAAGAAAGATTCCACCAACCTGTCTCTAACAAAGCTTAGCTTCCTTGCTAATCCTAAATCAATCCACCACCTGTATACTCACATGTAAGGACACCAAAATCAATGTTTAATTACTTGCGGGCATGCATGTAATCATTTCATTTATAGATGTGTAACATATTACCCAGAAAGCTCTTTGAGTTCACTTTGATGTACATTCATTGACATGTTGAAGTCCAACTTAGCAAACTCAAGTAAAGCAGGGTTTATTTCCCCTCTTTTATCATGTAAATAATCAATGTACCACCGAGCTTCTAACCTCTGCATCCACTGACACAATGGTAGCTCTAATGTGTGGGTCACTTGAGGCCTGTCAAAGAAGTATGTATGAAATATTTTAACATATATATTTGCTTATAATTTAACACACAAATATATTTTATAGATAATTAACAGATCTCTCCATAGAAAGAAAGAACAGGTCATTGACATTATTACGTTATATAAAATCTTTGGCATTTTACTAAATTTTTTTCAAAAATGATTGGTTTAAACAAGTAAATTCAAATAATAAATTATAGAAATATAAATAACATTGTAATACATCATTTACTGTTTGGATTACTCAGTCAATATTCAGATAACTGAGATGCCTATGTCACTTACTCCATTTGCAAATGTCCAGTGACACTTTCAAGGCATTTGGTTGTGAATGCTCTTGCATGGTTCATTGACTCTTCCCCCTCAAAAGCAAAGTGGGATGCTTCATATAGACTCAACATCCCTTTCATGTCCATACTTAGATTTTCCATAAATGCACCACTCTGGTCTTTGAAGCCATCAAACATACCTGCATATTTTCAGTGTATATGATTGTTAATCCGTGCAACATATCAAATAAGAGCAACTCCAATTGTATCCCTAGTTGGAGCATTTTTAAGGTACACTTGTTTTAAAATTTTTAAAAATAGTATATTTCATCTAATGGGGTATATACTCTTATAAAAAATGAAGTATATACTTCAATAAACCATATGGATCCATTTATAAATAATGTATAAAATTTCTGTCGAAACACATACTTCGATAATATGAGTATATGACGCTAATAAGGTATATGAGACTGGAATTGAGGCTGAAAAAAAAGACCGTGTATACACCATACAGTAATTTTTTGAAAAAATATGATATATTGATCTTTTTCCAGTCTCATTTCAAGTCATATGTGTTATGATTTTTTTTAAAAAATAGAATACCTGATCTAATGAAAGGTATATACTTTTATAAAAAAAAATATATATATATATATACTCCAATAAATTGCATTGATGGATTTGTAGGAAACGTGAAATTTTCTAGTGAGACATATTCTTCATTAATGTGATTATATCACGCTAGCAAATGGACTGTGTGTAACGGAACTCTAAAATTTTAGGGAACAATCTTCTTAACTCCCTAAAATTTTCTTGAAATCATAAAAAGTCATTCTAAAATCACAAAATCATCACAGGTCCCCATAAAGTGTATATGATTAACGAATTTAGTCCCCCGATCAAAAGTATATTGAAATAAGTCCTCAAAAACTTACTAAAATTGGTGTACCTACAAACTTTATAAAATCAGATTTAGTAATTTTGTAAGACAAAATACCCCCATTATTTTTCAACATCCCCGTCTCATGATATGTTATCCTCATCTGTAAAAAAAAATCTATCGAACTTCATTTGATCTACAAAATTGAGTCATTTTTCAACATTTTCACCTCAATCTCATTACAAAGACTGAACAATTTAAAATTACAGTTTCATCAACTCCAATATAAAATCAACTTCAATATAAAATCAAAATTCTAAAATGCATTCTTAACTCAAAATTACTAGCAATAAAAAGCATAACACCTTAATTATAAAACTATAATTTGTTTAATAAAATTTAAATAAATAAGTATATATTTTTAGATAATCACATAGATTTTTTGTGATTTTAAGAATATTTCAAGGAGTTAAGACGATTTTTAAATTTCACATGGATTTTTTTCGATTTTCATAAGTTTTGAGAGAGTTATATCGATTTTTTCCAATAAAGAAAATAAATTTTGAAAGAGTATAACAGTAATTTATCATGCATGGTTAGAGTTAATCACACATCTGGTTAGTTATAGGGATTAAAATAAATATTATTTAATAAGATAAAGACATGAGGGGCTTTATCAATTTTACATGGATTTTTTCTTATTTTTAAACATTTTCAGGGAGCTAGATCCATTTTTCCCAAAATTTTAATAACACTGTAAAGACACTTGATATCATATCCCCCTCTCATTTCCGTTATTTTGTGTTTCAAATCTCAACTATCCAAAGGACTAAAACCCTTAGTTGGGTACATAATTGTCTATGTTCTTTTTTATAATTTATTTTAACTTATCATTGTTACCGATTGCACTTGTGTTTATTTCTATATATAAATCTAGTGGGTGCCACTACCCCCACTTGCTCCTTCTTTGGTCTGATGTTATTTAGATGAGATACATACCTTGTTAATTTTTTAAAAAAAAATTACTAAAATTTAATTTATTCAATTTAAAATAGAGCAATATATACTTTTATCAAAGTATATACTTCGTCAAATGACGTTTACTATTTTAAAAAATCAAAACTCTTGCAAACTATATGTGAAACTATCCCTAACATTATTCTTTTAAAAAATATATAGCATATCAAAGCCGCTCCCTCATTACGTTTGGGTTGACCATCAGTGGCCCCTGGGACTTTTTAGCCCAAGGGGCTCCCTGCTCCCCTTGGATTTTTCTTTCTTTCTAAACTATCTTTTTAATTAGATTTTAATTAGGATAATGTTATGTACACTCTATTTTTAATCTAATTCCAGTCTACATGTCTTTTCATTTTTTTAAATAATATATTTCATCTGATAAGATATATGCTTTTATAAAAAATTGAAGCATATATTTCAATGAATTGCATTGATGCGTCTATAAAAAATGTAAAATTTTTTATCGAAGCATATATCTCATTAATGCAAGTACATACACTATTAATATTTTATAAACGCATATGGAACTGGAATTAGGGCTGAAAAAAAATTGTGTGTAACAAACTTTTTCAATTAGGACTCATAGGTTATGCGTCCCACCTATATATGAAATTCTTAAACAACAACAGTCCACCACTAAAAAAAACATTTAAGATTATGTTTTGACTCTCTTTTTTTGTGAATTATCGATTTGAAATTTAATATATCGTTTTAAAATATGATAGAATTATTCAGTGCTATGTTTTTATCTAAATGTCTTTTTTTATTTTATACATATTTATTTTTCAATCTATACTATTGAAATAAAAAAATATAATGATATAACTTTAAAAATATTTAAATATTTTTCAATCTATACTAGTCACACTATGCCCCCCTATAAAAATCCTGGCTCCCCATTGTTACTGCAAAAAAAAAAAAATTTGCATAGAAACAAAAGTAGTGTAGTATTTTACGTACTCTGTGATGCTGCAAAACCATGTTGCCTCCGGAGCCGAAAATAGAGAGAGGTTGAATGCAGATCATCAACTATGCCTTTGTCATAAGAGGTTGGCATAAACTCTAAGGCTCTCTTTATCTCCTCTTTAAAGTGACTGTCCAACCCTAGCCTTGTATGTCATCAATCAGTTGGAGCTGAATTATGGGATCTGATACCCTAAGCTCATATTTCATGCATTCCTTCAATTCTCCTATGCCCCTCGCGCTTGTTTTGTCCTTTGAAAAAAGAGAAAAAAAAAACATTGTCATTAAACTGCAATAATAAATTGTGAGACTACATTTGAAACTGTTAAAATGACTAAGTGTAACAATAATACTAATGATAAGATAGGCTACAGAACCGTTTGGATATGAGTTTAGGTAGATTCTGTGTTTAAAAATATAAAAATTATTAGATTCAGGTCTAAACACATTTTTCAGCGTTTAGCTTTTCAAACTATCATCTTTATTTTTCAAGTAAAAAAATCTTACAGTTGAAAATCTAATAAAATAACACAAGATTCTAAGAATCTATTATAATTTCAACTGTAAGATTTTTTGCATAAAAAAAGGTTTTTTTTATTTTTAACTCCCCGCAAACTATCGTATTTAGTGATCGCTCACTCACTTCTTCGTATTTGGATTTTACTCTTCAGATTTAAAAGATAATTCTTTTTTACTCCCTCTCAGGGACTAAAAAGAAAATTAAATAATTTATAGATAGGTCCCTCGCAGGGAGTAAAAAGTAATTATCATTTAAATCTAGAAAGTAAAACTCAAATACGAAGAATTGAGGGAGCGATGGCTAAATACGATGGTTTGCGGGGAGTCAAAGATAAAAAAAACCCTAAAAAAATATGGTGGTTTGAAAAGCTCAACATTAAAAACGTGTTTGGATCTGAGTTTTAAAATTTTTAGTTTTCCAAATACAGAATCCATCTAAACTCGTATCTAAACGGGACCAAGTGTAACAACTCTCTTAACTATAGAGCGAGCTTCCAACGACTGTACGAAATCATGACCCCAAATGTCTGATTGATAGTTCGCGGACCGCCTCGCATTCTTCTGCCTTGATCCGAGGCCGGCGGAGGCGTCGTTGTAAATCACCTGTTGAGGAGTTCTCGATGGCGTTGTCGTCGGCCGTCTTTCACGCTTCAGCGAAGCATTAATGAGAGGAGGGACCGACGAGAAAGAACGACCGACGAAAGCCATGAAGAAGGCACACATGCAGACGCACAAATGAAAGGGGCATCGTATGTTCTTTATATAGGGAGGTGTGAATCTGTGGTCCACAAATAGAATTTGAATTGATATTTGTCTCCAAATAGTTTACGTAACTATTCAAATGATTCCACATGTAAGTGACAAAATGATTATGAAATGTTTATAATGATGTATTCAGTTTGGTCCACATGGGTGAGTGAGGCTTCTAGGGGTGCAACTTGGGCGGGTTGAACCCGACCCAACCCGACCCAACCCGACTCGCGGGCGGGTTCGGGTTGGTGTTTTTTGGCGTCGGGTTCAACCCGACCCGAACCCGAACCAACCCGAACCCAATTCGGGTTGGGTTCGGGTTGAGGGGTTCAACCCGCGGGCTCAACCCGAACCCGACCCCCCTGGTTAACAAATGTTATGCTGCCATAACAACATACCTATATCCAAAACCCTAAATTCCTAAAACATAATAAACAATTACACAAATTAGAGTATCACTATGTTTGTTGTGTTTGGGTTAATTATTATAGATATTCACTTTTAATTATTTGTATATAAGGTTTAATTAATAATTAATTAGAGTTTGTTTTGTTGTTTTTTAAATATTTTGTATGATATTTTATGTGTTAAACCCGACCCGACCCGAACCCGACCCAAACCCGGCCGAACCCGACTTGAGCCCGAATTCAACCCGAACCCAACCCAAACCCGACCGAACCCGAATTCAACCCGAACCCGACCCGAACCCGTGGGTTGAGATCGGGTTCGGGTTCGGGTTGAACCCTTCGGGTTGAGGTCGGGTTCGGGCTCGGGTTCAGGTTGGACTCTCTGCAGTGCGGGTTAATGTCGAACCCGACCCGAACCCGACCCAACCCGCCCGAGTTGCACCCCTAGAGGCTTCACATATTTTATGTGCTTTGCTACAGGAAAGTTTTCTGTAGCAACCAATTGAAACGCGCCACGTGGAAGGGAAAAAACTAACCTCCACCGCGGTTCTCGTGGGTCCCACTTCTTTGCGAGTAACATTTTACCGAAAACGCCCCCTCAAATATAATAAATAACAAAAACTATAATAAAAAAGGAATAACTTATGACTGTTTTTTCTGAGGTCCACAACTTGTCAATTTTCTTAAAAAAATATTCCACTGATTAGACAGTTGTTATTGATGTTATTATTCCCTTGTTAAAAAATATACTGATTAGACAACTTAAAAGCACACCAATTTAAAAAAATCTCTTGTCAAACCCACCTTGAAAGACTAAGGCTCTATTTGGAAACACAAATTAAAAAATAGATTTTGGAATAAAGCTGCTTTTTAAGATGATTTTAGACCTTGACTATTTTTTAATGTTTTTTTTTAATTTAGGAATCAATATTTGGAAGGAGTTTAATGTTTGGTAGAAAAAGTTGTTTTTCAATTCAAAAAATCGATTCCGACAAAAAATCGTTGTTTTTTAGATTTTAAAAACACGGATTTCGAGAGAAAAATTAAAAGGAATCCAGTTTTTTATTCCGCCGGAATCCAACCCGTTTGGCTGCACGATTTTGGGATTTTAACTTTTCAAAAAGCGGAATCTGCCCAAACCTTGTTACCAAACGGAGCCTAAATTAATTTTGTTAAAACATTATGAAAGACATGATTAATTAAAATTCATACCAAACAGTTTAAAATCACTCCAAGTCACCGTGAAGTATAACAATCATGGAAAACTTTAAGTTTAGTCTGGTCTACAACTAATGAAGTACTTTTTTTTAGTACCATTCTACAACCCATACTGTGCTATTTGTGGAATTATATAGTAAGGAGTAAAAAAATATTTCATATTTAAAAAGAATATATATATATATATATATATATATATATATATATATATATATATATTATATATATATATAATTGTATTTCATTTTTTATTTCATTTCATATAATAGTGAATAGTTCAATATGAGAGTTTTTATTTAAAAAGAAAAATAGTGTGGGCTACAAATGGAGCTACATAAGGGACTGGACATAACATTTTCCTTTATACAATATAAAGTATACGGTCATATGTGTGGAATGTATATTTTTTATGTTTTTTAACAGTAGAGATATATAAAGATAGTGGAGTATATACTATATTGAGTGTTTTTATATACTCCAAGTAAAACTGCAAAACAGACTAAATGCATCAACACTAGAAAATTATTTAAAAATTTAATTTCAAACTTTTGTTTTAATATTATATGATCAAAATTTTACATTAAAATCTATCACAACATACTAGATATGAATAGGCCTGTCAACGGGTCGCGGGTCAACCCGGACCCGACCCGATAGAAGGCATAAATACCCGACCCGAAGGACCTGACAATGAAAACGGGTCGGGTCTGGGTCCACCCCGACCCGATCCTATGGACCCGATGGACCCGATTGACCCAACTCAAATACTTTGTGATTCTTTTTATTTATGATCCAACCCAACATTTATGATCCAACCAAACATTTATAACTAAATATTGAATACTCATTTAAAATTTTAAGCATTTGAAATATTTTTACAATATTTTGACTTCACGTAAATGCGTAATAATCTAAACCGTATTCCAAATCTCATCTTATTAAATATTAAAAAATCAAAATAGTGAAAAAGTATTTATAATATATTACACTCTATTAAAAAGAAATAAAAATGAAACCATTGTATGTCTTTAAGAAGTTTATCAATCTCTCTTTGTCTGACCTACTTTTGTTAATGGGTCGACCCGACCCGAGACCCGATGTGGACCCGACCCGAAGGACCCGACAATCAAACGGGTCGGGTCCGGGTCCACCGCGACCCGACCCGGACCCGACCCGTTGACAGGCCTAGATATGAACTAGGATAAAAAAATTTACATGAAAATCTATCATATTTTACATTAAAATTTTACATGAAAATCTATCATTTTTTTTATATTTATATTTGTCAAAATTAGGATAAAAATAGGGATAAATGATATCTCCACCTTTAAATGGAATAAATATCCTTAATTTTATTTCAAAATCGAGATAAATGACCGTACTTTATCATAATTATTTTTTTATATCAAATGGATGAGTTGTCTTCCTCTTATTTATCCCCATAATTTTTTTTTATTAGATTAAGTTTTATGTATAAGTTGTCTTATCATTAATTTTTTTCACAAATAAATAAAATCACCAACAACAACTGTATGATTACTAGAGGTTGAAAAAAAATTTGTTACACAGTGGACCCCATAAAAACAGTCCTCGTTATTCCCTTCTTCCTTTTTTTTTTTAGTTTTTGTTATTTTGTAATTAAAAAATGACTAAAAAAATCTCTTAAAAATTAAAAATACTCAAATCAATTACTTTTTAAAATTATGTCTTAAAAAATCTCATTTCACAATTTTGAGAACACAAAAAACTAGCATATCATTATGTAATTAAATCATTAACATATTCCACACCTCTTAACTTTGTTAAAATATTTCACCCTCTTTAATTTTATTAATGTATTTCACACATTCTCATATAGATTTTTTTTTGGCCAAGCAAAAAAATGTAATAAGGATTTATAATATTAAAATATTATCTGCTGCATTGGGGTGCAACACAGATTTAAATTATATATTATAATTATACAAAACAAAAATTAATAAACAACATCAGGTAAGATATATATATATATATATATATATATATATATATATATATATATATATATATATATTATGATATATAAATTACATAACATCTAAAGGGATTGATTTGACTCATATTTGTTGTTTTGTAAGAAAAATATGTTTTTAGTGTGGAATAACCTAACAAAAGTTAAAGAGTTGTTAAGAATCTAATTAAATAAAGGTAGATTAAACTTTTGTGTTTTTTAAATTGTAAAATAATAATTTTTAAAATATAATTTTAAAAGCTCACCAATTTCGGCATTTCAAACTTTTAAAATATTTTCTGTCATTTTTTCCTTTGTTATCAGGGGTGCGTTTTGTCAAAATGTTATCTGCAGGGAAGTGAGACCCACGAGAACCGGCAAACGAGGGAAAGAGAATCAGATGTTAGCTTTTTCCCT
Organism: Acorus calamus; assembly: GCA_030737845.1. NCBI lineage: Eukaryota > Viridiplantae > Streptophyta > Magnoliopsida > Acorales > Acoraceae > Acorus > Acorus calamus. Next base: position 28,176,377 of record CM060872.1, read on the forward strand.
TCCACGTGGCGCTTATTAATTGGTTGCTACATGAAACTTTCGTGTAGCTAACCACGCAAGCCAGTGATATGGAACCATGTAAATTTTCAAAGATCAAAGACAGGGACGGGGAGAACACATGGGAAATAGAAAAGGGTCTCACTCAAGATTAGGTGGGTGACTATCATATGTTTATCATATATAAGAAATGATTATCATATGTTTATAATGATGCACTCTGTGTGGTCCAAGTGAGCGATCTCAGAATTTAGCACCACACAAATGATATGCTGAACGATCAATCATCCAACAAATAAAACAACCAAAACAAAAGGACAGTATTTGGCAACCTGTAACCTCATTTGGACAGTGACAAAAATTATTTTGTATAGATAACTACTAGTTTTTCTCCATGCACGATATGCGTGTAAATAAAAAAATATTTTAAAAAACATGTCCACAATCAACACCTTTAATTTTTTTAATCCATTTATATATGATATAATATATCATGTTATGTATAGTAAATGATATAATAATTTTTTTAATAATGGTTAATAAATCATCCGTAAAAATAAATTTTTTTATTAGGGATAAATATGTAAAATTATGTTATACAATTCAAAATAATTTTGGTTAATAATATAAATAGATAGATGAAGATCTATAATAAGTAAGTTACAATTTAAAAATAATCCATTATAATATCATAATTGAATGAGATTTAGTGGATATGATGTTATGCTATTTAAAATTTATGTATATTCTATAGTTATCTCAATCAAATATAATATAATAATAATAATAATAATAATAATAATAATAATAATAATAATAATAATAATAATGTGGTATGATCACCACTATTCATTAGATTTGATTAAAATTTTATATTATTATTTTTTTCATTCTTAACCTTAATCTAAAAAATAATGATCATAAAAAATTTAAGGGTAAATTCGGAAATGAAAGTATTACGAAGTTGAAAACACTTTTGGTTAGTAATATAGATAGAAGATAGATTTGAATATAAATAACTATATTAATGGATTAAATTATTTTCTATTTGATTGTTTGTTTTGCTTATTTTTGTTAATAAATATATTAATGAAATTTTGTTGTTTAGTTCAAAATGAATAAGTTGTGTGAATAGGAGGTCAAATTGATTATAAAAAATGACAAAAAGATTTCATATATGAACTCATTTGATTTTTAAGAGATGATAGATATATGATTTAATATATGAGCTACTTTTATATCAGTGGGAATATTGATAAAATAATACAATTGCAAATGAGACATAAAATATTAACATCATCTTATTCCAACATAAAAATCAATACATTCCATGAAATTAGAGGCTCCAGAATTCAACCACCCTGAAATTATTAGTATTATGTCTCGAATTTAATTTACCCACGTCATATGTGAAGTGATATTGGGATGAACATCTTATTGGTTGGGTTGGTTAAGATTTAATCTTAAAAAAGTGTTTATTGGATTAATTAATATTTAATCTTAGGTGTTTCAATAAAGTGTAAATCGGTACAGTTAAAATAAAATATATATATATCTGTTACACAAGAATTTTCGTAACAGTTTCTTGGGAGCTTCTTTACTTAACTTTTAAGTATTTACAAAACTTTATAAATCATGATAAAATTAGGAGAAAAAAAGTAGAGATCTACATATAGATAAATAGAGGGGCAGTTTAGAAAGGAAAAAATGACATGTCCAACACTGTATGCCTTTCTTTTTTAAAAAAGATAAAAACTAAACCCACCCATTTATATTAAGTAAAGTTAAAAAATTGAAGTATCTTTTTTAAAATGAAAAAATTTGTGCAGTATATATTATAATAGTGCAATACATAATATATTATCATAGTGTATATGCAATTAATAACCAGAACAGATACATGTTCAATGCTTGTCGGGCCACAAGATGCAGCAATATCATCAACGAAACCGAAAAGAGTAACAATCTTCAAAAAGAGAGATGGAGATAGAGAGGCTTTTATTTCTTCAATATAACTATAAAATATATATGTTAGGTAGCCTTATGGGCTTTTCAATCAACCTAAAACTTAAGGGATGTTTGGTTGCACTTATTTTCAGTACTTATTTAGCTTAAAGCTGAAAATCAGATGTTATGCTCGTTTGGTTAGATGTCAATTAAGCACCGATTAAATCCCTCGTTCAGTCATTTTTGTCAAAAATTATCAGCCCACGTAACCTCACTTATTTACTCGCCAAACGGATTCAGCTATTTGTCCCGTCTGTGAAAAGACGAGGATACCCCTGTAAATGTTTGGTATTTACATAGGGTATTTAAACTCCTCTTTCACTGAAGACAGCCCTCTCTCTCCTCCTCTTTTTTTTCTTCGCCGAAAATAGCCCCTTTTGAACCCTAACACAGACAGGGGCGGAACCAGGAATTAAAGTAAGGGGGGCCAAAAGGTCAAGAGACTTAAACTGAAAAATCTTAAAAATCTTATTATTTCCATTGCAAAAAAAAAAAAAAAAAAGTTTCAAAAATTAAAAAATAAGAAGAAAATAACTGATTACAAAAACATGTAAGGATATCCTTTATATTTTAGGGAGAGATTTTAAAACCTAATATTTTAAAAAATTGAGAGATTCAAATTACTAAATATAGTAATCATGAAAAATCAAAATAAACAAAAAATTGCTAAAAAGTCAAATAAGTGATTTTTCAATGCTTAAAAACTAATACCAATATTCTCATAAATACAAATCTTTTCACAATTTTTTTAAGAAAGACTTTTAGTCCTCTAAATCTCAAAACATTCAATGGGAACTAATATACTTAGTTCATTATGTTAGCCCTATTTGCATTCATCACATCTGACACAATATATAAAATTGACTTAGTATATATTTCACTATCTCCATATATACTATTATAAAAAATATAAATTAAATATATGCATTTATTTTATAAGAGCATATATTTCATTTTCTATAAAAATCAAAAATACTTTATTTATTAATACACTTCATTATATAGGTATATAATTAAAAAAATCAAATGTATGCATGCTAACGGAGATGCAAATAGGACTGAATAAAACATTTTCCACTTTCAAACCTACTTATTTCAAATATAGCAATCATGAAAAAATTTCAAAAAATATATTTTGAGTTATAGATGTTCTATATTAAGATTATTTGGTTTAATGTGAGACATCTTTAATTAGATGGGTATTATTGCAATTCAAAATTCATTAGAATTTGAGGATTGGACACATGTGATTTGTTGATTTGTTTGGTTGGGCGGGCTAGTTGGAGTTGGATAATGAGATTCATTAGAAAGTTTGGAAGTTTGGTGCCCAAGGTAGAATTTTTTTTTTTTTTAATGTGGGGAGCAGCCAGTGGGCTTTAATTGACCCATGGCTTGGGGGGGCCGGGCCCCAGCCCGCCCCCCCCCGGGTCCGCCCCTGAACACTCTCGTTGACCCCCCTTCGACCTCCTTTCTTGCTCGTCAGCCCCCTTCGACCTCCTCTACTGCTCCAATCGCCGACGCATCAGGCCATCCTCATCGCCTCACTGCCACCCGTCGCCGCATCAGGCCATACCCATCGAATCAAAAATCGATCCAAGGTATAATTTCTTTCCAAAAATGAACCCTAAATTCACTAATATTTTTTTTTCTCTCTGTAATTTTTAGGGGTTCTGGTTCTCATTCAGGGGTGAATGCTTTGGTTGATTAGAAGTGCAAATACAAATTTTATCATATGGTATCCTTCTAGTCCTGAAGTACTTGCATGCTTGAATTATTATGTGGTGCACAAGGACTTGTAGGGTGTTATAGATGACTCTATATGAGGAAACAGAGAAGTAACTGCATAAGAGATAAAATGGTGGACTGTCGTTGAGATTTATAGTTGACTATAATTAAATCACATGGTAACATAAAAAATTAAAATGTATGGATGATTTATATATAAATTATGGTATATGAATTATTAATTTAACATGTACAATGCTTTTTATTACTTAAAATATATGGATGATAAATATGATGATATATTATTTTGAGTGGTAATTAAAATGATACGTCTGTATTGCCCCATGTTTTTCTATTTGAATGAGGAGTATACAATAGAGGTTGGGTTGTAAATGCATATTTTTAGCAAGACAAGCATGTGATTGAGACTAGTGTGAGTTGGAAAGTTGAAGAGGTGGGGTAGAGACATATAGTGGAGTAGATTTTAGAAACCATGGTTTTTCTAGGTGAAATGAATCTGGTTTCAGAATTAGCTTTACTATATCATAAACTGATGGTTGATGTGGTTTGATAAAGTATATTGAAAATATTGATAACCACACTGGTAAAGATAGGCTGAGCTGGGGGTCAAGGGTCGTGGGAAGGAGAGGAGCCTAAGAAAATTAAGGTTTATTTCACAATAATAAGGAACTTAAGACGAGATGTTCTGGTTGTTGTCATTGTTTTTAAGCCACAAGAAGGCATCTAGTATTGTAGGTAGATTTGATCGATGAAATTTGTCATTTTCTGGGATAGCTTGTTCAATCTTCTTGTTGGTATATTAGCATACATGAATAATGTCTTGTTGACTTATACATCAATAATACCAGATGTGCATTGAACCTCAATAATATGTGAGTTCTCAACATCCCAGTGAGATGGAAGTAGGTGATTAATTGGTTTTTTAATGCAAAACTTGATTTTTTAAAGTGGGATTGTCTGTAGATTTTGAAGGACACCTAAGAATACAAGTGAGGTGAAACAGTTTTACACCTCATTTGTTTCAGCGAAGTTGAATGAAGGACACCTAAGAGAGAACTTGTTATGATACAATTGTTAGAAGATAAACTTTTTATTAATATAAACAACTAATAGATGGGATGGAGTCATCCAATTCCAACCAATGAAATGTGTTATGCAAAAAATGTTATCATCTGTTTATATAGTTTCACTGTTAATCAACCATGGGAAGGGTAGATGAAACGTGGGTTGTTCTTTATGAACTGGAAGTCCATTTATTAGAAATCAAGGCAGCCTTATATTATTTGGAGCATTTTTTGGGATATTGCCTCCAATGCACTGTTGTTGTCTAAACTATTAATCATAAACATAATTAATCACAGGTATAAAGAAAAGTATTTATCTATGATGATCACCAGTAATAAAAATAGATGAGTCAAGTATTCCTATACCTCATCAGTTTGTGGTTCTTCTTGTGGGATGAATCTATTTTTATTCTATATAGCTGAATAGAGTTTACATTTTATATTGTTCTGTTAATATTTTTATCCCTTAATTAATCTGAATTTGTTGGATAGATATATGTTTGATATTTGTTTGAATAGTCTTCACAGTGTGATGTATTAGATGCTTTGGAAGTATGAGATTTGTTAAGAGTTATTCACTTGCAGTCTTTGCAGTTGTTCTATTCGAAAGGCGGATGCATATGTTTCCATGGTTTTGGGGATGGACATGTAAATGCAGTAATTTATTATGTGATTTGTTTAGGCTCAGTGTGCTATGGTTTAATGAGATTTGTTCTTTTTATAAACCTGGTTGATGATAGTTATTATGTGTTGCAAACCTCAAAATGTATGACATTAAGGGAGGATTTACATGCTCTGTATATATAGACCAGTTAAAAAACTTTTTTAACTCTGCCTTTGCCGGTCCCAAGCCCAGAATAGGAGGGGAAAAGTGTGTATATAGTTTGGTTTTTGTACTGTACACATTCACCCTAGATCTAGATATTTCAATCTAAATTATTAGTTAATCTATATAGGCTTCCATGTGGTTTTTCTAATTAATTAAATTGCAGTGGTGTAATACATATATTTTAATTATCATACCAAATTTTTTTTTTATAAATAAAAAAAAAGCAAATCTTAAGTTTTTAACCAAACATCAAATAACATTTAACACTTATTAAATAGACCAAAATACCCTTCTAATAAGCTCTATTATTCAGTGGTGAACCAAACACACTTATTTTCAAAAGTGCTTATAATTTTCGCTGAACTAAACAGTTTGTCTTCTGAACTGATTAAAACTTATCATAACTTATATAATTTGCACTTATGAATCAAGACTTAAAATCAGCTTTCTGTTGAACCAAGCGGCCCCTTAAATTCTAAAAATTAACATTTTCAGACAATTGCTACCACAGTGAAGCTGTTATTATTAATCCTACTGAGTGCATTAGGGATGACAATTGCTACAAAGGATTGCCAAGAGAAAATAATTTAGATTATTTTTCATAAAATTTTCCCATTTATTTTTAATATTTTTCGAACTTAAATTGTAAAAAAATTTCTCCCCCCCCCCCCCCCCCCCCCCTATAATTTTTTATTTTTATTTTGATAGAGAAGAAATATAGGAGCAATCTCATCAATAGAATACAACAAAAAACACACATCAATCATTCCATTTCTTAATTGTTAATCATCATGATTAACTTTATTTAAATAAAGTATCAAAAAATGAAATGAAAGAGGCCATCCTCTCTCACATTTCAGAGTTCAAATGAAAATTCCCATTTTTCATCCATATCTGCCATTCTGACCTCCAGTGTCCGCACAGTCAGAGAATCTCAAACCATCTGAAGCCACTTTAAGGAAGAACTACAAATCTCATCTGAATATGAACAATATGGTCATGGTTCTCAAAGTCCCTGACTTTGGTCTATAATTCTATAGGTCATTCTAAAAATTAACATCTCAAATATAATTCAGACAACAGTGTGTGACACAAATTTTGTCCATCATCCCTCCCAGACTTGTTTTCGAAACTCGTAGACAAATTTTCTTTTTGACAAGGAACATTTCGTTCTCGTATACGTCCGTTGTCACGTCTTCTGTGCATCAGCCTACTGGATGAGCAAGAGAAAGGTTAAATTCAAAATCCATTACCTATATCTTATATCAAAAGAAAACATCAAAACCATGATGAAAACTCTCATACATGTTCAGTATGTATCCTACCACGTCTTTTATTACAAGGAGATAGCAAGAGTGATAGATATCTCTGATCAACCAAGTCCTTTTACTTAGAAAAGCCACCAATAATAGTGTTATTAATGGTTAGACTAATGAACCTATAGCTCTAACAAAATTGATACCTAGTTTGCCTCTACATGGCTTCGCCATCAACATGTATAAATCATGTAGTTTTAGCCTATGAGGCCCGCTTCTCCCTTTTCGAAAACATGAGCAACAATAAATCTATACCTTTGGCTAATAAATGAAACATGTTTAAAAAAAAAATAGATAGAAGATTTCTAGCAATTTGGCACTGGTAAAGAAGGTACATAAAGGAGATTATATCCCACCACAAATTCATGATCTCCTTTGGTTATCAAACATGTAAGATTATGAATTTTGATAATTACTGAAAAATGGGCTTAAAGCTTGCTAAAAGGAGCACCCCATTTTGGCATGATAATGAAGAGCTACATAACATCTGACTTCACTGTAGAACAGGGGAGCTTTTTGGAACGCATCCAGAATGTTATATTTCATAAAGAAATATCAAAAGATGAAATTAAAATCATGCATCTACCAGATCAGACACCACTAAACTCAAATTTGATGGAAGTACAGTAAAGAGGCACCATCATGGATTGGTGAAGTTCCAAGTAACTACGGGAAGTGCAGTTAGGTTCAATCTCTTTGAGCATTGTAATCGAATCCTATAAGAGTGAAGTTTGAGATCTAACGTCTGAGGCAGGGAGAGGATTATGATGAATGAAACAATTGCTTCAATCAGGCTTGATACTGCCAAATCGATAAGCAGAATGTTTCAATCACAGAGACTTGCAGTGGGAATTAAAAAATAAAACATAAGTAGAATGGTGACAGATTTTCAATTCATCATACTGAAAAGTCAGCTAATGACAAGGAAAATGAATTAGCCAAAAAATGGCTGAAAAGTTCCATAACTCCACATAATTAAATATTTTAGTATTTAAGTTTACCTCCAAACTCATATCTCATGAGTTAGTTTTAAACATTTACCTTTATTTCTGATGCGTTTCTTTTCATTTTCCAGAGAAAAGAACATTAATATGTATCAGAATTTATCAAAACAATGAAAGCAATAAATTTACATATAAAAAATTGGACCAGAACCACAATGTCCATCTAGGGCTATGTGCCTATGATCTGTGAACCATTGGGCTGCCTAAAACATCTTTTTTATAACCACTTGAAGAGGAAGGTGTTCAAACTCCTACGGGGTTTCAAAGAGTAGATAGGCTAACCAATGTTAAAAAAATAGCTCAACACCACAAGCAAGTGATGCTCACAATTGAGCATGTAAGCCGGGTTTGATGAAACCAGATAGACAGCAAACTTCCAGGATCATGCTGATTCTCAAAATGAGAATACAAGGAAAAATGGAATGTATAAATTGGGAGGTCAAGGTTAGGTGGGGTGATATTTAATTCATGACAAAGGGAACCATTAGGAATGGGACGCAAAAAAAGTTTACTGCATTGTAAAACCCTGGATTTGAAATTTTGTTAATTCAACGTATAAGTTCAGGTTGGGTCGGGTTGCCCAATCCCTCAATCTGACCCCAACACTTAGGTCGGGTTAAGTCTGATAGGGCTTAAGTTGGGTCTAGTTGAACCCCTACCGGTCATGTAAACTAGCTGGAGCGAGGAATGGATTCGAGCATCATCGGACAGAGCAAATTAGGCATGCCCAGTGAATGGGTTGGTCAGGATCAAGAAACTGAAGTGCACCGTTCATGTGAATCAAACACACATGGAAAAAGAATTGAAGTAGTCTGATGCACACACAATAATTTTTTAAAAAAAATAAAACAAATAAAATGGTGGACATCCACTATTTTTTCAAATGGGAAATAGAATACGAGATCTATAAGGAATTGCTATGATCCATTTTTCTGAGGGATTAGAATAATACATGACAGTCAAGATAGAATTCATCATTGGGCTCCAATTGCATCCAGTGTTTTGTCCATTGGGATGTTAATTTACCCAAATTTTCCAACACATTGGCTTATGGACTGATCTCATCCTCTCTAAAATCTCCACTTACCCCCAGGCATCATACCGCTTTGTCGCATTCACCCTTGGTGAAACAATTGCGAAACAGCTCATCTTTGTTTTTTTGCAATGAAAAACAGATCCAAGTATCCTAAGCCAATAAAAAAAACACGGCACCAAGTGTCTATCCAGAATTGAATTGTCACCATGACCAATCACGATCTATATGCTGAATACACTTCTCTTTCTAAAACATCACACACTCCTTTAAATCAGTAAAGCCTTCCAGATTAATCTCACTGACATTGTGGACTGGATCCCGTTCGTAAATCATCGGTCAAGAAAGATAGCCGCGAGAGTCGAAAATTCACTGCTAGCGCGAGATCGCCAAGTGCTCGGTGACGTGCCTCGCGGAAAAGTTTGAATCAATCCAGATGCAGATCTACACATTATATCTCGCAATTGAGTATATGACAAAACATTATGATAAAATGGGAAAAAAGGAATTGTGTGTAACAAACCAGAATTCAGTATGGTTGTGGATGCTATTCATATTCACACTCTGGATATACTTTTTAGATAATTGACATTCTCTTTACAGAAAATCAAAATGCTAGCTGGGGAAAAAGTCACCAGATTCTATTTAAAGTAAATGCAAACAGATGGTTTACTCAATCCTTATAAAGGCCACTGTCCATCAACACAAATGTGCATCATATAATTTTTCATTAAGATGATATATCGAATTGCCATATGCAAAATCAGCAAAGAACAGACACATGTTCTATCTGTAAAACAGAAGGATCAATCATCAAACACACTGAAAGATTGAAATCCATTTTAAGAACAAATCTAACCCGGGCACCAGAAATCAACAGCCAATTCATAAAATTTGGCACACAACCACCCACACATGCAAATACTACATCTTGGTATTACACAATAAAACAGGAGCAAAAATGCATGACATATAATAGCTCACATTACAACAGATATCAAGAACAACCACAAGAATAACAATTCAATCCCATATTAACAAACAAAAATTAAATAACAAAACATTCACAAAAACACGTACCGAAGTCAATGCTTCCCAAAACCATTCATCCCCACCACCGCCACCGAATCACCCCCTCCCGCCGCCTCCTCTACCCCATTCGCCTCCAAACCAATCCCATCCACCCCCTTCTCATCATCCTCATCATCTGAATCCAAAGTAAACCTCGACGGGCTCTCCACGACCCGCATCTCCTCCCCCAAAACCCTATACCTCCCCCTCCCCAAACCCCCCTCCCTCGCCTTCACCACCAAGACATAATACCCAACCCCGGCAGCCACCAAGACCGCGAGATGCAGATCGAACTGCAGCGTCGCGATCGCCCGCCCGCGGTGGTACTCCGGGTGCCCGACGCACCGGATCGTGAAATCCCCCATCCCCCTCTCGTGCAACTTACACCCGTGCGCAATCGCGGGGGTGAAGAACGAGACCCCCATCTGAATGAACCACGTCCCCTGCGCGACGAGGCCGGCGGCGACGCCGAGACGGGGGTAAGGGGAGCGGGGGCGGGAGATCTTAATCGCAAGAGAAAGGAGACAGAGAGAGATGGGGACGAGGAGGAGATCGAAGTAGCGATTCTCGACGCCGGAGGGGTCGAGGACGCGGAGACGGAAGAGGAGGAGCTGGAGGAGGAAGGAGAGGAGGGCGGTGAAGTCGAGGAGTTGGGGGGGGAGGAGGGGGAGGAGGGAGAGGAGGGAGTGGGGAGGAAGAGGAGGGAGACGGGGAGGAGGGAGAGGGAGAGGGGAGGGGGAGGGAGGAGGGGTGGGGGTGGGGGTTGAGGAGGGAGAGGAGGGAGGAGAGGAGGGAGAGGGAGGAGAGGAGGGCGGCGGAGAGGGAGGCGGAGAGGCGGAGGGTTGGGGTGGGGGAGGGGGAGGAGTGGAGGAGGCCGGTGAGGATGAAGAGGAGGCCGGCGATGGTGTAGGTCAGGAGTCCCATCGGCGATGGTTGGGTTTGATTGCTTTTGAATGTTTTTCTGTCTTTTTGTGTTCCTCGGATCGGAATCGGATGCAGCAGTCGATGAAGAGTCAATCTGAGGCAGGTGGGTGGGGGGTTGACTGAAATTTGGTCAACACGAATAGTCCGAAATCCTTACATTCTACTGACTTTTCTTGAATTCCCTGTATAATTTCACGAGTAGGGCTGGTAAACGAACCAAGCCGCTCGGGCTCTGCTCGAGCTCGATTCGGTTTGAGCTCGTTCAGGCTCGTTCAATTAGACAAATAAACGAGCTTGAATAATTTTTAAAGCTCGATTAGGCTCAGGAACTGGATCAAGCTTCATTTTGTGTTCATCGACTATAAAAACTTAGTTGAAACTTAACTAAACTCCTTTATAAAATCAGAACATTAAATTAATATAAAGTTATGCTTGTTTAAAAACTTGGTTTATTTATGCTAAAATTTGTTTTCAATCCCTAAAAACCCTAAAATGAAGAAGAACGCTAGGCTCGTTGAGGCTCGTGAGCTCGGTTCGGCTCGACTTGGCTCGGCTCGTTCGGCTCGTTTACCACCCCTATTCACGAGTTAAACTTTGGTTTACGTATAAATGAATATTTTATGAATATTTTGTTTGATTAACTTTATTTAAAAATACAATGTATTAAAAAAACCCTTTATAATGTATTAAAAATGTAAAAAAAATATTGTATAATGATGATTTTACTCTTCCAGATTGATTATAAAACTCTATTTGGATGCGTAAAATCATTATTTATAGATGATATTTCTAACACACTTGTAAAAAGGTTTGATATATTATGTCAAACAAAATATTTTTCATCTGTCAATAAATATTTAACTCAGTGGGGATATTTTGATTTACATATGTGTTTTCAGGGGTTATATGAATTTCAGGAAAAGTTGAGGAATTGTATGAATTTCGGACAGTTTATAGCAGGTTTATATGAATTTTGGACAGGTTTACATGGAGTTTATATGAATTTTTCTCTTAAAAATATAAGGGCTATGTTTTAATCAATTTTTTTTTTACAATCCAAAGTTCAGTCCTATATATATCATTAGAAATCCAATGAAACATATGCATCGTCTAACGATGCATGTATCTTCATTAAATTTTTTCTTACACTTACTAATTATGAGTTCATTCTACTTCGAAATGGATAGTGATACACTTTTATTAAAGCACATATACCTCATTAGATGATGTTTACTATTTTAAAAAAATATGAAAACATGTGTGTTCTGAATTTTTACTGTAAAAATTACTGAGTCGTTAACATTTTTAAAATGAAAATGTTACATTCATTAATCACCAGTTAGGTCATTTTGAGCCCTTACTCAAATCTACATTCAAAATTTTATTAACAATTTAAGTAAAAGTTTCATTTAGTATGATGTGTTTTCAATCCATTTACTCAAATCTTTTTTGTCTCCCACTTATTCACTCTATAGAAAAAAATTTTAGGTAAAATTTGGATCTCCCTTGATTTGGGTAAATGTTTTTGAGTCTCTCTTCATTTGATATAGGTTTGGGTTAATAATTGGAAAAGAATTTTTGTAGGATTTTTCTCAAATTTAAAATTGATGTGCGTGTGTGTTTTTTATGTGAGTTTTTTAGGGGAGGAGGTCTTGGTTCTTATATAAGCACAGATCTTACATAAAAGATGTGTTTTTAAGTGAAAAGCGTACTGAGGGGCAAGGCGGAGCCTTATAATTGGTATTAAAGTCTATCTGCAACGTGATCGGCCAAGCTTTGAACCATAAACAGGGACGTGTGATCCCGTGAGGGGGTTGGGATCAAGAAGCCGAGAGTCCAATAAGCTCAATGAGGGGTGAGAGTGAGGCGATGCCATACCAATTGTTTAGTCTCATATCTCTTAATGAGTGAGATGTCTAATGTTTATATGTAAACACAATTCTTACATTAAAAAAAAAATCATGTTTTTAAAGCCGTGAGTCCAAATCAGGGGCAAAATGGAAACTGTTTTGTTGTATAAGTCTGGAATGTTACACTCATTATCATCTAGATGGACATAGATAAGATCTATATGAGCTTTGTTAAACGTCAATCTTGAAGTGCAATTGTGTGGATCTCACATTGAGCTTTTGTAGTATTTTGTAAGATAGTCTTTGAGGAGCTTTCAAAGCCTAACAATGTTACCTCTTCTATTCATGCTTAAATAATATGTGCATCCAATCTTATAACATAGCATGGATAGACATCGACTTGGTTAACAAAAGAGACTAGTGATTGAGCATCCGAGAATAAAATAAGCTCCCTAAAGCCAAATTAAAATGGTTGAACCATGCCAAGAGACTTAACCCTTGCCTTTGTAGTCAACGAAGACATCACCACCCAGTGAAGCCAATCCACTTTTGCATCTAGTGAGACATCTCAGGGAAAATCAAATCATCGATTTGGATAAATTTACCCTTAACACGTGCACTATTTAGCTTTTGAAGAAAGGATTTAACAAAAATGCATTATTGATGGGCAGTATGACTTAGGATTAACATATCATCCGCATAAAATTAAGTGTGCAATTGCAACAGAAAGTGCTCCTTAAGATTAATATACAGCTGGAGATCAACTAAAATCCCCATGTAAATTTCTTTTTTAATCATAATTACTTGAGTGACAAGTATGAATAAATAGGGGATATTAGACCCCCTTGGAGAAGGCTAATGCACAACACAAACCAACTTGATGGAGAACCATTGAGCAAGACTGAGGTTCGAACCTGAGTGATACATTCTGCAATCCATATCATCCACCGAAATGGAAATCCACAATTTAATTTTGTAGTAGACCATCCCATTGAACCATGACATTTACCTTCCATCATTTAAATGTTCACATTTGTTCATTAGCAAGCATCATGTGATCCCGCATTGCCTGGTCTGGGACAAACATCCCTTATTCTGGCTGATGGTACTAGGGATCACTTTTTTCAAATGGTTGGCGAGCACCTTTGTCAACATTTTTTAACTGACAATATAGAGACTAATTGGTTTGTATTGTGACAATGGTGAAAGCATCTTGAAAAGATTGGCGGATATCTATCTGGTCTATGAGAACTAGAAAACTCATATATATTTGAGAGCTCACTTTATATTCTTCCATTGTTAAAGGAGCAACAAGCTCCAAAATCGTTTTTTATTTTTTATATTTTATAGTGAAGGTATGCATAAGCTTAGGCTTGTCAACGGGTCGGATCCAGGGTCAGGTCGGAGTGGACCTGGACCCGACCCGTTTGATTGTCAGGTTCCTTTCGAGTCCATATTGAGTCTCGAGGATGGGTCGATCCCATTAACAAGTCCCAAGTCAAACAAAGAGAGGTTGATAAACTTCTTAAAGGCCTACAATGGTTTTATTATTTTTTTTTTTTTAATAGAGTCTAGTGTTATAAATAGTTCTTTACTATTTTTAAATGTTTTATGAGGAAACATTTGGAATACGGTTTGAATTATTATGCTTTTACGTAAAATTAAAAGGTTGTAAAAATATTTCAAATGTTTAACATTTTAAATAATTATTTCAATATTTCGTTATAAATGTTTGGTTGAATCATAAATAAATAAAATCACATAATATTTGAGTTAAGGGTCAATCGGGTTCATAAGATCGGGTCTGGGTGAACCTAGACCCGGCTCATTAATGTTGGGTCCTTCATGTCGGGTATCTACATCTTTTTATCAAATCGGGTTCATGTCAGGTCCGTGTCAACCTGCTATCCGTTGACAAACATAAGCCCCAATTTTATTAGAATTAGAGCAGAAATTCAAAGGAAAATAACATTATGATATGACATTCTTAAGAGATCCAATCACCATCAAAACCGCAATAGAAGAGGGATCTACCAGTATTTAGGCATAGAAAAAAAAACAAAACCACCCCCAACTCCTCAATCATGAATTTGCCCTCAGAGAAGAGAACTTTTGATGCACTCGCACATGAGATACCCCAGGATTTGACAAGGTGAACAACCATCTTCTAAATATTTTCAACGTACACACTTGTTCCTTTAAACACAAAATGACTGTGAGTTAACCACAATGCCCAAGCAACCATTGGGACATAGGAATGCGCCACCAAAGCTTTTGAGTCCATGTAAGTCACTTCACCTCGCATCTTTGCTTAAAGTGCACTATCACAATGTGAAACACTCAGATTTCTTGTTTGTAGATAATGTGTTAAACTGTAATTCTATTGTTACCTTATTTTATATTGCTCTTTTAGACCATTTTCTTTATTTTTAATTAAAAGATTCTTGCCTAATATTTTAATTCAGTAGATTATATATTTAATATTTAATAAAAATATATATTTTATTGAATGAGTTATATGTTATAAATCTAAATAGAAAAAGAAGATTTAATATACCAACTAGAATGGATGATCTACCAAAAGAGAAAGAGGAGGGAGAGAAAGAGAAGTTTTCATATTTTTTATATTTTTCAATATGTCTAGAATACAAAGTATGCCTTTATTTATATGCAAGAGACAATATCAAATAAGATTATAAATGGGATTTGATTTGATTAACCCGTTAAATGAGAAGTTACAAAAGGATATAATGGTCATTCATATTTATAACACTATATGTATTTTAGAAAATATACACATTTTCGGTCTTTATTCCAGTAATATAAAAACATTTTTCAATTATTTTTTAACCCCAAAAAACAACTGGTCAATTCTTCAAGGGGATTGAATTGAAAAAAAAAAAAAAAACACAAAGAAAGAAAGACGACGGACGAAAAATGAGCATACTCGCGCGGAGGGTGGCGGCGAGCGAGGGCGCGTACTTCTTCCAGGAATCCAAACACCTCGTCCACCGCCTCTCCCAGACCCTCCCTCCTTCTCCTCCTCTCCCCATCGACGTCCCCTCTCAAACGGAGTCCAAGGCCGACGTCCTCCCGGAGATCCTCCGCCACTCCATACCCCTATCAACAACCACACATTCTTCTTCATCTTCTTCATCATTCAATCATTCCAAATGGGTCATCGATTCCGGAAAGGCCGTCTCTTCGCGGTCCCTTGACGCCTCCAACCCTCTCAGGGCCTACGTTTCTCTTCCGCAGGTCACCTTTGGTCCCAGAAGGTCCGTCCGTCTCTTCTTTATTTGAGGTTTTTTGTGATTTGGTTTGCCCTTGATTTGATTTTGTGATTTTGTTTTTCATGGGGAAGATTTTATTATTATTTTTTTTTGGAAAAAGATAAGAACTTTTATTAATTAGAAGCCTCCGAAATTGAGAAGGAATAAATTCTCAATTGATCAAAATAAAATATAGCTAACTCATGAACCCGTAAGAGAGTAGGTATAGTTCTTTTTGCGGTCTCTTTTGCAGTCTTAAGCACCGTTTGGATCCACGATTGGGCGAATTTTGTGGTTCCAATGCCCAATATGGTCCCAAATGCTTTTTTTATAAACACAGCATTTGCTTATCCTGCATTCCACAGGGTTATTTTCAAAATCTCTTCTTTTTCACCGCAATTCCCAATGCTACTTTAATGTGTTTGATTTTTTCTAAAGGTATTTGCTTTTCTAATAAAATACATACTACTTACTTTCTACAAAAAATGAAATATACTTGAAAGAATTGAATTGAATTGACAGAGTCTATAAAATATTCTTTTTCGTTTTTTTCCCTGACAGAGTCTATACTGATAAATACTTGATTAGAAAACACACACTCTATTAGGATGGCAAGAATGGCTACAGGAATGACGAGTGTTTCAGCACCCTTTTTTCTTGGTGTTCAGGTGGCAATTACCTGATGGGCACCACTCTGTTACGCCGTCGACGGCGAACGATCTGCGGAGGAATGATAGTTACTCACATGTCGACCCGGAGAAGTTGCGGGCTGCTGCTGTAGGGCTGTCGCAGAGTGAGTAACCCCCCCCCCCCCCCCCCCCCCCCCCCCCCCCATAGTTTGTTTTTAAGGCCAAAATGTTTTTTTTTTTGTGATATCGGAGGGACCCTTTATGGGTGACCTTACGGTCGAGCTAGGAAGGCTATCTCAACTTGTTTGCCCCGGTCTCACGGAAAATTCTTTCGAATAATTGCCAACAAACAGGTGGGTAAGTCAGCGCCAAGACTCAAACCCAGGACCTATCGGTAACACCGTTAAGTCCTGAACCGTTGTGCTATGACCACTGGGGACCCTCCGATATAAAAAAAATGTTGATAACTGATGTTTCCAAAGTCTGAATTCATTAGCTAATGAAAGCAAAACAAGTCTAGACTTTCACTGCGTTCTTTTTTTACTTGTCTATGTGAAAGTTCATGCTAACTATGTGTTTTCATATTACAGTTGGAAAGGCATTTGCAGTTGCTACTATGATCGTCTTTGGAGGTGCCACTCTTGTATCTGTACTCATAGCATCCAAGCTACAATTGCAAAATGTAAGTAATGGACAATAAATTTATCTTCATATTCAATTTTGGACTTCTCATAATTGAAGTCGCAATTAGTTTTCTTTTATAAAGAAGAAATGCAATCAAGCATTAAGATACTTTTGTTCAATTTGGTTTGCTCATTTTAATTAATGGTGCCCAAGGAAAGCGGGAGTTTAGGTTGTTTAACTAGCTCTCACTCACTGTTTATGAGGTGAACTGTTGTAATATATATGCCCATGAATATTTGGGAGTTAAGGTTCATTTCATCAGTTCTGACTTGATCACGGATTCACTCATTCACAATAGTTAAATAGCTTGGGTGTGATTGAATTATATATTTGATATGTATTTTTGAGAACTGGTTTTGTAGGTGTAGAAATGGGTGTGTTTGGAGCAGCTGTGGATAAGTTAAAAAAATTTGGTTTGATTTCAAAATTGATCTGTAACCTTTTCTTTCCTTTTACCCTCTCTACTGCCTAAAAACATCCTGAATGGTTATTAGGTTGATACTATCATGTATATAGTATCATGTAGAGGTACTGAGGTATGTTGTGTTGGTGGGAATGACACTTGTTTCTCAATGTTTGTTTAATGAGATTGAAGGCATGTGGTGTTGGTTCCAAGAGAAACATAAGAGGGGTGACTGTAGCAACCTCGCTAAATTCAAGTGGCTTGTTCCCCATGCGGTGTTGGTGCATTTGGCTCACGCACAACGGATGCATTTTCCAGCACAAGAGGTTCCATTTGAAAAACACTTGGATGGTGATCTCCTCATTTCTAAGTGATTGGGTCTCTATGATTATATAACTTGATACACCTTTATACATTATGGGTTCATTGTGGCTTGGGAGGTGACATTTTGGGGGCTTGATTATGTAACTTACATTATATGAAGTCCTACCTTTTTCCTTTTCTTGTATTTTCCATTTCTTTGTACAGAGTTTCCTCTTTTCCTTGGTTCGGGGGCTTCTTTCATTAATAAGATATCTCTTATATCTTCTTCTTCTTCTTCTTCTTCTTCTTCTTCAATAAAATACAAAAGGCAGTATTGAGGATTTAGTGGAATTAACAAGGAGATTGGATTCTTTTGCTCGACGGTAATGAAATTGGATTGAAACTCGTGAATAGATAGGCTCAATGAAACAGCCCAATCCATCGTGATAACCATGTTTTTTTTTTTCCTGAAGGAAACGGTAGGCAATTGCTCTCAAATTTTATAAATCAGAGAGAGTGCCCAAAGGGAATTACAAAGATAGATACAAAAAGGTGTTGAGGTCCTGTCAAGTGATAACCGATGTGTTGAGGTCCCATGAACAAACGAACATAAGGCAGGCAGATGCAGTCCTTCCGAAATTGTTCAGAACAAGTTGCCCGCAACACTGCATAAAGTAATCTGTGTGATGGCCCTGGATCAGGTTTTCATTCGACGACTGGTGTGTAGCATGAGTTTTTATTATTTTCTGATTTCCTCTGCCTCTCATACTCATGAACTGGTGGTCTTTTTGTAGAACGGGGATATGAAGCAAGGTTGATATCCAATAATATTTAATTAGTTGCTATTGGATTTCCCTCATTATATTGATAATACTAAATTATTGCAAGACAAGACATCTTCATCTAAATTGAGTCGCACCAGTTATATCAATTACATAGGAAAGTAGAATTATTGCAAGACATAAGACAATGAGCCTTTGTTCCATCAACATGGTGTGGAGTATTTGGGAGGTCTGTTGGTGGACTGAAGAATGTCTATTCGTGATATATCTTTTGATGCTCAGCTCTTTAAATTTTCCCAAGTTGGAATGCACATGGAGACTTTGTTCTCTGTGCAAAATCTTTTTTGAGTATAGCTCTGTTTTGTTGATGAAGAACCTCAACAAGGGTTAGAAAAGCCCCAGGTGCACAAAATAGCACAAAAAACCATTGAGGGCATTAATCTGCACAACAAGGAAAGTTGAGCTAATAGGATGAAAATGTGTATTTTCTTATTCAAAGCAACCTTTTTATGCCATAAAATTTTGCATGCGGATGCATCTTATCAACCCATCTCTACACAATCTTGCAAATTTAAGTGTTGGGAATTTTTTTTTTCTTTTTAAGTGTTGGGAGTCATCAAGCATTGTGTTCTTGAACCCCTCAACTGCTAATGAATGCCCATAACATGCACTTGATGTGAACAGATTGATGACATCCAAAGCAAAGGCCGAGATGCCCTTCAGCCCAGATTTCAGATGATCAGGGAGAAAATGGATCCTATTCGCTCTTGGGTACACAAAACTCATGCTATTTACATGAGCTGATGCCTATGGAATTTTTATTTACTTGAAACTGACCATAGTTTCTTATCACAGGCAGAAAAAACATCTTTGAAATGGCGTGTGGAAGGTGAAAAAGAACTGAAGGAAAAACCTCTACTGAAGGAGTTCTCCAGAAGACTGGGTGGGAGCCTGGGAGGACAGCGAGCTGATGATCGAAGAAATACTTTTGGGGGAAGGTGATATTGTTATTCCTATGCATGCATGCATGCATGCATGAATAATTCCATGGTTTGTGGATGGGGGGGTGTATAGATTAAAACTGTTTAAACTTGGTGCATGCCATGGCTAGTTTGTCCCTGTATATTTCAGTCTTTGACCTCGCCCCCTATTTGGCGTGAAACATAAACCCATAATAAGGGGAAATACAGGAGAATAAGGAGAAAAAAACAATTGTTTATTTTGCAAGAATAAATTCTGATAGCGATGCCTGGATAAGCTAACCGCTAAGATAAACTCCGATAAGTGTTTGATTGCTTATCAATGTCAATAAATAAAAATATCATTATGCCATTTTAAAATTTTTATCTCACTTAACACACACACATTTCAAAAACAGTTACATTTATCATATCACACACATCTCTCACACTTAATTTCAAACACAAACAATTTAAAGTCACTTTTAAAAATCATAAACTTTTATCCAATTTTATCCATTACTTATTTTCACCTTATTTAAGGTGAACCAAACAACAAAATAGCACTTATATGTTTTTCAATAAGAATAACAGAAAAAAATAACCAAATAAAAATTTGTTTATTTTACATGGATTATTATCTATTCCAGTCTAGCCACCGGGGGTGAATAATTCTACGTCATACCCCCAAATGTGGGGTATAGTCTGGTTATGCTAGGTCTTGTAATGAGTGATATAGTAGAAGCTGCAGTGTAAATAATTATTACTTTCTAAAGTAGCGTTTTGGTAACGCGATTGCAAAAGTGATTTTTTGTGAATTGTTAAATTTAAAACTGATTCTACAGGAAAGTTATCTCCTCCTGTTTTCTCAAATCGCAATTTTTGGACACTATTTGTTTTAAATCTGTTTGCAGGAAGTAATTGCAAAATTGTTTGGTTGCACGATTGCAGAATCAGTTTTCTGCAATCGCAAACGCTGTGCAATCGCGCAACCAAACACTAATACCTGTATCCATTAAAACAAAAGGTCAATATACATACTGATATCCTGTTTGTAATGGCACTGGATTGAGTTATTTTGGGTTATTGGAAAATGTTATCACGTGCAATGTAATGTCAACCCTATGTACATATTGGTCTGAAACCGTCATTTTTTTTAAAATATGCATTCATCCATTGAAATATATATTATTATAAAAAATGAAATTATACGTTGAAATATGTTAAATGTATTTTTCTTTTAAAAAAACAATTAGTTTTTATTTTATTTTTATACCACAGTGTAAATGGGTGAGGTTTGGATTTTTTAAGTACCGGTTAGGATGGGTTTGGAAAAAAACAGTCAAACCATCTTAGATTTCGATGCTTTAACAATGAATTTAGGTCCAGGTTTAATCCGAAACTTATCTCATTGTCAAGATAAGTTTAAAAATGAGAACATATGGGAGATGTTTCGAGGTTGCTTGTAAAGGCAGAGGAGGTCGATTTCAGAAGTGAGAGGTTATGTATCTCTTCTAACCCGGGGTATAGTTAACGCGAGTAGCCCCCCTTTTTTTGTTTTACTTTACTTTTTTCAGAGTTTGTAATTCGAATTCAGAGATAAAATCAGATAGCAAATATCTACATTTCTTTAAAAAAAGATTCAAACTCGGATTCATGGATTGCAAATTCACTAAAAAAAACACCCCATGTGGGCTCCGTGGAAATTGCAAAGAGGGGATCTTGAACCATCCAAACAAATATTTGAATGCGAATCAAACAAGTTCAATGAACAATTTAAAGCCAGAGTGAATCAAACAAGTTCAATGAACATACAACAATGTTCGCAATGAGGAGATGGTTTTCCAATTGATTATACACACCACTAATAGAGTATATAATGTTTTATTCTAAAAATATTCCACTAGTGCATTGCACTATAGGTTCGATAACTTCTCTTATTTTTTTAGAAATATAAAAATATTTGACTTATCTAGGTATACATCATTTTTTATACCAATATGTACTTCATTAAACATATCATTGTCCTTCAAAACAAGACCCTACATATCAGTCAGCTCCTCACCCAACAAGATCCCTTGGGCACTATACACACACTATTTTAGAATGTATATTAACCATAAAGAGGGGGGGGGGGGGGGGGGGGGGTAGGTTAAAAATGCTACACAAACCTCCTAGTTTAAAATAAACTGGTATTAATATTCCCGATCCCTCTGGAACTATGTAATCCCACTCAATTATTCTACTGGTGTAAGAGGGACTTACATGTCTAAATAATTGTCACCATCTCTTACAAATTAAGGGACCAAATGTTGAATAATTTTTTTACCTTTTATAATTCATTATCAACATTTCATTCATATTTTATTCATAACTTATTCATAGTCAACCAAACAACAAAATACTTTATTATTATGTTTTCCAACAAGAATAACTAAAAGCACTACCAAACAGAAAATAACATTTACTGGAATAGCTATCTATCCATAATAGATTATGTCACTACCCACACAGGGGCCAAATCACTTTTACATGATAATTCATTATCAGCATCTTATTTACATTTTATTAATAACTTATTCATGAACAATCAAACAACATTATCTTTATTATTATGTTTCCCAAAAAGAACAGCTAAAAGCACAATTAAACAAAAAAAATGTCTTATTCTTTATTTATATTGAAAAGTTATCACTACCCGAACAAGAGCCAAGAGAGTATATGAATGGTAATAAAAAAAATCACAGTTCAACTGTTGATCAGCCACATGGAAAGTTCAACAATGGTGTGACATAAAAGCATCCATCAACTTGCACTTTTCATTCCAAAAAAATTGATGAAACTCCATCCATATAAGAGCTTTTTATATTTAGTCAATCCACTGACCAATTCCCATTGCTGAAGTGGTCATGGGGTAAGAACTCATCCATGAAGCAATTGAAAGCTCCACTGTTTCAATCTTGAGATCCTTCCTTCTCGATTTTCTGAAGATGTGATTGGAATAAGAAATGGCAAGACAATAACATCCATCCAAAACACTATTAAAATGCAACATAATTTAATCTATTGTGAAAAACAAAGTGCCAATTTCAGGATAGATGGAAACAATGAGGGAAAAAAAAATGATGGTATTCAAATAAACAGGTCAATAGTAACAGATCCAAACAATGTTTATGCAGAGGTTAATGATGTGACATGCATAAAGAAACATTGATGACCCAACCTGCTGGACACACTGGATAACTGTACAAGGCAGTCAGGCTATAATAACAATTAGTTCAGGCATAATCAAAATGGGGATACGTAGATGAATCTTTGGGAGAGGTAGAATTGCTTAAATGTATTCCAGAATTACTTCTACCAAATGAAAATTATCTGGGGTAAAAAGGATGTGCACAACAGATCAACAAGAAAGGTGAGAAGATGATGCATTAGGAGTATTTAGAAAAAGGAAACATAATAAGTTAATAAAATCACACGTTGAATATTTTGAAAAGAGATCTAAGGAAAAGTACACCGAGGCATCATTTTTCCCTTGTCCATGAATAATTTCAATTCAATAATGAACATGCTTGCATTGGGAGATCCTAAAAACCATTCTGTGAATTGGACACTGATATGACTGCCTCGCACACTTATCCAGTGTCTAGCAGGAAAAATTCTTGTTTTTATGGGCTTACGCATACTACCGGGGAAATGGGAATTCTGGAGAATATTCTGATGGGCACATGTATGTGCATGCTATAAAAAACCATGCAACCAGAATGATACAATTGAAACAACAAACATATATTTACTCAAACACATTGTTAAGTACAAACAACTTCATAATGCATCAGTACATGCCTTTTTCTACATCAGCAGCATCTACCCATGCTTTACATTCAGCAGAACAGGGGACACTAGAAATCAATATAGAATATCAACATACATAATTTTTTAGAAGCTCCATTCAAAAGACAAGACACTACATGGCACTATTTTATGTTTAACCAGTCTGTTTTTCTACTTAACTGAACAATGTAAACCACGTGAAAAACTTATCTGATAACCAGTCAATTTTTTTTTATTGATTACCAAGAGCAAACCATATTAGTGGCCAATTTGCAATCCCCATGTGTATCAATTTTTTTATAAAATTTGAAGAATCTGGAATGGTATCAATTCCTAGGAGTTGTACCTATCCTCAACTCATTTATATCAATTCTCACAAATTCTCTATGATACTAAGGGGTTGTTTATGTCTGCGGCCTGGGACACTGCGTTAGGAAACTTGGCACAGTGGTTGAGAAGCAGTGTTTCCACGCGTTTTTAAAAGTGAAAAAATGGCCGTGTACAGCCACCACCCGCCTTGAAACGCTAACGCTCAAATTTCGTTTGGGTCTACGATGGCGGTAGACTGCATTCCCCAGCACAGAATCCATGGCGCCAAGGATCCAAATGGGCCCTAATAGTTGTAGAGGTTAATGATACTTATGCACACTTTTTTTTGTGATGAGGAACCCCTACATTAGTTTTGAAAACCCCGGATGCACATAATAACCAACAAACCATGTGCATCAGGTTTGATATTAATAAACTAAGAAAACATCAACACATTGTAAGATAAAATACAATAGCATTTTAAAGATAAACCATCCAAGATGCTCTATATATTGATATCATTCATCATCATTCATCAAAATTGCAGATCCACACTTACAAGAGTTTCCTTTGATTTTTTTTAGAATTTAACTAATGATCAATATTATATATAATATATTAAAAAAAACATTAGAAGCAAATTATTTAACAAATACTTGTTCCAATCGAATATAACTATCATAAAAACAATCAAACAAAAACCAATTTCTACAGATTTTGGTTGATTAAAGTTTAGGATTTTCCTGTCAGACCAAGTTTAGATTGTCTTTCGGCATTTCAGGCAATACACGTTGGAGAGAGAGCAGCTTCAAATTACTAATCTCATGGAGACGCCAATGAAGTAACTGTCCTTCCTTCACAATTAAATATAATCAGTAGTCCAAGAGACCATCCTTTAGACTGCAGATAAAGACGGTAATGGTTGAAGATATTCATGATCCTGAAGGTTTTTGTTATTTATTTATAATTAATGGCAGTATAATACATTTAGAAAGGTTCATTTCTTCCTAGTGCACAAAATAGAGACATGGTGCTGATATTTGTATCTGAATGGACACATCTTGCATCTTACAGTATCTTTGCAGTTCTTGTAGTCCATAGGGTATCTTATTATCCCTTGGCATGCATTAGTACAAGAAGTGACATAAAGACTATCTGTGCATTTTTTAGTATCTGTACTACAATTTTGTGACCCAACACAAAATTGATAATTTAGGTCATTTGTATAATTATGGGATCTCTTTGGTTCAGGAGGTGATGTACGTGTGCTAATTGTTGGGTTCCCCCATTTTCCATTTATTTCTTCTCTCCTCTTCTCCCTTCTAATGTAAGGAGATCCCACGTCTCCTTCTCAACTGGCTGCTATGGATACAATTTAAGACAAGGATGACTTAGCCATGTTACATTTGCATGCATATAATTCCAACCAATATCTGCATAAGTTGATGCATATTTTATAGCACACTTCCAAGGCTTTTTATTTAAATAACCACTAAAAAATATTAATAAATTTAGTCATTCATTCATATTAACTGCAAATATGAAATAAGTCCATCTAATCGCCATGTAGGTGCCACATCAAATGGTCATCTTGTTTAATTTTTTGTTATTCTATATAAGCCATTACCTCAAAATCTGGCTTTATAACCTAGCATATAACGGTTACCAAGCACAATTGTGCAAAATGGGCTAACATTGGTAACGCTTTGGGCTAGTTTGGCAAGGGTTAAGGTTTTGAGAATAAGTTGTCCTAATTTAGGAGATAAAAAGTCCATCAATTTTGTTCATATTTACATTTGTCAAAATTAGGATAAAAACTAGGGATAAATGTTATCCCAGCCTTTAGGTGAAACAAGATATCCTCATTTTCATTTCAAAATTGAGACAAATGTCCATAGTTTATCCCAATTATTTTTTATACCAAACAGGGATAAACTGTCATCTCACTTACTTATCTCCATAATTATCTCTTATCCCACCACTTATCTCTTTGCCCGACCAGTCCTTTGAGCTTTGTAGCTTGGAGATGGTAATAAGCAACCATCTTCCTTTGGAAGCTCCTTTAGTGGAAAGATTTGGGAGAAAGTGGGCAAGGCTCTTGGTCTTGGGTCTCATTACTCGTTCAATGACATAGAGAATGATTCCAAAGAGACAAAAACGTGGTGATTGAACAATCTTTTAGCTAACTCACAATGAAAACCTCTTCCAACGAAATAGAGTATACTAAATACTTGGGCGAGGATATCATATTTTCTAAGGGATCGGGTGGCTATTATCTTGGGAGTAGGTCTCCATCTATAATGGGGTATTTGTGGTTTGGGAGGTGATGTATTGATTGTTATTTTTGGGGTTCTCCCCTTCTTCTCTCCCCCCCCACTTTCTCCTTTCTTCCCTCCTTTTAAATTGTTCGGATATCCTTCAAATCTTTCTACCCAGAGGTTACTTTTAATAAGATTCTCCTATAGTTCTTCACGCAAAAAAAAAAAGTACATGAAAAGGTCACAATTTCTAGGGAAAGCATAGATTTTGTGACCTATCAATACTTATTTGCAAAAGAAAGTCAACTCTTGGAGGATTTCTGCACTCATCCATACCATAACAATAAGCATTATCATATCGATTAGTGTAGGATTTATAAATTTGAGATTACTATATTGATCAGATCTCATATAGACATCAAACCCAACAGATTGATACCCAATTCCTGGATGACAACTGGTGTGCATGAGAATGGCCTATCATCTCATGTGTGAGCTCATTTGGTGGGCAAGGAAAACTACCTCAATTACAAGGTTTAAACTCATGAAACCAAATGACCACTCTCTTACTCCACACTTTGGGAATAGTTTGATCAGGAGCAAAGAGAGTGCCTAATCAATGTAGGGCCCAAAAGCCAAACTAGAAAAGAACCCCACTATAGTTGTGGTAGCATTAATAAAACTACAGCTACGCATTGATTTCTCATGAGGCTTCGACATAGGACTGACTTGTCCACACAATTGTCTAGGTGTCCAGGCAAGCCTAGGCAGTGATCAGGCATCTGGATGCCTAAGCATGCCTAGGTGGAGAAATTTATAATATTGAAAAAACATAAACATTGATATGAGCTGGCGTTTGAGTTATTTAAATGTTATACAACACACTGGAAAAAAAAAGACATGGATGTAAATTACCTATTATGAGATGGACAGAAAGCTAAAAATAATACACGATTCAGTGGAAAATAGGATGTGAGTACTTTAAATAATTAAAAATTATGCAAACTGCAAAGCGTGACAG
This sequence comes from Acorus calamus, assembly GCA_030737845.1. Classification (NCBI taxonomy): domain Eukaryota; kingdom Viridiplantae; phylum Streptophyta; class Magnoliopsida; order Acorales; family Acoraceae; genus Acorus; species Acorus calamus. The sequence goes on from CM060872.1 coordinate 28,203,672, forward strand.
AGGAAAGAATACTGAAGAAGAATGTTAAGATATTGGCTTCTTTTTTCTTTCTTTTTCATTTTATCTTCTGCCGAGGCTGGACAGAAAGAGGCTGCCAGGAATAGAAGTATGCAATAGTTATGTTATCATCCATTTAAAGACATATGCATCTGTACTGTGCCCATGAAAAGTGAGTTGCATTGCAACACGATCAAGAAATTGTTTATGATTCAATTACTTTCGAACAAAAGAACAGTGGAAATTCAGATACAAAATTCCCAAAGCCTCAAATACACAGAGCATGACATGTACTTCAAGAGAATCATATATATTCCTGTCCCTGATGTGGATAACTATTTGAAGGATAATATTAAATACAATCTCAAATGCAGTCCCACAGACAGTCTCCACATGTTATAATTTTAAAAAATAGCAAACCTCGTCTAACGAGGTATATGCATTAATGAAAAGTGTATATCATTTCATTTTGAATCGAGTAGACCCATTTTTAGCAAGTGTAAAAAATTTAACAAGGTATATATCTCGCTAGAACGCTAACGAGGTATATGAGACTGCATCATAAAATAGAGCAGAGATGACATATAATCAAATGTTATCTATAAATCAAATTTAATTTCAATGTGATGAGAGAAACCAATTGTTACTTTGCAACAGGCAGGCAATCAAGATAAAATAGCAAAACCCTAAAAATATGTCACAAGTGAAAATTTGAGCCACATCAAATCAATTGCTTAAAAAAAGTTAGGATACTAAAGTGATGAATAGATTATGTATGTGAGAATAAGAAAGAATAAATAAATAGATAGATAGAGAAGAAGGAAATACGGATTGGGAGTTGTGCCAGGATAAACCCCTGTAGACGTTGACGGAGAAGGTGGCGGCGAGGTACAGGGTGGCCACGCCCAGAGAGGCCGTCAATCCCTTGAATACCACTTCACCCATTCTGCTTCCTCCCCCATCCTTCTCTTTCTTTCTTTCTTTCTTTTTCTACTACGTTTGAGACTGGCTGTGAAAGACTCAAAACTGTTTCAAGGAAATGGGGGAACTAAGAGCACTGTTTCACTCTTGACTTTTTATAGTCACAGCTCACGTATGTCATCTCTGTACCTTCTCACTTCTTGTTAGAAATTCAATAAAATATATACCTCGTTAGATGTAAATACATCGTTAAATATTTTTTTACACTTACAAAAAAATGATTACATTCAATTCAAAATAGAGCGATGTTTACTATTTAAAAAATTAAAAACGTGTGTAGTCTGAGTTTTGATTTAAGTGTAACATTTTCCTTTAAATGAACTAATTTTTTATTTAAAAAATTAATAGGTTAAAGATCATTGGTCCAATCATTGGATCAACCGGATTTACACAATGATATTATCGTGATATAACAAAAGTATTAATTATATTATTAAATAAATAAATTTCTAAAAACATTAAAATAATTTAGAAATAGTTGTATGTCTAAATTTCAATACTTTTAAGCTTTTACCTAAATATCATAACATGATTTTTATTAAATAAAATATATAATTTTTTATTAGATTTTTAATAATGAATTCATTACAATTTCTATGAATAAAGAACTGGTCAGTATAGTCAACTCGTAGTTCTCAAAAACCCATCGGTTAAACTGGTGGATTGAAGAGGTTTTACGAGTGTTTATACAAATGGGTTTTGAGGGTAAATCAAATGAGAATTTAAAGCAGATCCGATTGTCATTGGTCCCTCTACCCTATATACCTTTTTAGAATTTTTTACATTTTTACATAAATGATATAATTCAATTCATTAGAGTATATAATTTACTTTTTATAAAATATATACTTCATCGGTTGAGGTATATCATCTTTAAATATTAAAATATGGGTGCACTATATTTCGGATTATAAAATACATTGAATGTAACATTTTCCAAAAATTCATTAAGGGTCTTTGTGGTATCTGTCTAAATTTTTTAAGCCCCTAAACTTTTATGTTTCTTTAAGTATTTATACTGGAGAACAATTTTTTTATATCCTTTCATCCGTGAGGATTATCTTTTAATTTTTTTTTTCACTTTTGCCCCTCTTTTCCTTTGTTTGCTCGATCTTTCTCACACCCACACAATAGGGGTGGATGCAAAGGTTAGTTGGGCTGAGCTAAAGCCCGACCTTGGGGTAACCAAACGGATTGAGTGTAACATTTTCTGAAAACTCATTACTGGTAAAATTCTATATCCGCACTTCAGATTTTTTTGATCAGATATATCTAATTTTTTCGGATATGATTCTATTCAAATTCAGATTTTTTCAGTTCGGTAATGGTGTCGATGCCCACACTTCGTGGGCCTATGGAGTATGGGTCGGATCATGCAATAATAGACTGGGTCGTTATGGGCTTCAGCCCAAGTGTTGGTCAACAACTCTTTACTAATGAACACTGCCCTCTAATCAAGCTTCCATCTGCTTAATTAACAGAGCTGATATCAATCTAACATATGAGTTGGGTGACATGAAAGGAAAATGTTTTTTTTTCTTTTGCTCTCCAAGAATGAATTTATTAAATATCAGTTTGGTGTTTTGTATTTATATTTTGCATTCTGGTTTGTAAATTATCAATGAAGAACAATAGTTTTCGCATCGTCTTGCATTGTAAATTATCAAGGAAGAACGATAGTTTTCACATCGTCTTGCATTGGGCTATATATATTTATTTATGAGTTAAATATTCTCACATGAATGAAGACAACCTTAGAGTTGGAGAGAGAGAGAGAGTCAGATTTGTAGATCCATCACACAGAATCTATAATTTAGAAAATTAATAGAAAATTCATTCTTCTCTCTCCATGGATGTAGGCATCCTTTGCCTACCACATAAATCTCTTCCATTATGTGATTACGATTTTCTTTTTTTTCTTCTATACTTCGATTCGCATAACGATTTTTTTAAAATCGTTCTTCTCATTCTTCTTATGCTTGAATACTCACATAAGCATTTGGAATAAACTATTCCTGTGCTCATTCCTATGCATGTTAAATAAAATTCTCTTCATTCCTCAATTCCAATAAATTTAGTGAAACTTCAGAACCCAGAAGGGTCGTGGGAGGCTCAAGCAACTCAATATCGATCTGGTAATGACCTGTATAAACTATCTGGTAACGACCACATTCATAGTTTCAATAATGCCTCCTTTATTATCAATCTATCCTTGCTCATTTCCAAATGCGCAAGCATTGAAGAGATCTAAACGTCAAGATCTCAATATGTGATCCACATTTTAAATATGGACAAGGAAGTGGCATCTTCACCCTAAAACATATATTTCAACCCCACGCATCTTCATCCAAAAGTGCATATCACTCAATTTCGAATTTAATGAACATATTTTTAACAAATGCAATTTTTTAAAAAGAGATATATATCTCACTTAAGAAAGTAAATGCCTCGCTGGATTGCTGTGCAGATATATGCAGTTCGAAAGGTTGAATTATTCAAGAATCTTCGGATTTGTGCTTATTTTCAATTCCCCAAAGCATTTGGTCGCTTACTACACCCTTCCTCATCTCTGGATTTGTATTTAGAATACCATGCATTTGTAATGTGTTGCAGACAATTAAAAATACCATGCATTTTCAATTCCCCAAAGCATTTAGAATACCATGCATTTGTAATGTGTTGCAGACAATTAAAAATAGCATTCTCCTTTTATTTCTCTGCAATATGTTCTTCACCATTTATATATATATATATATATATATATATATATATATATATATATATATGCCGACGATTAGGTGCGGTTTGCGGTCGGTGCGGTTTGCGACGTGGATCGTCCGATCGCGGGTCCATCGCATCCAACGGTCGACGTGAATCGCACCCGACCGTCCGATGCGATGGACCCGTGATCGACGGCCCGTGATCGCGCACCGCACCGACCGTAAACCGCACCTAATCGGCTCCCTATATATATATATATATATATATATATATATATATATATACACACAACTTAAGGGACCACCTTCCCTTGAAAAAATTAAGGCACCACTTCTACATGATGTGACATATTTCAGATGTATGGTATTCTATATATAATTATATAAAACTGTACAATGGAGAAACACATAGCAATGTGACCTTTTGTTTGGAAAGAGTTTTGAACAATAATTGAATGTTGAATTTTTTGTTACTGTACAATGGAAAAATGTAAAGCAATGTGACCCTTTTTTTCAAAAGAGGCTTGAACAATAATTGAATGATAGCTGTACAATCGAAAAATATATAGCAATATGACCCTTTTTTTCAAAAGAAGTTTAAACAATAATTGAATGTTAGAATTTTTTTTGTGTGTGTTTGTTTCTAATGAGAGAAGAAGAATAAAGATTATAAATTCATCAAAAATACAAACTTACTAATTAAAGACAAATTTGATTTCTTGAGTGTTTTAAGTGGAGGAGATCTCCTTCACACTGATAATGTGTTGAAAAGTAAAGCAAATATATAAACAAAGAGCTTTGTTACACTTTATCCTTTTCATAGCCTTAAATGTAGTTTTATATACATCGTTAACCCCCTCCACTCACTGTATCAATATATATATCTCATTAAAAAACTTTCACACTTTCCATAGATGATAATGAACAAATTTTTTTTGAGAGAAAGCAGTACAATAAACAATTAGAACCAGTTTCAATTGTTTCAAGTAAAATACAACAACAATCACCAAAGCAGCATTTACCAAAGGAACAAAATCTAGTGATGGTTTTAAACTGTTCATCAACATTCAATACCCAAATTTTACTATTATCACCATATAATACCAGAAATTAACACATTCATGGACATTTGCCCCATCACCTCAATTCAACATTTTAATTGTAATATAAGAACAAATGTACATCAAATATTGGACAAAATTAAAGGCGAACGATTTTGAATTATAAAATACTGAGACTAGTCACAATATTTGAACATAAAAAACTAATATGAGAGTGTCGCCGGAGATGGATCCGTCGCTGATGTGGGGAACTTCAATCTAGTCCTGGAACACTTCAATATGATCTTGGAACAGATAGAACAAACCTGAATCATGATTAAAAAAATACAAATTTAATAAAAATAATCATACAAAAATATGTAATTTGTTGGTTTTGGGTGGGGTTTAAAACAAAAAATATGTAAAAGTACATAATGATATCAAAGTGTCAAATACATAAACAAATGATGTTATTTTTTATATGAATAATTAAATTGTAGAGAATGTCTTAATTCATAAGCTATATTAAGAAAGCGTATACATATATATTATCTTAGACTCATAGGTAAATAAAACAAAATTTTACCAAGTAACATTATAAGTGAACTTTATGAGTTTAAATGATTAGACTAAAATATTTATTTATAATTTTATAAGTATCTTAATGGTTCAAAAAAAAAATTAGATTAGATTTGAAGTTTAGCAAGTCATGTTTTGAGACCGCATATCTTGTTATAAATCTGAAAATTTGAATCAAGGATGTCTTTATAACACAGATATGAGTCTTGTTGTGAAACTGGTAAAAACTGAGGGTGGAACTTCAAATATCTCATAAAAGGACAAATTGATCGATTTTGTAGTTATCTGATCATCAATATCGAAGACCTTGGGACATATCCGCAAATAACCAAAGAAGTTGACAAAATTGGCCCATTTTTTCAGGGATCTAGTTATGAATACCATAGACTTGGGGACCGATCAATAGATAACCAAGTTTGTCCTCATTGAGCAGGTAAGTCAGAAAACTTTTGTCAGTATTTTGCGTTTAGGTACAGAGTACACACACATTAATTAGATGTGCACACGCTCGCGCATAATCAAATTATATATATAAACTAGTTGAAAGATAAATAAGAGTCATATTATTATAAACAATTCTTCTAAAATAATAACAATGTTTGATAACTGAAATTCTGTTATGTATATTTTATATTTTTAAAATAAAAAATATATTATTATATTTCAACATATATTTATTTTTCATATAACAGTTCCTTTTACAACTTGAAATACACCCTCATATACCTCTTTAGTATTTTAATAATCATCTTATGATGTATATACCTCATTAGGTGAGATATATACCTTGTTAATAATTTTTAACATTTATTAAAAATGAGTATATTAAATTCAAAATGGTGCAATGCTTACTATTTAAAAAAAATTAAAACATAAGATAATTGCATTTCAGATTGTATTTAGGACTATACCTAACATTAAGTGAATATCCACTAAAAGTTATATTAAAAATAAAACAAAAAAAACATTTATTCCTTTTCTTTAACGGACATTAATTTTTAAAAAATCGTAGACTCAATCATTTTTACCAATAAAAAATCAGACTACACAAAAAAGAAATCCACCATTACCTTTAACAAGAGTATGCACAGTCGACCGCATAATTTAATTTTTGACCACTACCCATTAAAAAAATCGATTATCGAATTCCCTAAAAACAATCTAATTAATAAAAAACACTACCCTAAAAAATCTAAGAAAATAGTTATTTTCACATCTAAAGAAAGATTGATACATATAGATCCAAAATCATTAAAAAAAAATAGAACAAATTTTAAATTCAAAAGAAAAACATCCATTAATAATTTTATGGGCTGAAATGAGTCCAATTCCATTTGTAATTTTTGTATTTATTAATATGACTAAAATATTTATATTTTATAATTTTATAGATATCTTAATGGCCTGAAAATCTTTGGATGAAGTTTCATGAAATTTAAAGTCCGTGAAGTCATGTTTTGAGATTAAGAACTTGCTTACAAATCTTAGAATCTGGATCAGGGACCTGTTTGTAACACAGATATTGTCTAGTTGTGAAACTGGTAGAACCTTGGGGTGGATCTGCAGAAAGCCCATGAAAAGACAAAATTAGCTGGTTTTTGTTAGGACCTGGTTATAAATATGAGGGACTTGTTTATAACATATAGGGGTCGTTTTGTAAAACTTATAAAACCTGGGGGACTATCTAAAAATTTCTTGTTTGTCCTCGATCAGCAATCTGTCGTTTGCCGTTTCATATAGAATTTTACGGGACCTCGTTATAAATATGAAGGATCTAGGGCCGATCTGCAAATAACTCAACTAAATTGTCTCATCGAGCATAACAAAGTCCTGCCTGCTGTGCGGCTTCACGTAGAGTAATTAATATATATAATATAATCTATAACACACTCTATAAAGTGTGACAACGGGGACAAATTCGGCCAATTTTTGTCCTCTTGTGGGCTCTTTACAAATCAGCCCTCAGGTTCTATCCATTTCACAAGAAGGTCCATATCTCTATTACATATAGGTCCCTGACAAAAACGGTTTTCTGGTCTATTTAAAGAACGGCCTCCTGATTCTACTGGTTTCACAATTCGATCTCTATTTGTTTATACCCAGGTCCCTAACAAAACTCAACCAATTTTCTCTTTTAGCGGGCCTATTTTCAAATCGGTCCCAGATTCTTCCAGTTTCACAATTAGACCATATCTATGTTACAAACCGATCCCTAATCCAGATTTCTAGATTCATAATCAGGCCCCTCATCTCAAAACATGAGATCTTAAACTTTATTAGAGCTCACAAGAGAACAAAAATTGACTGAATTCTTTATCCTCATTGTAACACTATATAAGAGTGTTATAGACAAAATTACAAAAGGAATTGGACCAATTTCAACCCATAAAGTTATTAATGAAAATTTTGCTTTTGAATTTAAAATTTGTTCTGTCTTTTATTTCTGGATTGATTATAAATCTATACATATCACTATTTATTTGAATGTGAAAATAAGTACTTTTTATTATGGTAATTTTTTTATTGATTATATTGTTTATTTTTTATTTTTTTTAGAAGTTTGGTCCTTTTCACATAAGCCCAAGTTTTATATTTGTCAGGTTTGGTTATTTGATCTCTATTTATCAGGTTGTTGTTGTTATTGACTGGATTTTCTTTTTGGATGGGTTGTGTGACTCTGGTTAGATTGATTTCTTGATTAAGGAAATTGTGCTTTTGAATTTGAAATTTTTTCTTCTTTTTTCTTGATTGATTTTGTGATGAAATTGTAATATCACTTGGTTTCATTTATTTGGCTTACAATATCTTTTTAAACACGCGCATTTGCGCATGTATTTAACTAGTATAATATAATAATACAACTTAAGGGACCACCTTCCCTTGAAAAAATTAAGGCATCACCTTCTTCTACATGATGTGATCAGGGGCGGAGCCAGAATTAAAAAATGAGGGGGCCAGGGCAAAGAGACTTATAGTAAAAAGTGAAAAATATTTATAAAATATAAGTATATAAAAACATAATAATTTGAAAAATAAAATAAAATTATAAGATAACGACAATCTTTGAGTTAAAAATAATAATGTTTCAATTCCTCAAATCTACATGACAAAAAATTCTCTAGAAAACAAAGCTTTTCTCAAATTTTTTTTTTAAATAAAACATAAATCCATAACTCCAGATCTCAAAATTTCAAAATTTCAATGAATGTTGATAAGTGGTCCATCTTTGAACTCATTTGCATGAAATTAGTTAACGTAATATTTTCTTCATTAGTTAGATATATATTTTTCAAAAATACAAAACATATATAAACTGCAAACGAAACTAAACACAACATTTTTTAATGTTGTTACACACAGTCCCATTTCCAATCCTAATTCCAGTAATATATGTTTCCATTAGTGACATATACTCATTTTAACGAAGTATATGTTTTTCTAAAAAAAAGTTTACATTTTTTTATAGAACCATGCATACAATTCATTATAGTATATTTTTTATTTTTTGTAATTACATGTACCTCATTAAATGATGTATATTATTTTAGAATAATCAAAATATGTGTGGATTAAAAGTGGGGCTAAAAAAAAACTACATAATATTATCATTTTCAATTTCAATATACCCTTCATTACATTATCAACCAACCAATTATGGATGAACCCTAACTCAAAAAAAAAAATTATGGATGAACCATATAACCCAATTAATCATATAACCAAAAAAAAAAATCAAGAGGCTTGGGGGGGCCCGGGCCCCAGCCCGCCCCCCTTTGTCTCCGCCCCTGGATGTGATGACATATTACAAATGCATGGTATTCTATATATAATTGTATAAAACTGTACAATAGATAAACACATAGCAATATGACCTTTTTTTTTCCAAAGAGGTTTTAACAATAATTGAATGTTGAATTTTTTGTTACTGTACAATGGAAAAACATATAGCAATGTGACCCTTTTTTCAAAAGAGGTTTGAACAATATTTGATGGTTGAAATTTTGTGTGTGTGTTTGTTACTGATGAGAGAGGAAGAACAAAGATTATAAATTCATCAAAAATACAAACCCTTGAGAGTTTGAAGTGGAGGACAACAAATATTTGAAAAGTAAAGCAAATATATAAACAAAGAGCTTCATTGCATGCACTCTATCTTACAGTCTCAAATGTAATAGTTCTATAGACATTGTTAACCCTTATATACCTCGTTTTAAAAACACATTTTCCATATATGATACAATTCAATTCATTGGAATTTATAAAAATACATAATATATGATTTTCAAATAAACAAAAACACGTCAATCTGCTTTTGGACTATAATGAGTGCAACATTTTTCTTAAACAAAACACTTAAAAACAAACAATAGGGACAAATGATGTAGAGATTTTTATTCTTCAAATTATTGATGTCTATTACATTGTATGCTTATCTGTTTATAGAATTTTCTAAGAATGTGAAGGGGGCAGAAAGTGGGGATGAAGAGTGTGGGATTTTATATGTTAAACAAGTAATTAAGCCTTGGCTGGTGGTATTTTTAGGATGGATTTTTTTCCATCATAGATTATTGTGAAAGTTTAATTAAGAACCGAAGTAACAGTGAGAGAAAAAATGATCCCCACTGGATTCAAAATCAGGTGAAAAATGTGGTGCATTCTAAATCCCATCAACTTGTTGGGTTCCATGAATCTATATGGATTCATTTTTAGTGGCAATTATACCCCTATAATTAAAAAATATAATCCATATCTATAATTAAATAAAGCAATCACAGTCTCTTTCTTTTTATTTCATTGGGTTCCGTGTTCCCCATTCAATTAAATCAAGTAAGTCTAAAATCGTATTTTTATTTTTAACCTGTATATTATTTACAGGATGATAAAGCTTAGGTAAAATATTAGATTTTTTTAATTTTTAAAGGAGTTTCGATTGCATCCGTGTTGTTGTAGTTTGTTTTTGTTGAACAATTTTTTTTATCAAATATATGAACCGAATCATAAACATGTGTTTCAATTATACACAATTAATTAAAATATGTTGTTTTTGTATGATTGGAATGGAGGAGTCATAAACAATGTGCCTCTTTCTTTATTTTATTTTTTCAAAACAATGTGCTTATTTCTTTATGATTTGTATTTTTTAATTGTTAAAATGAATATATATGTTTATGTATGTTAATTATGATGTGTATCTTACCTTGTGGATTTTTTAATCATACACATAACCCGTACAAATGTGTCTCTTTCTTTAGTCATAAACATTATTTAAACAAAATATGATTTGTTTTATATGATTAGAAAGGAGAAATCACAAACATGTGTTTCTGAATGGTTTTTTTAAAAAATGATTTTGTACCTATGATTGTGAGGGGTACTTCTTCTCTCACTCTTACTACAATATTCAAGACCAAAGTTTTTTTCTCGCACGATCCTGTTAAACCTCTCAATAACAACTTAGGAGAAGAAGACTTCATGATTGATCATTTGTTTCACTATGCGTGTTCTCTCCTTGTGTTTTTTTGTTTTATTTTTGGGTTTTCTCATGACTTCTGTAGGCCATATATGTTGATTCCACAAAATCGCTAATTATAGTGTTGTGCAGTGTAATAGGATCTGAAATTTTCTCTTCCTACTAAGTTTTTGTAATAATGATTTTATATTGTAGAGGTCTCTTTATGGTATGACATTAAAATATCAAGATGGTAGTTCGCCATATCTTATATAATTTTATTCACAAGTTGTAAATAAAATTTTATTAATAGGCTGTGTAGTTCAATTCATATATTATATAATTTGGTTCATATGGTATGCATTTTTATTAAAATATATTGTGCAGTTTGATTATAGGTTGTATATTTAATTCATTTGCTACATGATTTTATAAATTAATTGTGCAATTCGATTCATATGCTGTATAGTTTGATTCATATTTCTATAATTCGATTAATAGGCTTTGCAATTTCATCCATATGTTGTACAATTTAATTCCTATATCATAGATTGTTTTGTGAAGAATCTCAAGTTTGATTTACTAGCATCACGTTTGTTAGTTTTTAAAGAAATTATGTCGAATGAGAGTGGAAGAATTGAAGCCTACACAAGAAATGCAATTTGTCAGACTTTGACAGGTTCTTAGATGATTGACCTATCAATAATTCAAAATTGATTTCATGATGAGCCAAAGTATCCTTTATATGCATCAACAATGGAAGATCTTAAAACAAATGATCCAAATTGTGGATCTTCATTTTTCTATTGATCATGTTGAAGGAATAAGAAATGGGTTGAAAAATACTGATTCAGATAGTAATTGTGAATGTGAAGTTCTATATGATGTCGAACATTCAACTTATGTGTAGTTGTAGAATGTTTTTTTTTTTTATATCGAAGGGACTCCATGTGGCTGACTTTACGGTCGAGCTAGGAAAGCTACCTCTGCCTGTTTGCCCCGGTCCCACGGAAAATTAATGGGGATCCTTTGTAAACATCGCCTTAAAGTATTAATCATATGAATGTAAAGAGCACCTAAGTGCTGCATTTGAAGAGGTGGACCAAAAAGACAAAGGAATGGATCATTTTTTTTATTGTTAATTGTATCTTGAATGTTCATATTAGATATTGTCTCTATATGCAGTTCACATGTTTTTATTAATTTTTAATTTGCATTGTTAGTTTGATTCATGCATTATTCAGTTTGATTCATGATTACTCAAGCTCAAATAATTCATTGGTAAAATCAGTTCATAAGTACAGCAGTTCAATTCATGTGTTGTTCAGTTTGTATCAATAGTTATTCAGCAAAACTCATGCTTTAGATTGGTGCAAGAGTTCTCCAATTGAACTAATCCAATGTTCAGTATTTGAATCTGATTCAATAGTTGTTCAGTTGGACTCATGAATGCTTAAATTCACTTCATACATCGTTTAATTCGATTCCCCACATCGTTCAATTCAATTCAATAGTTGTTCAATTTATTAGTATTCCAGTTTGATTCAATTGCTGTTCAGGTCGATTTATAAGTGTTTCTGTTTGATTCATACATTGTTCAATTACTTACAATAGTCGTTCAGTTCAATTTAAGCGTTGTACAATTCAATTCATGCATTGTTTAGTTTCATTCATAAGTATTTCAATTCAATTCGTTCATATTCAATTTGATTCATATTTACTTCAGTTCGATTTGTGCATTGTTCTATCCAGACCAAAGTTCTAATGTTATTTCTTGGTTAAGAAATTAAAAGGAATTAAAAGGAGAACGATAAAAGTGTGCTTCCATTTCCTTTGGTTAAGAGATTAATCCTGGTTGGATATAAGCCCTAATGGTAACTGGTGTAGGGGAACTGATGCACGACTTATTAAAAAATAATGAGTATTTTTGTCTGATCAATCATAGACATAATAATTCCACATGAAATATAACAGCGGAACATATGCAAAAAAATCACATATAATTCCTTATTAGGTGATGTTGCTTTTGATATCAATAATGTATATGGGTTTGCATATTAAGTTTATTTTTTTATTTTCTTCTATATATTATATTATTTTTATTTTGTAAAACTTATTGTTCCTATCGAATGGGTGCAGAAATATTGACAACTTCTTTCTCTGGAAATAATTTTTATAGAATGTAATCAAGATTCTCTTGTGGAGTCTTTCATCGAACTTTCATTGTGTGGCAATTGAAAAGCGTACACTAGATTCTTGAATTAAAACCGTCAAGCTATTGAATCAATACACCCACACATCCAATCCTATATCAAATTGGAATAGGGGTGAATACCTCATTGCATATCTCGTTACAATTAGTGGAGGGTGACTGTGTTTGAGACTTCAAAAAGAATTGAGTGTAACAACACTCATACATGAAATGATGATGTCCTCTCCTCTCCTGCACCTGAGGAGAAGTTCACATGCATGTCTAGAAAAATTGGTGATGACGCAAGTCATAAGAAAGGAGTCATCTTATGCCGAAATGTTCGTGATGTGTGTAGAAGAGGAACATGGTGTAATGGTAAGAGAATTATTATCTATGGGATGGATTATTAATAATAAATTTTAATTTATGAATAATTTAGTTAATTTGGCCTATAATAAATATTCAAGTACGAACATTATTTTATTTCTTGTCTTCTAAGAAAAATACTATAATTTAAATATCTTCATTAAGCTATCGACTTCTATAGTTAAATAATATTTAACACAACTTATTTATTTAGGTTATTATTCCATATCCACCCCACTTTGTTTAAAATAAGTTGGATTGCTCAGTCTTTATAGTTAATATAATAAAAAAATTATATAACAAATTAAATTATTTTTACCACGAATAAGAATTACATTAAAAAAACTTCAATTTGTTCTTAAATAAAGAACTAAAATCTCAAAAAATATAAACATAAATAGTTCATGACATCTATTACATAAGATATTTGAGAATTAATTAAAATATTTTTGAATACATAATATAAATAGTTCATATGACCAAATAAACAAAAAATTAGATTGAAAATGAAAAGATAAAAGACTGTAAAATATTAAACAACATTTTTTTTGTTTTTAAGGTGGTATCCGATTGATTGTATGAATGGGCGTGTATTTTGAATTTTTCATTTTAACTTTTACCTATGTTAGGAATTAATTTTTACTTTTAGTTCAAAAATCCTAATGACCATATACAGAACGGATTCGTGGGAACCTGAAATCCTTTTTTTTTTCTAATTTGTCTCACCCATCCCACCATCACTTCACTCATTCCATTTTGCATGTAATCATGTTGAAAATCGTGATGAACTGTGTCTAGAATGCCTATTCCTTAAAAAATTAAAAATAAAATACAAAAATAATTTTTAAATTTTAGATCAATTTTGAAAACATAACCATCCAATCTAAAAGCACACCCCATGTCCTACTACACATGGGGAAGGACATTATTTAAGAAAAAAATACAAATCCCTGTATATGTTTGGATGTATAAATGCAAACCTCTATACAAGTCTATGACAGCTAACATAGAGCTGTTTTTAAAACCCAAAATAATTTAATCATCCTTTCCTTTCCGGATGATTTCAAAAAACAACATAAATCAAGCTGTATTCTATTTTTTTAAAATTTCATTAATTATTTTTAATCCATTTGATGTGTTGTGTTATGTTAATCATATAAATTAATATCTATATATGATATATATTTTACAGAATATGACTTAAAAAGTATTATGAAAGTTAGAAAGAACCAAATCAATCACTTTTAAAATTATACAAAAAAAATCTCATTTCACAATTTTAAAAACACAAAATACAAACTTACTCTTATGTAATTAGATCATTAACATATTCCAAACCTCTTAACTTTGTTAAAATATTTCACATTTTTAATTTTGTTGATATATGAATATGTAAAACCTTTTTTATTTTAAATTATTTATTATTAGATGGATTTTGTGATATATATGCCAAAATAATTTGAATATTTTTATGATGAACTCCATTAAATGTTAATATTTCTTTTAAAAAATGGATATGTACTAATGATGCTATAAAATATGTAAATAGCCTAGCAAAAAAATGTGAATAAGGATTTAGAATACTAAAATATCAATTGTTGTATAGTGTATAACACAGATTTAAATTATATATATTATAATCATACACAATGAAAAATAATAAACATCAGGTAAGATATATATATTAGAAATACACTATGATATATACTAATAAAACCTGTTAAAAGATTATTGTTTTGTATGAAAAATAGATTTTTGATTTGGAATAACCTAACAAGGGTCAAAGTAATGTTAATGATCTAATTACAAAAGGATAGGTTAACCTTTTATATTTTTTAAATTGTGAAATGAGACTTTTTTAAATATAATTTTAAAAACTGGTTGATTTTGATATTTCTAACTTTTAAGGAGATTTTTTTTGACATTTTCTCTATATTTTATATATATGAGACTAGGGCAAATAAACAGAAGTAAACTTTCTAGTTTGATCATAAGGTTAATTACAAAATGTCGCTCCTACACATAAAAAAAATGAACGGATGGATCCCAAAAAAAATATAACAAAAACCTTGAGATGTCTGAGGGACTTAAAAATAACAAATTTTAAAAAAATATTTATTTAAAAATTAATTATTTAAAAAATAGCCCACGAGTGAAACATGGTTGCTCGGATACATCAGACTGTCAGAGTCAGAGGGGCACATGTTAAACGTGCAAATAATTAAAACCACATCACCGACACCCCCATAAAAATAAAATAAAATATAATATGATATGATATGATATAATTTAATAGAAACTTTGTTAAGGAGGTCCAAATTCAAGTGAGTATCCTGTATATAGATACCGGATTCCCTTCAACTTATAATTAAAGCTAGTATTTTAAATATGGTATGTGTAACTGTCATATCATTATTCTTTTATAATTATATTTTTTAGTGATTATTTTTCCAATTAAAAATCCAAATACACAAATATAAATAACAACATTACAATCCACACGTGACTAACACTTTTTGGCAAGAATGGTTTGTTATTTGACATAGAAAATATTATAAATACTATAAATTTTAGAAAGAGTAATTTTGTGTATACATATAATTTGAATAATGTTGTTTTGGGTGAAAAACAAGAAATCATGTGTTTGCATTGAATGTGAAAATTAGAAATTCATGAATACTTTTTATATACATTGATGATAAATGTGTTTAAAAAGTGCCTAAGGTGATCACTTGTTAATAGGATCTTATTTTTCAAACCCATTCATATCAAATAGAAACTTTTTTTTTTAATTTTTTAATTTTGAAATTTACAAAGAAATAAATAAGAAGAAATTAAGAGTATTTGATAGATGTGGTAGATTAATCTCTGGCCCTTCTTAAAATACACTCCAAGTCTATTTGAACAAACACTTTTGTAATGTTTAATAGATTGAAGAGAAATAATTATTTTAAACTCTTCACACAAAGGGTGGCAGAGCGAGGGAGAAGGCAAAAACAATATATATTTTTTATTAGTATGATTTATAATGTGATTGTTCTCAAAGGATGACAAAAGCATCTATGCCAAATATTATTGACAGTTTCATGGACTAGAAACTACATAATTTTGAAAGGAATTAGGTACTATTTCGTAAACCTATGGGCTCTTTGGGAGAGCTTTGCATCGAAACATGATTGATAGGATGAGATTTGACGAGATCTAGATAGTGACCTTAACTATTGTTTAACTCAATTTATGTCCCATTTCGTGTACTGAACAATTGTCATTTTTCTTTTTTTCTTACACGTACTATTATCATCTCTCTTCATAATTTGTGACTTTGATTTTGAAATACAAATCATAGTAACATGGGTGTGTTTACCTGCATCTTTTTTATAAGGTTTTTATTTTTATTTTTTAGTTCCTGTAAATCATATGATTTAGTGATTAATCATTCACTATTTCATATTTCAGTTTAAGTCTTTAAATCATATGATTTTCTTTTTAATCTTTGTGAAGGACTAAAAATGAGCATATCTTTTAAATTTAAAGACTTAAATCAAAATATGAAAAAGTGAGAAAATGATCACTAAATCATATATTTTATAGGACTTAAAAGGTTAAAAAAAAACTTTTTATAAATACAATAATATGGCCAATAGGTGCGTGCACATGCAACCTTTTAGAATGGAAAAAGGTCCATTGTTTTTTTTTATTATTTAGAATATGAATCTTACAAGGTAAAAGGAACCTTTTTAAAAACCGTTTGACCGTGTACACATTAAAAGCATTGGATGACCAAAAGTTGTTTAATGAACAATCACATCGATTCAGCCCCTTTTAACATTTTATTATTTTACACAGTCTATTTCATTATTATAAAAAAGACTCACGTAATAAATCATTTGTTATCATTTCTTATAAATTAAAAATCATGTCACATTATTATTTTACATTTATTAATTTATTATACACATTTTAATCATTTTTTTTAGATAACTTATCCATAGTTAGTTAAACAATAATAACATACACAACCAAATAAAAATATAATGTATTTGTTTATTTTTGCTGGATTAGTTATTTATCTCATAATATCTTATATACGTAGCTGAAAATGTTTGAAAACATGCACAATAGAATATCCTATTCAAAGTAAACTATTTTTGTTCTTGAAACATGATATTGGTGGTATTCAAAGTAAAATATTAACAAATAAATATAATCAATCACAAAAAAAAATAAAAAAAATTATGTAACATGCACTACATACTCATGGAAAAGGACTTGTTTGAAAAAACATCCATTCAAACCCCTACTTCCTTGGATGTATTAAGATTTTAAAAACATTTATATGACAGGTAAGATGTAAAAACATCCATTCAAACCCCTACTTCATTGGATGTATTAAGATTTTAAAACATTTATATGACAGGTAAGATGTACCTGTCTTTGAAACAGAGAACAATTTATTCGTCCTTGCTTATCAGACGATTTCAGAAAACAATATAAAATTGTACTTTTATACTACAACCATTTAATCCAATTTTTTTCCAGCTTGCAATCAAAGTTATCTTATTATCAATATCTGATTAGTACAATTGAAAGTAAACATGGATATCTAGGTGGCTGTACTTATTATTACTTTGCTAATTTTGGAAGAAAAAAATCAACAGTTCACAACAGTTTCATGTTAGATCTCACAAAACTAATTCGATATAGAAATGTTAAATAGTGAAAATCTGCTTGGCATGATTTAAAAAAACCAAAAAAAATTGAAATAAAGAAGAACACTAATAAGTGTAGACTGTGTAGTGAACTAAGAATTGTTAGGGTTATACCTTTTAATTGGCTTCCTACATCATCATTTCTTTAATTCTTTTTCCCTCCCTTTCTCTCTTTAATTTCTTTCTATCTTTCTTCCTTTACTTGTTAGGACTTTCAGGCTGTCCTTGATTTTCGGATTTATTTTAGATTTCTAAGATATTTAGTTAGAGTTTTACATATTTTAGACTTGAATAAGTTTGTTAGCTAGACTCTTTTCTAACATTTAAGATTTATTTTTAATTTTTAGTTAAGATTATGTTAATTAAATATGATCTATAAATAGAAGTACCACCACACAATTGTATTTAGGTCTTTTAAAATAAAAAATATTCTCCTTTATTTTTTCCGATCTTTGTTATACTCAATTTTTTTTTACAGTTACAAATGCAGTATTGTATACTTCGTTAGCCATCTCCACTTCACTGTATCGAGGTATATAACTCAATAGAAACTTTTACATTTTTAATTAATTATATACTTCGCATTTTATACAAATGCATACCTCATAAAATGAGATATATGGTTTTAAAAAAAATGAAAACATGTACAATATCAGTTTTAGACTCTGAAATGGATTGAATGTAACATTTTTCATTTTTTTTCTCGTGATTGAAAGAATTCCATACAGATTCAAGGACTTAGCCAAAAAGACATGGATCTTATTCTTCCATTGTGAATTCAAATTTCTTTTAAATCTGTCTTCTGGGTCCGGATCTTGTTAAGAGTGGCTTCTATCAGTCCAATCAGTATCAAACTGCACAATCAATTGTTGAGTACAAGTTTCACTCTTCTATTAGATGCAGTTAGGCATTGAATAAATCATGGATTATTAAGTATCATTAGTATCCAATAGGAGAATGAAACATGTACTGACAATTAACTATGCATTTCAATTTGTGAGCTTATGTAATTTGATCCATAAACTAAGCAGAGTCAATTGATATCAAAGCAATCTAATTTAGGGTATGTGACTAGGCCAGTCCATGGCCCCGATTCTATGGTCGGGTCCACCAGGTCAGGTCTAAATAGGATCAGATAAATTACAAGTGTAATGAGGTCCACCATGACGTGATCCTATAGATTCAAAATCCGACTATAACCTTAGTAATACAGTGTACTTATATAATTTTGGTTAATTTATTTTAATGTTTTGGACAATTGATTTTTGAATTCGTATAATTTGATTAATTTATTGCATTATTTATTTTGATTATTGTTGTGACTCGTAAGAGTTTCCAAAGTAGATTGACACATAGAGGCCACCTCATCAGTGTGGTTAGGGGTGGTATACGAGCCGAACGAGCTCAAGCTTTGACATGTAAAAGCTCAGCTCGTTTATAAACGAGTCGAGTCGAGTTGAGCCGAGCCGAGCCGAGCCGAGCCGAACTGAGCTCACGATCTCAACAAGCATAACATTCTTCTTCATTTTAGGATTTTTGGGGGTTGAAAATAAAATTTTAGCCTAAATGAGCCAAGTTTATGAGCCTAAACGAGCATAGCTTTGTATTGATTAAATGTTTTGTTATTACAAAGGAGTTGAGTCATACGCTTCAACTAAGTTTTTTATAACACAAACGAGTGGAGTTTGAACACAAAATGAAGTTCAATCCAGATCCGTTCGAGTCTTAATCGAATTTTAAAAATTATTTGAAGCTCGTTCATTTATTTAATTGAACGAATCTGAACGAACTCAAATCGAGTTGAAACTCGAGTCGAGCTTGAACGACTTGATACCTTTACCGCCGCTATAGCTTCCATCATAGCAATAATTAACTCCTTACCAACCAGATTTTTTCACCCCCAACAAATCCCAAACTCCCACGTCCAAAAAAATAAAATAAATCCACCAATCAGATTCTCCAACCCCATTGGATTCCTCCCTACAGGTCCCTATAAAAAAATTGCAACACCAGATCCAAGAAAATCTCCGATCAATCACACGCACCCTCTACCCCCACCTTGACCAAAAATAAATTAAAAAAATGGAATCTTGGCTATGTCATCAATCATCCAACTACCACTCCTCAATAAATAAATGAGAAATCATGGATCCATCTTCTCGTCCAATTAAAGATGTACACACCTTTCATTTACTTACACACCTTCGGTGAAAATTATATATTTAAATGTGATCGCACATGTCAACATGTACGACTGCATGTGTTGTTGATGAAGTCCCTCGTATATGATCTGTCATGTGTGACTTAAACAGTGGAACACTCAAATAATCTAATTCTCGTTCGAATGGGATTTGGAAGTTAGTTTAAATGTCAATAAAAAGTAAAAAATAAATTTTCTTTAAATGAATTCCGTTCGAACGATATTCGAATGAATTTAAAATAAAATAAAATAATAACTGTTGAAATAAATTTATTGATCTATTTGAATGTTCAATGTACATTCACATATGCAGCATATGCATATTGAACTCTGACTACACGTGTTGACTGCATATTACTTTAACACATTGGTCAAAACCCTTCTTCTTGCTTTTCTTTTATTTTTTTTATTCTTACCTAACACCCTTTTTGCCCAAACCAAAACATATTTAATTTGATGGCTAGCTTCCTTAATGGAGGGACCTAAAATGGCTTTAATTACTTTGATTGACATATTTGATTATATTGAATTTCATCCCTACCTGAGTACCTGATAGGACAAGAGAGCATCTCCAACGGAACCACTCCTTCGACCACATGGACGAGTGATCGAGGAAAACAAACTCTAACAGGCTCCTCGTGAATCAACAAATCGGGCATGTGATGGAAATACCTCAACAAACGGAGGAGTGAACAATGACCTCCCACAGTGGCCCCATATCATAAAAAAGTCAAAAATATTATTTTTTCCATTTGAATTTTGGTGGGTCCCACATAATTTTTTTTAAAAGAAATTTATTTTGTGTGTATATTTGTAACCGTTACATCTCAACGGATATAATAACTCATCTATTTAACCCTATATATCCTCATTCATGCAATTTTTACATTCTCAATATATAAGTTTTGTTGTTCCAAAATTAAGGTAAATTTTTTTTTTGCTCTCTAAATTTTACATTTTAATGAATTTCTCCTTTGTTATCATTTTATTTTTTCAAGTATAATTTTTTTTAATTTTTTTAATTTAATTGTTTTTGTGTAGACGGATCCTCGTGGTAATGCATTTTACAGTGATCTTCTTAACAATGAGTACTCTTTTGATCTATCTAGTGAATATTTCACTCAACCCTCCAGGTCATCTCAAATTGTATACTCGTGACCATTAATTGAATACCTGACGGAAAAAACACGCCCTTAGTTCCGCAAAAACAGAAGATCGGTCTAACACATTAATGTCGTTAAGAAATCCAGGAAACCCAAAGAAGGTATGCCATATCAAGATCATATGAAGCCTCCGCTTCCAGAATAATCGTTGGTTCATGAACATTACCAGTATACATCCCATGCCACGCAGTTGGATAATTTTTCCATTTCCAATGCATAGAATCAATGCTCCTCAACATCCCGGGAAAGCCACGTTGTTCACCAAGCGCTAACAATCTAGTAATATCTACATTGTTTGGTGGCATCAAATACTCATCACCAAATATTGTAACAACTGCTTTAACAAACCTTTTAAGACTCTCTATGGAGGTGCTTTCATCAATCCTCACGTAGTCATCCACAGAATTTGTTGATACTCCATAAGCAAGCATCCTCAGAGCGGCAATTATCTTTTAAAGTGAAGATAAATTGACAACTCCACAAGCGTCCCTTCTAACAAAATAAGGATCGTGGTTTTCCACTGCTGATTGAATCTGATAAAAAAGAGATTGATCATTCAAAACCTCCTCCGAAATAGATTTGGAGGATATACAGACGTTTCAGCAAAATAGTCGCGATAAAGTCTTTCGTGATCTTGAACTCTACCACGTTGAATGACAGCGTGGCCCAGAACAGAACCAAGACGACGTGATGTACGCCTCTCGTTAGCCTGTTGTTGTTCTTCAATTTCTGTCATTGCTAATAACATTCCATACTCGTCAGCATCTTGTTCATCTTTAAGAATCATATGGAGAAAATTAAATGGTTGCGAGCCATAGATACTATTTGGAGAATGTAGAGAGATAATTGAATTGGATGGATGAATGAAAGATGATATGAGTTTGTTTATAATCTAGCATTAAAATATAGTTGTTAAAATATAACCGTTAAGATGTAGTCATCAAAATAAGTATTACAATATAGACATTACAATATGACAGTTACAAATAGCTATTTAAATGTGACCGTTAAAAAATGGTTAAGATATAACAGTTAAAAAAGAGCCGGTAAAATATGACCGTTACGATATAGAAAATACAATATTATCATTAAGTTATTTTTGTAACTTTAAAATTTAAATATAATTATTTTAAAAAAATATTAATAAAATATTATTGTAGAAGTCATTCAAAGAGTATGGTTGGAGTGGAAGATGTGATTTTAACTATTTACTTAGATAAATGTGCTATGCTCCACTAAATGAAGGAGTCATTAGTGGAGCATGGTTGGAGGTGCTGTGATTTTTTATCTTACCTCGAGGACATGCATGCTTTGTCAAGCAAACTTATGTAAGACAAATTGCCCCCAATAATCACCCGGTTGAAAATTATTATATTTTTAGGATTTTTTTTAAAGATTTTATTTTTATTTTTATAATATTTAGTTAGATTATTATCTATCAGAAGAAAACATCCATCTTTTTCTTTTCTCGTGGATTCAAGAGTCTTCTAAAAGAATAGCATGGATTTTCTTTGTCTCATTAGTCATTGCATCAAATATTATGTTAATCACGTACATTGGGAGATCGTAACGAAATAGGGATTTTTATTTTTAAATTTTTATAAACTATGCTATTTAATGATCGATTTTTCCCTTCTTCATATTTTTGTTTAAATTTTTAACTTTAACCATCTATATCATTTTTAGTTTCTCCGTCAAACATCCGTTCATATCTTTATTTTGAAAAATGAGATTTTTATTTTTAAATCCCTTTAAATTATGTTATTTTATAATCGATCCCTCCTTCCTTCATATTGCATTTTAAATCTCCAACTTCAAACGAATTTTTCATTATTTGTCCATGCATAAAACATCTATCTATTTGGGATCAATGGATATTTAAAATTTCTAAACTACTCATCCCTTATATGAAAAAACCCACAACAAAACCATTTTTAACGTTTTTCTAACCAAGATATTGTTTTTCTGGTTCAGTATATTCTCAACTTCCATAATTCGATACTTCAAATCAATGATAGTGCAATCTCATAGCAAAACATTCTAAAAAAGTGAAAGAAAATCTTGAATCCTTCATAAATGAGATTTTAAATATAAATAAAAACTAAAATAATAGTAGCTTTAATGTTAAAAAAGTATGCAATAATATAAATATTTTAGATTCCTATAAAATTACTAAGCTCTAACACCCTGTTTGGATAGCGGGTTAAAGGAGTATCTAGGGGGTATAAGGGTGGTATAAGAATAGATATACATAGGTTATGTAACAATGTACAATAATATATAACACAGGTTATGTAACAATGTACAATGATATATAACAGTGTCCGAGCATTGTAGAAGTTGGCAAATGCATCAATGTATAGGTTTATATAACTATAAAGATGAATAACAATACTGTACAAGTATCTCAAAAGATATTTTGTTTAACAGTACAACATACACAGTGCAAACTATAATAGGTTATTTTTGGAATTCAAAAAAATGGGAAAAGCACCAGAAATGACACATGAAGACCAAGAAACATGTAATTGCTAACTTAAGGGTGTTATCATGATATACTAAAAATATATAAATCAGTGACCTAAAAAAGGGTGTTAAAAAATACTTGGAATTAATTATCTCAAATATAGAACAAAAATTTCATAAATATGCATTGCATCATTCATATAAAATTTTAAATAAAAACATTAAAAAACATTCATTGTATTATTCATGAAAAATATTTTTTGCAAGATTATTTCGTTAATCTTATGATTTTGGTTTGGAAAAGAAATTTTTTATTATTATATTGATTTTTTTTTCAATTCTCTACGTTTTTATGGTATGATATGATCATATATTACTTTTTTGTTTTTTTTAATATAGGGGGGACAGGTGGGGGGCGGGCTTAAGTCCCAACTCAATACATGGGTCCGCTGGTGGCTGGACGATCGTTTCAGAACTGCAGACGATGTTGCAAAATATATGAATTAATAAGGGTGTCTTTTTTTGCACAATTATACAGGCACGAAACAAAATACATTAAGGGTGCGTTTGGTTGCGCGATTGCAAAATTGATTCTGCAGGAATCTGCGATTGCAAACCTGATTCTGCAGGAAGCTCACTTTCTCAGCTTTTTAAAATCGCAGCTTTTGGGCACTATTTGCCTGCAATTGCTGGATTTAAAACTGCGATTACAAAACTGTTTGGTTGCGCGATTGCAAACGCAGCTTCCTGTAATCGCAATCGCAGTGCAATCGCGCAACCAAACGCACCCTAAGAGTGTGTTTGTTCTTAAACACGAAGGAAAACCGAAGGAAAATCAACGAATTTGAGAAAAAGTAAAATTGACTGAAAAATAAATCGCCCAATTTATACGTTCTTTGCATTTGTTATGATAAGTGATAGAATATAAAAACTGTTGTCTGTACATGTAATGAAAAATGATAAAAAAATAAAATACATGTTTGTGTTATATATTACATAAGAATGAAAAATGATAAAATAAAATAAAATATATTGTTAAAATTATATAAAAAGGCCAATCAACGAAGACATGTCACCTAAAAAAAGAAAGGTTTAAATGAATATTTTTCTTAAGGGATTTTTAGTTTTAAGTCCCCGTAAACTATATGATTTAGCTATCGATCCCTCACTTCTTCATATTTAGGTTTTAGTCCATACATTTAAATGATATGTTCATTTTTACTCCTTGGGAGTAGGGGTGGTAAACGAGCCGAACGAGCCGAGCTTTGACATGTTCAAGCTCAGCTCGTTTATAAACGAGTCGAGCCGAGCCAAGCTTACGAGCCTCAACGAGCCCAGCGTTTTTCTTCATTTAGGGTTTTTAGGGATTGAAAATAAAATTTTAGTCTAAATGAGTCAAGTTCATGAGCTTAAACGAGCATAACTTTGTATTAATTTAATATTTTGATTTTATAAATGAGTTTAGTCAAGCTTCAATTAAGTTTTAATAACACAAACGAGTCGAATTTGAACATAAAATGAAACCCCATCCAGGTCCCGAGCCTAACCGAGCTTTTAAACTTGTTCAAGCTCGCTCATTTATTTGTCTAAATGAACGAATCTGAACGAGCTTAAATTGAGCCTCGAGCCCGAACGACTTGGTTCGTTTACCAGCCCTACCTGGAAGGGATATATTCATAAATTATTTAGTTTGCTTTTTAGTCCCTGGGAGGGACCTATTCTTAAATTATCATTTAAATGTAATGACTAAAATCAAAATATGAAGAAGTGAGGGATCGATAGCTAAATCCTATAGTTTACGGAAATTTAAAATTAAAAATCCCTTTTCTTAATTTATTATAAAATTAAAAATAAGAAAAAGCAAAAATATTTTCTCACATTTTTCACTCTTCCCATGTGGCACAGAAACACCCTGACTGTTCGAGTTCCACACGTGTGAAACACGACATCACGGTGATAACCAAATGGCACCAGCAACATACGCCTATAAATAGTCCTCTCGCACCTCCATCACAAACACACAAATCGAGATATCTCTCTCTCTCTCTAGATCTCTCTCTCTGTGTCAGTCTCACATGGCTCCTACAACACAGACTTCTGTTCATGAGATCAATGGCCTTCAAAACGGTTGTCCAGTAAAGTCTGGCAACCATAAAAGCATTAACAATGGAGGGCACTATGAGGTTCCCTGTAACCCGTTGTTGATGCAGCAGAAGGGGAGCCTGAGGAGCGTTGTTTCCGACCTCACATCGCGTCCCAACCCCGATAAGTCCGTCATCGGCCTCGCTCTCGGCGACGCCTCGGCCTTCCCTTGTTTCAGGAGCGGCCGAGACGCGCTCACGAAACCCGTGTTCGACGTCGTCGACTCGGCTCTCTTTGACGGCTACCCTCCCTCCTTCGGTTATCCCTTCGCTCGCCGGTAACGCCCTTCTTCGTTTATAATTTCTACAGTATTGTTTACAGTCTTATGTATCTCGTTCACTCATACCACTCATTACATATATACCATTTTGAAGTATATACTTCATATTTATAAACTTTTTTTTTTGTTAAATGATGTATATGATTTCTTGAAATTGTAAAAAAAAATAACAATAATAATAATAATGGATTGTGTTTAATATTTTCCTTTTCTTTATCAAAAGTTGCCAATGTGCCCATGCATTTTCATACTTCACGGCTTTCGTCTTTTTAAAGAGTAAAGTAGACTTTGTGTTTTTTAAAAAATATATACTATAATGAATTGTATGATTACATTTATAAGAAATATATAAAAATTTAACGAGATATTTGTCTCCTTATTCGTTGATGTGATAGACAAGTAACGATTGGAAAAATGATTGTGTTTGACAATACCTTTTTTTAATTTCACATTTAAACTCAAACAGAGTCATCCATAAAATTTATTGGAGTATATATAGTTTTCTTCAAACATGGAACTCATTAGATGCATACTATTTTTTAATTAAAATAGGTGCGGACTTTATGTAAGGAAGGATGTAAACGGGGACATGTATAATATTTTCTTTATATATATATATATATATATATATATATGTAAGAAGAAGAGAGAAAATTAATTCTAATATTTTTCAATTATTACATTTTTTATTTTTTTGCATTTGTTTATTGTGTAAAAAATAATTAATTCTAAGTATTTTTTTTTTAACCTCACCAAAGATATTATATATTTTTCTAGATCCTTATGTCTCCTATCTGTTGCTTAATTACCCATTTGGATTCATTGTACACTAACTGTTATGTACTCTGTGTACGTTAGCTATTAACTCATATATTATTACTCATTCCCAGTATATTATTATGTTATTACTTTACATTGTTATGCTTTTAGATATATTTTAAAATCTCTTATATTTTTATAGGGAAAAATCCATAAAACCCCCTGAAATCTGACTAAAATCCATATAATTCCTTGACTTTTCTTAAAATTCATGCAATCACCTGAAAACATCTAGTAAATCCAAATAACCCCCCGAATAAAATTTTCGTTCGTAGATTATGAATATTTTGTAAATATTTCGTTTGATTAACCCTGATTGAAGACACAATATACTAAGGGTGTGTTTGTGCACAAAGTTGAAGGGAAAATGAAAGAAAGTGAGGGAATTTGGGTCAAAGGGAAAGTGGTGGAAAGTAAAATTTTTTCCCTTTGACCAACTTTCAAGGTGTTTGTGCATGTGGTGGAAAAATTTTCCATCACTTTCTCTCATTTTCTCACCTATGGGGAAAGGAAAAATTTTTCCCACTTTTTCTAATAAGACAAAATAGGAGAGGGAAAGTGATGGAAAATTTTTTCTTTTCCTTGTTTGGCACAAATGCTAGCTTTTTAAGTGGTCAAAGGGAAAATCTTTACTTTCCCTCACTTTCCTTCACTTTCCATCATGCACAAACACACCCTAAAAAATCACTACAATGTATTAAAAATGTAAAAAATCATATGAACATGATAATTTTACTATCTTTGGATATATTATAAAACTTTATCCAGAGGGATAAAATCGTCATTCATAGAAGATTTTTCGCATTTTTAACACATTGTAGAGGTTTTTTGGTATATTGTGTTTTCTATCAGGGTTAACCAAACATAATTTCATAAAATATTAATTATTTATAAATGTAAATTTTATTCGGGGGGTTATTTGGATTTACTGTGTATTCAGGGGCTATATGAATTTTAAGAAAATTCAGGGGGTTACATGAATTTCTGACAGTTTAGAGGGGGTTATATGGAATTTTCCCATTTTTATATCATATATGAACCATATTTGAACAGAAGGGAATTAGGAAAAATATGACCGCTAAATTGAGGATGTATGATATGCTAAAAAAGTTAGGGATACAAAAAAAAATGGAATTAATTATCCAAAAACGAAAAAAATATACTGATTTTTATATTTATTATGTAAAAAATAAGTGTAGATCTCACACAAGTTTGAATATTTTTAAAATATTTACAAGACTAATGATATATATATTATTTTATATAAATAAATACATTCATGAATGAATTTAATACATGTATTTTATTATTTGTATATATTCAAGTATATATATATACTTTACGTGATATGGAATCAACATGAATCTCTGCAAAAAGGCTTCTAAAGACTCAAATAAAAAAAGACAACTTGGTCAGTCTTACTTTTTTGGGGGAAACTCTCAAGTCTTACTGCCATGCAGGAGCCATTTAATAGTCTCAGGTGTCAATTAATGATACTTGTCTTCATGTATGGCTGCTTTTTTTTATTTTTGGTGATACATCACACATGTTTGACTATTTTTGTTTTATATATATTAGGCATTTAGACCTCTCTTAAATCTTGGCAAAAGCAAAAATTCTGGGCTATGGTAGGTAGGACTGTTTTAGAAAAAAGCATATGGTAGGCAGTACTGTTTTAAGTGGAAACTTTCAGGGTACATTCAAGGCCACAACATCCGCACACAGTATTAATTAATTAGACCGACTTCGTATAAATCGTACTTCCAAAGATTTTTTTTGTTTTTCCCCTATATTATTTAGTTTAACTATTAGAAATGGTGACAAGATGTTTACCATGACTTTAGTCCCATTTTATCTAACCAAATATTTATTTTGTTAGATGAAACATATGATTTAATTTTTTATAAAAAAATTTGTATACAATTTTTATAAATATATAATTTATTTTATTTATAAATATATATTTCACAAGTACTTTTAAAAAAATGAATAATGTACTTACTAAATATATTTTTATCTCTATTTATCCACTAGTCACTACAAGAAAAATTAATTTTTTGCCACATAACTTTTACCAAGAACACAATTTCGTTGGTAATTATATACTTTTACATGCAAAAATCATATTTTATAGGTAAAAAATGGTAAACGTTTTTGTAGTGTAACTTTGGTAAAAATATTCAAAATGACTTCATTTGAATTATACATATATTGTTGACTAGTAAACAATATATGTATAATTTCATTTAAAAGATACATGGACCGAGAAATGAACTTAAAGTTAAGTGTGTAACTTAGACGGATTAAACCAGACCCAATTTGGGTCATGGACAGGTTCAAGTTGGGATTTTCTCAGAACCCAACCCGGACTTGCGTTTTTCTCATTTAAAATTCACACACACCAACACCACCCCTGTTTGGTTCCCGTGAATCGAATACTCAAGGGAACTAACATTTATTAATTGTGGATCTACAATTTACATTTACATTGGATCACCCCTTGAATTTATTCATTGGATCTATAATTTATTGATCTAAAAAATTATAACATTATTTTGCATGTAAATGGAAGTGGTTAATTATTCAATTTTAATTTTTAAACACACTTTTATATTAAATCTGAACTCGAATCCGAGCCTGCTCGGCCCAACCCGAATCCATACATAACTTGAATTAGACCCGAAACCATGGGTTCATGGTTGGGTTGGCTATGTGGGTTGGATTTGGACAACCTTCTCACTCAATCCAACCCGCCTGAATTGTACTCCTACCTAAAATTATAAAATAAGAAATATTCAAGCTGAATGTATGCATGAAATTTCGTTTCAATAACGCATTGATAAATTCTTTCGACAGAGCTGTGGCAGAATACCTTGGATGCGGAATCAAAGATGGAGAAATCTACCTGACTTCCGGTGCAACTCAGGCGATCCAAGTCATCTTATCGGCGTTGGCCGGCCCGGGACACAATGTACTCCTCCCTCGTCCAGGCTTCCCAGTCTATGCCTCCACTTGTCGTCTAGCCGGGATCGAGCCTCGGTTCTATGACCTCCTACCCTCGAGTAATTGGGAGCTCAACCCTTCCCAAATCATGTCCCTTGCAGACTCCAACACTGTCGCCATCATGGTCACCAACCCCAACAACCCTTGCGGCATTGTCTTCCCCCGTTCCCACCTTCTTCAGGTTTGAACCTCTCGTTTAGTTCACTATATAGTTTATAAAAGAATATATGAGAATTCGATGACTTTATATTTTAGTGATTTTTTATTTTTTATGTCTGTTTTATTAGAATATAATTAAAAAAATTCGATTACCTTCTTTTATAGTTAGTAGGGTTTATTCCAACTTATCTGTATAATTATTACAGTTATCCATACTAAATAAACATGTTTGTTTTTTAAATTTATGATAAACATATTCTTCCCTTATTCGTATGCATAAACTAAACAAGAATTGAAAGTGCATATGCTTGGGTGCAGATAATGGAGGTGGCCGGCAAACTGCACCTACCCGTGATCGCCGACGAAATATACGGGCACATGACATTCGGTGAAGCCAAGTTCGTGCCGATGGCCTCTTTGGCTTCTGCCACAGGCTCAACACCACCGGTTATCACTATCGGTGGGCTGTCCAAACGTTGGATGGTCCCCGGATGGCGCATGGGATGGCTCGCCTTCTCGGATCCTCGAGGGAACATTAGACATGTATTGATTCTTAGACTGTATTTGGATGTGCGATTTAAATACAAAGATTTTTAAAATCTTGCAAACTCAATTTTTGAAAAACATTGTTTTATTAGATTTTCAATCACAAGATGTTTGACTTAAAAAACAAAGATGATGGTTTGAAAGCTACAAACTAAAAATGTATTTGGATTTGTGTTTGAAAATTTTTAACTTTTCTAAACAAGAATATACCCAAACAGAGATCTAAATGGGGGCTTCTCTGCATTTGCAACGTAATCTTTTATTAGAAAATCAATTTCAAATTGTTTTCTATCCAGATTCAACTTCTAATTAATTTTTATTAGCTTTTTTTAAAAAGCTTGATAGAATTGCTTTTTCGGAAATGATTATTCTAATCAATTTAAAATATATAAGCTAGTTATAAAATTGGTTCCAAACAGAGCGAGGCAAACAAATTAATTTTATGAGCTAATATGTCTCTGTTTTGATCTGCTATGGAAGGTCATGACGGCTGTGGATATGCTCATGAATTTGGCTCTTGGTCCTGACTCCATAGTTCAGGTTCAGCTTAACTTATTAATCTCTCTCTTTTTTTTCTAATTATTTTCACTACATGTGTTGTCATAGGCATCTCCATAACTAATTTTGAATATCAAACAGGCTGCACTTCCAGGCATACTATCTAATGCAGATCAAGAATTTCATAACAATGTGTTGAGGTTGTTAGAGTCTGCGGCTGATACGTGCTATGCGAGAATCGATTGCATCGACGCCTTGAAATGTCATTCAAAACCTAATGGCTCCATGTTCATGATGGTAGTCAAACAAGCTTGACTCGTTGTGATTTCATGTGTTATCAATCTATTCGATTTGCATTGTTTGATATCAATTTGTTTTTCTTGTTAAGGTTGAGGTCCAGACGACAATCCTTGCTGGAATCAATGACGACATGGATTTCGCTCGGGAATTAATGGAGGAGGAATCTGTGCTCGTCCTACCTGGTACTTAGAGATCTCTCAAACTTTTGTATAATGTTTATGGTGTGTTTTAGGCCTTATTTATTTGGGACTAATTTTCGAGAGTAGTTTTTTCATAAAAATTGTTCTCAGCCAACCAGTTTGACCGATTATCTAAAAACTGATTTTATAGAAATAGAATCAGTTTAATACTTGGTTCTAAACGGGGAGTTGGAGTTATATTATGAATGAATGTATTACTTCCTTAGAATTATATATGCTATTCAAAATGTTGTTTTTTAAAACTATCGACCATGATAATCAATATGTCTAATGTTGTTCAACCGATCTTGAGCAGGATCTGTCATTGGATTGAAGAATTGGGTGAGGATATTCTTTGGTGCACCTGTTAATATGTTGAATGAAGCGTTTGATCGGATCCATTCCTTTTGTGAGAGGCGTCGGCTTGCTCAGATGTTGGTGTGATGATGTACTGTAGTGAAGGAATTCCACCTTTGCTGGGGAAGGAACAATTATGAGAATCATATTCACATGGAATTATCTATATTTATGAGTCCATTTTGTGTAGTCATATATAATCTATTACTTCGGGTTTTGAAATAAAGTACCAAATTTTATGTATTAATTTTTTTTTGAATTTTCATTGAGTCTTCTTGTTGTGCTAGTCACACATCCTATTTAAATACGTGAAGTGGTTGTGCATAAATCATCAATCAATAAAAAAACGTTTAGCTTTTAGTTAATATGAGAGTTCTCTTTCTTCCTTCTTTTGTGCCTACGTCAAGAATTTGTAGGAGTTGATGTGATCGATTGTCTTTTTTTTAAGATAGGCTCGGCTTGGACCTCTATCAAATCTGGTTGCCATTATAACCCGTGTCCGACCCGACCCTAGACTTCCATTGAAAAACTCTGTTTACATAACGGGTGCCTCTATTTGCACCCCTCAAATTGAGGTGCACACCTCATAAACGGTAATGCACAAAAAATCCGTTTATAATCGGATTTGTGCACACCCATATATTCGGATCCTTCACGACACTCGTAGTGTCGATCATTGACGTTTGGGTCGACAACGGGGGTGTCGCGAGGTTCAGAAACCTGAATCCATAGCATCTGAATCCTTAGCGACACTATCAGTGTCGGCATTTAACATTTAAGTCGACAATACTAGTGTCGCGGGGTTCAGAAACCTGAACCAGTAGCATCTCCATCAACCATGACACTATCAGTGTCGATATTTGACGTTTACGCCGACAATTCTTGTGTCGCGGGCTTCAGAAACCTAAACTCATAGCAGACTAATATGTGTGTCGACATTCTGTGTGTCGACGAGTTAGCTATATGGCGACAGTATCAGTGTCGATACTTACAGATTTTTGAACGATTCAAACATTCACACATTCTCCTCAATCACCTGCCGTTGGATCTCCGCCTCGCCCTCTCCTTCTTCGACTGAACCGGATCCCTCCCCGGCTTCCGCCACGACCACGGCTCCCACTCCACCTTCCTCGGCCTCCTCGTCCGCCACCGCCTCTTCGCCGCCGCCCGCCGGATCCGAATCTCGATGTTCAGATCGTGCGATGCGGGAGACGTTGTTGGGGCTCTCGAAGGGGAGGGTGAGGGTCTGGGACTTGGAGAGGTCGGTGACGGAGATGCGATTGCCGACGGGGAGATGAGTTGGGTGTCGTCGGTGTGCTTTGAGAATGGATTGGAGCTTAAATAAGGGGGTGTTTAAAGAATGAGAGAAAATTTTGATGGGTGTGTAAAAATAAGGGTGTGCACCCCAATTTAAGGGGTGCAAATAGAGGCACCCTTACATAATTCCATTAATTTTAGAAGTAATTGTGCCATGATATGCAAACACTATACAATTTTCATGTTAGAGGAGCATAAACAACTTTACATTCTTATTTGACTACAACCCTTCAAGACTAGTTCATGTTTTTTTTTTTAAAGAAATGATAGACTATATAACATTAAGATAAGTTATAAAGTCTGATTAATTACTTGCCCCAAAACAAGTAAAGAAGGAAAGAAAGCCAAAGGGGCAAGAACTAAGAAAAAAATTGTAATAATTCTCACGAAAACAGGCACAATGATTATACCTTGGAAGAACATCATCATTAAACCGCAAACTGTGTATTCCGGCAATCCATTCTTCATTTTACTACTTTTTCGATAGTTAGAAAATTTGAAAATTTTATTTGTAATTTAAAAAAAAAACTTGAAATCTCATTATTTATCATCACAAAAAATAAAAAAATAATAAAAAGGTTAATAAAATAAATATGAAAAAACAATTGATGACAACACAAGGAGACCCTTAAAGCACAGATGTTAAAAATTAACTTTCAAAAAAATCCGAGAGATTCAAATTGGCATTCATGAAAAAGCATAATAAATAAAAGTCATTAAAAAAATATAAAAAACTATGATATTTCAACCACCAAAACCAAGAGATAGAAATCAAATAATATAATTAAAATATGTGTATTTAATTTATATGAGTACGTACTTAATTTTTATGAGCATAGTTACTTGATTAGCTAAGAGTGTTGTTACAAAATTTAATTTCCCTCCAACATTTTAGTCCCATATAAGTTGATAGAAAATCAAAAGAACATATACTCATATAGAGGAGATATATGCTTTAATAGAAATTATTCTCATTTTCTACATATGTATCAAAGTAATTTATTAAAGTATATATTTTTTATAAAGACATATACTTCATTAGATTATGTACACTATTTTAAAAAATTAAAAACACATGTAGACTGGAATTGGGTTGAAAAAGGAAATGTACGTAACAATTCCATTAGCTAAGTATATATTTTAAAAAAATGTGAGATGTAAACGGGAACTGTACTGAATAAATAATTTTAACATCAATACTTACCTAATACTACACTTTATTTCATTACACATTTATTTGAGAGCCCCTTCCAAACAAAAAATAAAAAAAACAAAACATTCAACACTGCATTCACCCATGCATGGCTTGGGCCTTGGGGTTGCCCGGGCCCCAGCCCACCCCCCTGGCTCCAATCCAAGTTTGCTCATCAACGCTTCCCAATCCAAGTTTGCTCATCAACGCTTCCCAATCCAAGTTTGCTCATCAACGCTTCCCAATCCAAGTTTGGTGCGAGAATGTTAAAAGATACAAAAATAAAGAGTTAGAAATAATAATTCCTATAAGTCAACTAATACTAATATCCTAATAACATATGGAATTATAAAACAGTCAGGTATCGATCCATAGGATTGAGTCAAGGTGAACCCGGCCATGACCGGTTTATTCAGGTCCACCGGGTCGAATCTAATTTGGATTGGATATATTACATGTGTAATCGGATCCAGATCGAGTCGGATCCGGATCTGAACCCGACCCGTTGATAGGCTTACATATGTCTCCTTATATAGGTTTTATTACTCTTATAAAATTAAAACATATGCGAACTGTCAGTAGTGTAGTTTATAACATTATTTAAAATTCAGATATATGTGAGGATTGATCGTGAGACTATCCCTGACATTATTCTTGAAATTATTTAACACAGGATGTTTCGTTTTCTTATACAGAGGACCAAGACTTAAAAAGGTTACATAAAAATAAATAATAAAAACTGGGCAAGTCTTTACTGGACATGCGGAGCCACTCAAAATCAATTGTTCATGTGATTTTCTTTTTCCAGTTTTTGTTTGTTTTTATGTTTTATGTTAGGCCTCTCTTTCTTGACGAAAAAAAGAAAGCCAAAATGCATCTTGGTTTATACGTGCACATATTCAATCATGCTCTCACACATTATTGAATGCATTTTTTTAAACTAGATACATACACGCCTCATTCATTCTAATTTTTTTTTTATATAGTACAAAGGCTCAGGACAACAGTCCTGACTTTTACAATAACTAAAACATAAGCCAACAAGGCCCAGGAAACCCAGCCAACGGGTCGTAAAGCATAATATTTTCATTCATGTTATCGACAGGATTCAATACCCCATCCCCCTTGGAAAGATGGTGTTTCTAACCACTGTGCCAAACACAGTGGGACCATTCTAGAATATACTTTACTAACAAAATTATATGCTTGATGTAAAGATAATAAAAATGATTGAGTATACATCACCATGAATATTTTTAATTTTTTTTAATTAAATATTATGTGTGTGTTTATAGATGCTATTACACATTGTCATATACACAGCTTCTCGTGCAGTGTACAATAAAATATAAATTGTTTTATTAAATAAAACATGTCATTTTATTATGTTTTTAAAAGAGCATATGCAATTAATTACTATATAAGAAAAGTATACATCATCTGAAACTAAAAAAAATAAAAAACAATTTAGCCCAATATTAATTTTTAATCTTCAATTCCATTGTGAATTCTTAAGAAGCATTTGGAACTGTCATATTTTCTTTTCAAGTAACGTTTCTTTTAAGTCATTCAAAGTTCTATTTTTCCACCACGATTTTCAAAGGCAGCTTAGGAGAAAAGGCCTTTCTTTTCAATGCCACTGTCACATCATTTAGTATAAAAGTAAGACAAATCAAATTCCACCACACACTTCCAATAATAAAAATAATTCCCCCAATCAGATTCTCCTACCCCCATAGATTCCCCCCCTGTCAAGCCTCTAGAAAAAAAAACCACCAGACCTTCTCAATTAATCAGTCAGACCTTCTTCTCGCCACCTTGAGAGACAGGATTTTCTAAAAAAGGAGGCTTGAAGAAAATAATTAGACTTGTACATAAAAACTATATAAATAAAATATTTTATTTCATGTTGGTTTTCTTTTTTCGCCCAATCAATTATTTCTTATAAATATAATTATTATATAAATAACTAAAGATAATCATTCCCTGATTGACACGCAAGAACAGTGGAGAGAGGAACAAATATTTTATGAGGGAGTGATTTTAAAAAGTATCAAAATTATGAGAATCCAGAAAAAAAAAATATAAACAAATCACCAATGAAATGTCATAAAAAAACAAACAAAACACACACGTGATAAAAAGATTTTGAATGGTTGAATATATTTTTTTTGAAAGAACTAGATGGATTTCATTGTTTTGAATTTTTCCACATTAATTTTGGTGATAGTGAGAACATGAGAATGTATAATGTTATGCCTCTTTCACATTGTTCGTACTTTTCTTCTCTATCTTTTTTAGTTGTATTTAGTAGGAAATTTATTTTTTGAATTTTGAGGGGGCTTAAACCCACCACTGGAACATATGTTATGTTTCATTGAGATTTATTAGGTCCTATTTGGAGAATGGTTTATGTAACTTTTAGGTTCATGGAAAATTATTTTTTCCAAACATATTTTTAAACAAAAAAACTGAGAGAAAAGGCTACACAATGATTTATGTGAAAAAGTCTATAACATGAGTTTTTCAAAAAATGTAGAGATGCAAATTCATGTAAAATTAAATATAAATTTTATCTAAAATCAATTTTATAATCATACGACTAAACGCAACCTCAGTAGAAATTCTATTTTTTTTTTCAATTTTGAGGGGCTCCTAGCAGGACACATGCATGGTTCCCCAATCCACCTTCTCATTCCATAAGAAAACAGAAAAAGTACGTAACCTTTCATTTCTTCCCCTACCATAAGTCAAAACCTTTCTGCCCCCCCTCTTTTTTTAAAAATTATTGAGCAGCCTTTTTGCTCAAATTAAAAAAACTTTAATTAGATATATGAGATTTGGGCAAAAAAAATAATAATAAAGATATATTTTATTATACAAAATATGAGATTTAATATTAAAAACGTTAATATATGGTTCTCATATTATAGAATCTATATAAAAAATCATAATTACTTGTATATAAAATCACTTTATATTATTAAATGATCAGAAGTATATATAGAACTTGAAGGTGGTTTTTTTCTCTTGATAAGTGTTGTCGGGTTAGAGGTCCGTCTCTAGATGAAGGTTTTGGTCGTCGCGCCTGAAATTCTACATCAAGGGACACCAGTGTGGTGCTGGCCAAAGAGATTCTGATGCTCAAGTCAGTAAAATGAATGAATTGAGAAGATTAAGATGAAGAAGTTGATTGTTCTAGAACCAAAAGACTATAGTATTTTTTGAGTGCTTACTTGTGAATGTCCATTCTCTCGCCCTTTTAGCCGAGTGGATGGCCACGTCATTTCTCACCAAAATGTCTCTATGTCTCAACTGAAATAAATTTATGGTCGATTGCATAAAAAACCTGAACACACACAAAATTTATAATTATGTATTTTAATATTTAAACTAAAAAAAAATTAAATCAAAACTCAAAACTCAAAACTAAAAAGTTTTATTACACGCATTTTTGAAATTTTGTTGGTTTTGATGTTACACACTCTTTGTTACAAAATTCATTCTTTTTTACTTCTATCTCTTTAGTGGGTGATCTTATATGTGTTTATGATTTGAATAATTTTTTTTCTTTTATTAAAATTAAAAGTACATGGTATCTTAAAAAAAATTCAAAAGTAAATATTAAACAGCACAATTTTTAAAATACGTGTAAAGAAAATAATAAAAAAAAGAAAAATCCATATAACCCCCTCTAATCTATCATAAATCGATATAACCCCCTGCCCCGTTAATCAGACGGACGGAAAGCAGATGGAGGGGGTTTTATGGATATAGAGGGGTGATTACAGAGGGTTATATGGATTTATGAAAATTATAGGGGGTTATATGAATTTAAGCCAGATTACAGGGGGTTATATGTATGTTTCCCAAATTTATAATGATCCCCGCAGCGGCTTTGGCAATTTGACTGACTAAAAATGACATAATTTTGAAAGAAACTAGGTTCTATTTCCAAACTCCACAGGCCCTTTTCTTTTTTTTCTTACATGTAGTTTCAGTCTCATCTCCCATCACACAATCTAACTTTGATTTTGGAATACAAATACAATAACAGGAGTCTAGCTATCCTTCACTAATTATGGCGTGTTTGACATTGCAGCAGGGTCGTTACATTTGAAAACTCGTATTGCGATTTGAAAGCGTTGGTTAAGTGTGTTCAAAAACACGAAAAAAATGACTGCGTGTACAGCAATTATCAGGTAGGAAACGTGAACGCAAGTTTTTCGTTTGATTTAGTGGTTGCGTTGCACAGTGTTCACTACTACAAATGTTGTTTTTGGTGGATCTGGCACTTCTTTATATTAATATAGAAATACACTACCACAAATGTTGTAAATGCAATGCCAAACGGAGACTTAAAAAAAATTTGATTGCCGTACATGTCCTGTGCCACTCTTAATGGCTCCTGTTTTACAAATAAAATATAATCAATAGGTGCACATATGACCATTAGGAATGGAAAAAAGTTCGTAGTTTCTATTATTGAAAACCAACAGAGAACATGATTTTAAGAGACTTGAATAAGTTTATTACTCTTTTGTGACTTTTAAGATTTATTTTAAATTTTTGTTTAATATTATATAAATTATATAGATATAGAAATAGAAGTGCCACCACAATTTCTTGCGGATTCAAGCTAGGAGTTATTCAAGAAGATGTGAATCTTCTTCTTCAATTGTTAATTCATTTTCTTTGAAGTTAGCATTTGGATAGGAATTGTCACATTTTCTTTTAAGGTAACCTTTTTTTTAAGTTATTCAAAATTTCATTTTTCCACCGTATTTTAAAACACAGCCTAAGGGAAAGCTTTCCATGCCACTGTCACGTCAATTGGATCTTTAGAAATGATTAGATCTTTAGAAATAAAAAGAATTTATCTTTTAATTTTTTTCATATAACTAAAGAAATTTCATGCAATTCAACTCAAGAAGTTATCCAAGAAGACATGAATCTTCTTCTTCAATTCAAATCATCTTGCATTTGGAACTGTCACATTTTCTTTTAAGATAAACGTGCATCTTAAGTTATTCAAAATTTTATTTTTTCACCGCATTTTCTATCGCTTATGAGAAATTAAAGATGATGATCTTTCTTTTTAAGCCATGTCACATCAATTGGACCTTTAAAAATAATTAGATCTTTAAAAATTAAAAAAAAATTGAAGGAGTTACATGCAAATTCAAAAAGAAATAAAAGAAGAAATGAATATTCTTTCTTCCACTGTGAATTCATTTTCTTCTGGGGTAACGTGAGGAACAATCACATTTTCTTTTAAAGTAGTGTTTCTTTTAAGTTAGTTAAAGTTCTATTTTTTCCAATTTTCAAATGCAAACTAAGAGAAAAGGACAGTGATATTTCTTTTCCTTTTTTCAATCACATCAATTGGTATCGAGGAACCATTGACAAAGTCCTCTTAATCACATCAATTGGTATCAGAGGAATCATTAACAAAGTCCTCTTAATCACATCAATTGCTATCTGAGTAATCACAGTCAAAGTCCTCCTCATCAGTCTGATAGCTCCCACCTCTGCAACAACTCTGCTCCCCAAAAATGTTTCTTTCACTCCAAATTCCACCTCCCACATCCAATAAAACAAAAATTCCCTCAATCAGATTTCCCAATCCCATTAGATCCCCCTGTCAAATCTATACAAAAAAAACTACGACCACCAGTTCCCCTCAATCAATTACCCGTACCTTCTTCTCCCCAACAACAAAAATAAAATAAAAAAAATGTAATCTTGGCTACGTATTCAACCACCCCTCCTCGATAATAATTTGAAAAAAATTGATGGGTCTTAAATCCAATTGATATGAATTTGATACGTTTATATTTGTATCATAATTTTTAAATTTGAATATAAATATGAATTTTTAGACTTGGATTTCTTTTGAAACGGATTAAATATGGATGTTTTTTAGATAATTAACATATTTAAACAATAATATTAAATTAGATAATCAATTAATATATTATAAAAATATGAAAATTAAAATTAAGATTTTAAAATTAATTCTCTCTTTTAAATATTATATAATTAAAATTTATTAGTAATATAATATAAAATAATTGTGATTATTCAACCGATATATTTGAGAATATGAAAATTAAAATTGAGATTTTAAAATTGATTATCTCTTTTAGATATTATACATTTAAAATTTAAAAATAATATAATATATAATAATTGTGATTAATCAACTGCTATGTTAGAGAAATATGAAAATTAATATTGAAATTTTAGAGTTGATTATCTCTTTTAGATATTATATATTGAAATTTTAATATTAATATAATATATAATGATTGCAATTAATCATACAAGATAATAAATATGAAAATGTATAATATAAATAAAAAAATTATAGTATATGTCGAATACGAATATGTTACCCATTAAATACACTGATATTGATATCCATACTCTAAATCTTCGAATATGGGATATTTCCAATTTTTCGGACACGAATTCAATCGGATTCGGATTTTTTTTATAGAAAATTGACAGACTTAGTAGGATTGCAAAATTTTCTAAAAAAGTGACTTGAAGAAAATAATTAGACATGCAAAATAAAAACTCTTTAAATAAAATACTTTATTCTCCGTGTGGTTTTTATTTTTTTTGCCCAATCAAATATTTTTTATAAATATAATTATTATATAAACCACAATATAATCATTCACTGGTCGATAGGCAAGAACAACAGAGAGAAAGAAAGGGAATAAATGTTTTTTGGGGGAATAATTTTAAAAAAGTACAATAAATACGAGAATCCAATAAGAAATATATAAACAAATAACCATCATAAAAAAAATCACACACGTGATACAAAAGATTTTGAATGGCTGAATATTTTTTAAAAAATAAGAGATCTAGGTGGGATTTGATTGTTTTGAATTTTACAACATTAATTTGGTGATAGTGTGAACGTGAGAATGTATAACGTTATGCCTCTCTTATGTTGTTCTTATTTTTCTTCTCTATTTTATTTTAGTTGTTTAAAGGCTGAGATTTAATAGGTAATTTATTTTTTCAATTTTGAGGGGGCTTAAACCCATCACTGGAACACATGTTATGTCTAATTGGTAGGTATTCTTTTTCTTTTTTTCTTTTTCTTCCAGTTTTTTAGGGCCCCCTGGTTCTGCCCCATTCCACCTTCTCATCCCATAAAAAAACAGAAAAAGTACATACCCTTTCATTTTCTTCACCTACTATGAGTCAAAGCCCTTCTTCACCCCTCTTTTGTTAAAAATTTATTTAAAACTCTTTTTGCCCAAATTTAAAAAAAAATGAGATATGGGCAAAAAAAAACAAAAAAAGTAAAAATAAAGATATATTTTATAATAAAAATATGAGATTTACTATTAAAAAAATTTAGGGTTCTCATGTTATAAATCTATATAAAATATAATTAATTGTGTATAAAATCACTATATTATTAAATGAACAGAAGTATGGAACTCATGCAAAATAAATTCCTGGTTGATTGCATATAATCATGATTGAAGACAGACAGAGAATTTTAGTTTAATTGCATAAAAACATTAACACATACAATATTTATAAATTCTGTATTTTAATTTTTAAACAAAAAAACAAATAATTAAATCAAAACTCAAAAGTTCATCCTTATTAGTTACCTATCAAATGAGAAAATGCATGTAATCGTTCTTCTTCTTACAGGAAAAAAATACATATCAAAATCAAGAATATTAAATGTTAGGATAATGGGTAATTATGGGGATAAGTGATGGGATATGGGATAATTATGAAGATAAGTGAGTGAGAAGACATTTTATTCTCATTTGGTATAAAAAATAATTGGGATAAACTACGGACAGTTGTCCTAATTTTAAAATGAAAATGAGGATATTTTGTTCTACATAAAGAATGTGATAACATTTATCATCACTTTTTATCTCAATTTTAACAAATGTAAATATGAACAAAATTGATGGACTTTTTATCCCTTAAAATTAAGATAACTTATCATCAAAACTTTATCCCTTTATCAAACTAGCTTAAAAAATTAGTAACGACATCATCTAAACCCTACTCTTGCAGTTTGTACTTGTGGCTATGTTTGTTTTAATTATTTAATTTTTTTTAAATGCAATTAATGAAAGGAAAAGAGGAGGTTATGTTCTTGGTCAATTTGAGATTTTCAAATTGGGGGTGTTTGGGTTAATGTAGAAAATCATTATTTTGGAAGAGTGGGTTTGACTGGGAAAAATAGATTATTATAAACCTTGGTCCAAATAATAGAAAATTAGTGATATATATTTTATTTTATTCGATCTTCTTGAGATAACTAGCAATGATAAGTGCTGCTGTAAGCCCCCGTTTGGATGTAGAATAAAATTTATTCTTGAGTATATATTGTTCTGAGCATAAGTGTGTATAAATAAGGATAAATTGATTTTGTGTTTGGTTGTGTTTTGAATTATTCTCGTTGGGAATCGTAAGAATAAATGTTTTGTTGTTTGGGTAAAATGTGAATAAAGTATGGATAAGAATTTATAAAAGGTAAAAAGTAATGATAGTTGATTTGACAGGTGATTTATAAGAGGTGATGACAGTTGATTTGACAGTGGACCCATTTATTCTTTGGATGGAATAACCTAGGATAATTTTTATTCTAGGGATTGATTGGAATCCGTATACCACTTTATACCAGTTTATTCTAGCACACTTTATCCAGGGTTATCCAAGCTTTTCAAACACATAAAAAAAATTATCCGGAGTTATCCAAACGGGAACTAAGGGAGGAATCAAAACTGTAAATGTTGAAGGTGCCGAAGGTTAAAATTAGTGATCTCTTTTGACCCATATCAAAAGCAATTCATGACCAACCAAATCGGCAGTTTCTTTAGATACGGATGTGATTGATGACACAAAATAGTGATGCCAGTGATTCCTATTCAATTTTTAGAGGCTAATCATTTCTTAAATTAGTGTCCGAAAAGATGCACAAAAAATGAGAAAGAAACAAATGGAACATTTTTTACCACTCTTTGCCCAAGTTTTGTCGGTTGTTGTCTCGCACTCTATTTTATTTTTCCTCATCATGTTTTTTCTTACCACCATTCAAAGTGGTTTTATGTGTGGACAATTTTGAAAGGAACAAACTACACACACTTTGGGTGTAGGAGGACTTAAAAAATGATAGATTAATAAAATACTTGGAATTGATTATTTCCAATAATTGCCCACAGAATATAGCACCACAACACTTACTACATCATTATATACCTTTTGTTTGTGGCTATATGAATCTATAAGAAATTTTCATGTGTAAATGTATGTGACCTTCAAATAAGATCTCTGACCCGTAGGCATTATTTACGAGGTGTATAAAGGAAAAATTGGAAAATGATATGTCTAACTCTGCGTACACAACCCTCGTTGCTTTCTTTTTTTTAGAAAAAAAAATCCTTCATTGAAGTACACATTAATTAGTATGAAAAATGAAATA
Organism: Acorus calamus; assembly: GCA_030737845.1. Classification (NCBI taxonomy): domain Eukaryota; kingdom Viridiplantae; phylum Streptophyta; class Magnoliopsida; order Acorales; family Acoraceae; genus Acorus; species Acorus calamus. Next base: position 28,247,806 of record CM060872.1, read on the forward strand.
TACACTGAGAACTACTAACATACCATTTTTTGAAAAAGTAAAAAAAATATTTTTATACATTACAATATATACTTGAGAGGGACCTATCCATAAATTATTTATTTTTTTTAGTCCCTAATAGAGACTAAAAAGAAATTATCTTTTAAATCTGGAGACTAAAACTCAAATACGAAGAAGTGATGGATCATTCACTAAATATAATGGTTTTGTGAGGACTCAAAAATATAAAAAAAAACCAAAAAATAATCGTAACATGCACTGCGTACTCATGGAACAGGACTTGATTGAAAAGACATCCATACAAGCCCCTATTTCATTCGATGTATTAAGATTCTAAAAACATTTATATGAAAGGTAACATGTAGCTGTACGTCTTTGAAATATGGAACAATTTATTTGTCCTTACCTATCAGACGATTTCATTGTTATTATTCCATTATCAATATCTGATTAGTATAACTAAAAGGAAACATGGATATCTAGGTGGTCGTAATTAAAAGAATCTCATACAGATTCAACGAGTTATTTTAGTTGTGCTTAACAGAAGCAAATATAACAAATATTTGATAGAAGAAAACATAAATACAAGAGATGACATATATTTAATTTAGTTCGGCCTAAACCTATATCCATGGGACTACAAAAATAGTAGAACATTCACTAATAGTTAAGAGTTACATACAAACCTCCACTGTAGTATCTCTCTAACTATCTCTCTCAACATCCATTAGAGTCCCTATATAATACAAATGTATCAAATTAAACCAAATTTTAAAGTCTCTCTACCTTAGATTTTAAAGAAACAAATATTAACAAACTATTCCTAAAATCTTTCAATAATCTAAGAATACATGAATCTTCTTCTACCATGGCGAATTCAAGTGTTCTTTTGAAATTTTTCTTCCCTCTGTACACTTCTATGCAAACACGTGGAGGCCACCACCTGATTAGTTTGGTAGCTTGCACCACTGCAATAACTCCACTCAACAATTGCCTCACTACCTCTTCACCAAAAAAATATAAAAAAAATTGCCTCACTACCCAACCAGATTTCTTCACCCCACCAATCCCATGTCCAATGAAAAAATAATCCACCAAACATATTCCCAAAACCACTAGATGCCCTTCCCCCCCCCCCCCAAGCCTTCCATAGTAACAAAGTTCGTGTACGACCCCCCGTGTATATTTGTAAATCATACGAAAAAATATGGAGATAATTAGACTATTTTCTAAAAAATTTAAGAATTAGTATGTATTAATGAATTTAATATGCATTATGTTCGGTACGGCATGTTTTATACGTTTAATGTCTAATCGAAGTACTTTAACGAATATTCAAAAAAATAAAGAGTACTTTGTGACTATGCCTTCAAGCCCATAGAAAAAAAAACTACAACACCAGAGCCCACCAAATCAGATTCAAACACACCAATCAGATTCCCCAACCCCATTGGATTCCCTCCTACTACAAGTCCCAAAAAAAAATTGCAACACCAAAACCCCACCAAATCCCAATCAATCACTGGTACCCTCTTCGCCCCCACCTTGACAACTCACAGAAAAAATACAAAATTTATAGGGGATATTTAATTTTAAGTACAGCTAAACTATGCTATAAAGTGATCCATCATTTCTTTTTCCATATTTCATTTTTAGTCCCTCGAATTAAACATTCATAAGAATATTACATATGTCATTTGTTTGAGAATGAGATTTTTATTTTTAAGTTTCTATAAACTATGTTATTTAATAATCAGTCGCTTTCTTCTTAACATTTCATTTTAAGACCTTAACTTCAAACACATTTTTCTTTTTGGTCTATGGACAAAATGTTATTATAATTTTGATATTTCAAACTTTTATACAAAATGTTTAGTGAGATATCTAAAGGAAATCTGCATTTTCACTGTTAGTTGTTTAGTGATAATTTCAGTGTTATTCAACACTACATATACCCATCCAATCTGAGATTGCTCTCTCTTATAATCTTACTTGTTTAATTGAGATTTATTACATAAGCGGAAGAAGAATGATTAGATAAGCAAATTTTGAAGATTTTTGAATTAGTGAATTTTGATTTAAATGATTTTTCTTGATTGAAAATTGTGAAATATCAAATTAGATATTTTGAGTGTGTTTAGAATTTTAAAATTAAAAATTTAGATACCATTAAAATATTTATTTTGCATGGTTATAAACTTTTATTTATTTAAAGATAGTGATTTTATGTGAATCTAACATATCTATAATATTATTATTTTATATTTAAGCTATTATTATTTTAGTTTTATTTATTTATATTTAAAATCTTATTTATAAAGGATTCAATATTTTTCTCAACTGTTATAAAATCTTAACTACGCTATTGCACACCATCATTGATTTGAAGTATCAAATGATAGAAATTGAAGATAGACCGAACCAGGAAACCGATATCTTGATCAAAAAAATATTGAAAATGGTTTCGCTGCATGTTTCTTTCATTTGGGGATGATAATTTAGAAATTTTAACTATCCATCAGCCCCAAATAAACTCACACATTAATGAAAAGACATTTGAAGTTGGAGATTTAAAATGTAATATAAAAAAGGTTGGGACCATTCAATAATAACATAGTTTACAGGGACATAAAATAAAAATTTCAACTATCCGTCAATCTAACAAAACGGACATTTGGCGAAGGTACTAAAAATAAAATGGAATGTAAAATTTGGGACTTAAAAAAAATATAAATATTCAAAACATCTATCATCAAATAGTATAGTTTAAAAAAACTTAAAAATAAAAATCTCAAAATGTAATATTGGCTGCGTATCCAAGTATCCAACCACTATTCTTTAATATAAAAAAATACATAGATCCATCCACCTTCTCATCCCATAAAAAATATAAAAAATACGTACCCTTTTCATTTTGTGTCAAAATCCAAGTATCCAACCATTATTCTTTAATTTATATATGACACCCTTTTTGTCCAACTCAAAGAAATCTTAATAACTTGATGGTTAGACGCCGTAATGGAGGGACCCAAAAAAAATTTAAATTACTCTGACATTTGATCTGAAATTTCATGCACCTGATAAGCATGGGAAACTTATGTAAAAAGACACATTGCCCCCAACATATAATTGTGTTTGAGGTTGAATATTATTATATTTTGAGAATTTTTTTATTTTTGATTTTACTTGGGATTTTTAGAATATTTTATTTAGATTGTTATCTATTTTATATTTGAATAAATTTGTTAAGACGCTTTATTGATTTTTAGGAATGATTTTATTTTTTAATTAAGAATTTGATAACTAATCGTGACCAATAAATAGAAGTGACATCATAATTATGTTATCAGATTTTCAGAAATATAAAAAATTCTATTTCTTTTTGGTGGAATTAATGAATTCAAGTCGAAGAAATAAACATCAATCCTTTTCTTTTCTTGTGGATTCTATGGTTTTTTTAACCCCCGTTTTAATTAAGAAATAAGTTATTGTGAGGTTTATATCTATTTCAAGAACAGATAATTTTATCAATGGAATAAGGTTTGGTTGTGTTTTTTTTTTATTCTTATTAAAAACGTAATAATAAATGTTGAGTTGTTTGTTGATGGAAAATAATATATATGTCAATAGTTTATTTGATGTGATGAAATGTAATTTTTTTATATTTAATGGTGGACCTCACCTTCCATGCGAATAGATAAATTGGTATAAGCTTATCTGATGGACCTAAAAAATATAAATGATTAAAAATAGGATAATGTTATTTCCAATAATTGCCCACGTAATAAAAGCAACCATATCACTTACTACATTATCGTGGAAAATTGACAGTCCTTTTTGTTGGACTTTATATGTATTTACATTAAAAAAAAAATTCTGTACTGTATAAACACAGAGAACTTTTAAATAATGCATATGAGCTGTCAACATTTTTTAGGAGGTGTATCAAGGAAAATGATATATGTTCAGCTATTTGTGTAACCCATTCTCACCATCTTTCTTTTTTTAAAAAAAAAATATATACATTTACTCATATATATTTTTATAAAAAAAATAAAGTATACATATAAAAAAAAATTTCTCTTTGAAGAAACATGAAAACTAATTTTCACACACTATGATAGTATTGCAACATATACTATAAGTATATTGTACTATGGTAGTGTATAAACGGCTCTAGGTAGTGACAAATCCAACACTGCAAGTATACTGCACTATGGTAGTGTATAAATCCAGTCAGTATGCGCATTTTCCCGCCAAAATGCCCTCAACAATGGTCCCACACGTATAATAATAAATAGGCTACGTAACAATGTACAATAATATGAAACCAATGGCGGCTCCATTACCCTGTCAACAGGTCGGGTCTGGGTGGACCCGGACCCAACCAGTGGCAAGACCAGGTGGGTCCGGGTCCAATCTAGGACCCAGCGGGTCCGGGGAAATGTGAACTCGGACCCGTCGGGTCCGGGTCGGGTCCGGGTCTGACCGGACCGGGATGGTTGACAAAAAAAAAAGAAAAAAAAGAGGAAGAACTCATGTATTTGTTTGTTTTATCATTTTATTTGAAAAATTTTGTAATAAAACATTATTATTAATGAGATTATGTTTGAACATAATCTTATACAATTCAAAAGAAGTAAATGAATTATTAAACAATATCCAAAACAATAACCACTAACATTATTACCTAAACAATAAAAATAACCAAATATTCATATTAACCTAAACAACATTCAAAACAATAAACACTAACATATTAACTAAAATAATAAACATAAATGTTTATTAATTTACATTTAAAAGCTGATTTAATTATCCAAAGACGATTAGTCAATTAAACAATCAAGTTTTTGCAAGTTGCAACATAACACAACAAAAAAAATGTTATTTATATTATGACTCAAACAGTTAAGTAAGAAATAAAATTAAGTAACAAAATACTAATGAGCATATATTAATAAAATAATCGCTCGGGTCCATCGAGGCGGGGTGGACCCGGACCCGATCCGTTTGTTTGTTCGGGTCAACTCGTCTATATTACCGAATCGGGTCCGGGTCGGGTCGGGTCCGGGTCTAGAAACCTGTTGACAGGCCTAGGCACCATGTGTCATATAGCTCACTCATTCTGTCTAACATTGAACGTACGAGAATCTGAACAAGCTCAAATGCATTTTTTTTTTTGGAATGCCTATAAAGATCGAGCCCGAACCAAACATTGTACGAGTATCTGAAAAGTTGTGGGTCGGGTATGTGTAATCGGGTCCGGATCGGGTCAGCCTGACGCGTTAACAGGCCTAGGCACCATGTGTATATTTAGTCAAATGGTGCTTTCTGTGTTGTTTCTTAACATGTGAATAGTACGTACGAGAATTGTAAAAGTTGACAAATGCATTTTTTTTTTGGAATGCCTATAAAGATGGACAATAATATTGTACGAGTATCTGAAAAGATTGTCTATCAACATTTTAAATAAAGGCATAAGCTATTTTGGGGTTTATACCTATTCCAGGAATTGTTGACATTAATGGAATAAGAGATTTTGTGTTTGGTTGTGTTTTCAGTTATTCTCATTAAAAAAACGTAATAATAAAGGTTGGAGTGTTTGGTTGGAATAAGATGAGAATAAAGAGTAAAAAGTTGATTTGACATGTGGACCCCATTGATAAAGAGGTTGGGTGATTTGATGTGATAATATGTGATTTGATAGGTGAGTCGCCTTATTTCAGTGGATGAATAACACAATTCCATGGGTAGACTTGAAATACAAATACCAGCTTATTATCTCATTATTCCGCATAGCACCCCCTTATTCCGTCTATCCAAACACCCTTTTAGCCTTAAATTCATTCCGCCTTTATTCCGCTATTGCTAACTTAAGGGTGTTATAATATGCTAAAAATAAATCAGAGGCCTAAAAAAGGGTGTTAAAAAAATATTTGAAATTAATTTTCTAAAATATAAACAAAAATTTCATAAATATGCATTGTATCATTCATATAAAATTTTAAATAAAAACATTAAAAAATTCATTGTTTCATAAATAAATAAAAACATTTTTTGCCAAGAATATTTTGTTCCTCTTACGATTTTGGTTTGGACATTATCTACTTGATTCTACATGAGAAATAGAACTAACAAAATTTTCAAAAATTATTATTATTTTTTATTATGATAAGGTGACTTTTCTTGACCTTTTTTTTTTTCCTGATTCTCTATGTTTTTATTGTAGAAACATAAGCTATTATGATATGGTCTTTTTGATACAGTGTTTTCAGTTATTCTCATTTTTTTCTTTTAATGAACAAATTTACCTTTCAGTGATTGGCATTTATAAAAAAACAAGATTTTATGATTTAAAAAAATTAATATGTGCACATTTTATGCAATAGTTGCATAGATGCATTACTTCAAATAAGGAATGTATACAAGGACCATGAATTGCAATCTATTTTTGCACTACATAGTTTTTTTTAAACGTTGAAATACCTGCTCTTTCTTTTTCTTTTTGGCGTAAAAGTGAGACTGCTTAATGGTGATTGAATGGAGTGGCGGTGTACCAAAAGGTAAATGGTAATTAGATTTTTCATAAACAGCCAAAATGCACGTATTCCCCTTAATTCCTCTGTAATTCCTGTGAAAAATATATTTCTACAGTTAAAATTGGGGGAATTTATATTTTTGTAAAAGGAAAATTTAGATTTTTCATAAATACTTGTGAAAAATATATTTCTTTAAAAAATTTATTTTTTAAAATGACCTCATCTTTAAAAAAAAAAAAAAATTACTGTAGCTATTATAAAAAGACTGACTTTTCTTAACTTTTTTTTCTTTTTTTCATGCGGGCCCCTGCTCGAAGAATGCTACACTGTATAGAAATAAACCGTGTAACACGTAATACACATCATGGTGACCATTAATCCCGTGGAACGGCGAAATTTGCCTATAAATAGACACCTCCAAGTCTAACACAATCACACAAATCGAAAACTCTCTCTCTCTCTCTCCCTCTCTTCTCTCTCACACATGGCTCCTACAACACAGACTTCTATTGATGAGAATGGTCTTCAAAACGGTTGTCCAGCAAAGTCTTGGCAACCATAAAAGCATTAACAAAGGAGGGCACTATGAGGTGCCCTGCAACCCATTGTTGATGCAGCAGAAGGGGAGTCCTGAGGAGCGTTGTTTCCGACCTCACATCGCGTCCCAACCCCGATAAGTCCGTCATCGGCCTCGCTCTCGGCGACGCCTCGGCCTTCCCTTGCTTCAGGAGCGGCCGAGACGCGCTCACGAAACCCGTGTTCGACGTCGTCGACTCCGCGCTGTCTTCGACGGCTTACCCTCCCTCCTTCGGTTACCCCTTCGCTCGCCGGTAACGCACTCTCTCGCTAGCTTCCACCACTCATTGTATCGAAGAATTTTTTTTACATATTTTATAAATAATATTATTCAATTTTTGGAATTACATACGTACATATGATTTTTTAAAAAATAAATATATGTGTGGTTTGCATTTTAAATTATAAAATAGGATTATGCCTGATATTTTCATTTTTTTTTAATTAAAAGCAGTTTTGTTTTTCAACGTGCCCACTTTTCATACTAAGTCATCGGCTTTCATTTTTTTTGAAGAATAATATATTTATATTTTTATAAAAAAATATATATTCTAATAAAATTATATGGAACACATTTATAGAAAGTATGAGGAAATTTAACGAGATATTTACTTCGTTATTCGTTAATGTGATAGACGAACTAACAAGAGGTATGAAGACTAGGAAAAAAGATCGGGTGTAACAAGACTTTTTATGTTAGCGTTTTTACCTCTTAGGAAAAATTTTCACCTTCTTAACCCAAACGAGTCGTCCATACATATCTTTAGAGTATGTTGTTTTCTTCAAAAAAATTAGACCTCATTAGATGCATGCTATTTTTTAATTAAAATGGGTGCGGATTGTTATGGTAAGAAAGGCCGTAAATAGGGATATGCATAATATTTTCTTGTTTTTAATATTTTTTTGTTATGTAAAAAAATGAGAGAAAATCAATTCTACTTTTTTTTCAATTCTTACATTTTTTAGTTTTTGTATTTGTTTATTGTGTAAACAATAATAGGAAAATTAATTCTAAGTTTTTTTTTCAGAGTCACCCACCTGTGTATATTTTTCAAGATCCTTATGTCTCCTTTCTGTTGCTTAATTATCCATTTGGATTCACTATACATTGTTATCTACTGTGTGTACTTTAGTTATTAACTCATATATTATTATTCATTCCCTATACACTGTATGTCACCCTTATACATTGTTATGCATTTAGATATATTTTTGAAATCTCTCATTTTATCATATATGAACTATGTTTGACCAGAAGGAACTAGAAAAATAATACTGCAAAATTAAATTGATCGATGATCTTTCATATGCTCAAGAAGCTAAGGGATATAAAAATAAAAAATTGGAATTAATTCCCCATACTGACTTTTATAGTCCTTTATTGTGTATAAAAAAGTGTAGATCTCACACAAGTTTCAATATTTTTAAAAATATTTACGTGATTAATGATATAATTAATATATTATTTTATATAAATAAATGTTTTCTCGAATAAATTTAATATATATATTTTAATACTCATATGTAATCAAGAATATATATATATTTTTTTTTACTTTACGTGATAGGGAATCAACAAGAATATATGCAAAAAGGCATCTAAGACTCAAATAAATAAAAAAAGACAAACTTGTCAAGTCTCATTTTTTTTTGGGAGCCATTTAATAATCTCAGGTGTCAATTAATGATACTTGTCTTCATTTTTAGCTAATTTTGTTTTATATATATAAGACCTCTGTTGAATCTTGGCAAAAGCCAAAATGCATATACAGCTGGCTTACATATGGTAGGTAGTAATACTGTTTTAAGTGGAAACTTCCAGGCTATACATGTAAGGCAACAACATCCACACACGACTAAATAGACCCATCACATGTAAATCGTACTTTCAAAGTATATATATATATATTAGGTAGGTGACAAAATGTTTCATAGTCCCATTCAGGGGTCGGAAACGAGCCGGCCTGTGGAAAAATAAAAAAGGGCCCAGGTCCTACCCACGGTCTCGAGCCTGAATGGGCCTCAAGGGTCAGACCTGGGTTCTGGCACACAGGCGGGCCTACAGACCCAAATTATAAAGATATTCTTCCTTTTGATTTTTTAATTTTAAGTTTTTCATTTGTATATAATATTAAAATAACATAAAATTTAAAGTATAATGTTAAAAAATATATTTATATATATTGAATTTTTAAAATAAAAATATTAAATGAATTAATTACTTGAAAAAATGAATAACTACATGTATCTAACTAGATTGTTATCTACAAAAAAATCAATAATTTGTATAATTCAATCACAATTCAAATAAAAATTACATGTTACTAATTTAATGGACTATCCTCCATGGGCCTACGGGCCAGCCCAAATGGGCCGGGTTCGGGTGGGCCTCCGGGCCGGGGCTGGGCCCCCAAACTAGGCCCAAGCCCAGCCCGCGAACGCGTTTCAAGCTGCAGATATATTTTTGTAAAAATGCAACTTAATTACAAGCTGTAGATATATTTTTGTAAACAAATGTTTAAAAACTAACTTTTTCATAATACGTGAACCGACAATCTTTTGAAAACTCAATTTTTGAAGAAAAATTAATTCTCAATCACATTTTCAAATGGGTCTTAAAATTAAAGAGAGATCTTAAAATCTAATGGATCCCTCCTTTCCCTCCTATCCTCTTAAGATCTTACAAGCCCCCTGTTTGGTTCACGTATACCAAAGATTCAGTGGATCTAATATTATTTTGCATGTAAATGGAACTGGTTGATTATTTAATTTTAATTTTTAAATACTCATTGTTAATATAAACCCGAGCCCAAATCTAGGTTCGCCCGACCAACGCAAACCCGGACATAACCCGAATCCTACGTAAACCCACGGGTTCAAGATTGGGTTGGCTATATCGGACTGGGGTTGGTTCAGGTTCAGATAAAGTAATTTGATTTGTGAGTAGTTTTAACAATCCTCTAACCTGACTTAACCCGTCGGAGTTGCACATCTATTTAAAATTATAAAATAAGACATATTCAATTAAATAATGATTTAAAAATTAAATTAAAAGTGAAGTTGAATCCTGCATGAAATTTTGTTTCAGTTAAGGCTCCGTTTGACAGCACGATTGGATAGGATTCCGCTTTTTGAAAAGCTAAAATCCCAAAATCTTGCAGCCAAACGGGTCGGATTCCTGCAGAATCAAAAGCTGGATTCCTTTTAATTTCTCTCTCGAAATCCGTGTTTTTAAAAGCTCTAAAACAACGCTTTTTAGTCGGAATCGATTTTTTGAATTGAAAAGCAACTTTTTCTACTAAACATTAAACTCCTTTCAAATATTGATTCTTGAATTAAAAAAAAGCATCCCAAAAAAGTCAGGGTCTAAAATCATCTTAAAAAACAGCTTTATTCTAAAATCTATTTTTCAATCTGTGTTTCCAAACGGAGCCTAAGTGTTGATAAGTGATTGTGACATAATCAATCAAACGCTCATTAGTACATGGTGACAATGTGAAACATGTAAATTCAGCAAGTGAGTTTAGTGTGTTTGGCAATGTTGATTAGATTAAATATTTTTTTGTATTAAAAAGACAGATCTAATTAGGATTGTTTAATTTGTTTGGCATTGTTGACAGAGCTGTGGCTGAGTACCTTGGATGCGGAATAAAAGAGGGAGAAATCTACCTGACGTCAGGTGCAACTCAGGCAATTCAAGTCATCTTATCAGCCTTGGCTGGCCCTGGACGCAACGTACTCCTTCCCCGTCCAGGCTTCCCGGTCTACGCCTCCACTTGTCGTCTAGCCGGGATCGAGCCCCGGTTCTATGACCTCCTTCCCTTGAACAACTGGGAGCTCAACCCATCCCAAATCATGTCTCTCGCAGACTCCAACACTGTCGCCATCATGGTCACCAACCCTAACAATCCATGCGGTGTTGTCTTCTCTCGCTCCCACCTTCTCGAGGTTTGAACCTCTCATTTGGTTCACTGATACAGTTATAAAAGGATAGATGAGAATTCAATGACTTTAGATCTAGTGATTTTTTGAATTTTATGTTTGTTTTATTTGAATATAATTAGATTATACTATTACCTTTCTCTAAAATATAGGTATTAGGGTTTATCCTAACTTATCAATGTATAACTAATAGACTTTATTCATCTTAAACAAACATTTTTTTTCCTTCATTTATGAATAAACCTATCCTTCCTTTATTCACTTGCTTAAACTACATGGGAACCCTGAAAGCTTATTAATACAATTTAATATTCATTTATGGTATACATAAAAAATGGAAGTGCATATGCTTGAGTGCAGATTATGGAGGTGGCCGGAAAACTGCACCTGCCGGTAATCGCCGATGAAATATATGGGCACATGACATTCGGCGAAGCCAAGTTCGTGCCGATGGCCTCTTTGGCTTCCGCTGCAGGCTCAACACCACCAGTTATCACTATCGGTGGACTGTCCAAACGTTGGATGGTCCCTGGATGGCGCATGGGATGGCTTGCCTTCTCTGATCCCCGCAGAAACATTCGACAGGTATTGATTCTTGGATTGCATTTAATTAGATGTGAGATTCTTAGAATCTTGTAAACTCAGCTTTTGAAAAGTATTGTTTTACTATTTTTAATCGCAAGAATTTTTAGCCCTAAAGAGAGTCTACCCACATATCTAATTGGGAATAGAATGTTAATTGGTCTGTGTTTGCAAAGTTTGTAGACAATCAAATTCAAATTGTTTTTTTTCCATTTTCAACTTCCAATTTTAAATTTTATTAGCTTTATAAAAAGATGGATGGAATAGCTTTTTCATAATTGATTATTTTAATTAATTTAGAGTGTAAGCTATTTTAAAAATTGGTGCCAAACAGGGTAGGCAAACAAATTAAATTTTGAGCTAATGTGTCTCTATTTTGATCTGTTATGAAAGGTCATGACGGCTGTGGATATGCTCATGAATTTGGCTCTTGGTCCTGACTCCATAGTTCAGGTTCAACTTAACATAATCTCCCCCTTTTTATTATTTTCACTACATATCCTGTCATGCATGGCCATCTCCTTAACTAATTCTGCATATCAAACAGGCTGCACTTCCAGGCATACTATCAAATGCAGATCAAGAATTTCATGACAATGTGATGAGGTTGTTAGAATCGGCAGCTGATACGTGTTATGCGAGAATCGATTGCATCGATGCCTTGAAATGCCATTCAAAACCTAATGGCTCCATGTTCATGATGGTAGTCAAAATGCTTGATTCATCGTGATTTCATGAGTTATCTATCTATTCAATTTTCATTGTTTGATATCAATTTGTTTTTCTTCTGAAGGTTGAGGTCCAGACGACGATCCTTGCTGGTATCAATGACGACATGGATTTCGCTCGGGAACTAATGGAGGAGGAATCTGTACTCATCCTACCTGGTACTTAGAGATATGTCATACTTCTATAAACGTTTATGGTGTGATTTATGCCTTATTTAATTGGGACTAATTTTCGAGAGCATTTTTTTTTCATAAAAGATGTTCTCAACCAACCAGTTTGGAATCGATAATCTGAAAACTGATTTTACAAAAATAGAATCTGTCTAATACTTGGTTCTAAACGAGAAATTGGAGTTATATTATGAATGAAAGTGTTGCTTCCTTAGAATTATATATGCTATTCAAAATGTTGTGTTTAAAAACTATCGACCATGATAATCAATATGTCTAATGTTTTTCAACTTATCTTGGGCAGGATCTGTCATTGGATTGAAGAATTGGGTGAGAATATTCTTTGGTGCACCTGTTAATATGTTGAATGAGGCGTTTGATCGGATCCATTCCTTTTGTGAGAGGCGTCGGCTTGCTCAGACGTTGGTGTGATGTTGTACCGTAGTGAAGGAATTCACCTTTGCTGGGGAAGGAACAATTATGAGAATCATATTCATATGGAATTATCTATATTTATTAGTCCATTTTGTGTAGTCATAAATAACCTATTACTTGGGGTTTTGAAATTAAAGTACAAGATATTTTAGTAGAGTTTTTATCCCTATTAAAGGGAACCAAATTTTATGTATTAATTTTTTTTTGAATTTTCATTGAGTCTTCTTGTTGTGCTAGTCACACATCCTATTTATATGTGAAGAGGTTGTGCATAAATCATCAATCAATAAAAAAACGTTTAGCTTTTAGTTAATATGAGAGTTCTCTTTTCTTCCTTCTTTTGTGCCTACATCAAGAATTTGTAGGAGTTGACGTGATCGACTTCGTCTTTTTTTTAAGATAGGCTCGGCTTGTACCTCTATCAAATCTGATTGCCATTATAACCCGGGTCCGACCTGACCCTAGACTTCCATTGAAAAACTCTGTTTACATAATTCCATTAATTTTAGAAGTAATTGTGCCATGATATGCAAACAGTATACGGTTTTCTTGTTAGAGGAGCATAAACAACTTTACATTCTTATTTGGCTACAACCCCACAAGACTAGTTCTTTTTTTTTTTTAAGGAAATGATAGACTTTATGACATAATTAAGATAAGTTATAATGTCTAATTAATTACTTGCCTCAAAACAAGAAAAGAGGGAAAGAAAGCCAAAGGGACAAGGGCAAGAGCTGAGAACAACACACAAGATGTATGTGTCATCACCTCTACCCCGAGAAGAAACCTGAGAAAAGAAATACTAGAGAATTTAAAACAAGACCGAAAAGGGGGCCAGGTGAGACCCAACCCTCATAGCCAAGGTCAATATGAAGCTCTCCTCTTTCATATTACTGTTTTCCAAGCTTACGATCATTAATCATCAAATTCCAAAGGAATTAACTAATAAAAAATTGTAATAATTCTCACGAAAACAGGCACAATGATTATACCTTGGAAGGACATCATCATTAAACCACAAACTGTGTATTCTGACAATCCATTCTTCATCTTCTCAATAAGCTCTTCGCATTTCCAAGGCAGTTTCTTCCCCTGGCATCCTCACTTCCACGAAATATCCTACTCCCGGAATCAGTCTCTTTCATTAACAGGGGAAGAACCATAAATTAGAATAGGGAGCGCCAGAAGGCCAATAGACCCAGAGTAAAAAAAAAAAGTATTTTTAAACTAATATAATTGTATAATAATTTAAGATAATTAAAATTGACGGATAAGATAAAGACCGGGTCTTTCAAGTAATTGACTATTTAGATAGAAAGTTATTTTTTCTACTACTTTTTCCATAGTTAGAAAATTTAAAAATTTTATTTGTAGTTTTTTTATAAAAAAAAATTGAAATCTCATTATTTATCATCACAAAAAATGAAAAAATAAGAAAAAAATTAATAAAATAAATATGAAAAAACAATTGACGACAACACAAGGATACCCTTAAAGCACAAATGTTAAAAATTAACTTCCAAATAAAATAAGAGAGATTCAAATTGGCATTCATGAAAAAACAAAATAAATAAAAATCATTAAAAAAAATATAAAAAATTAAGATATTTCAACCACCAAAACCAAGAGACAGAGATCAAAAAATATAATTAAAATATGTATATTTAATTTATATGAGTACTACTTAATTTTTATGAGCATAATTACTTGATTAGCTAAGAGTGTTACAAAATTTAATTCCGAAGGAAAATCAAAAGAACATACACTCACATAAAAAAAAACATACTCATATTAACGAGGTATATGTTTTAATAAAAATTATTCACATTTTCTACAAATGTATCAATGTAATTTATTAAAATATATATTTTAGTTTTTATAAAAGATGTACACTATTTTTAAAAAATTCAAAACACATGTAGACTGAAATTATATTAAAAAAGGAAATGTATGTAACAATATCAAATATCTAAGTATATACTTAAAAAAAATGTGAGATGTAAACGGGAACTGTACTGAATAAATAAATTTTAACACCAATACTTAACTAATATTACACTTTATTTCATTACACATTTATTTGAGCGCCCCTTCCAAACAAAAAATGAAAAAAAACATTCAACACTGCATTCACGGATTCACCCATGCATGGCTTGGGCCTTGGGGTCGTCCGGGCCCCAGCCCACCCCCCTGGATCCGCCCCTGCTCATCAACGCTTCCCGATCCCAGTTACAACCTGAAACCCAGACCAACCCGACCCAATCAGACATGTCCATTCACCAGGACAGACTGAAGCCTGGACCTACCCGACCCACTCTGCTGGTTCAAAATCAACAGCACATTCACAGCAAAATTTCAACTTTCCCCATGTTAATTCCAAACTTAAAACACCAAATCAAATCTTTCCCTACTCCGATGATTAGCAACTAAAGATGCACCATCTTCACAGTATGCCCACTCTCCCCTTTCTCTTCATTTCTTTCTCATCTCAGTGCCAATCAACCAACAACGCAGGTTACAGCAACCATACAAATACATCCCTGTTTAGAACTCCGGCCCTATCTCATCCCTTGCAGTTATGGCAAGCCAGTATGTCCCACACGAATCCTCGTTGGCAATGGCCTGGCAATGAGTCCATCGGTGACCCATCCAAGCACCTGCCCATCTTGTTGCACATAATTAAACTCCCTCCACACGTAATCCAACGATACCCGCAACCTGCCCCCAGGCTTGCAGTCTTCAGCAATGGTCCTTGGCTCAAGCACCGCATTTCTTTCAAGCCAGTACAAATAGTTTACATGGAACACAGATTTCAGCATGTCCTGCGGCGATGAGCTCTCTTTAAGAATCACCTGGTCATGACAAAAAAGTATTAGTTACAACCTACATTCCTAAAGATCTCTAACAGGCAAAATTTCTTTGACCATAAAGGGATAAATGGAAGAACATTAAATTCTTCCATTTGTTGGCTTACACAGAATTTCCCTTTGCGTTCTGCTAGCATGTACCCTTCATCTCTGAATAGATCAATCAAAGCAAGAGCATCCTCCTTGTTAGTGACAACTTCACTAAGTTTGGATCCCAGCTGCAACCGTCGATCAATAAGTGTTGCAGCATACTTGGCTTCAGCTGAAAGTATATGAGGACCACCCTACAGAAATACAAGTATGAGCACAAAACATAAACAAAGAATACAAAGTTAAACACTGAACAAAACCAAGAACAGTCTTCATGAAATTTACATTCACCATTTAGTAAAATCACCCAGTACCCACTGCATTATGATTAGGCCTGTCAACGGGTCGGGTCCGGGCCGGGTCGGGGTGGACCCGGACCCGACCCGGGCTTGGGTCCGTCGGACCCGGGTCCTGGGTGAGACCCGGCGGACCCAGCCAAATGAGGACCCGGGTCCGGACCCGGCGGACCCGGGTCGGGTCCGGGTCGACCCGGGCAGACTGCTGACCCTGAACCCAACCTCGTTTTCAAGGTCCCCCAACACATCGTCCCTCCTCCTGAAGAAGTCCTCGTCCGAGCTCAAGCCTTCGCTGCACTACTTGTATACGAGGGTGGTGTCGAGCGTACAGATAAAGGATGGGTCGCTCTCGTAGCGGAGGTAGCACCCGTCGAGTTGGATGGTCGCGCCGAGGGCGTCGGGGAGCAGAGGAGGGAGAGTTGGGCTATGGCGATGGCGCTGCTAATACAGTTGAAGCACTCAGGATCCGGGAGGTTGCCGCCGCATTGGTGCCCACGTCTAGGAACAAAGACGAATGAACCTGGTTTTTGAAAGGCCGAAGTGGGGTTAGGAGTTGGAGGAGAAGGTGTTGTAGGTGGATTGGGAGGGGAGAACGAGATGAGAGAGGGGAGAACGACTTTTCATTTAGGGTGGCGGCTGCAACTTTTCATTTAGGGATTTAGGGTTGGAATGAAAAAAAGGGTAAAGACTAGTCATTAGTCATGGGCCCCGGATGGCTAGATCTAGAGGCCAAATGGGCTGGGTAATGGTTGGGTTACTCATGGGCCCAATAAAATAGAAAGTTAAAAATACTAGTCAGTAGTCATTGCTTATTAGTTAAACTTATTACCCATCATTTTTATTTACACAGAGGCCAAATGGGGCGGGTCCAACGGGTCCATAGGATCGGGTCGGGGTAGACCCGGACCCGCCCCATTTTAAGGTTCGGGTCCTTCGGGTCGGGTCCATATCGGGTCTCGGGTCCTTCGGGTCGGGTATTTGACGCCTTTTATCGGATCGGGTCGGGTCCGGGTCGACCCGCGACCCATTGACAGGCCTAATTATGATTCACAAGACCATACCAGAAATAGATAAAAATTGATCAAGAACCGTCTCAATCCTTGTCCACCCTTACAGGAGGTCATGTGCAAGCACTCACATTGAAAACCTGAAGCTACAAAACTGAAACACTTTTTTTTTGTGTATGAAATTGCACTATAATTACATGCACCAAAACTAAATCATATACTGATGAACCGATAACTGGAAATGATGATTTGTGACTGCAACCAAGACTACTGTACTTCTTTCTTGGTTAAAAAATATATATATCCCCTGAAAATGCGAGATCATGCATGGAGCAGGATATTTTGATCCACATAGCTGGAAATCTAGTTATACTAAAAGCTCAGCAAAACTAGAATTTAAATATTGCAGACATTAATACAAAACATTAACCAGTCAGCAATGGACTACAGATGAATAATAACAAGTTGATTCAAGTTTGAGCACACGGCAGTAACAACTCAGGAGAAGAATCCTAGATCCACTTGCATAATATATGATACAATATATTTAGCTTGATTTGCAATTAAAAAAATAATTAATAATCTCTTCCACAAGCTCAAATGGGATTTGTAAAATTTACTACACATTCACACAAATAAAATTTAGCCATGACATGGCAAATGATATAAAATGTAATGGATTTACTCACTTTATGTGTAGGATTTACATTGACAAGTTGCAGAGCAGGGAACAAAGGTTCCTCATCATTGACCTCTTTTACAGAAGGAATTTGACCGCTAAGCAGGTATTCACTGAACATTAAACCTGTTACAGAATGCATAGGCAATATTAGGATCAATGCCTCGCAACAGAGAATAGACAACACCATCAAAAGATTTGATACGCATCTCATTGATATTCTATAATTCATCATCATCAAAACGACGTCTTCCAAATTCTATAATTAAGCTACAGACAAAATTGATCTGACAATTTTGCCTGAGTTATTTGTTTCTGCAACTCATGTAAAAGGGATCTGACATAAATTGGTCTGACAAAAGAAGAAGAAAGTTGAAACTCCATATTTCAGAGATCAGTATACATTTCATAGCCTTTTTAATATTGATTCCTAGTTAATAATATCTCGTTGTCAAGGTAGTTATCAACTAATTTGGCTGCTGAACTTGTAGGAATGGTTCTTCAAAAAGTTATGAGATAGAACAAGGGGAGAAAAAGTACTTGGTCAAATGAGAGGTCGTGGGTAACAATAAAAGGGTGGGTGGTGCCGGGGTCTGTAACCCTGATGCTATTGAAGTGAATCTCCTATGTAAATGGCATTGGAAAGGCTTGGAGAATGAGGGGCTGTTGTGGAAAAGGATGTTGGAGGGAAGATGTAGATCCAGAAGGTGATGGGTGGAGAGGTTCCCAAGGCAATCAAACCGACTCAAAAATTTGGAAAGGAATAGTTGGGATTGCTGGAAATTTCATGGAGGCGATCAGATGGCATGCAGGCAGAGGAGACAGGGTCTTTTTTTGGCAGGATGTTTGGGTAGGAGATGTGTTCTTTGTTTTCCGGCCTGTTTGTGGTGTGGCAGTATTGGTCCACAGATGGGGTTCGTGAGAAGGAATTTGATTGATGAGGAAAACAGGGGATTTCTCCAGGCTGCTGAGCATGCTCCAGGCAGTAACAGTTCCAGATTTTGAAGTAGACAGCGTGATATGGGGCCCTCAGCCGAGAAACGATTTTCTGTACGGAACTGCTATACATTTCTTAGAAGGAATTGACCACCTCAACTGATTACGGTTTCCAAATCCAAAGAAATTTGGGGATGCAAGTTGCTTCTCAAAACAAAAAGGGCTTAATTGGCTGATGTATCAAAGGAGACTGTTAACCAAGTCTTATCGACACAAGTGGGCTTCCGTGGAAGAAGTTCTATGTGGGCTCTGTGGGGGTAGTGAGGAGACTACTTAACACACACTGGCTACTTGTCCGTTTGTGAGGTGTGGAATAAGTTGATCTTTTGGGATTGCAAATGACTTTGATAGAGTTCCTACTCTTTTTGGGTTTGTAGTCGGGCATTCTCTTCCTTAATATAATTATGGGGCAGAATGTCTGTTTTTCGCTAAAACAAAGGGGAGAAAAAAAGTACTTACTTGCACGATAAGGATTCAAAGTCCTCAGTTGGATGGATTGGTATGATTTGAGGTTGCAAAACATGTGGACTGCAGTAACTGCAGTGAAAGAAGCAATGGCGAATGGTGTGGACGTGCTTATGTAGTTGGCCAGGACTATCCCAAGCATGATACCAACAAACTTACTCACCATTCCTTGAGCCTCTCCTTTAGCAATGACCTACAGTTAAGCAAAAATTAGGAAACAGAAGTTCTAATAGGTGCGTGATAAACGCAATAAATTACTGCTAATTTCATTATAAGGAACAACAAATTCAACAAGAAAAATGAATTAAATGATAAATAATCTTCAAATTTCTAAGCTGAGATTGTTAAGTAGCTTAATGACTGGTATTATGTTGATGGAGATTGTTAATAAGCTTAATGACTGGTATCATGTTGAGGAACACGTTCCATAACATGGATGCCGAACTCACCTCTGCAAAATTCCTTCTTGTGGCAAATCCTGCACAGAAACAGCTCCTGGTAGCAGCCTGAAAAGCAATACAGAACATTCATGATGGTAGATAAAATGCACAAACTAATTACAGAAAAAAATGAGCGATGAAAGAGTACTAGAACCGACAAAGGAAGCAAAAGCATGAACAGTCTAGAGTTGCATTGTGATAGAGATTCAAAAAAACACCCAATACCGGGTAGGACCACAGAAAACTAGAAACTTGATAGCATTCTCAAACATATGGTGTATGTGCATTCGCAAGCTTTATTGAAAATATAGCATTACTCAGAATCTGGAGAGAAATAGTGATGTGATCTTGACATCGTGGTAATTATATGATTGCACCTTACACAAGAACAAGCTTGATGTGACTTCAATTAATCATATGTTATTGTTAACTTGATAGTATTATGTGACAAATGTATGACAGTATCCAATGATCACGAATCACATGTAAGGCAAACTTTTTGTGGCATCCATAAAACGCAAAGATTGGACAAGGCCTAAATGCAAGCACGTAGAGGCATGATGTGAAACAATTAAGAATTGAGAAATATAATGTCTCTGTGATGTTTGGCCAAATATGTCAACAAGGAGGACAAAGGGAAGTCTGATATTTCATGTGAATGTTCATGCCTTCATGGATCATGCTATTACAGCTAGATGAGGACAAAGGGAAGTCTGACATTTTATGTGAATGTTCATGCCTTCATGGATCATGCTATTACAGCTAGATGAGGAAAAGACAAAGGGTCATGTCCATGAAGATATGCAGATAACATTTTGAGGAATGCCTTGATATGGAAAAGATCATGTACTAATCCTTTCACTGACAAAAGGAAGGTGAAAGTAAGTCGATTTAATGACAAAACTAACAAGCATAACTAGTACAAGCATGCAAGGGCCACATGAATTTTGTACGGCATTTTTTTACAGATATAAAACAGCATGATAACATATGGCAAACTAATACCTGAATCAGAGCAGCAGCAGAACGACCAGCACCAGCAGCAGCACCAAGTGTAACAAAAAGATTAGGGAATGCGGGAGTCAGAAGCTCCAATCCATATGCAGCATTCTCCAGAAGATCAGCAAAGAGCCTCCATCCTTTGGGGTTAACATCAAAGTGGCGGCCAAATTTTGACAGCATAATTTTGCTGAGGTATCCAATGCCATCCTTAAGGACCCAATTCACAGCTGCCGCTGTTGGAATTGCTCCTTTGCCCAGTCCAACTGCATAAAGTAAAGCCTGATAATAAACAGATTGACATATGTCTGTAAGGAAAACCATCACCAATTCAGAACAGGGATAGATGGTGTAAGGAAATGCAAGATAAAACAAACATAACTAGCACGGCAGCACACCAAATTAATTGTTGATGATATGATGTTTAAATGAATGAAGTCAGGCCACCAGCAAACTCATAATTACAAACAGTCAAAATAGATGCTCTCCTGTTGTCAAATCACTTCAATTCCATGGGCATCATATAGAAAACTCCTTATTACAGCTTTTAGGGATAAAAATGTCTTCTTTTGTGTTGATTTGGAGACTTGATAGAACTGGATGTTACATTCTGAGGGACTTGAGACAAGCACAACAGTTCTTGTTCTTAAAAGTGAATGAGGATGTGCAATCCAAATATTCAATGGAAAGGAATATAAATGATCGTTAAAGATGATTTTGAGAGAATGTGAGAGAGATGATAAACAGACCTGGGTGGAAAGGACGCCGCTGATCTGGCTGGCGACACCCTGGACTCCTCTCCAGAGGGAATACTCGAGGTAGTCACTGCTGACGCTGTCAGGGTACCCCTCCGGCAACAAAAGCCTCATCAGAAGATCCTTCAGACCATGCCCCAAACGCAAAGAGTGGTCCCTCCAGTTCAACCCCAACAGAGAAAAGACTGGTGGGGCAACAAAGGCATCCTTGGCAGGGTCAGGGATAAGACAAGAAGTTCTCTTGCTCCCCCTCACTTCCCAGATGAGATCATCATCACCATCATCACCATCGGTGGCAGGGGTCCTTGCAATGGCCGGTGAGAGGTTAAAAGAGCCGCATAAAAGGGACAGTAGGAACACAAGGACAGTGGTCTTAGTAGAGGAGGACCAGCACCACCACTTGGTATCACCAACAACCCTGCCGCCATAGAGGCTGGGAATGGAGAGAAGCAGATATGGCAGCGGTATATTAGAATGGTCCCACCACCAACCGCCCTCAAAAGGGTTCCACCCATCACCACCACCACCGTTGTTATTGTTGTTGTTGTTGGGAGGAGGTGGTGGTTGAGTGAATGAGAGAGATGTGATGGGATATGGAAAATTATCTTTTCTGCCTCCTCTTTCCGGTTTTGATACATGAAATTGGATAGTTGAAGAGAGATGAAGAGGTGGGGTACCAAACCAAACACGGGGGAGATTATGGTGCCGCCACTGGAGCGGGGTTAATCGGCCATATGAAATCATTGTCTCTGCCATCCCGTTCATTGTTTCATTACATTCTTCGTTATCTGTCTCTGTTTTTTTTTTGAATAAAGTCAACAGTGTTTTTTTATAAACTAATTCCCATCATCTGAAAAAAAAAACACTGCAATGAATAAAATGACAATTGAACAGAAGTATATATATTCAACCAAACCTATCAATGTATAACCTAATTGAAAACTACCATTCAATCATTACAAACCACTCAATCTAACACTTATCAACTACAGCATATAATAACACAATATACAATAACACAATGACCCAGTTAAATTCTCCCCATATAAGCCAAACCGATGTTATCAAAATCTGATTTTGACAAGACCATGCTTTCACAAAGAAAAACCTCACGAGTTTTATGTGCACTGTAACATCAAAAAACCAAACATACTAAAAAACAAACGATTCAACAACTCATATATATATAGAGAGAGACAGACAGACATGGTGGGACCGTCGGAGGGGCGGTGCCTCTTTCTTGCAAGCCATGGATGGTGAGGTAGAAAGCTTGGGAAATGGGAGGTTTAAAACCCCCAAACTCTGGTTCTTCTCTTCCATCTCTAACCCTACTACTTTGATGTTTTTATTTGTGGTCCCAAAGATGACACATCATCAACAGAAGGGACTTTTTAGTAATTTTCTCATACAATTACATTCGAATGAGACAAAGGGGTTTCTAAAAAGGCAAAGATATACCCTCTACCCTACTTAATTTTCCCACAACCCCAAATTACCAAAAAAACTAGTTTTTTCATTTTTTTTGTAGTCTATTGTCCCACTACCCAGTTCAACAAGGACACCATGTCTGTCTGTCTCTTCTGATTCTACAATATTGTGTTCATAGACTAAAGAGCTAGAAAACTACATCCAGTTGAAGCGCAAAACAGAAGAATCTGGTGCTCGACTTGGAAATCACTTGAAATATTTAATGTTGAACTCTATCCCACATCACAGCTTTGATTTCTGAAAAGAGCAGAAGATTGAGATCATTATCATTTAACAGGAAAACATATACTAGTTGGCAAAAAACATACAAAAATAGCTAAGCTAACACATACATACACACACACCCCACCACCAACAACAACAATAAGTGGCCAAACATTCACTGATGCCAGGAACAACAATCACAGAAAGCTCAAGAACCTGAAAACAACATGCAAGTCATAAGACTCAATAGTACTGTCTCACTCCAACCTTCATCAATGGGTTGTTTTGTTGATCCCAACACACATTCTATGCAGTAGACACAAAAAGATCTCCCATTTGGTCACTTTTTTTTTGTGGCTGTCTTTGTTTGAGTTTGGGGTGATCTCAGAAGTAGTATGTAGTAGATGGATCTCACTTTAATGGGTTGGGTGCATTCATGAATTGGACCCCTTCAGATTTACAAAGCCAGAATGTTTAGGTATTGCTTTATTTTAAAAAAAATCTGTTATTGGTGACCAAGGACTGTGTGTATTATGGCCCCCCAATAAGATGACAAGGTTTACAAGGTTTTAAAAAAATGCTGGGACTTAAACCCATAATATCTTAATTAATCAATCAAAATTGGATTGTTCCTCCAATGTTTCAGGAAATAATCCTCAAAACTACTATTTTAGGTCCTGAAATGAACGACCAAGTAACATGGAAACCTGATACTCATAGGATTGTTCATTAAGCTCAAGCATAATAGGTTTCAAAGAAAAAGTGTTACCCAACAAAGGAGTAGCCTTATTTGGGGGACAGGAAGTTTTTCCAAAATTCAGTTTTTGTGCATGTCGAGCCTTGATTAAAGAACTATCTACTAAACTTAAAATCTTTCACAAAGGCAAATCTATTCATGACACTTGTACTAAATGTAAAGCAGTTGAGGAAGATATAAATGATATTTTCTTCTTCCATTGCTCTTATTCTAGCTGGATTTGGAAATATTATTCATGTCATGCTTGACTGCAAGAGGAAACAGAACCAATTCTCATTGATGAATCTGCCTGAACAATATAATAAAAGAAAAGGGCAAGTTAGACTGAATGCCAGACTAAGTTTCTCAACTATTACCTGGTATTTGTGTTAAGTTGCATCTCATCATCCAAAAATCATCTCTGCACTGTTGGAGGCCCCCAGAGGAATGATGGCTGAAGCTTATCACAGATGACTTCAAAACACCTGAGAAGGGTGGTATTAGAGGGGCATGCAGAGATCACACTCTCTCTATTTAATTTGTTATTGCTGCTAGCATTCAAGTTCAACCAGTTCACCAAATTGAATCATCATCCAAACCAAACAAAGAAGCAATCATAAAAAAAGTGAAGATAGATATTGACCGATAAGCAAACTCTTAAGGAATGTTGTTCAAACTTCCATACCATAAATGTAAATTTAGCCTGATACTAACCTCGTCAAAGCTCGGTTGACTGAGGAGATTGTAGATGATGTACACTAGATGCGTCTGGAATCTACAAATAACATTATTTTATGTTATTATGTGTTTAAATAACAACAAATCTATAGTGGTATATGTAATAATTCACATGTCCACTACTACAAGGTTATGTGCAAGCTTGTAGTGCTGTTTGTGTTGCAGCTTGCATCTCACGAATCTTATCCATCATTTCTTAAGAAGGTCTTGATGATTTAGATGGCCGCTCAAACAAGTCTGTTGGGGAGGGACCAACAAGTAAAGGGAATTGAAGAAAATGGACTAAAATACACATAAATCATCATTCATATAAGACTGATAAACTCAATATCTTTTTATAAATATGTAAACTATAAATCTGATAAACTCAACATTTTTATATATGACAATTTAGAATAGATAGTGAAGTAAAACATCCAATGAACCAAAAGTACCCAATTAGAGCAGTAGTTAATCTTAGGTGTTTTCTCCTTTAGTTTCTACTTAACCATATTACAAATAGATCCGAATTCAAATACAAAATCAAATCAATTAAATCCCTTTTTAAAAAAATTTCTTCACCATAAACTCATTTGACCTTAGATACCAAGCACCTATAACCAGTATCGTATTCAAAAAGAATTCGCACAACCTAAAACACACATACACGCACAAACCAAAGATATCTAGAAACCAAAAAGAGCTTCCAAAAGCATAAACAGACGATGCAGATCAGCTAACATCGATGAATAACGATCACAGAAAGAACTCGATCTAAAGAAGAAATCGAACAACAAGCAGAGAAACATTTAATCCAGTTAAAAAACAAAAACCAAGTCAATCCACAACTTTAGCCGATCGCAACCACAAATCCACCACAAAACATATATCACCACCTGATCGCAACCACAAATGAAATGCTAATCAGCCAAAAAACACGAAAATGAACCGGATTTCTTAGTTCAAATGAATGGAGCGGGGGAGAGAGAGAGAGAGAGAGAGAGAGAGAGAGCGAGAGAGTTGGAGCTCACTGAGACGACACGGAGTTGAAGCTCGTCGAAACCTGACGACACGGAGTTGAAACTCGCCGAGATCAGACGACACGGAGTTGAAGCTCGTCCAAATCGGACGACGGCGTATTGGACTCGCCGAGGACGATTGGAATCCTCTGCGGCGGCTTTTGTTTTTCTAAACGAGAAAGAGGAACCCTAGAGAGATGAGAGTAGTGGTTGAATATAGGCCTGTCAATGGGTCGCGGGTCGACCCGGACCCGACCCGGACCCGATCCGATAAAAGGCGTCAAATACCCGACCCGAAGGACCCGAGACCCGATATGGACCCGACCCGAAGGACCCGAACCTTAAAATGGGACGGGTCCGGGTCTACCCCGACCCGATCCTATGGACCCGTTGGACCCGCCCCATTTGGCCTCTGTGTAAAAAAAAATGATGGGTAATAAGTTTAACTAATAAGCAATGACTACTGACTAGTATTTTTAACTTTCTATTTTATTGGGCCCATGAGTAACCCAACCATTACCCAGCCCATTTGGCCTCTAGATCTAGCCATCCGGGGCCCATGACTAATGACTAGTCTTTACCCTTTTTTTCATTCCAACCCTAAATCCCTAAATGAAAAGTTGCAGCCGCCACCCTAAATGAAAAGTCGTTCTCCCCTCTCTCATCTCGTTCTCCCCTCCCAATCCACCTACAACACCTTCTCCTCCAACTCCTAACCCCACTTCGGCCTTTCAAAAACCAGGTTCATTCGTCTTTGTTCCTAGACGTGGGCACCAATGCGGCGGCAACCTCCCGGATCCTGAGTGCTTCAACTGTATTAGCAGCGCCATCGCCATAGCCCAACTCTCCCTCCTCTGCTCCCCGACGCCCTCGGCGCGACCATCCAACTCGACGGGTGCTACCTCCGCTACGAGAGCGACCCATCCTTTATCTGTACGCTCGACACCACCCTCGTATACAAGTAGTGCAGCGAAGGCTTGAGCTCGGACGAGGACTTCTTCAGGAGGAGGGACGATGTGTTGGGGGACCTTGAAAACGAGGTTGGGTTCAGGGTCAGCAGTCTGCCCGGGTCGACCTGGACCCGACCCGGGTCCGCCGGGTCCGGACCCGACCCGGGTCCGCCGGGTCCGGACCCGGGTCCTCATTTGGCTGGGTCCGCCGGGTCTCACCCAGGACCCGGGTCCGACGGACCCAAGCCCGGGTCGGGTCCGGGTCCACCCCGACCCGGCCCGGACCCGACCCGTTGACAGGCCTAGAATGGTTGTTATATATTGAATAATAATAATGAATGGCTGTGATGTTTTGAGAATAATAAGAAGTGGACTCAATGTAATCAACGGCTGTGATTGTTTGGATTCAAGAGTCCGCCAGGTTTTAAAAAAAGTATTTGCGACCTACATATAAGAACCCGTCGTTAATAAAACATTTTATTCATGGTCGCAAAAGTTGTCAAATATTTGCGACAGCGTGATCTTATGGTTTATGTGCGACGGTATTAGTTACCGCCGCAACAAATCTGAACGCAAATACCACTTTTTCTTGTAGTGATATAATCTTCTATTTCAGCAAAAGATTATATAATTTTTTTTTAACTAACTGGTGGCCACATTTTATATAAAACTAACATTAAGGACTAACATTAAGGCTCCATTTGGATCCGCGTCCCACCCGTGTTAGTGGTGGTGGACGCCCGTGGAAACGAACGCGGACACAAATGGCTTTGTTGCGTCGCTGCGTCGAGAACTCACACACCGTTTGTCGTATCTTGTTTTCAGCCTATTTGTCTCGCGTTTCCCGACGTTGTGAAACATAGATTCTCCCACCGTGGGTCTTCTCCCCGTGTTCTGCCCACTGTAGCGTCCCTGAACGTCTTGCCAAACGGAACCTAAATTTATATGAAGTTTTCAATCCATTGATAAATTAATTTAAAGTTATATATATATATATAAAAAGCATGTATTCCTTCTCTTGCACGGACGGTAATCTGTCACTTATTAGATTTTTTCATTGGCGCGTATATTTATATTGTTTTATTAACTATGGCTTTATATATATATATATATATATATAGTCGCGATTACGTGCGGTGTGCGGTCGGTGTGGTTTACGACGTGGGCCGTTCGATCGCGGGTCCATCGCATCCAACGGTCGACGTGAATCGCACCCGACCGTCCGATGCGATGGACCCGTGATCGACGGCCCGTGATCGCGCACCGCACCGACCGTAAACCGCATGTAATCGGCTCCCTATATATATATATATAGTCGAGTGATTGGGTGCGGCAGCGACGTGGGCCGTTCGATCGCGGGTCCATCGCATCCGACGGTCAATGTGAATCGCACCCGACCGTCCGATACGATGGACCCGTGATCGCGCAGCGCCGTTCCGTCGCACCTAATCGGTTATATATATATATATATATATATATATATATATATATATATATATATATATATATAGTTTATTTACTATGTGTTTATTAAATAAATTTGGGGAAATTAATTAGGGGACCATGATCCTATCTCCGTAATAACAATAAATCTCTGGATTGTTTTAAGTTTTTTTTTAGGCCCCTAAGTTAGTGGTGGTATTTTGTTTATGTTCTTCCATCCTTTTTCTATCAAATCCATTATTTTTATTCATCTTTTACCCTCAACTTAACCTAACATGAATTTGTTTTCTCTTTCTTCCCCCAACATCTCTCTTTCTTTCCCAAAACTCAACATAAGGTGAGAATGTGAGACCACCTCCACCAGCCCCCTCCACCATGCCTCCCCCGCCCTCCATCGCGTCCCACGACCGCCTCTCACCAGCTCCCGCGACCCCATTTGTGACTCCTACCCCCTCCCATGACCCCCACCCCTCCCACGACCCCACCTCCCCCTACCCCCGATCTTGACCACGAATATTTCCCCAGACCCAGATCGATTGATTCTCACTTCCGGAGTCACCAATTATGTTTTAATTTTTTTTTTTATAGTTTTCAATGTTATAGTGTTGATTTTATGCATCTTAGATGTTTGTATAAATGTTTCTAAATTGAAGAGTTTTCAGAAATATGAAAGGGTATGAGTCCATTTTGTGTAGTCATAATTTATTTCCTATTACTTGGGGATCAGGTTAAGAGGGTTTTAAAATAAAATACAAGCTGCTTCAGTAGAGTTTTATGAAGTATCAATGCCCCTATTAATGGGAACCAAATTTTATGTATTATTTTTTTTAATTTCATTGGGTCTTCTTGCTATGCTAGTCACACACCCTATTTAAATATGTGAAGGGTTGTGCATAAATCATCATTCAATAAAAAAAAATAGTTTAACTTTTGGTTATTGTGAGAGTTCTATTTTCTTCTTCTTTTTGCCTACGACTAGGATTTATAGAAGTTGTAGTTAAAGAAAGTTTATCTGAAGCTTACACAAAAGCATTACGGCATAAACTATTTGGGATGAAAACTAGCTTTTCCAGTTTTGACCATTAAACGGAAGAGTTAGAAAGTTTCCATTCTTGGGAACAAGAGTTAAATAGCCTCAGTGTTGAAAGGGAGTTGATTCCGAACTGGGGAATCATCCTATGAACTCAGTTCATATTTTAGACCCCATGTCAACCCATCCACGTAGAATTTTTTTTTCAAGTCAGCTTCTAAAAAAGCATGTGAAAAATTTCTCCGCAAAAAGTTCCCGCCCAATTTCACGTGACAATACCAATCCTAAACCCCCCTCCCAAAAAAACCCCCAAATCCAAAAGTTCTAAAAAAAAATCACAAAAAAAAATGTCGTCAAGGGAGACTGAGTGGGAGGTCCACATCGATGACGACTTCGTGTATAGGTGTTGCCACCGAAACCCCTAGACGATGACGACCACCACCACCCTCCGTGTACATGCAGACGAGAGGATTCAACGTAGGGAAATATAAAAAAAGGCATTGAAGAGGGTGACAGAGAGGTACAGCAAGGAGCTCGACTTGTGGGAGTCCCTCTCTTTGACGCTCGTCGACATGAAATCCAAGAGCCCCTCCACCCGGCCATCCCCACCGCCTCCTTCTCGCCACTACCGTCTAATATGATGGTGTTGAGCGTCATTAGGCTGTCATGAGCTCCTGTTACAGGTGATGATCACAATGTGTTGTTTGATGAAATGCGTGAGTGGAATTGTCGATGTTACTGATGTGTTTGTTTGTTGTAGGTAGACGTGCAAGCTACGCTGATTGGGAGATGGAGAACATGTGCAACGTGGTGGAGGCGTTGGTGGAAGAAGAGGAGAGGGTGATGCAGTTTCTGTTGGAGCTCTCCGTCTAGGGGTCTCCAAGGGACCTCGTCGCAGCTATAGCTGTTGGTGGTGGCGACGATGATTCAGATTGATTGAGGTTATGATGAATTTTTTTGTAGATGTGTTGTTGTTTTTATGACAAGTGAAGTTACCACCCCATACAAGCATGCATCCAGACAATTTGGTGGTATGAGGTACATATCTGTTATTTGAAGTACATGCTATTTCAAAAAGCGCATGTACTAATTTTTGTATTGGGATCCATGCTTCCAGAATGCTCGATTGGCCCATGTCTAGGCATCGTCTTTTGTCTCTAGCACATTTTAAAAAAAGTTTCAAAAACGTTCTGTAAGGTAATGTTTTACGTTTCGAACTTGGCTATTTGTAATAAATGTGAATAAGTATTTAACTAGTTTTAATGGCATATACATTGTTTAATTGAGCATATACCTTCTTACGTTCATATTTTCAAGTAGTTCATTTATTCTCAAAGACTGAACTAATGAAGGTACATACTCCATTATTGATTGTACATACATTACATATAGTTAGGTTGTATGGTACAAAGACTTTAAGGGTTCTCTTTGCAGCCTCGTTTATAATTGTCTTACACACTACTACAATTTTTAACATTGATCACGGTATAAAACCGTGACTAAAAAGTCTTTGATGGAGTGATCATTTATATCATATTGTTAATCAAGATTTTAAAGCATGATCATTAGTGAGAAATGATCACAATTATAGATTAGAACCGTGATCTTTATATTATTTAAGAGTATATTTTATAAATAATATGTGATCTTTATATTATTTAAAATTACACTTTAAAAATAATATGTGATCTTTAGATTATAAAAAATAACAATTATCCATTTTCAAATGTTGATTCTACCTGCTCTTACAATTCAATTCATACAAATGAACAAGTAGAGATTCAGCAGTCTTGAGTATTTACAAATATGTTGTAGTCCCTAAGACACAACGTACTAAATGATCTTTTTTTTTTTGAGATCTTGAGAAGGTCATCAATTTTTGTCCAAACATTTTATGACTTGTTTTCATTTTTCGCATAGTCGTGTTTCAAGGATTAGTTCTTCAACTACTACTACAATTGTTGCTACATGATGTGCACATTATGAATTAGTGTCAGATCACTTTCTAGTTACTCCTAAAATGTAATTGCAAGGTTTCTGTTTCATAATCCATGCTACACCAACACAACCACCACCAAAAATATTCAAATAGCCCCGACACGCAGTCACCATGTCACATTATTTTTTGGTTTTGCAGGTCTCTGGCGAGTACTCAATGATCAAAGCTGGAGGGGTACTTAAGATGATCGACGAAGAGAAAGTCATGATGGAGTCTCTGATGTGCATCCGACGAGCTGGTGCAGACATTATTCTCACATACTTCGCTCTTCAGGCGGCCAGGTCCCTATGTGGCGTAAAGAATTGATACCATTGTCTCTCAGAATATAGCTTTGTGTAGGAATCCTGATCTGTTAAAGCTTTAGGGTTGGTTTTCAGTGATGTTCTTGCTATCAGTGCATGTCATCAAATGCAGTGGATTTCATCTCTTAGGTAAGCCTGTCAATTATCCGAAAAAATATCTGCATCCGATCCGAATCCGTATCCGAAAATGCAGAAAATATCCGATATCCGAAAAATCTATATCCGTATCCGAAAAAATAATCCGTATCCGAAAATTTTCGGATCGGATACGGATATACCCTATCCGATCCGAAAAATATCCGTATCCGATGGCATTAAAAAAATGTTAATATTAGTATTTAATATCTACCATTAGATTTTGATCAAGTGGCTCACATTCTTTCTAATAGTTGTAAAGCTAGGACTTGTGTTTGTGAATTTTTAATTTTAAGTCAATTTTTAAACTTTAAATGAAAATTTGTTATGTTTAATTATTTATTTATTTTTTCTAATAGTTGTAAAGTTAGGACTTGTGTTTGTGAATTTTTAATTTTAAGTCAATTTTTAAACTTTAAATGAAAATTTGTTATATTTAATTATTTATTTATTTATTTCGGATAATTATCCGAATCCGTATCCGAAATTTCAGATCGGATACGGATACTCTTTTTAAATATCCGTCGGATACGAATACGGATATATAAAAAAAATTTCGGATACAGATACGGATATGACCATATTCGCTCCGTATCCGGTCCGTTGACAGGCTTACTCTTAGGGACAGTTTGATAACTATGGTCCAGGATTCTAATTCTATAAGATTCCATGAAAAGAAAGAATGGCCAAAATGTTGTTTGGGATGTCAATAGAAGATAGTTCTAACAAAAGAAGAATGAGAATGAATGTCAAACTGACCCTACTACAGCAAATCCATGAAAGCAGGCATAGCTTGTTTGAGGGCCCAGAGAGTCGAGAGGAGGTCGTATGCCTCCTTGCATAGCTCCACATTCTCACGCAAGGTACGGTCTCGACCTTCGATGGCCTCATTGAGCCTTTTGATGAGGTGGGTGTGCATGGAGCGGAGGTGGACCACATGGGACCGGAGCTCGTCCAGGTGCCTCTGCTTCCTCATGCGCGACCGCCTCGCAGACTCCCTGCCTCCGCTCATCGATGCTCATGAACATCTGTTGTTGTTACGAGTGGTGGATGAAGACGGCGGGTGTGTATTTTCAGGGTGGTTGTGAGGAGGGGTTGTGGTTTTGGGTGGTGGAGGTTGGTGGAGCAGTGTTTCTGAAGGTGGAGGGAAGAAGGGGGTGGTGGTCTTTATATTGAAAGAACTGGAGGTTTCATGCATTTGCTTTATTTTTATTTTATTCTAATTTTTTTTCCTTAAATTTTATTATCTGATGATTTTGGGTGGATAATTTTATTCTATTGTTTTTTTTTTTTTGCCCTACTGGGTTTGGTCTAGCCTTTTCCATTGTCTCGCGCACACATGAAATGAAAAGGTTATAATTTTGAATCTTGGGGGTTCAAAGATGGATTTTGGAAGAGCATAGCGGGCAAATCAGTGTTTTATGTTTGAAAAAATAATGATTTTATCTGATTTTGGATGAAATGAAAAGATAAAAAACACATCGAATGCACTGGTTAATTAAATGTGGTATAAACAAGAGGATATAATGTAACTGTTTATCAATCAAAACATCTAACCATATTATAATAAGACAATAATGAAAATAAAAAATTAATAAGACAGAATAATTATTTCTTTCTTTCTTATAGATTTTTTTGAATTTAATTGTGTTGTTGATGTCTCCTCACGACAATTGGGATCACTCCCCAACGAAGAAAGTGAGACAATGTCTAAAATTATCATAAATTCACGTGTTAAATATGTGATGTAGCATGCCTCAATTAGAGAAAGAGTGATGAAGCTTGTTAGGATCTAGCTCATCGCACAAGCCCTTTTTGTTAAGGCCATCTTCATTATTTAAAGAATATGTGAATCTTCTTCTTCCATTGTAAATTCAAGTTTTCTTTTTTAAAATCTTCCATCCCTCAGTACACGTGTACATCAATTGGTACAAGAGCAAACACATGTACATCAATTGGTAAAGAGCAAACACGTGGAGGCCACCTGATGAGGCCACCTCATCAGTTTGGGAGCTTCCACCACTGCAATAACTCCACTCCACAATTGTCTCACTACCCAACCACCTCTCTTCACCCCCCACCAAATTCCACCTCCCAGGTCCAATAAAAATATAATCCCCCCAAACAAATTCCCAAAAACCACTGGATTCCACCTACAAGTCCCTAGGAAAAAAAAAGGGATTTTTAGTTTTAAGTTTTTGTAAACTATCGAATTTAGTTATCGATCTCTTACTTCTTCATATTTTAATTTTAATCCTTACATTTAAATGATAATTTAATAATAAGTCCCTGGGATGAACTTATTCCTAAATTATTATGTTTGTTTTTTTGTCCTTAGAAGGGACCTATTCTTAAATTATCATTTAAATGTAGGGACTAAAACCAAAATATGAAGAAGTGAGGGATCGATAGCTAAATTTAATAGTTTACAAGGACTTAAAACTAAAAATTCCAAAAAAAAAAAGAAAGACGGCTACAGGATTGTCCCACTTGGGTACCTGACCTGACCTAGTTGAGATGAGTTGAATTTGTGTTTTGGGACAGAAAATGGATTTACTTAGCAAAACCTGTCCCGGTTGTAATTAATATTAAGATTAAACATTTGTTATAATAATTTATATTTTTCATTTCTTATTCCAAAAAAATATTAGAAAATAAGAATGAATAAACTCAAACGCTAATTGAAATTTAAAATCATATAAACATGCACCGGGTTGTCTTTTGGTATTAAAAAAAATTGAAACATTATATTTATCTCTTGTTATAAAAATTGAAAGTTTATATTTCTTATTTTCTAGGGTTTATTCTAATAAATATTTATTTTTATTTAAAATTTAGATTAAAATATTGTATAAAAATATGTTTTACTATTCTTCTTAAACCTGTCTTAGCCCAACCCGACCTGAATGAGACGAATTTGTGATGAAAAAGCTAAATCCGTCACAGGTTTGGGACAAGTTAGGATAGGATTTTGTAGGTGGATTTAGATTTGAGGTTCACGAAATTCGTTCCAACCTACCCCGTTGCCATCTATAGTACCTCTAAACTACACTATTTAGTTGTCGACCCATCATTTTTTCATATTTCTTTTTAAGTGTCCAACTTCATAAGTCTATTTTGTTATTTAACGTCGGTTTCAATATTTGAAGAATATTCCATATGCCGTTTGTAAAATGAGATTTTTATTTTTAAATCTCTATAAATTATGTTATTTATTTATTTATTGATCAGTCCCTCCCTTCAAACGTCAGTCCCTCCCTTTAAACGTTTTTTTTTTCTTATTAGTCATCGGTCAAAACGTCTGTATGATTTTGTAAGTATTTTGATATTTGAAATTTATATACAAAATGCTTAGTAAATATCTAAAAAAAACTGCATTTACATTGTTAGATGTTACTCAATCCAAAATTGTATTATCTTATTGTTTTAACTGTCTAATTGGGATTGATTACATAAACAAAAGAAAAATAATTACATTCATGAATGATCCAATATTTTTGCACACTATTATAAAATCTTCACCTCGCTATTTCACACATTTGATGTCTTAAATAATGAAAGTAAAAGATACCGTAAAAATGTTGACAATAGTTTAACTGGTGGAGTTTCTTATTTATATACATTTATGCTCGGATAAATATATACTCAAGAATAAATCCTATTCTACATCCAAACGGGGGCTTAGAAAGTCTTGAATCCACAAGAAAATTTCTTCTGACACTTTGAATCATAAAGAATTCATTATTTTCACAAAAAGAAACAGAGTGTTTTATATTTATGAAAATCCAATAATACAATTATGATGTCACTTCTACTAATAGGTCACAATTAGTTAACAAAATCCTAATTAAAAATGAAATCATTCCTAAAAATTAAAAAAGAGCCTACAAATTTATTTAAATTTAAAATTGATAACAATCTACGTAAATATTCTAAAATTCAAAATAAATTCTAAAATAATAAAGATCCTAAAAATATAATAATATTAATCCTCAACCAATCACAGGGTGGTCATTGGGGGCTCTGTGTGTTACGTAAGTTTCCTGTTTCCCCTATTTAACAAAACATGCCCTGTCCTATCAGGTGGATGAAATTTAGTACAATCAAAATATATCGATCAGATCTATCAAAAAATATATATATATCGATCAGTGATCGAATGTCAGTAATTAAAGGTATCTTTAGGTACCTTCATTACGGCAATAACCATCAAATTAAGGTTTTTTAGTTTGGGCAAAGGGTTATCCGGGTTATCCGGTATCCAAACAGAGGCTAAAAGAATAACATTGATTTTGTTTTGTCTCATCAGTCACTTCTTAATTATTATGTTAATCATGTATATTGAAGGGACCTAAAAAAATAATAAATTTAAAAAATATCTCGAATTGATTATTTCCCATAATTGCCCATATAGTAAAAGAAACCATACGTTATCATGGAAAATTGACACCCAGCCCTTTTGTTTGACATTATCATAGAAAATATATGGAATTTTGATATTTTATTTAACCACATACACATAGTGCATCCCCAGTATCCATAGCACAACGGTTAAGGGTTTAAAGGTATTATCGATAGGTCCTGACTTATCCACTTGTTTGTTGACGATTATTCGAAAGCTCGACCGTAAAGTCAGCCACGGAGAGTCCCTCCGATATATAAAATAAAAGATTATTTTCTTACTCTATATGATTTTGGTTTGGACATTGTGTATTTTGACCCTACATGAGAAATGAAACTGATAAAATTTCATTAAAAAAATTATGATAAGATGACTTTCTTAACTTTGTTTTTGCAATTCTCTTTGTTTTTATTGTATGATATGGTCATATATTATTATTATTATTAATGTATGGGTTGGGGGTGCATGTGCGGCGCCACATATAAATTAGTGGGATCAATTGACTCCATCACATATTAAAAAAAAATTCAAACTACTATTGTCACCCTTTCAAATCATGGCAACCCTGCCCACCAGTAACCCCACCCCACCATCCTACCAATTGATCATGCGTGGGCAGCCCATATTTTATACTTAAAACCCCAAAATTGTAAAAAAAAATATATTAATTAAAAAAATTCATCTCCTTTCTTTTATAGTTTATTTTTTTTATTAATGTAAGTTGTTTTATGTTCAAAAGATAAATTTACGTTTTTGATAAACATATGATAAATTTATGTTTTTTTAAATGACCCCTCCAAGTCGTGGAGGGCATAGAGACAAAATTTGTGTACGAAAAATACTAACAAGTGTCATGTATTTTACGATACGTATACATTTATAAATTATACACGGTAAATATAGAAAAGTATGAAAATTATTTGTTTGTTTTTTTAGATAATTTAAATATTAACATTCATTAATGAATTTCATATACATTATATTCGATGCAGTAGTTTTAATTTGTACAAAAGAATCTAATCGGAGTACTCTACAAAATATTGAAAAAAGTACGGGGACTACTAATCCCATGGAACAAGGCACCTGCGAAATGTGCCTATAAATAGACCTCCTGCACCTCCAACAAAAACACACAAATCTCTCTCGCTCTCACATGGCCCCTACAACACAGACTTCTATTGATGAGAATGGTCTTCAAAACGGTTGTCCAGCAAAGTCTGGCAACCATAAAAGCATTAACAATGTAGGGCACTATGAGGTGCCCTGCAACCCATTGTTGATGCAGCAGAAGGGGAGCTTGAGGAGCGTTGTTTCCGACCTCACATCGCGTCCCAACCCCGATAAGTCCGTCATCGGCCTCGCTCTTGGCGACGCCTCGGTCTTCCCTTGCTTCAGGAGCAGCCGTGACACGCTCACCAAACCCGTGTTCGACGTCGTCGACTCCGCGCTCTTCGACGGTTACCCTCCCTCCTTCGGTTACCCCTTCGCTCGCCGGTAATGCCATCTCTCGTTAGCCCCCACCACTTAATGTATGGACGAAAATTTTCATATTTTTTATAAATAATATCATTATATTCGATAGAGTATATATTTACGTTTTATAAACGAGCATTCCTAATTAATGAGGTATATAGTTTTTTTTTAAATAAATATTTGTGTGAAATGGATTGTGTGTAATATGTTCGTTTTCTTTATCAAAAGTAGTTTTCTTTGTCAACATGCCCATTTTTACTTTCACCAACTTTAATTTTTTTTGAAGAATAATATAGTATTTATATTTTTATATAAAAATATATACTCTAATAAAATGTATGTAAACATTTATAGAAATGTAAAAATGTTTAATGAGATATATATTTACCTAGCTCGTTATTTGTTAATGTGATAGATGACTAACGAGGTATGCGAGTGAAAAAAAGATTGTGTATAAAAATATTCTTTTATCAGCGCTATTACATACCTCTTAGAAATTTTAATTTTAACATTTAAACAGTTTAACAAACTGAGTTATCCATACATATCTTTGGAGTATATAGTTTTTTGAAAAAATTATACCTCATTAGATGTATACTATTTTTTAATTAAAATGGGTGCGGACTGTAAGGAAGGTTGTAAACTGGGATATGTTAATATTTTCTTTTTTTATATATTTGTTTGTTATGTTAAAAAGAGAGAAAATTAATTCTAATTTTTTTTCAATCCTTACATTTTGAGTTTTTATATTTGTCTATCATGTAAAAAATAATAGGGAATTTAATTATAAGTGTTTTTTTCAACCTCACCCATGATTATATATATATTTTTCTAGATCCTTATATCTCCTTTTTATTGCTTAATCACCCATTTGGATTTATTATATATTGTTATGTACTGTGTACATTAATTAACTTATATATTATTATTCATTCCCCGTATATTATTATGTCATCCTTATACATTGTTATGTATTTAGATATATTTTTAAAATCTCTTACATTTTTATCTTATATGAACTATATGTGGACAGAAAGAATTAGAAAAAATATGAAGCTAAATTGATGATCTATGATATGCTCAGACAGCTGAGAGATCTGATCTAATTAAAAAAAATTGGAATTAATTCCCCATACTGACTTTTATATTTCTTTATTATGTAAAAAATAAGTGTATATCTTACACAAGTTTCAATTTTTTTTTAAATATCTATCTACATGACTAATTAATGATATATATAGTATTTTATATAAATAAATGCATTCTCGAATGAATTTAATATATATATTTTAATACTTGTATATAATCAAGTATACATATAAATATATATATTACTTTAAAAATCTCAGCTGCAAACAGGCATCTAAAAAATAAAAAAAGACAAACCGGGCTAGTCTTTTTTTTTTTTTTTTTTGGGAAACTGAGGCATGTATGAGTCATTTAATAATCTCAGTTGTCAATTAATGATACTTGTCTTCATTTTTAGCTAATTTTGTTTTATATAAGACCTCTGTTGAATCTTGGCAAAAAGCCAAAATGCATCTACAGCTGGCTTACATATGGTAGGTAGTAATACTGTTTTAAGTGAAGGCTTTCAGGCTACATTCAAGGCCACAACATCCGCACACAGTATTAATTAAGTACACCGATCACATGTTAATCGTACTGCTGAAGTTGGTGAGAATTCTATCTTTGGAAAAGCGTTTGAACAAGTTTTTTATTTTTAAAAAATAAAAAACACAAACGTATTTTCAAACATTTATTCATTAGATCTAACACTCACAAGCCCCCTATCTGGTTCCCGTGAACCAAATAATCAATGGATCTTACATTTATTCATTGGATCTATTGTATATATTTATTCATTGGTTGACCCTTGAATTTATTCATTGGATCTACAATTTATTAATCTAAAATAAAATGATATTATTTTGCATGTAAGTAGAAGTTGTTAATTATTGAATTTTAATTTTAATACTCACTATTTATATTAAATCCGAGCCCGAATTTGGGCCCACCCGGCCCGACCCGAATTAGACCTGATTGGGTTGGGGTCGGGTTCAGGGTTTCTGGTAAGGTACTTTGATTTATGGGTTGGGTTTGGTGAACCCTCTAACCTGACCGAACCAGCTTGAGCTGTACCCCCTATTTAAAATTATAAAATAAAACACATTCAGATAATGATTTAAAAATTAAATTAAAAGTGAAGTTGAATCTTTGTATGAAATTTCATTTCAATAAGGTGTTGATAAATTATTTTGACATAATCAATGAAACGCTCATTAATATATGGTGACAATTTGAAACATGTAATATCAGCAAGAGATTTCAATGTGTTTGGCATATTGTTGACAGAGCTGTGGCTGAATACCTTGGATGCGGAATAAAAGAGGGAGAAGTCTACCTGACATCCGGTGCAACTCAGGCGATCCAAGTCATCTTATCAGCCTTGGCTGGCCCTGGACGCAATGTACTCCTCCCTCGTCCGGGCTTCCCAGTCTACGCCTCCACTTGTTGTCTAGCCGGGATCGAACCCCGGTTCTACGACCTCCTCCCCTCGAACAACTGGGAGCTTAACCCATCCCAAATCATGTCCCTCGCAAACTCCAACACCATCGCTATCATGGTCACCAACCCTAACAATCCATGCGGTGTTGTCTTTCCTCGCTCCCACCTTCTCCAGGTTTTAACCTCTCGTTTGGTTCAAAAATATAGTTATAAGAGAATAGATGAGAATTCGATGACTTTAGATTTAGTGATTTTTTAAATTTTATGTTTGTTTTATATGAATATAGTTAGATTATGCTATTACCTTTCTCCGAATATAGTTATTAGAGTTTATTATAACTTATTAATGTATAAGTATTACATTTTATTCGTACTAAACAAACATTTTCTTTTCTTAATTTATGAATAAACCTATGCTTCCTTTACTCACTTGCTTAAACTACATGGGAAGTGAAAGTTTACTATGACAATTTAATATTGATTTATAGTATACTTGAAAAATGGAAGTGCATATGCTTGAGTCCAGATTATGGAGGTGGCCGGAAAACTACACCTGCCAGTAATCGCTGATGAAATATACGGGCACATGACATTCGGCGAAGCCAAGTTCGTGCCGATGGCCTCTTTAGCTTCTGCCACAGGCTTAACACCACCGGTTATCACTATCGGTGGGCTGTCCAAACGTTGGATGGTTCCCGGATGGCGCATGGGATGGCTCGCCTTTTCAGATCCCCGTGAGAACATTCAACAGGTATAGACTGCGTTTGGATGTGCGATTGAAATGCTGAGATTCTTATAATCTTGCGTTTCAACACAGCTTTTAAATAGCATTGTTTTATGAGTTTTTTAATCGCAAAATTTTTTGCTTAAAAATAAAGATGGTGGTTTGCGTTAGAAGATTTTTAACTTTTCAATCGCAGAATATGCACAAACGCAGATTCAAACCGGGGCTTAGATATTATTTGGAACAAAATGTTAAATTGGTCTACGTTTGCAAAGTTTTTAGACAATCAATTTCAAATTGTTTTTTTTTTCAGATTCAACTTCTGATTACAAATTTTTATTAGCTTTATTAAAAAAGATGGATAAAATAGCTTTTTTTGAATTGATTAATAATGAATTTGGAGTATAAGCTATTTTGAAAAAAATTGGTTCCAACTTCCAAATAGAGTTAGGCAAACAAATTACTTTTATGAGCTAATGTGTCTCTGTTTTGATCTGCCATAAAAGGTCATGATGGCTGTGGATATGCTCATGAATTTGGCTCTTGGTCCTGACTCCATAGTTCAGGTTCAGCTTAACTTGATATCTCCCTTTTTGTTATTTTCACTACATGTGTTATCACAGGCATATCCACAACTAATTTTGTATATCAAACAGGCTGCACTTCCAGACATTCTATCTAATGCAAATCAAGAATTTCATAACAATGTGTTGAGGTTGTTAGAGTCCGCGGCTGATACGTGCTATGCAAGAATCGAATGCTTAGATGCCTTGAAATGCCATTCAAAACCTAATGGCTCCATGTTCATGATGGTAGCTAGTTAAAATGATTGATTCATTGTGATTTCATGAGTTATCTATCTAATCGATTTGCATTGTTTGATCACAATTTTTTTTCTTCTGAAGGTTGAGGTCCAGACGACGATCCTTGCTGGTATCAACGACGACATGGATTTTGCTCGGGAACTAATGGAAGAGGAATCTGTGCTCGTCCTGCCTGGTACTTAGAGATCTCTCATAATTTACTTCTAATTCTTTTATAAATGTATATGGTGTGATTTAGGCCTTGTTTGGGACTAATCAATGTGTCTAATGTTGTTCAACCGATC
The DNA here is from genome assembly GCA_030737845.1 of Acorus calamus. NCBI lineage: Eukaryota > Viridiplantae > Streptophyta > Magnoliopsida > Acorales > Acoraceae > Acorus > Acorus calamus. The sequence continues at coordinate 28,289,614 of CM060872.1, forward strand.
TTGAGCAGGATCTGTCATTGGATTGAAGAATTGGGTGAGGATATTCTTTGGTGCACCTGTTAATATGCTGAATGAGGCGTTTGATCGGATCAGTTCCTTTTGTGAGAGGCATCGGGTTTCTCAGATGTTGGTGTGATGATGTACAGCTAGTGAAGGAATTCCACCTTTGTCAGGGTTTATGAGAATCATATTCACATGGAATTATCTATATTTATGAGTCCATTTTGTGTGGTTATAATTTATTTCCTATTACTTGGGGATCAAGTTAGGAGGGTTTTGAAATAAAGTACAAGATATTTTAGTAGAGTTTTTATGAAGTTTTCATTGGCTCTTCTTGCTATGCTATAAGCTCTTCTTGCTATGTATTTTTTTATAAATTTTATGTATTTAAATACGTGAAGGGTTGTGCATAAATCATCAATCAATAAAAAAAGTTTAGCTTTATAAACATAAAATTAAAAATAAGATTTGTTAGATGTTATTTTAAACTTCAATATTAAATACAAATTAAATATATGATATCTAAAGATTCTCAAAGAACATTAGTTTTGGTTGAAGCATATTTTCTGAATAATTATTTTTAAATTTTTATTTAAATAAAAAACCCTAACCCTACTCTAGACGAAAATAAGTAATTAGATAATAAAAACAAAATCAAAATATTCAATGATGTGTGTGTGCGCGCGCGCGCAATCTATTGATTTGAAATCTTAAAGTTGTAATTATATTAAATTTATGGGGTAAAAACAAAAATGAAAAAGCTGAGTCACAATTCTTCTAATAAGTAAAAATAGATAGATAATTATTGTTTTATCATATCATACCATAATCTTATTAGATCATATTATATATTATATTTGAATGTATCATTAAATAATTTTAAATTTTTGAGATATCTATCTCTATCTAATCTATTATTGATTCAAATTTTAAATAATTAATCAATTATTTAAAGGATAAGAAATAAAATAAAAATATTGGATCAAAATCCTTTTAATAAGTAAATAATAGATACAATCATAATCTTATTAGATCAGATTGTATAATTGAATAATTTAAAATTAAAATTTTTAAATAATTAATTAAACAAATCATATAATATTATTATCATTGAATAATTTCAAAATTTTAATAAATCTATATAACAAATCATAATCTTATTAGGTCATATTTTATCATTCAATAATTTTGAAAATTTGAAATTTAAATAAATCTATTATATCTATTAGTAATGTTGACATGGCACTGCATCACATTAATGTTAGCCAACTCAGTGATTAGTATTTTTCTGTACATTGTTATGCACTGTGTACACTATGAACTAATACATTATTAGCTGCACATATATATATAGTTGATGTATGAGATATTACATCCAATTATCACCCTTTCGATTAGTTGTGGTTGAATGTCCAATTTTTAGGGTCTCTTTGATTTTTAGGATTTATTTCAAATTTTTAAGATACTTAGTTAGATTGTTATCTATTTTACACTTGACTAAGTTTATTAGACTCTTTTCTAATTGTTAAGATTTATTTTAAATTTTTGGATAAGATTATAAATTAAATATGATATATAAATAGAAGTGTCACCACAATTGTATAATTTGATCTTTAGAAATAATAAAAAAAATACTCTTTTATTTTTTCCATGTAAATTGAAAGAGTTCCATGCAGACTCAAAGAATTATCACTACTACCATTAACAAAATGAGTTAGAAAACAACAAAAATGCGTCGGAAGGACCTAGAACACAAACGCTAACTTTTTGTGACGGGTACAATTTTTTTTTTCTTGGTATATCAAATAAACAATATATATTTATGATTTTTTTTTGTTTTACTCTATACTTCAAGTACTTTCTTCAAACCCGGCCCCTTTGAAATAGCCTGGATTCATCGGACCATCAGTGTCAACTGCCAACCGATTGTCTTTAATATTTATTTTATATTTTTCTCTAAACAAACAACTAATATATATATATATATATATGATAATATGTGATTTGTACAGTTTGTGTGAACCACGTATATACATCCTTATATATATATATATACACATAGAGTTATAGAGAGATAGAATAATAATATAGTGCGATCTGTGTAAATGGAATATATACGTCATTTAAAAAAATATATACGTCGGTAAAAAAATATATATTTTATTTAAAATATTTTACGTCATTTAAATATATATATACATTTAAAATATATATATATATAATCTCATTAAAGTATTGCATACCTCACATGATAAAAAAAAATGCATTCAATAATATATATGTCTTCTGACGTATATACAAAGAAGGTATAACGTGAATCCCACGGACCTCATGTAATCACTCAATCGTGTGTGTGTGGTGTCCATGGTTATTTAGAAACGTGAAACCATTGGTAACTAAAAAAAATCCGCCAGCACATCATTAACTAATTTACACATTTTGTAAGTTCCCCGCCCGCGCACAACACTCAATCCAAAAAAAACAAAAAAAGAAAAGAAAAAGCTCTCCTCCAAATCCTCATCTCTCTCATAAACCACACCCCCCAAACACAAATTACACAACCCCCCCCCCCCCCCCTCAAAAAATGGCCCCAACAACAACAACAACACAGGCGCCTTCGGTTCAACAGAATGGCCTTCAAAAAGGTGAGAGGAGCATTAACAATGGAGGGCACTATGAGGTGCCCTGCAACCCATTGTTGATGCAGCAGAAGGGGAGCCTGAGGAGCGTTGTTTCCGACCTCACATCGCGTCCCAACCCCGATAAGTCCGTCATCGGCCTCGCTCTCGGCGACGCCTCGGCCTTCCCTTGCTTCAGGAGCGGCCGTGACGCGCTCACCAAACCCGTGTTCGACGTCGTCGACTCGGCTCTCTTTGACGGTTATCCTCCCTCCTTCGGTTACCCCTTCGCTCGTAGGTAAATTATCTTTTCTTTTTTTTTAAGAGATTGGAAGAATTCATGTGGGTGTCAATCAAAAAATAGGATTTCATTGAAATTAGAACATTTTTTCTGTTTTTTTTAATAATCAGAAATTAGAATATTTTTATATGCAATCCTCAATGGGAGTTCAGTAAACAGTAGATTTATAACTCTTTACTTGTCTCATTAAAAAAAATTATATTTTATAAATATGAGTTGTTCATTTAATTAATGATGTAATCATACACTTTTCATTAAAGTATATATTTAATTAGATGAAGCATATAGAGTTTAGATGGACAGTGGATAATCTATGTATCTCATGTTTATATATATATAAGTGTAAAAATGTTATATTTTTAAAAAATTGATCAATTCAAACTTTTCATTGAAAACATATAATTTAGATGAAGTTTATTATTTTTATAAAAATAATTATTTTTTATCTTATTTAAATTAAAATAGGTGTACACTGTTCAAAGGACTTTTCTTAAAATTATTCTTGAAATTATTTGACACTTGTGTTTTGTTTTCTTATACAAATCAGGACTTTAAAATTATTTTTACATAAAAATAAGAATAAAAACTGGGCAAGGCTTACTGGACACGCAGGGCCACTTAAAATCAGTTTTTCACGAGATTTGTTTTTATTTGATTTTGTTTTAAGTTAGGCCTCTAGATCTTTCTTGATATATATATAAAATATAAAAAAAAGCCAAAATGCATCTTGGTTTACACGTGGAAATATCCAGGCTACAAATGAGGCATAGTTAGTGAGGCGTGAGGACCATCAAATCTAAAGCTAAGCCAAACACATCCACACATACAAACTGGTTACATGCATGTATCTCATCCTTCCATTGTTTTTGGTTTGGAAATTGTCCAAAGGGATACTCATTCATGCTCTCATACATATTCACTTTAATGTATACAGCATATATTTAAATTTATTAAATGCATATATTTTTATTTTTTAATTGATTATATGCACGTTCATTCTAGAATATACTAAACTAGATAACTTGATTAAAAGATAATAAAATTGACTGTGTGTCAATATATTTAATTTTCAGTTCTTTTGAGAAAATCAATTAACATGTGTGTGTTTATAGATGCTATATTACACATTTGTCATATATACAACTCCTCGTGCAATGTATAACAAGATACTTATTTTATTGTATAAAACATGTGATTTTTTTTAAAGAGCGTATGCAATTAATTAGAATAGATACTTCATTTATATATAAAAAATGTATATACAATTTTTGAAAACTAAAAAAATAGAAATCGTTACATTCAACGCTATTTACCTCAATATTTAGTCCTTCCCCCTTTACTTGAGGTCATATGTGTTCTTGCGCATATTTTTTCTTTATCAAATTACCTCCAATAAATGCATATAATCCAAAATTAAAAGTGAAGCTAAAAAAGGGACTGTATTTATCAAAACCATTTAAAAAAAATTTGCACATACTACCATGTATATATGAGCACCCTTAACACGGGAATAGTCCTACGGTAGTTTCAGATGCCTCGATAGCTGTTATTCCAATTCCAAGACCTTCCCTAACATTATTATATACACACACATAAATAAGAGGAAGCTGTTAAATATATAGTGACAAGACAGTTCAATGCACTAATACAGTAGTACTGTATGTTAAATTGGAAATGATAGGTATATTTTTGTACCTGAATGCAAAACTAAAAAAAGACAAAATCTAATACTGTTTGTTACTGCCTTTGTCCCATCACCTGTTGTTACAGAGCTGTAGCTGAATACCTTGGATGTGGAATAAGAGAAGGAGACGTCTACCTGATGTCCGGAGCCACTCAGGCGATCCAGGTTATCTTATCGGCCTTGGCTGGCCCCGGACGAAACGTACTCCTCCCCCGCCCAGGCTTCCCTGTGTACACCTCCGCCTGCCGTCTCGTTGGGATCGAGCCCCGGTTCTATGACCTCCTCCCCTCGAATAACTGGGAGCTCAACCCATCCCAACTCATGTCCCTTGCGGATTCCAACACTGTTGCCATTGTCGTCATCAACCCCAACAACCCTTGTGGCGTTGTCTTCCCTCGCTCCCACCTCCTCCAGGTCTTTAACCTCTCTATTTGATTGATAGCTTATTTGAAAATAAAATAGTTATATGATAATAGAATAAAATTAAGTTATTTTCATGTTTGTTTACTATTCGTTTATTGTTTCAATTTTTTTTTGTATTTATTGTTTTACTAGAATATAGTTAAAATACTATACATATCATTGACTTTGTGGGTTTAATCGAACTTATCAATGTATTATTATTACAAGTTTTTTGAAATTATTTTACAATTTTAATTTTTTTAATTAATAAAATACAAAAAATTACCATTTTTTTATAATTAGAAAACAGAATTCTTCTTTTTTGACAGAAAACTAAACTGTTTAATAAGCAGGAAACATAGAACTACTTATTCATACCAAACTGTCAATTTTGTTTTTATGAATAACATATTCTCTTTATTTACTTGCTTATTCACATAACAAACGAAAGTTTACAACTCCACTATTATAATTTTTTACCTCATATCCTCTTTATGACAATCACATAGAAACTCGGTGTTGTCCAATAAAAACTTGTCATATAGACGTTAAATAAGCTACTCCATAAAAGTAACACAATTTATGACGTTATTACAATAAAACCAGTTCATACACTTCTTAATTTCTATTGAATCATCCACATGGTACTCTATGTTGGTCAACATAGAGTTTCTCTGTGTTGAAAACACAGAGGACCTCATTCATGTAATTTTAATGTTATTTTCTGGTATACTTGAAATATGAAAACACATATTCTTGAGTGTAGATTATGGAGGTGGCCGGCAAGTTGTGCCTACCTATCGTCACTGATGAAATATACGGGCACATGACATTCGGCGGAGCCAAGTTCGTGCCGATGGCCTCTTTGGCTTCCGCTGCAGGCTCAACACCACCAGTTATCACTATCGGTGGGCTGTCCAAACGTTGGATGGTCCCCGGATGGCGCATGGGGTGGCTCGCCTTCTCTGACCATCGAGGGAACCTTCGACAGGTATTTGATTCTTAGAATTCTTCTGGAACTAATTGTCAAACTGATTTTGCGTTTGTAAAATCAGCTTTAGTTGACTATATGAAAAAAATCCATATAACCCCCTGTAAACTACTTGAAATTCATATAATTCCCTGACTTTTCATGAAATTCATATAATTATCTGAAAACACATATGTAAATCCAAATAACCCTTTGAGTTAAATTTTTGTTGATAGATGAGGAATATTATGTTTGATTAACCCTGATTGAAAACATAGTATATTAAAACCCCTACAATATGTTAAAAATACAGAAAATCATTTACAAATGATGATTTTACATGTCCGGAGGGTTTTATAATCTATTTAAATGGGTAAATCATTATTTACAAAGGGTTTTTTACATTTTTAACGCATTATAAAAAGGTTTTCGTATACTGTGTTTTCAGTCAGAGTTAACTGAACAGAATATTCGTAGAATATTCTTCTTATTCCTCATTTGTCAATGAAAGTTTAATTCAGGGGGCTATTTGGATTTACATAGGTTATATGGACTTTAGAAAAAGTCATGGGTTCGATGGATTTCGGAGAGATTATATGGGGTTATTTGAATTTTTCCCTTTAATCAATTTTAGTGTACAAACGTATTGTTTTTAAAATTTGATCCCAAGCGAAGCCTTGGCAAACAAATTAATGTTATGAGTTTCCAATCGAATGAGCTAATGTGTCTGTTTTTAAACTATGTAAGGTCATGAAGGCTATGGAGATGCTCATGAATTTGGCTCTTGGTCCTGATTCCATAATTCAGGTTCAGCTTAACTTGTTCTCTCTGTTTTTTTTTTTTCACTCTCATGGCATGTGTTGTCCCAGGCATCTTATTCTGCATATCCAACAGGCTGCACTTCCAGACATACTATCTAATGCCAACCAAGAATTCCATGACAATGTGTTGAGGTTGTTAGAGTCTGCAGCTGATACATGTTACATGAGAATCAAACGCATAGACGCATTGAAATGCCACTCGAAACCACAGGGCTCCATGTTCATGATGGTAGTTAGCAAGCTTAATTCATTGTGATTTTTATGGAAGTTTTCTATATATGTTCTTTTTATCATTTAATCATGATTTTTTTGAAGGTCAAGGTCCAGACAACGATCCTTACAGGTATCGACGATGACATGGATTTCGCTCGAGAACTAATGGAGGAGGAATCTGTGCTTGTCATGCCAGGTACTTAAAGAGATCTCTCAGGTTACAATTTTTTGTTTGGAATCAATTATCTGGAAAACTCATTTTACAGATGCAAATTTAGTTTAACAATTAGTTCTAAAAGAGGAATTAGTATTTTTTTAATGCATGAATTATTTCATTAGCATTATAATCTTCTATTTAAAATGTTGTGCTTAAAATTTATCACGCCTATAATAATTTGAGTGTCTAATGTTCAATTTTCTTGAGCAGCTTCTGTTATTGGGTTGAAGAATTGGGTGAGGATCTTCTTTGGTGCACCTGTTGATCTACTAAATGAGGCATTTGATCGGATCCAATCCTTCTGCGAGAGGCGTCGACCCGCTCTACTGTTGTAGTTTAATGCAAGGGCTTCCAGTCAAGGATCTCATCTTTTTGTAGTGTTGAGGGTTTATTATTCCTTTTATTTCAAGTTTAATACATCAACAATGAAATCATGCTTCAAATTATAAACCTCACTCACTTCAAAATCTTTATCTAAATTGTATTTGAATTTTTATTTCAGTTATACAAAAATTTATCTAAATTACACTAAAATTTATCTAAATTACACCAAAAATTATTAAAATTGTTTTTCATCAAAATCCTTCACACGGCCTAGTTTTTTTGAATAATGATATTATCATAACATTAAAAAAGTTAGGCATTAATTGTATTCAGATTTAAATAAAAAAAATATAGTTACTATATGAAGCAATTACATTTTATATTGGTAGTTACAATTAACAATTAATTGTTGATTCCATATTCATTATGGTACATACACATGCAACAATAGAAACATTTCTATCATGAAAAACAGATTTCTATTTTAAAAACATCTCACATATTAGTTACATTCTAGCATTTGACAAACATCTTTTCAATTTACATAAATAAAATACATCTCACACAATACAAATACATTTCCAAAATGTTTACATCTCTCACAATTATTTATTACATTAACATAAAAACAGTTACATTTACCTAAATGTTTTACATTCCATGCAATCTTTAAAAAATTTAAAAACAGATTCTCTTTTCAATAATCAGTTACATTTTATAGAAAATGCCAAACACATTTTTCATTGTGTGTTACATTTAACAAATGTTACATTAACTATTTGTTATATTTATCTCTCACAACTATTTGTTACATTTACATAAAAATGATTACATTTACATAAATGTAACATAACAATTATATTTACCTAAATGTTTTACATTTTATATAACGATTAAATAATTTAAAAACAGATCTTCTCTTCAATAGTCAGTTATATTTTATGAAAAATGCGAAACACATTTTTCATTGTATGTTACATTTAACAAATGTTACATTTAGTTCATGAAAAATAAATTATGGTACATTTTTCAATCTAAGCTATACACAAAAACTAGAAAAACATCATATTCGAAGCCAAACATTAAATGTCAAACATGATCTGACAGACATTGAAACGAAATCCAAATTGGTAAAAAATGAATCAGTGAAAACCAAATCATCCGAAGTAGAAATTCAGATCTGCCACTAGCTGTTCTTCATGCAAAAAATTGAGTTATGAAAAAAAAGATCGATTAATAATGATGAATAAGAATTCAATCCAACATTACAAAAAAGAAAAACGACATTTAATACTCCTCTACAACGCAGGGTTGTAGATGAGAAATTGTAACCGTCACCACATTTTGAGGAGTGATTATCAATTAAAAGAAAAAATTGTACTCTTTGCCACCTCATGGGGCTTGTCATGAGCAGGCTTAAAAATCATTATTGTTAATATATATTGTTAAGAGAACTAATTTAATCATCCCAAAAATGTCCATTGGCCTTCGAATGGTTAGCACCGGGGCTTTTTCCAAGACAAATTTGGTTACATTGAATTCAGACATTCAGGTCCCCCTGAATTTATGGATCAGATAATCTATTATGCCCTTCTTTTTTTCACTTTTTAAAATTTATATGCACATCTTATATATTCATATTTTTATCTCATTTTATTCATAGTCAAACAAAAAAACTTCATCATACGATTGACAACAAGAATAATTAAAAATTGAACCAAATAGAAATATCTTATCCTATATATACACTGAAATAATTATCTCATTGCTGTTGCCTAAACGCGTGTTTCAATTTTATTTTAAATGTGTCTATATCCCATTTTTTATGTTTATTTTTTTTGTAAAATCCATATTTAGTAATAATTGGACTTTAGGTTTTATGGTCCTTGACAAGATGTCACTATTTAGATTTGGTCCGAGCCTTCTGTAAGAAAAGAAAAGAGCGTTGATACACGCAGTCTATTTTGTAGTCTATTTTACAGTCTCATACGCTATGATAACATAGTATATTTTGTAAAATTTAACCATATTTGATCAATTACGATTAAACCCTTTAATACTAACACAAATGAAAGGTTCTTCCATTGTAGTAATAGTTAGATTGCAACGCTAAGGAGGGTCAAAATTGAAATTGGAGGGGACATATGTGGATTTACATATTTTCTATTAATATGAGGTTAACTAGAGAGAATATATCCGGAATATTTCAATTCTGTTAACTGAATTTTAACCCAGAGAGTTTTATAGATTTACATTAACTATGTAGGGGAGTCATTTGAATTTCATAAAAACACAGGTACTATTATGGATATAGACAACTTTACAGGGAGTTTATATGCATTTTTCCCAACTCGTAATGTAAATTACAAATACACCGTATAAAGAGCTCCTCCTATTACGTACGCCATTCATTATTAACTGCAACTTGGGTTTTCCACCTCCCTCGATTCATCTCTTCTTCCTAAATACGCCAAAACGTAAAAGAGGGAAAAGAGAGTGTCTCCACGATTCGTTCGATTTCGTGGTCTACAACTACAAGAGGACTTCGACAACCCCATATTCGAAGGTTCTCTCTCTCTCTCTCTCTCTCTCTCTCTCTCTCTCTCTGATCACACTAGAAGATGTTATTGACCCCGATTTTTCATCTGGATTTTACATCGTGATCATGATATTCGTTTCCATAAGCGTGGATCTTAGGCTCCTCTCTGGTGTCTGATGATTATTCAATGATTTCCCTTTTTTTTCTCTTTTTTTCTCTTTTTTTTCTCACTTTTCACTCTTGAAATTTAGACCTTTGTCTTCCTTCCGGGATGGATTGCTTTCATTTTTAACAACGTAAAAATGAGGGATTTTTTGGGTTGGTTGAAAATGGTTTTGATGCACCGTACAACATGAGTATAAATATGCAGTGAAGATCGATGAATGATGAGTCACATTTACTTTTTTTGTAGGTGGTCAGACATATTAGAGTGATGGAGACTGCGAGCGAAGGTGACAAATTTAAGGATAGTTATGTTGAGCTTGAGGATCATCAGAGCGAGGATGAGAATCAGATGTTCTATCATAAACATGTCGAAGACTCAGCGGATATGGTTGAAGTTTCTTCAATTGGACAAGAATCACTACTAGATAGGCCATGGGAGCCGTTTGTAGGCATGGAGTTTGAGTCAGCTGAGGCTCTCAAGACATTCTACAAGACTTATGCCAGCCATTTGGGGTTTGGCATCCGCGCCGGGGTGCTCCGTCGCTCCAGGACTGATGATGCTGTCATCATGAGGAGCTTTTTGTGTTCTAGAGAGAGCCCGGAATTTGACAGCAATGGTAAGCGCAAGCGAAATCAGTCAACTACAAGAGAAGATTGCAGGGCAATGATCGAGGTCAAACGAGAAGATTTCAATAAGTGGGTGGTTTCGAAATTTGTACCGGAGCATACACATGCACTGATGCCCACTAGTCAACTGCTTGGACAATCTCTCTCCCTATCTTCACACACGACAGAGAAACAAATGATGCCACTCGTCCCCTCGTAAGTCATTTTATCACTTTGTTTTCTTTTTGTTTTGTTTTGATAATTCCTGTTGGACATCAGTTTCTAAGGATGTTTTTATTAGGTATATTGGCTCTATTTTGTTTGGATCATGTACAGATCTTAAAATTTCCCAGCATTGTTGATCTTTCATCTTTCGATATTTTTTACTGGATCCTTTCTTTACCTTACTGCCATTGGTTCAGTTCCCTAGCATCGTCTCTGAATTTGTGTATTTATGGTCTTTACCTGTTCTTAGACATGATTATCAATTTATTTGGTTACTCAAGATACCAAAAGGAGAAAATGAATGTTATACTATTATATGGTGCCCCACTCTCTTCGGGTTCGCTACACTTTGACTGCACCATCCTCACTTGTCTGAATGACCTCCATCAGCTGGAGAGAATTTGAAGTGCTTTTATTTGGGTTGCGATGGTTGAACACAAATGTCAGGATTAGAGTTTTGGTTGAACACAAATGTCAGGATTAGAGTTTCCCAACCTCATCATCATCTTCATTGTCTGCTTCTGGTGATTATAGGTTGGCTGCAGATGTCCAAGTTAAACGCTTCTTATCGATCATGGATGTTCTATACTTTGGATTGGCTGTACCACTGCTTCATTTTATGCCCTTTAAAATTCTTATCTTGTTCTTCCAATGGTGGCGATCATATTAGCACTAGAAGTCATTCAAGTTTTTATATATATTTCTTTGTGGCTTTGTGCTCAAGCATCTGATTTTTTTAGGTGATCATGCCCTACAGATCTACTATCTCATGGCCTTTATGTTTCTCACTAAGTCTATGCTCTGCTGTTGCAATGGATATAACCCAAGTATTATTTGAACCTCAGGTCAATGGACAGTGGTGCAATTGAGGATGGTAAATCAGTGAGGACCAACGTGGGATTCAGTGATGACAAGGTGTGTGGTCATATTGTATTGCAGAATGGTCGTCATTCAGCAGACCTATCTGACTGCTCCCTCTCATACCAGGAACAAGATATCTTTGACCTGTCTGAGCAGGTTGTCCAAGCAGATTTAACCTCCACTGCATCAGACCCAAAATGTGAACCGTTCCTTGGCATGGAATTTGGGTCTGCTGAGGCTGCTGAGGCGTTCTACTATATCTATGCGAAGCAAACAGGGTTCAGTGTGCGGAAGAGTTTTTCTCGCCGTTCAAGGCGAGATGATTCCATCATCATGCGCAGCTTTGTGTGTGCGAGGGAAGGATACCACAGCATGAAGATAAGCTACGGTGATGGTAAGAGGAGGCAACGAAAGAGGATGGCAGTGAGGGAAGGTTGTAAGGCGATGATGGAGGTCGTTCAAAGGGTACAGGGAAAATGGGTTGTGACAAAGTTCATCAAGGAGCACTCCCATGAAGTGGGTGGACTGACAAATGTCAGCTGCACACCTGATGGCTATGAAAATGATGCTATTCCAACCTCAGTCAGTTATCTCTCCTTGACTAGGAAAAGCTGTGGTAGTTATAAAGGGGAGACACGGAGGGACCCATTCAGTGGAGAAGCTCAGGAGCTCCTGGAGTACTTGAAGAGGATGCAAGCCAAGAATCCTGCCTTTTTCTATGCCGTTCAGGTGGACAATAACAGTTGCATCTCCAATGTCTTCTGGACTGATGCTCGCGCACGGTTGGCTTATAGTTGCTTTAATGATGTTGTCGTATTTGACACAACATATAAGAAGGCCAAGTACATGTTGCCATTTGCCGCATTCACAGGTGTGAATCATCACCTCCAACCGATCAACTTTGGATATGCATTGCTTGTGGATGAAACGAAGGGAGCATATGTTTGGCTGTTCCAAACATGGCTGACAGCGATGGGTAGGCGCCATCCGGCATCAATGGTGACAGACCGGGATAGGGCCGTGGAGGCTGGAATCACCAGGGTATTTCCAAACACACGTCACCATTTTTGCAAGTGGGATATCTTAAGCAGATGCAAAGAGAAGCTTGGGGGTTTGTATGCGAAACACCCTACTTTCAAACGAGATTTGAAGAGGTGTGTCAATGAATCAGAGGCGATTCAAGACTTTCAAATATGTTGGGAATCCATCCTTGACAGGTATGACCTGAGGGAGAGTGTGTGGATGCACTCACTGTATGATATCCGTCATCAATGGGTTCCAGCATATCAGATGGACATGTTCTCTGCAGAGATGTTTCCATTTCAGAGGCCTGAAACACTGAAAAAGTTCTTCAAGAAAAATTTTAGTACAAAAACCTCTATTGTGTCATTTGCCACGCAGCTTGAGCAGGACCTAGAAGCTCAGTATGCCAAAGAAGTGCAGGCAGACTTCACAACATTGTACTCCGAACCTGTAGTGAAAACTCCATCCGTCATCGAGAAACAGGCAGCCAGTGTCTTTACGAGGACGATTTTTGACAAGTTTCAAGAGGAATTTGTTGAATCATTAGGTTACTTTGCCGAGAAGTTTGAGGATGATGACCATGGGGTAGTTAACAAGTATGGTGTGACAAAGGAGGAGGATGCTCACAAGACCTACATTGTCCAGTATAACTTCTCAGATAAAAAAGCAAGTTGTAGTTGTCGCAAGTTTGAGCTTTCAGGCATACTATGTAGGCATGTGTTGAGGCTCTTCTTTACGGTGGGCCTTCGCATTCTCCCAGATGACTACATCTTGAAACGGTGGACAAGGAATGCCAAAAGTGACTGCTCAATATACGAACAATGTATCGAACCCCCACAGAATTTCCAAAAGTCCCTGAATGCATGGTACAATGAACTTTGTCTTGATGCGATTAAATATGGACTTGAAAGTGAACCATCTGTAGACATCTATAAAGTCGCAAAGCAAGCACTGCAAAAGGCTTTCGCTGAAGTTTATGCTGCAAAATATATGCATAAGCGGGACCAACAACAACTGCAGAGTTGTACCAGAGCACAAAAGATTAGCTATGTAAGACCTTTGCCGAATTCGCCTCGGAAGAGGACATTTGCAGGATGCATACAACGTAGTGAACATGATAACAAGAAAGGGGATAGGACCGATGCCTGTAATGAGATAGAGGCTGCAGGGTATGAATTAACTCTTCACAACTGTTCCTTTTATTTTATTTCAGTCATTGCAGTTGCTCATTTGGTGAAATTTTCTTCTTTGTTTAACTAATTGCTGCAGAGATGTGGGCCTTTTTATTCAGAACAAAGACACCCTCTAATGAATAATGTGTTCCGTGGAGGCCTCTAAACTTCTTGGACTTGGTTGGAAACAGCATCGCTTGGACCACTAAGTGGTTTATTTGGAGGCAAGGATAATAGTTGTCTCTGTATCACTTTACTACATCCTTAACAATTTTGCTTTACCACATCCTTAACAATTTTTCTGTCAAATGCTCATATATCAAATTTCTGTCAAATGCTCGTATGAATAGAAGATTCAACAAGTTAGTGTCACTTAAGCCTGTAAGATGATTATTATTGAATATCTTATTCCTTCATTAATTGAAACATCATGTCAACATACTCTCATAGCAACATTTATGGTAAGGGAAAAGTCAACAAGCTGAAATGTTGTTGACAAAAATGGATCTGAATGCTAATTTTAACAAATCCTCATTAATTTTCATCCACCTATTGTTTGAAAATAGAAAAATATAATAAATTTATTAATTGATAATAATATTTTAATTGATAAAAGATTATATATATTATTATATTTATTATCTGAAAAAAATTATTTCATGGGGTAGGCGTGAAATATCTTAAAGAGATGAGATAAGGGTAGTTATATTATTTTGATTTTTATTTGTTATTTTTGCTTTATCTAATCTTGGTTAGAGAGAAGTTGAAACTACATATCTTGGACGGAAATGAGTGTGTTTTTCAAAAATTTAGGAATAAATATTTTTTTATATTACCATTTTTTAACAAATCATTGACTATTTTCATCCATCTATTACTTTGAATTGTAAAAAATATAATAAATTTATTAATTGCTAATATTATATTTAATTGATAAAAGAATATATATAATATTTTTATTATATAAGAAATATTACTTCAATGGGGTAGGCATGATGAGATAGGGTAGTTATATTATTGTAGATGATGAAAGTAGATTTTTTTGGATAAATTTTTTTTACAAAAATTAGTTTGGATATTTTGAATTTTGTAAATTTTTTATTATTATTTTCACTTTATCTAATCTTGGTTAGAGAGATGTTGAAACTACATGGATGGGAAATGAGCGTGTTTTTCAAATGTTTAGGAATAAATCCTTTAATTAATTTCACTTATTTATATTTCCTTATAAATTTACAATCTTATCCCTACAATTTCACAAGAGTAAACACCAATTCGATATCTTCACGGGTGTTTGAATTTGTTTTGTCTTGGAGGGTATTTTCATCCTTTTAAACATTAAAGGGGTGTATCTCGGTATTTTGCCGTTCCCAACCGTTAAGTAGTTTAGGGCTGGCCCTTTTGCATATTAAAGAAGCTCCACTCTCTCTATTTTAGCTTTTATTGAAAAATAGATAAATCTTCTGGGTCAGAAGATCCTGCATTTGTTCACCTTGTAAGTTTTTCTTTTTGTATGTTTTTTTTTTCTGTGTTAGATATGTTGTGTTTCTTGAATGCAAGATCTCATGGCTGAAGTTGAAGTTTTGATGTAATTCTTTTTTATGGGATTCAAATTTTATATAAATTTGAGCAAAACCATGGCTCCAGCCAAAACGACAGCCTGATTTAGGTTGTCTTTTTTAATAATTGATTCTCTTGTTAATCTTTATTTTCATCATTTCTTCTGGGAAGATCCTACTTTTGTTCGTCTCGTATTTGTTGTTCATATGTTTAGATAAGTAGTGGGTCTTGAACCCAAGATCTCATGGTTGAAAAAACTGTTATCGTATAATTCTTTATTTTGGAATGCTGTACAGAACCATCCACAAACCATAGGCATCAGATAAGCCCAGTGTTTACATGGGGAAATTTGAATTTGAGATGTATGGGGAGCAAACCATTTCTGTTTTGCTAGATAAGTAGTGGGTTTTCTTTAAATTTGAGGATCTCTAGATGTTTTTTCTATGAAAGACTCTGCTGGTGTCTCAGAAAATTTATTTTTTGAAATCTTGATTTGCAATAATTGATTTTGTCACTCATATGTTTTGGTTGTTTGTGTTCCATAGGATCAAAGACTCGAAGTCGTTCTTGGGCAGTTCCACAGTTACTTTACAAGGGACAATTTTGAAAGGAAAAGGGGTATGGTTTGAATCTCTCTCTATCTATTTTCTTACACTGTTTGTGAAGACAATTCACTGTTGGATGAATATATACTTGGCTCTTTTATGTTCAGCAGCATTAGCATGAGTGGATTTAGAGACTTTTAGATTTGGAGGTGATTTAAAATTTGGCAGATTTATTTAAAATATAAAAAAATTGAAAAAAAATACTGGTAAGGACAGATTTTGATTCCATGACCTGTTGTTTGGAGATGCGAGCTAATTGGCTAGACCACATTGAGGAGTTATAATTGAAATTGTGCTTTTGATTTATTGTGTTGTTCTTTATTGAATGTTATTTTTATTTTTTCAGATTGGTATTTAAAAATATCATTATTGGGTGAATGTCATGATTTTACAAGTTGTTGCTCATATTTTTATATGATCACTGATTGGTAATTGTAAACAGTGCCATTTTATATGTATGGACAATATGGAACTTTATTACCAGTGTGCGTGCATTCTCATCTGTCGCAACAGATATCACCTCCTACAGGATTATCAAATAGTGTAGGCACAACTCCCAATTGTTTTCGAGGTATATTTCGTTCTATCAATGATAATTGATGAATATTGATCATATAATTGACCTTTTGTTTTGTGGGTAATCAGAAAACTGATTGTTTTGGATTGGTCTTGTTGAGATTAATTTGAACGCAATCATTGTAATTACCCAGAAGAAGTTTTTAATTCATTTTATGTCATTCTGCATCCATAGGCCTTTATCTTTCACTTGTTCTGCTTTTCTTCATCTTGTTGATCCATTCTATTCTTAGTGAGGGATTGTGAGTAAATAAATTGATAGTGATCGAGTTTAATTCATTTATTTGATCTTTTTTCAGCTGGTGATTTGATATTGGATGAACACCTTCCACCAAAAAAGAGAAGATTTGAAGATGCTGTTGCATGTTCAATCCCGGTGCGTTACTCAGATATATGGAGAATGTGGTGGAAAGAGTATCAGATGGCAAAAAATCGAGCATCAAGAGCATCACAAGAAGGCTAACCACGAAAGCTAAGCCTTGGTTGTTGACGTATTTTAAAAGGCCAATGAACTTAAGCATTCCGCTGACCTATCAATGGTATCAAGAAATTTGGATCTTTTTGTGTTTTGCGTTTTGAGTTTCTATATTGTTTTGCATTTCTGATGTTGTCACCACTTGCATTGCAGAATGGGAACAAGAAATCTGAGGCTGCTGGGTTATATCTACATTCGGCCTTTAATTTCATAAATGGAGCATTATTATTAGAGCCTGGCTGTTCAGAAAGCAACAGTGAGGCAATGATTCTGTTGAAGATATATGTTGACATAGCAGAACTTTGCAACTAATGAATATTCAAATGTTTCCATCCTGCAAAGTAGCAGAAAAAGTCATTAATGAATATATTAACTCCAATAAATAGTTCAGAACTGGACAGATATACGATACTATATTCCCAGCTTTATCTGTACGTTTTTTCTTGCTGAAATGAGATAGTGCTATGTCTGGAATATGTTCTAGATAATTTGTGTATAGGTTTACATTAGAAAAAGTTCTTTGATGAATTACATCACCACAATAAATAGGTCAGAACTGAACAGATATACGATACTATATTCCAGCTTTATCTCTACATTTTTTCTTGCTGAAATGAGATAGTGCTATGCCTGTAATATGTTCTAGATAATTTGTTTATGTCATTTTCTTGTTTTTGAACTACATTCTAATGAATGTTCAAATGTTTCCATCCTGCAAAGTAGCAGAAAAAGTTCTTTAATGAATTACATTAACCACAATAAATAGTTCAGAACTGGACAGATATACGATACTATATTCCCAGCTTTATCTCTACATTTTTTCTTGCTGAAATGAGATGGTGCTATGTCTGAAATATGTTTTAGATCATTTGTGTATAGGTTTACATTATT
Source organism: Acorus calamus (assembly GCA_030737845.1). Taxonomy (NCBI): domain Eukaryota; kingdom Viridiplantae; phylum Streptophyta; class Magnoliopsida; order Acorales; family Acoraceae; genus Acorus; species Acorus calamus. The sequence goes on from CM060872.1 coordinate 28,307,862, forward strand.
AATGCTTATTAATTTTAGTTTGTCCTATCTGAAGGATTCGTTATTCATGGCCCCATTGGATTTCAGAAAGAATCCTGAATGTTCAAATAAGGATGTATATGAATTGAATAAGACTATTCATTCTTAGGTCATTAGGATCCCTTCAAGAGATATACCAATTATTTCAAAGTGATACAGAAATCATGTGGCAACTTGCTTTGTGCTATTGAAGTGAGACTCCATCCAGTTTAGATTCATGAATGACAAGTATTCTTAGTACAATGTTATAGCTATAAAAATTGAGCCTTTCTTTCATATTTTTTTCATTTATATATGAACTACATCATCATATAAACAATGACAGAGTCACCACATTGTCTTGGGATCCTCATCTTTGTTTATGTCATTTTTTTTTCCAAATTTTACTACTCATAAACATGCAGAATTACATGAGATTCTCTATTATGTAAAATAAATGTTTAATTAACTTTTGATATCTTGCCATATCATGGGACCTATATGTATTTAGTGCATCAGTAGTTTAAATTGAGTTTAGTCAGGTGTATGTTGTCAAAATCCAAAACTTAGTTTCCTTTGTCAAGTCCTAACACATAGTTTCCTTTATCCCTGGCAAGGAGCTTGAAGCCAAAATGCAGGTGAAGATTGTGAAGTCCAAAGCTTAGTTTTCTCATCAATAGTGTTTTTAAAACTTATTTTCCTTTTATCAGTGGTCTTCTAAAAAAATTGCTTAATTTGACCCAAGAGGAAGTTTTCTGATCATGCCCCTTTTAACTCCAACTAATGTGGACCATGCATTAGCAGTTTTTTATTTATGCGGTTTCAATTAGTTGGGCTCTTCCTAAACGTGGTTCTTCCTTGTAGATTTTGGCTTTAAAATTAGAAGAATTTTTTTTCCTTTGATTAATGGAACAAAAAAATGCCGTCATAATATATGAATGATGCAGAAAATAACATATTAACTTACACATTGAATCCAAAAAATGAGCACAGAAATTACACTTCAAGAGGAAATTGTAATCAAAACTTTAGAAGTAAATGGACATAAAAAGTTGATAACAGTACAAGTTCTTTCTCATGTCTATAATCTATTACAAAAAAAGTAATAATAAAAAAAATTCCCACCTTGTGATGAAATGATGGTCACAGATTATATTTCCAAAAAAGTAGTTTATGAAGGACATAAAATAGTAGCTATGTTCTTAATTACATTATACAAAAATGATAATTCTGCTAATGAAATGCTTGTGTAAACACCTCCAATGCTGATCTCCTCACTTGTTTCCTTATGAACTGATATTGCTGCACATTATTAATTGTGCTTGTTTATGGTAAGTAATCAGTATATTCATGCATTCTTGAAAACATTGAACTATAAGCCCTTGGGGAAACAATACTTTCAGTGCATTCTATTAATTAGTCACTCGTATGGTGATCCTTCCAGGGTAGTATAGGATGAAAATGGGCATTTCTATTACTTTCGTTGGAACTGAGTAGTTTATTTATGCTGCATGTTCATGTTGGTGGGGACAGTTATTGTTCTCCCCAGAATCTGTCTTATTTGTTGAACGTGATTGAGGATACCTCTTGCGCAGTTTATGAAGGACATGAAGTAGTTATGCTCTTAATTACATTTAAAAAAATGATGATTCTGCTAATGAAATGCTTGTGTAATCACCTCCAATGCTGTGCTGATCTCCTCACTTGTTTCCTTACGAACTGATATTGCTACACATTATTAATCATGCTTGTTGATGGTTAAGTAATCAGTATGTTCATGCATTCTTGAAAACATTGAACTATAAGCCTTGTGAAAAAATACTTCAGTGGCACTGTATTAATTAGCAACTTGCTGATCTTTCTTGGTTATAGATGAAATTGGGCATTTTTTTACTGGCGTTTCATTGGAACTGAGAAGGATATTTATGCTGCATGTTCATGTTGTTGGAGACAGTTTATGTTCTTGCGCGCATGCGAGGCACAATGAGTTGTCCAGAGAGGAAATGATCTAGTTGTTAAACTCTTCATCAGAAACTAGACAGGTAAAAATTAAGTTCCCAGTTGATCTGTGGCAGTGATCTCTGCTTTTCGATGATTGTCTCTACTCTGTACAGCCAAACATAGCTTCCACAATGCCATCTGTTTTCAACAAATTATTTTTTTATTTTAAAGATTTTGTTTGAAAACAAATGTAGGACTTGAATTGCTGAACTACATTAGCGAGGGATGTAGTCCACTTGGTGGGTCTTCCCTCCTCTCCTCTGCACTTTAGTAATTCAAACCAGAGATACAAGTTGTAACAACACTACAATTTTATTTTATTTTACTTTTTATAGCCACTTTATTTGATTATTAATACATTTTTTGTTAAGCACCAACAAGAACAAGTTGAGAAAATAAGGATGTAATGTGCAGGAATGAAGTTGTCCATGAACTTGGTACAAAAAATATTATACAGATTTGCCTTTTGGTTTTTATCCCACACCCATCGTGGGATTTTCCACGTAAATTTGATGTCCATGATTGCATGCTCTTTGATTTAATAGTTTTGCGCGCCTTGTATCAAAAAATAATATTGGTTTATTGTAACATGATATAAAATATATACTCTTATACCCTTATTTATGGTGATTGGATATATTTTTGAGTTAGTTATATTACGCATAAAGGGGATCATATCCGTTTCAAGATCATCATTCAAAGTTTGTTCATAAAGTGGAAAGAGAGGGACAGTTTGGTAATTATTGTCTGGAAGAAGAATTTATATTTCCCATAAATGCAGTTCCGGAACTTAAATTGAAGGAATCTAGTTCTGATTGTATCAGGGCGACGCCACATGCAAACATGTTGTAGCTCGAGCCCATGGGCAGGACCTGAGCCTTTATTTTAGAGTCAGGCTTGGGCCTTGTTTCAACGGGTCAGGCCAGCCTGTTGGTGATGCCTAAGGGAGAGAGAACAGTGATTTGCCTCACACACACATGAGTAGGCTGAGGAATTATGCTACTCCTCTACACATAGATGTCCACCATTCAAGCCAATAGTCCACACACTTGCAATGTATTGACCCCATGTCTTAATGAAGCCAATGAGATCCCTCCAAGTGTTCTCAATGTAGCTTTGCTGCCCTTTGAAAGTAGGGCGTTTGCGCGTGAACCAGAATGTCCACACCACCACCAGGACAAGATATCTATCGACCTTGCCCGCAACATTGCGGTCCCCATTCCTCCATATCCTCCAACTAGCAGCCCACATCTATTCCAAGGAAGAAAATCCGATATTCAGCTCCATTGTGTCCCCAATGCAATCACATATTCTACGAGCATACATGCAAAGAGGAGGTGCACTATAGTCTCACGGTCGGTGTTGCACAGTAAACAAAGGTCAGGTCAGGTTCCTCGGTATGCCACCTTGATCTAAAACCTTGGTGAGCAAACGATCCAGGAAAGCAAGCCATGTGAAACCCATAACCTTGAGATGAATTTTGAGCTTTCACACCCCGTGCGGTGATTGGAACGAGACTAATGTGGGGTTCAGAGGCACTGCCCTTCTCCACCAATCATACACGATGCGCATCGAGAAACCTTTGGTCAGACATGGCGCCCAAACCCACTGGTTTGCAGTGACGGGCCTCAAGTTATTATGAAGTTTATGATTATTCTAATAAAATAAAAATAAAATGATTTTTTGTTTGATTGTGTTTTGAATTATCTTAATTAGAAATCGCAATAATAAAATTTTGTTGTTTGGATAAAATATGAATAATGTGTGGATAAAAATTTATAAAAGATAAAATAATGATGACAGTTGATTTGATAGTAGACCCAAACCGATATCTATAAATCACTATATACCAATTAATTCTAATACATATATTCTTATTTATTTTAACTTTTCAAACACTTATTTTGATATTATTCCGACTAGTTTCACTTATTTCATGCCATTCTCAAACCAAACCGGTATCCAAGTTACCCAAGTGGCCGAATCCTATACACATTTTGGTTTTTTTAAGTCCTGTACACATTGAACCCAACGAAAACACCGACTCGTGCTCTTGTGGGACAGCGAGAGAACTCGAGAGAGAGAGAGAGAGAGAGAGAGATGATGAGATATTCGAGACTCGCTCAGTTATTCAGGAGGACCGCGAAATCCATCGACACGGCTGCCCTCCGAAACAGTTCGTTTTCTTTTTTCCATTCATGACTTCTGTTGCTTCTTTTTGAACGCAAAGACATCATTTTTTTTCAGTCACATTAACGTTTTCTTCTGAGTGAAAACGGAGTCAATTCACGTTCTTTTTCCCTAATTTTTATATTTACTTTGTTTATTTTCATTCTGTGTTTGTGCTAAGAAATAGTCAATTTGCATGTTCTAGGGTTTTTTCTAAATTGATTTTATTGTTGATCATGTCTTGTGCACTTTGTTCTAGGTATGCGAATATCTGTTACTCTTCCATGTATTTAAAAATTCAGAGTTTTAAGAATAGATGGATATCTTACTATTTGCATTAGTTTGTTATATTAAAGAATTTCTTTTTTGTTTCTAAAAATTAGGAAGAGAGCTTTGATGGGATCATTCTCCATATGGGCGCTGTTCCACACAGTCCTGTTTACAGCCCCACCGCAGTCTAACATGCTATATAACACGTTGGAAAAGTTTCACTTTTATTTTTATAAATGGGATCAATATATTCGTTGGAGTATGTACTTCATTTTTTTATAAAAGCATGCACCACCTCATTAGATGATGTAAACTATTTTTTATATAAAAAAATAAAAACATGTGGCGACTATAAAGGGGCCATAAACGGGACTTTGTCTAACATTTTCCACTCCTATATAGACTCAGTATTTTGTAAAAAACACCACCATTGACACAATTCAGTCCTAACAAGCTTGAAAAAGTATCCACATATACTTCACTGCTACCAAAATTTAGCACAATTTTTTCTTTTAAGCTTGTTAGTCCTAACAAGCACAAATCAGTCCTAACAAGCTTAAAAAGTATCCACAATTGACGTGTTGTTTTTTTGAAAAAGAAACAGAGATCCATTTTTGAGGTACTAGTCTTTTATTATGATAATGTTAATTTTGTGACTTGTCAATTTTCTATTGTCCTCTAACAGTGACCTGAAAGTTGCAGTGCAACTTGGTGACTAGTGAATTCAAATTTGCGTTCAAGCCCATGCAATATTTTCTCTATTTAAAAACAGTAAACTAACTAGTGACAAAGGGGTCACAAACTTTATATTATCATAATCAAATACTACAGTGATATCACAAGTCATACAAATGGATATAGAAGATGCAATATAATATCATACCTGGTTGAAGGAGTCTCCGAGTTTCCTATTATTCCCTTTTTTTTTTACTTTGATCAACTCCTGCTATCAATTGACAGTTATGCTGCTAGTTTCTACTAACGGTGTTTGCCTGGAAGAGTATACGCTTTGTGCAACATAGACTGCACTGATACTCAACTTCTGTCATGTAGGAATCCCTTCTGTTTTACTTCAGGGGGTTGAATCCTTGAGAGTTACATTTTCACATTTTTGCTAGGATATTCTGGGATTGTGCCCCATTTAAACGACCCATATCATCATGGCCACTTGCTTGGATGTTTCTGCATTGGCCATTGTTTTCTCTTGACTTTCTTGAATTTATTCTGTAGTTTTATTGGAAAATTGTGATGGTTAGCTTTGTAATTTTTTTCTTTATGCACATGCAGGGGTAGTCGTTGAGTGCCAAAAGGATGCCATGACATACAAAAGCAGAGGGTTGAAATATGAAATCCCTGGTTTTTATTTGACATTTTCAGCTGTCTTTGGTGTGCTTGGATTAGGGACTTTTGAAATCTCTCATGCAGATGCCAAAGAGGTGTGCATGATATTGTTCTTTGAATCTTTGATGAAATTCTCTGAGTCATGCCTTCTGTTTATGCTTTTTGCCTTTTTCTGTTATAGCTTTCTGATACTTATTCTTCTTTTCTACCTTTTTACTGGAAGTTATGGTTAACTTTATCAATTATATACTGTTCATGTCCCATAGATCAGATACATTATCTCGTTCTCTGATTTCTTGTTGAACCTTGTGAAAAGGGATCAATCATATTCTAAATATGCATATGCAGGCAGAGTCATCATCAAATATTGGTGGCATGGAAAAACTTATTAATCATGAACGACAAAGATTAGAGGAACTGCTCCGAGCCAAAGGAATGCAACGCGGCTTTTATCCATTCTTTACTGTCTCTCTGAAAGGCCAGCAGGTGCCCATTTGAAATTATACATTATTTTGAATTGATTAATTGATATTATATTGTTTTTTTATTACAATATGAACTATATTAGATGACTGCTTATATTAGGAAAATATTCCATAGCAAGACGAGCCATGTTTTACAATCCATGTCTACCTATCATGGGCAATTCTGCCCATGTTTTATTTGTGTATTAATCCTTGTTGAGGTGCTTTGCTTGACATTCAACAATTGATAATTGAGTTGGAACAAAAAGGTCTTGGATTCAAACACGATCTTAACCATAATTAAAAATTCTGTTAATCTTGATTCACACATGGATTTATACCCGATATCATTGCATATTTGTTTCATGAAGTAGTACGGACTGATGGCATATTGATGGTGTTAACACATGGTTCACATGGACATATTTATAATTGGCCTTCTGAAAGCGATACTGATTTTTAGAATTTTTTAGAACATCTTATTTATGCATTGTCAGATTGTCTTCTGCACCTGCATTTTTCTAAAGTTATCATATAACACATATTATCTTGTTATCTATTGTTTGAAATAATTATCATATATATTTTTTATTAATAAAAATACAAAACCACATATACTCTATATGGTACCCCAATCTCACACAAATCGCATACCGCATTTCCAAACACCGAGAAGTAGAGGTTACCATATTTGTAGATATGATGAGCTGCTCCTTGGAAAAAACCTGCCAATTAAATGCATTGGTTTCCTCACTCAGAATCTTTGACATCTTGAGATTTCCCAAACCTCACCCCCCCTCCCCCCAAAAAAAAAGAAATAAAGAAAGAAAGAAAAAAGAGAAGTGAACGGGCTGCAGATGGGATTGGAGGTTTGGAAAGGGTGATTGCTTGGATTGAGCCATAGTCATATTTTCCGAAGACAGTCTTGACAAATATTTCCATTTTGCACTTCAAAATCGGGTCATCTACCTGTTGTAGTAATAGGGAGAAGATTTTTATGGGGTTGGACAAAGGATGGAATGAAAGTGTGTTTGTTGAGTCCTTGCATGACAGTTTGCTCCAATAAAAGACAGGGTAGCGTAGGGGTGCGGAACTTAGGATAAATGAAAAGAGTTTTTCCAAGGAATTGGCTATGGTGCTTCCCAATTGGTTCATATGGGTTAGGTGCATTGCGTAGAAAATTCAATACTTGGCTCAGCTCCAACATATGAACTTTTTTGGATCCTGGAAGGAATGGCATGCTCTTTCCAACAATGAATATTCTGTGAAATTGGAAATCAATAGGACAAAAAATTTCAACAAACATGGCTTGAAGGGGGAACTTTGGACAAGGCATTAAGAGGCCTAAGACCTAACCTCCTGAGACACTATTGCACATTAAGGAGGTGGGTAACACATTCCATTGTTGCATTTTCCACCTGTGATTGCCTTGCACAGGCTTTACTCTTGTTTGGTAAAATCATAAGAACTACATGAGGTAATGCATGTGTTTTGCACATCTAAGGGGTTGCCTAAGATCATCAAACAATCACCATAAGTTTGGTGGGTATTCCTCGTTGAATCATGATACTTTAATCATTATGTGGCGTTATTCTCTATTATTGATTGGTAAAGCATTCAAGTTTTCTGTGGAGATTTTTTTTTCAGATTTTAGTTGCATAGTTCTATTGCTAAATTATCATTGCCTTGAATTTGGATGTTAAATGTATAATGTTTGTTAAGTTATTTTTCATTTTCATTTTGATTTTAGTACTTCATCAATTGTAATGAACTATGGCACTATAAAACTAGTCCTGAGTCGTCTTTAAATATCATTTAGGTTTCAATAAAATTCAAGATTCCTCCCTCGTGTGAAGTCTCGCACCTTATTGTGGATCTTGTTTCACACCTCGGATTGAAAGTTGAGAAGAATGGTGGTGGTTCAGAAATGACATTGCATGCTTGGGAGAGGTTTTTGAAATCTTTATGTTCTGCTTTTCCTTTTATAATATATGTTGCATCATGCTTGTGATTGTTTCATTTTTCAAAAATCCTCATTTTCTATGAAAATTTTAAATGTTATCTTCACAAATTTCTCATTTCGGACGTGTTGACAAAACTGATGCATCCAAAGATTTAAAGGATTAAATTAAAGAAAAATAAAATTCTCCGCTATTTTGTTTTAGTGGACCTCCTATTTTATTAGAGTTAGAATTTAGGTTTTTATTCCTACCTTTGGGCTTAATTGTTAGCAATTTGATTCTATAGGAGATTTTTAAGTTGAAAAGCCTTTGAAATTAAGTCAATATACATATGAAACCTTTGGTTAATGAATGTTATTATTTTTTACTTGGTATTTCAAAATGTCTCTCTTTTTCTTCTTTTTTCCTGAACATATAATCTCTAACTGATAACGATAGAACGAAATCGGGATCACTTGGATATAGCATATCCATGGATAAGTGATATATATAAAAAAATCCATTATTATTTAGGAAAACCCTAGATACACAGAATCACCCTCGAATCCTGTATATTAGGTTAGAGATTTGAACTTAAAATCTGTGTTATCAAACCCCTGGCTCTAGCCAAAGAGCCATCCCTGCGTGGATTATAAGTAATGTATTACTGATGTCATATAAGAATTTCCTTGTATGTCTTCTTTTTCACTATCTGTGTAATCGTGTTATTTTAATTTTGTCTTAGGTGAAACATATCACCCAATCTGGACATTCATATTTCAAATGTATTTTTCTGTTCATAAAATTTGATTAAATTGTTATTATGTCTGCTGTTGTGTCAGTGCGGCTGCTTGGCAACTCACCCTTAGTTCCCCAGAAAAGCGAAAGGAAATTGGCCAAGATGGTTTGCTGCATGAAGAGCAATATAATGAAGAAGGAAATTTGTGTATACTTATATTTCAGCCACTGATCGGCTCTGAGAACACTGTTAGTTCTTGATTTTCCTTGCTGAATTTGGATTTTTTTATACCACTTGTTTTTGTATTTCATATTCTTTTATCTGAATATATTAAACATATCAATTTGTTGTTGCTTGGACACCCTTACAGATATTGTGAAAATTTATTTCTTTCAGGAAATAGAATTTTTGAAACAGGGTAGCTTTAGTCCTGAGGAGCTCGATGCCTTTGTGAGTGCACTTAAACTAGCTAGTGGAAGAAATGTGAAGAGGACCTTGGAGAAAAAACCAAGAGGATATCCATACAAAAGGAGTGACAGTCAAACATCTATGGAAAAATTGATTGAGTCACTGGAGGCCATGGGAGTGAGAGCTTATGGACTAGATGAGCTCCGTGGAGTTCCTACGACTGGGATTGTATCATGGGATAATATCGCGGGCTATGATCAGCAAAAACGGTATGAGAAGATGAACATTTTTATTTTTATAATTGGATCATGCTCTATCAGATGTCTTCCATTTTTCTTCTTTTAATCTTTCTATTCAGTTTTATCCTACACAGATTTGTTTTCTGCACTCATTGCACATCGTAAGGTTCTCTTAATATTTTTCAAAGTAATACTGAATTTGAAAGTTGGAGATCATGTGTGCAAAGTATCCTTTTTGACATGGATGTTTGGTCTCCGCCAACTATCAAGGTAGTGTCAAGCTCGTCATGATGAAGAAAGGTTTAATTGGCAAGAGTACTAAACCAAAATTATTTGTCACTCTGTGAAAGATACACCCTTTTTTTTATAACATCTGTTTTGATTAACCTCCCGTAGACATGTGGTATTCAAGAATAATCCAACAGGTTCACCTGTTAGGGAAAATCTTTCGGTTCCTTGCTGACTGCATCCTCAAAATTCCCTTCAAAGAGAAGATCTATTTTCTGAAGCACTTTTTCCCGGACTGACATATATCTCTGTATTAGAGCTCTGAAAATTGTTGCTATTTGTTACCAAAATTGCCTGATGCCTTACAAAATTCCATTGAATAGCACTTGCAAGGGAACACACTCGATATGGGTTCCGCCCACCAAGAATGATATTAGTAATCCCAGGGAAGAAATAGCTTTGATATGTTATTCTCAACAATTAGATATGGCTGGAAAAAAAATTCCATCTTTTCTCCTCCCATATGATTCATGTAATTTCTTTCGTACACAATAACCATTCACCAATCTAAAATTTCTAATGCACAAATGCTGATCCTAATTCTTCTCCTTGTTGTTAATAATGTTGGCTCCACTTTCAGGCAAATGCTCAAATTGGTTCCAGAACCACTTCCCTATATATTTATTTGACCTCTCATGATAGCTGTTTGATTAATCACTCCTCCCCAGTCTTATCCCATTGAATGTGAACTTGTGAAGTCAACAAACAAATACTCTATATAAGAAATCACAAGCTTCTGCATCACATCCAGAGCCAAGTGGGAATTTCTATACAGTCTACAATGATGGGACCAAACATGCAACTAGGAGCATCATCAATGTTTGGATGTGAGGCATATCAATCTTCTTTATTCAACATAGCGATCAACAAGGACTACATGGTTTGATGGTGCCATGGAGGAAAAGTGTTGTTACATCCAAATAGCTAATTTAGGCTGTTTAGAGTTTCTCCTATTCATTATATTTTCTTGTTTTATGTGATTTTTGAAATTCACTTTTTGAATAACTTTAGGTGCCAATTTAGGCTGTTAGAGTATCTCCTATTCATTTTAATTTTTCGAAAAAGGATGTAAGAAACATTGTTGTATCTCATCTTCTAAGTCCAATACGATCTCAGGTGGTTGGATTAGAACCACTAAGTTCTAACCCTTCTCCTGGAAAGTTTGATGGAGTTGTTGCATGATCCGAACACAGATTTAGTGAAGTTTTATATGGTTACGTTTTTTAGAGGTAGCTATAGATATAAGATAACTTGGAATTTGCTTGTGCCATTATAAGAAATCACTTTGATCAATATTAAATCATGATCAGTTTTAGAGCAAACCTGGATATCATGAATGCCAATAAAGTGTTTCTTCTTTTTAGGTTATGATTCCATCACTGTTCAACTAGTGTATGGATGAGTTCTAGCATAGCTTGGATATACTGAAGTGTCATCCCCCATGCACCAAATGTGCCATGCAAATGCCGCACATGTGCGTTAATATTCCCGCACATGCTGCATGCGTGGAGCCAATTCACCGCACATCTTAAAAAAGAATTTTTAAATTTTGTAATGTTAGATTTGAAGATTTTTTTCTATTTATTCAATTTGATATTTCTGCTTCTTTCGGGACACGGGAATATTATTATCCTAAATCAGGCGATCAGATATAATCATGCAGTAATCTCAAATGTTATTAATTTAATTGTTGGTAAAATGTCTTTGTATGAAAGTCGTATGTATTTTATCAAAAGATTACATAATAAATATTTGTTTTCAAGTTATGATTTTAATTATCTTTAAATGACAGTTTGTATTCATATCTTTAAAATCATAAAGTTTATTAGTATCCTTAGAATGAAGGGATTTAATGTGTAATCAGCTATTTGGTTCTATCATTAAATTGAAGGGATTGTACATATATATTTAGAAAATGGTAGTTATGATTTTTTGTAATGTATTTTTTTTTAAATCTTAAGTTTTACGAATTTAAATATTTTAAATGACATTTAAGATGTGAGCTTGTTTATATTGATCTTCTTAAAATCCTTTTTTTTGTTATATCCCTAAAATCAAATACTTCATTTTCTAAAGTATATAAAAAATAACCAATAAAAAGAAAAAATCAAAATTATTTTATAAGTATCCCTAAAATGAAGGGATTAGAAATTAACTAATGAAATGATAAAATTAAATCTTTTTATTAATCGGGAGATGAACAAGGTTTTAGCTTCCTATTGGATTACACAATAGAAAAAAGAATAAATAAAAAACATGAAAAACTAAAATGAATATATTCTAATATTATTTTTAAAAAAAATTAAAGTGAAGCCGCATGTATGGTACATGTGGTCGTATATGCTTTTTAATGGCGGACTGCATATGTGGTCCGCACGGCATTTTAAATAATTGGTTGCACCTAAAGTGGAATGTCATGAAATGTTTGGGCTATTGGGGATGGAGGGAAGGATTCTTGGACTAAATTATATGGATGCTTGTTGGGACATATACAAAGAGGTTGAGAATGTTTGATATGCGTAATTGGCTAACCATCCCATTACAAACTAAATGGGTTAAAGCATTGTACATTGAACATGATTTGTCAAATAATTAAAAGGTTTCCTCAATAATAACGTGGAATTGGCATCTAGGGGTGGAAATGGGTTAGGATAAATGGGAAACTTGCTCTGACCCAATCCTATTGAGACATGTTTGGTCCCCTAAATGTTGTACACCTAAACCCGACCCGTCCCAAACCGATGAAGATATGGGACGGTTTGTAATCCAAGTGCAAAACCCATCCCTCCCATTTTACCTTGTTTAAACCACGTATATCATTTCAAATAAAATTATGATGCATAAGCCCTATCATACTTTTTTTTTAAAATTGATAAATACTTGAGCATGTATCAGATAATATTATATAACATATTAAGGGGAGATAATTATTCAGTATTCTAAGCATAAAAAATATTAAAAAGTGTGAAAAATTGGGATTTTTAAGCCCGCCCTGATTTAAATGAGATGGGATGAGACGAGTTCGGGTTTTTAAAAAACCTCTTGGGATAGGTTTGGGATGGAACAATCAAACTTGTCTCAGATTTAGAATAGGATTTTGTTACCCGGTTTGGTTCTTGATTGACCAAATCGGTTCCAAACCTGCCCCATTGCCATCCTATTGGCATCTAGTAGATCATATAGACAATAAAATTATAATTTCCATGTTCTAGTTCAAACTTCAATAACTGAGAATTGTTATCATCATGAATACCAACATTATGTTAGCAGTATAAAGAGGTGCCTAACCTTGGCCCATGTCATTGGTGATGGGTTAGGGTGCGTTTGGAAACCCCCTTTTTTTCCCCCAAACACCATGGATCCACCACCGACCACCTGAGGGAGGGAAGCTTCGACAGCATCAATCACCATTCCAGCCAGCCAAAAATACACCATCGATGATAGATTCGTCCATCTCAATTGTCCTGCGGTGTCAGATACTCTCATATCTTCTGAAAACTTTGGTCCCATCCCTATTTTCAGCATCTGACCTCGAGCTATTACGGTGAGTCCATGGATCCTCTATTACATTGTATATTGTCTTTATATGTCATCCCCCCTAACCTATTCACTCATTTTTTTGTTTTCGTTTCAGATCTATTGGTTTCATTTCAGTCCTGCAGATCAAACCTTAAGCTTGGCATTGTTGAAGATTTTCTAGGTACAAGAAAGATGAAAATCCTGTTAATCTATGCCATATCCTGTGAAGATTTTTCTTTCACATTTATGTGAAATATGTGTCATGTATACCAATGTGTTATGGCGCACTGTTCCTGTTATAAATGTGTTATGCTCTACCAACCTTTTAATCCTTACATCTAATGTTAGATTAATCTGCATGTTCACCTTGTATGTTATGCCACAATTATTGATTTTGTATATATTAAAGGTAAGGATTAATTGTGTTCCTCTCATTGAATGCCTATTAAGTGTGTTATTCGTACATTTGTGCATATGGTTTCCATTGAATACCTATGTATGTGTGTCACTTGTACATACATGCATGTGGTTCATATAGTATCATGTGAAGTTATATTCCTTCTGTTGTTTTATAAGAATAATGCGGAAAACTCATATGTAGTCATTTCATGATAGTTCATTTTATGTTAATATAATATTCTAAATGGAAAACAACAACCAATTGAATGTGATGTGCAATTCCAAGAAGGTGGCCTTCAGGGAAAGGGGGAAGAAGCCACTAGATCCTAACAAAGTTAAGGCCGTGTGGGACAATGTGAAATATGAAGTGTTTGTTAGAATTTGTTTAGAGGAGATGAGAATTGGGAACAAAACTGGACAGACTTTGAATAGGACCGGATATGATAACTTGGAGATTTTTTTTCGAAAAAACAAAGGTGCATTACCTAAAAAACCAATTCAAAAACCACTGGGGCACTACCAGAAGGAAGGGTAGATATGAAAAGCTCCACAAAAACAGACAGGGCTAGTGTTTAATGAGGTCATCAGAATATATGACATGCCAATGGAATGGTGGATTTCCTTTGTGAAGGTACTACAATTGAATCATGTTATCTACTGTGAATTGTTGTTTTCATATTGGTGAATTTCACAAGTACTAGAGTGTTTCTTTTTTTCTTTTTCTTTTTTGCAATCCATAGGCCCACCTTGGAGTTGGGAAATTTTAAAATCATCCCCTATTGTTCGAGGAAGAATTAGACATTCTATTTGGTGGATGCGTTGCGAGTGGTGAGGAATATGGGGAGCCCAAACTTGGGATGGAATGAAAGCACTATAGATGTTGACCATGAAAACAATTAGTCAATGTGAACCACATGTTTGGCACCCCATCTCCAAGTACAATGCCCCCAACTTCCAACATTGGGGAGGAAGCTACAAGCCCCCGTCATCCAAACACTATTCCACGTATATGTGTTGGTGCAAAAAGGCCCAGAACAGCAGTTGGGTTGTTCAATCAACCTGTATGTGTGAAATCCTAGAATTGATGACAAAACTTGTATATGATAGCAGTGAAATAGTCCCCAATACTTCTGATGCAATGGTGATGGTAACTGAATTCATGAGATTTTAGTAAACATGTCCAATGCAAAGAAATATATTGGGTTGTCCACTAGAATCTCATGAATCCGGTCCACCATCACCATTACATAAGAAATATTGGGAACTGTTTCATTCCTACCATACACAAGTATTGTCCTCATTTCTAGGATTTCACACGTACGGTTGATTGAACGACTCAACTGCTGTCCTAGGCCTTTTTGCACCAACACATATACGTGTAACAGGGCTTGGACGACCGGGGCTTGTGGCTTATTCCCAGTGTTGGAAGGTGGTGGCACTATACTAGGAGATGGGGTGCCAAACATGTGTTCACATTGACTAATTGTTTTCATGGTCAACATCTATAGCACTTTCATTCCATCCCAAGTTTGGGCTCCCATTGCAAGATGATGATGATGGGATGTACACATCCTCACCCCCCGCAACACATCCACCAAATAGAATGTCTAATTCTTCATCGAACAGTAGGGGATGATTTTAAACTTTTCAAGTCCAAGATAGGCTTATGGATTGTGCATAAAAAAGAAACACTTTAATACCTGCGAAATTCAGCAATTTGAAAATAACAATTTATAGAATATAACATGATTCAATTGTAATACTCTCGCAAAGGAAATCCACCATTCCCTTGGCATGTCGTATGTCCCGGTGACCTCATTAAACACTAGCACTGTATGTTTTTGGGGAGCTTTCTATATCTGCCATTCCTTTCTAATAGTGTGCGTGGTTTTTGAATTGGTCTTTCAGGTAATGCACCTTTGTTTTTTCGAAAAAAAATTTCTCCAAGTTATCATTTCCGGCACTATTCAAAGTTTGTCCAGCTTTGTTCCCAATTCTCATCTCCTCTAAGTAGATTCTAACAAACACCTCATGTTTCACATTGTCCCACACGGCCTTAACTTTGTTGGGGTCTAGTGGCCTCTTCCCCCTTTCCCTGAAGGCCACCTTCTTGGAATTGTAGGTCACATTCGGTTGGTTGTTATTCTCCATCTAGAATATTATATTAGCATAACATGGGCTACTAATGAAATGACTACATATGAGTTTACCACATTATTCTTATAAAACAACAAAAGAAATAAACTTCACATAATATTATATGAACCACATGCACATATGTATGAGTCACACACATACATAGGCATTCAATAGGAACAATATGCACAAATGTATGAGTAACACACTTACATAGGCATTCAATGAGAAGAACACACTTAATCCTTACCTCTAATATATACAAAATTAATGATTGTGATATAACATACAGGGTGAACATGCAGATCAATCCGACATTAGAGATAAGGATTAAAAGGTTGATAACACAGTTATAATTGGAACGGTGAGCCATAATCCATTGGTATATATGACACATATTTCACATAAATGTAAAAAAAGAAAAAATCACATGAAGACCAACTAAAACCCAAGAAATTGTTCAAGAAAATATGGATATATTTCAATGGAGAATGGCATTGCATATACTAACAGGATTTTCATCTTTCTTATACCCAGAAAATCTTTGACATCACAAGACAAATCGGGAAGATGGTTCTGTCGTCGACGGTGTATTTTTGGCCGGTTGGAACTGTGATTGATGCGACGGAAGTTTCTCTCCTTCAGGTAATTAGTGGTGGATCCATGGTGTTTAAGTTTTTCGAGAGAGCCATAAAAAGAAACTGAGAGATGAGTGGGCACTGACTTCATAAAGGGATAATTCTTGGGTTTTCTGAAGGGTGAAATGGTCATTTGGCCGACCAATATTGGCTTTGAAGACCAACGCTTCCCCTAAAAGCATATCGTGACTGCTTTATAAAACACGATTTTCAAGGCAAGAATTGACCCAAATCCAACTAGTGATTTCAAATTAACCCAAGGCATTTGGAAACCCGATGGAAGCTTTTTGACCGAATGAAAAGCAAAAGCTACCCAAAACGAGTTTCCAACCCTAAATGTGGTTTGGGCACTCACCTCATTATCACCTCACATGGACTTACTAGGTTTTTGTCTAGCCCAATCCGCCATCCCTCAACAAGCCACACGTCCCTGTGTGGGTTGTACCCAACCCACTGTAGAGCATGCATGATTCTGATGTCAAATGTAATCATAGTTCAAAAACGTGTGCGGACCGCATGTGCGGTGGGGTCCGCACACAGCATATGCGGCCGCATGTACTGTACATGCGGCCGCACTTTAGTTTAGGAAGGCGTTCGAACGGGCGTTTGAATGCCTTCCTATATTTTTTTAAAACAAAAATTACACATGCTGTTCGAACGCCTAAAAGCCGTTTGAATCCCGTTCGAATTGGGTTCGAATGCCTGAAGAGACGTTTGATTCCCGTTCGAACAGGGTTCGAACGGCTAGCCGCACATGACCGCACATGACCACACTTGGACAGCACTTGAACAACACTTGGTATTGATGTGCGTCGAGGGGGGCACATCAGCACGTGCGGCAGCACATACTGGTACATGCGGCCGCACTTTGAACTATGAATGTAATTCCCCAAGCCTAGGTGATATATCATTTATTTGGTCTGTTCATAAGGCTCATGATTTTAATGCATTTTGGTGTACAAGAGTTGTATCACGTATAAACACAAACTATCTTTTTCCTCCATGCTTTATGGGAATAAACCATGGTACAAACAATCATCCTCACTCCCTATTGTCCTATTGGGCTCTTGGGTATCTTAACCCAAAGCCATGATTACGTTGAGAGATAAAGCATATAGTATCTAGTGTGTAAGATGGGAACATTACATTTGGTGTTAGGCTATTAGCATTTGTCTATTATGTGGTAGATTGGGTACAACCCCACACTGAGACTTGTGAACCATTAAGAGGGTGGTGACTTGTGTGACCCGTTGAGAGTGGTAGATGGATTAGCTAAGAGCCCTATATAATCGTACAGATGAAGTGAATTCACACACCATGATTCAGTCATGTATCACTGAAGAGGAAGAAAATAGCTTGTACTTAGACATGAGCTTAAAGTTGGACCTGCTGAGGGACAAAGCAGAAAATATTTAACTTTGGGGTATTACAACATGCATCCATATATTCCTTTAACAATGTTGGGTCTTACACTTGACAATCACTAATTTTGCTTTAAATCCCAGTTTGATACCCCAATATGTGAACAGGCATAAGATTGAATGTTAGTGATACTGTGAAAAACGCAGAAACAAAATGATGGAGCCAAGCAAAAAAACGATATTTAAACATTGATGGACTAATTTTGGCTTGTGGATCATCACATCTTATATTTATACGATTTTTTTTCTTGAAAGGAAAAGGGAAACATTAATGGTTTAAATTTTTCATGACTTCTTCTAAATAAGAAAATGCTATTTGTTTATATATTTAAATGGTTGTTTTTTCCACAGTGAAATAGAGGACACCATTTTATTGGCACTACAGAGTCCTGAAGTTTATGATGACATTGCCCGTGAAACCCGTTGTAAGTTTGAGTCTAATCGACCGCGGGCTGTGCTTTTTGAAGGCCCACCAGGTTTGTTTATTTTCTTCCTCTCTTTTTTTCAAAGTACAAAGAGGTTGTTCTTATGAAGAGATAAATGACTAAATTGTAGGTATAATTGTCGCAGGGCTGCAGATATGAAGAGATAGATAATTTAATTGTATCAGCTGTTAGTTATCCCCTTAAAACAATTATCAATGCAACTGTTTCATACATAATAGCTTTATCAAAGAGACCATCAGTTATGGAAATAATGAATTTCATATAGTTGCATAATCATGTTATTATAATTAATTCTCTATTGTGTGCATTGGTCCAGGTGCATGGCAATTTACAGTAAAAAAAAAATCCCACCATTATACAGATCTGGGACCTAGCAAACGAGCAACAGAATTGTGTGTGTGATTGATAGTATGTTTTCCATGCTTTTATGAGAGACATATATGGGGGATGCTTCACGGCTGGTTTGGTTGATACTTCACGGCTCCACAAGGACGGAGATTGATTTTTGGCACACTAGAGGGTATGTGGGAGGTGGGAGGACCCTGCAGATTAGGGATGATAGAAGTGTGAAGGCAAAAATATCTCAACTTTTTGTTCCGGCTGTGGTTTGGGCCCTGTTTCTGGAACCATACTCTGTTCTGTGGCATGCCGGTCTAAGTAGAAAACATGGGAGATGGTAGTGCGGTCCATTCAGGATAGGGGTCAGTTTTATGTAGGAGCTAGTAAAATATTGTACGTGAGGTGTAAATTTATCATTGAGGAGTAGGATAGGTGTGTCGGATTGGGGATAGTAGAAATCTCTTCTACTTTCTCCATTCCGGCCTGTGATGTTCTTCTTTCTTTTTATGCTTTGTTCGTATGCCCCTGTTTCTAATGGAATAGCAGTAGTGCACCTATCTTTAATTAAAAAAAAACATACCACATGCAGGCAGTGAAAAATTAGATCAGCGGCATGCTGGCATTGGAACTTGTACCAACAGAAAAGCAAGGAGAAAAGAAAAACCTCAAATAATTACAAGTAACAAATGCTCCATAAGATAGTGAGTATACTGCAGTGATGAAATCTCCACACCTTAAACAACCAATCAAATGGAGAGAGGTATTATTACAATCACCAAACCTTCACAAGCAAAAGAGTTTCTTGTTGTGCATAATGTAAAAAGAAACTTATGTTTGGAATCTTGCATAGTTATTCCTGCATTTACACATCATTAGTCCACTATGCCATTGCAGCGCAAGACATTTGTATCCTCAGATGGAATTGTGCTCGAGTGCAAAAATGTGCAGTTTTAGAAAATGAGTAACCTTTTTGTGAAATAGAAGTGAGAGAAAACTGTTTCTTAGTTTATATAGATGGATACAAACTAGGTAGATATTCTATATCATATCTGGTGTAGGGTTTCAGGTCCAATTGAATTCAATTGAAAAAAGAAAAGAAAAGAAAGAAGATAGGTAAAAAAATAGAAGAAACGGAGATTATGCAGCTCCTCACTTTTATTAAAATCAGTGTTCCAACAATCCCTTCTAGGCAGTGATTAATTCCCCGCCTAGGCCTAGGTTGCCGCAATTCTCTCAGGTCTAGTCGCCTTTTCGATTAATCCTTTGTTGACTAATAAGTTCATTAAGCTATCTTACATAAATGTTATATCTGCTAATTGATTTTTGTATGCTATCCCTAATGTGTTTTATTGTCAGTTTTGTTTTGATGTTACTTAGTTATTATTTTGTTGTCTAAAATTTTATTTTAGCAATTTAACAATAAACACAGATATATAGATGTGTGTGTGTGTATATATGGTATAACTATTGTATATATAATATATGTATTATTTTTAATTATTAAAATAGTGATCGATTAATCCCTTATTAATCCCCACCTAGCCGATTAATCCCTGGTCGGACACCAACCGGCAA
Organism: Acorus calamus; assembly: GCA_030737845.1. Taxonomy (NCBI): domain Eukaryota; kingdom Viridiplantae; phylum Streptophyta; class Magnoliopsida; order Acorales; family Acoraceae; genus Acorus; species Acorus calamus. The sequence continues at coordinate 28,328,191 of CM060872.1, forward strand.
CCGCTCGACAGTGCCTAGCACTTTTACAACATTGATTAAAATGTTCATAGTAGTGTTTAATTGAAATGACCATCCCTAATCATTCAAATAGACAGAATGAATCATAAAGGAATAAAAAAGCATAAATTTACCTCCATTAACTGCTGGTTGTAACGCTTCACATTTACCTAATCACTTATCGGACGGTAAATGGGTCGTTACTAAACTTAATCCAAATACAAGACCAAAATTTGTACTCCTTTTTTTTTAAACGAATGATACCAATATAATATAAATATAATTAAAAAAAAACGATGGCAATAAAATAAATAATATCCAATGGTTTTAAATCACCAATGGTCTTACAAAATATCAGAGTAACAGAAATAAAATGTTAGAATGGAAAGACATACTAAACCACCCCTATGGGAGCCATCTAAACTAAAGTAAATCCAAATAGTTGACTGCAACTATTATTTATTCTCCAACACTGCTACCTCGACGAGATCCTTGAAGCGTATGAAAAGTTCAAGCTTTGTCTTGGTCCTCATAAGATAAGCTACCTGGTTAATAATGGCCTTGTTATTATAATGTGGCATGTGGAGTTTTGAGCTTGGCTGGTTCGTATGAAGAGACCTCCTCTTCGTAGGACAGGCCAAGCTGGGTTGTATTTTGCTTTTGTTGCTTTGGTGTTGTACTTCCCTTTTGGGCATTCTCTTTGATTTATAAAATTTGAGGGCAACTGCCTAGCGTTTATTCAAAAAACAAATATGAATCAGGTCATCCGCTTCCAGCAGTCACATATATCTCAAGCTTTTACAACAGGTTGTTGGTGTAAAATCTCATTAATCATATGAATGATTGTTTTGACCAACTAAAATGGCCAATGGACAAATGTAGGAGGCATGTAATTATGTTGAATTTTTCTGTCTTATCTAATATTACTAGTCAATTGAGTTGCCTTCATTAGCCGTCTAAGAATTGTCCTAGTAGTTTCGTCAATAGTTTTTTTCTTCCTTTACCTGCATAACATTGATTTTGTGAGATGACATACCTTATTCTGATTGCAAGCTTGCTGAGAAGCTTAAAATTTGAATGTTTTCTTTTTTTTCTCTCATCATGGAACTGTTATTTGCAGGCACCGGAAAAACATCTTGTGCTCGTATTATCGCTAACCAAGCGGTAAGTAAGTAACGTCATGTTTTTATCAAAAAAAAAGAAGTAACCTCGTGATTTTTGTTTCTTGGGTAGATTTTTGTACTATATTGAAAGTCTTCCCCATTTCTAGGGGACATGCGCCATAATAGGTCCATTTGGGTGGGATAAAGCTTGTTGTTCCTGTTGCTCGATTTCTGAGACTTGTGCTTACTACGCTATTAAAATTTTTAATGTTGAATTTACTATTGACATAATTTTACATAGGGTGCAAGTATTTGGCACCTTTTTTATGGAATATTTACATGAAGCAGTTGAAGTTTATTTTCTTATCCTAACAAGTCACTAATAAGGTGACTTTTTACTTGTAAAAAATCAGTACCGGATTAAGTGGCATTTATAAGTTATAACTATTCATGAATTGTTGGAAACAAAAAAAATAGTGTATTTATGATTTCATCCTTCGCTTTACCAAGTGTTCACATGACTCATCACAGACACGTTGTCTCCTATTCCTAAGCCTTGCACATCTTAAGTATTCAGAATGGGACAGCATGCCCATTTTTAATTTTTTGTAATAGTCTAATCAATTTTAAAAAATGCAAAAAGAAACATGAACTTTGCTAGAAAGATAAGAATATTTTGGATTGTACTATAAGCTTGTTCATTTTTAATGATTTCCTATTCAATCAATGGTGGAAAATTCCATGCTGATTTTGATGTGATCTCTATTTTTATTTTGGTTCTTAGTTTCTTGTTCATCAGCTATCATTATAACCATCTCCATCTCAGGGAGTTCCCCTGTTATATGTTCCTCTGGAGGTTGTCATGTCAAAATATTATGGTGAAAGTGAACGCTTATTGGGGAAGGTTTTTTCACTTGCTAATGAGCTTCCTGATGGAGCCATTATTTTTCTGGATGAGGTAAATCTTTTAAATTTTCAATGTGAGGATAAGTTAATGCAACATTGTTGTATTCCTTGTTACATTATCTCATTATCATAAATGAAATGCTTTTCTCGGAAGATCATGTTGATGAGGTTCATTTAATTCCTTTATATTTATAATGGTTGCAAGGTGGACTCTTTTGCTGCTACTCGGGACAGTGAAATGCATGAAGCTACGCGTAGGATATTGTCAGTATTGTTGCGGCAGGTCATAATGGACTTTCTACTGCATTATGATTCCATCTCAATGTTTTTATAGATGAGTTTCATTGATTGTCCATGCAACATATTTGATGATAGTTCTCTCTTTTTAGTATGTTTTGCTTGAGCGCTTGTTAACACAGGTTTTTGACTCGGTAGTTACTCCCAGTTGCCTTCAAGTAAATAGATTGCTTATAGTACTTCTGAATTTAGTCAATTAATTTGACCTTCATTGTAAATGTAAATTCAACTTGCTTTAGAATATTTTGAGTGTAAACTCATCATGATTATTGTATCAAGTTTCTCCTCTCATTTTATAATTTGTTAAATATCCATTAATTGATAGTCTCAAATATATAAAGCGAGAAGGTTATATTAAGATCCTTAACTCCTCTAGTAAAATATAAAAAAATACTTAAATTCCCTTCTCTCCCTTTCATTGTTCACTGGGCTTGTATATTAAATTGGACATTTGGCTTCTTAACCGAAATTATATAAAACCATGCCATTTCCTTCCTCATCTAGACTCTTTCCATGTCTAGTGAATTCAACCCTTTTCATCTCATGTTTGGCCCCAGTCTTGCTCATCAACTGGCCTCCTTGGATTGAAGAGCACTTAATATATGGTTGATGTCAACCTAAACTCAAATCATTAAATAGTCTGAAGTCTTGATGGTTTAGACTTTGATCCGTAAGTTTGACCTTCATTGAGGCTTATTGGTATGTAATTGTATGGTCTTTGTTTCTCATGGTTCTAGAATTTTGTCAATGCCCACTGTATGAGGATATATGGTTCTTGAAAATCGTCGATCATGGGCCATGAGGCTGCCTGTAAAAGCATGGGCCAATTGTTTGACTAGGTATGCATAGACCATTAGGCTGTGCTTGTGAAAGCATGGATATATATGGACCATTGGGCTGTCGAGATAGGTTGTTGTAACTTATGAGGTTCATTCACCTACTTAAATATCTGAGCCACTGGAGGAAGGTTGGTTAATCATCACCAAGGGGGCAGCTGGTTGTCTTCTGTGGGTGACAAATTGGCGGAATTGGGAGACTATTGTGGTTACTTTATCATTTCCAATATTGTGCTATAAAGATCTTCAAGAAAGTGATGCTGGCATCAATGTGACACCCAGCGTTCTTCAGGGCCTTGTAAATATTAAATAAGGTGGGCTTCTTGGTCGAGTCTTTCCCAATGCGCTACTTGGGACTTTGGTTGTCTCTAGGGCACATTTTAAACGTAGATTGGACGCTGTTAATCAGCCACTTTGAAGAAGACTTGACAGCTAGTAAGGTAGACAACTTGGATGATGCGTCTAACATGCTCTTATGAGATTTCAACTTCCCGAAGATTTATTTGCACCGAGGACATTGCCAAATAAGTCTTATGGTATCTGCAAGTGGCTGTTTTTTCATTTGCATTATCTAATGCATCAAGAAGGTTGGGGTCTTTCCTCAAAATCGTTGGCCTGCATCTGAAGTTTGGGGCTCAGACAATGCTGGTGCTGACCGCCTTTTGACATGCTTGAGCTGTATTTTATCAAGTGTTTGGTTTGTTTGCCCACCATGTGAATGTGAGCTCCCAGTTGCCTCGTCACCTTGTCTAGCCTTGGTTCTTCTCTGTGGTTCACATCGACAGTTCATGTAGCTGCACCTCAGCCTTGTCTCGCTATCTTGTCCTGGTAGGTATCACTTCTTGATCTTGTCCAATAAGATGGAATTGGAAACTCTAATATCAAATGATGCAAATTAACCTACACACAAAAGAAAAAAAATTACAAAGGGACATCTGAGAAGAAAAATGAAGAGAACTTTATTACTCAAACACAAACCTAAACTACAAGTTGTGAATGCTTTGTCAAGTTCAATCTAACATCCAAAAGTTTTAAATTTGAACTCTCACGTTTAACAGGGGTCCTTTTTATAGAGTTTCTAATCCGACTTGCGTCGATTGGGAGAGGATAAAGATTTATTATGGTTGATTGCTAGGAGAATAAATTCACTTATGGTCAATGGTTAAGGCGTTCTACTCGCCTTCCCATAAATGTTGAGGTTAGAATTTTGGGAAAGTTTGGCCAAGCCAGTGACTAGGTTACTTGCGGCAACTAATGGGGATAAACCATTAGGGGGCTGACGGTTAAGGGCTTGTAACCATTTGTTTCAGCTATACTTAAGTGGGTCAGACAACTCCTCATGATATTTATTGAGCGAGCTATGGTTTGTCCAGCGCAGCCATCCAATTGTCGTTTCCGGGTCACCTGTGGTCCTGACACTTCAAGTTTCCTAAGTGTCGCATACCACTGCCTTCTGTTGCCTAGCTGCTTCTCTGTAGCTGTTGCCTCTTACTGGGTGTGTGTTGAGCTTGGGCCTGGACATTGGACCCCAACTTGGAGTTTATTGAATTATGAACTGGGACCTGAGTTGCATCGTGGTGCCTTAAAATCTGAATATATGCTTCCTGGAGAGCAGACGAACCAATTTCTCAGTGAGCTATTCAATCCATTGTCCAATATTAACTTGCTTATTATCTTCCCATGTGTGCTGCAGAAGACAGTTTCAGAAGAAGTGAGAAATCATTTTTGAAATCTGCCACAAGGGGATTTTCCTACCAGTTACACTTGCTTATTGTCATACTTTGAATTATTCATGAAATACAATGTTATTCAATACGATGATTGCTAAGTCATTTATATCTTCTTAGGGAAGGTTCGTTATGTTATTATGCTCTTTACGCTCAAATGTTTTTTTCCTTTCACTTTTCTTCTTGTGTGGGGGTGGCTATAGATTGATGGATTTGAGCAAGACAAGAGAGTGGTGGTGATTGCTGCGACAAATAGGAAGCAGGACCTTGATCCTGCTCTTATCAGGTAAATTTTATGCATGCTATTTTTCAAGTCAAATCTTGAGTAAATCAAATGTTCATTGCATACTATTTTTGCTATTTCCTCTTATCATACCATATTGTCTTTATAACCACACTTATTAAAACAGTTTGTTTATCTTTTTTCTCAGCCGATTTGACTCGATGATCACCTTTGGCCTTCCAGATGCACAAAATCGTGAGAAAATAGCTGCACAATATGCAAAACACTTGAAAGAATCTGAATTAGCTCAATTTTCTTCTGTTACTGAAGAGTAAGTGCTTAGGTTTTGTGCTCAAACTTTTTCTATATTAAAATAAAACAAAATTTTCATGATGACTACTGATGTCACTGAATGTTTTTTTTCCCATGATTGCATCAGGGTTTTAGTTTTCACTTTTTCCTTTCTGTTGGTCATTTCATTTTTAGACTGGCGTTGCATTGCCTTACAATTTATTATCATGTTTCATTATATGGTCTCTAATACATGTGCAAGTGAAATTTTAGACATGAAATTATAAGCATTCATATTTAAAGTCACTAGGTGTTGTTAGAAATTGCACGGTTCCAAATGCCCAAAAGATATCCTTATGGAACCTATTTTTTTACTCGAAATATTTGATGATCTTTATTCATTGTTCATTGCAAGAAAAACGTTTGGCCCAATTTTTAAAGTAACGTTCATGATGGATGCATAAAACCTTCACAATAGATGCACCCATACTCAAAGGCTGCCTAAGCTTCTTAAAAATATGGAAAATTAAACAGATACTACAAGATTTGTTAAAATTTATTTAATTTAGAACAAAACTTATAGGTTTGAAATCAGTTGTTGGAGAATTACTTAATGTAATTAACCAACCTGCTCTTAGCATAACATCACATGTTGCAAAATTTAGACCTTCTCATGGATTTGATGCCTGTTGTGTACCATCCTAAATAGTGCATATGCTGATGAGTTTCAGTCATGTACATTATGTTGTGTACCATCCTGAATAGTGCATATGCTGATGAGTTTCAGTCATGTACATTATGCTGTTATGTTTGACATTTTAAAGCTGATGCAATACAGCAGTTGGTACGATTCGTAGTTTTTCCCTTTAACATGAAGGTATAGCAATATTCGAGTCATGTGGTGGTCTCATCAGGGAATTATTCCTCAAATTTCCTTTCGTGGTCATCCTCAGCACTTATCATTTCATTGAAGTTGATCATACTTGAATGTTTTTGGTTAATCATAATATGGCATTCATCTGGATTACCGTAAAATAACCGATTCATAGAAAGTAGTTATCAACCAAAACAACTGACAGGATCCTTGTGCTTCCAAACAACTCTACTACTCTAGCTCTTTAATGTGTTTTTAACCTATGCTATATTCAGAATGTCTGGAAGAGATATCCGTGACGTCTGCCAGCAAGCAGAACGACGCTGGGCATCTATGGTACAGCTTACTCTTTTTGCACAGTTTAATTCCTGTTTATTTCACATAAATTTTATAACATGATTTGCTGGAATATTGCATCTATAGCTAATTCGAGGCCAAGCACCAGCTGATGGTGAAGGGAGTCATCTTCCGCCTATCCAAGAATATATCAAGAGTGCCGAGCAACGCCGAACGGCCTTATTGAACATTTCTGATAAAGTAAGCCAGAGATCTGAACGTCGTTCAAAAGAGAAGGTTGCATTGCTATAGATAGAGCCGTTGGAAAGGTATGTTGGTTAACTCTATATGAATCCATTGCTAGTTCAATTATCAAGTAAGTGGTTTCTTTACTCAGTTCTCATTTCAGGAGGATGGATGGCCTACAAACAGCTACTAGTAATTCTTTATGTCAGTTCTAATGTAGCCTGATACCGTAGAAGTTCTGAAAATGCGCGATTTTTTTTTATTTTGTTTTATAATTTTCCAAATAAATGTAATAATTATTAGGTCATTCACCTAAGAACATGTTGCAGTGTAAAATTGAACTCCTTTTCACCCTTTTATGATTTGAAGAGTAGTGATTGTTTTGATATTCTTGTAGCTTTTTCTTTTTTCGCATGTATTAGAAGTTGGAAAATGTTACACTCAATCTAATTTACAGTTCAAAACTCGGACCTCACGTGTTTTCATTTTTTTTTTAAATCATATACTTCATCAAATGAGGTATGTGCTTTGTGAAGTATATACTCCATGAATTAAATGATATCATTTATAGAAAATGTAAAAAAATTTCAACGTTAATAGAGTAAGTAGAGGGGATTAATGATGTATATTGGGACTGTAAAAATGATTTGAGTGTAATTGAGCTCTTAGAAATTTGAGGTATGTTGGACTTTGCTTGGTGATAACCATCTTTAATGTAAGTCATGAATTGTGGCATCTACAATTATTTATTTATTTATTGAAATATGTTCACTGGATTCACACACTGCCCGGGGTGATATTATCTCTGGAGATGGGTGATGTTCAATAAAGATTGAGAGCAAACAGGCCTAAAGATGAGTTTAATAGGTCTGGTTATGTGCATATCACTGTTTTAAAGGGGATTGGATCACTCATCATGGTCCTTGTCCTTACTATTAAACAAAACTTGTTGCAATATATATTACATAGAAACTGAAATGAAAAGAGAAGCACAAAAGCTTTGACAAGGACAGGGGAGACAAACATGAGTAGATCTGAAACAGTACACATGGATATTACAAGGATGTGACAATGAATAAATAATTAGATAATATACATTTTATATTACAACTATTTTTAAAAAATGAATGTGATTATGATAATGTCAGGTACTGTCTTAATTTTTAGTCCAATTTTTTTTAACAGGTATGTATTTTTTTAAAAAAAAATTAAATATATATATTTTTAAAATTGTATGGATATATTTATAAAAAATATAAAAATAAAATAAAATATTGAAGTATATACCTAAAACACATGGGATTGAAATTAAATTTTTTAATTTTTAGGAAGCATTGCCCACACTGTCTCTATTCAATGTCCAATGTATGTTCAACTTCTATTAATAATTTTTAGAACTTCTGAAATGTACATAGGAAGCATTGCCCACACTGTGTCTATTCAATGTCCAATGTATGTTCAACTTCTATTAATAATTTTTAGAACTTCTGAAATGTGCCTGACGTGTCCATGTGTGGTGTCCCATGTCCCATACATGTTAGATACTGACACATTCATTTCATTGTACATGCTTTCTCAATTCACTTACAAAAGTTAAATGTAGTCATATGAAACAAAATTATTGAAGGGAAATTGATACACTCCACGCAATATGATAGCGATAGTACATGGTGTTTAATTTTTTAAAATTTTCTTCTATAATACATATCTCAACGTATATTTTATTTAATATAACAATATGTATTTTAATATTAGAGTGTGTAATTACAAATAATATAAAATATAGTGTAGACTGAAGACTGGGTTGCACGTAGGACTAGACATCATTTGCCATGACGCCCTCAACAGCTCCGAAAGACTATTAAGTGGAAAAAAATAATGAAATTAATGACAAACACCAAAATTATGTTATTCTTTTAACCCCCATTTGGATTCAAGATCTAAATATGGATTTTCCAAAACTCTAGGAGCTGCTGCTTCTTTTTTTTATAAAATGGTAGGCTATATCTTATTAGATAAGAGGGCCGAAAGAGATACAAATGTGATTGGTCATGGCCAGAGAGGATCTGATTAGGGAACCAACCAAAGAACAAAAAACATCAAAAAGCGAATTCGTTGTTTACATACTCCACCCTCGGATAGCCCTGACACAATATACACCCCAGTTTTTAATCAAACCGACCACCACATCCCACACATTCTCCACGTACGGCATTGGTCCCCTTAAGAGGGCATGGTTGTGGGTCACCCAGATCGCCCACATGATCGCCAGGATGAAGGATGGCAGAGATCTTGGCACGAAGGTTGTAATCACCCTTCCTCTCGAAGTTAACAACTCAAAATTTGAAAAACATTATTCTATCAACTTTTCCAACTCTTTCTTTAAAAAAAAAAAAAAACTTTTCCAACTCTTGAGTTTGTTAGTGAATAAATACATGAAACACTATCAAATCGCCAAATGCCCAAATCTATTTGGTCTGCAATAGAGATTTTATTAAAAAAATTTAACACCAAATTATTTCCCATCGTATATCCAAACAGGACCTTAAAGTTCAACATGCATGGAAATAATGAGCAGAATAAAAGAAGTGAAGGTCATCGATTTTCCCAAAAAATTTGCTCATCTTTTCTTGACACAGTGAGCACTTCATCAGCAGATAATACACACTATCTTCCTTCTCATTATGCAACATGCATGGAACATTGCCATTGCGCATCCATTTTCTTCTTCTCACTATCTCAGATACAATAACTACAGGAAGGGAGACTGGCATCTCAAGCTTCTTTACTCCTACCTATAAGTCTAGGAGTGGATTTGTGGTCACCATCATCCATGAAGGCTGCAACAGGATCCACACAAAACAATTACTTTTTGCTTCTACTTCAGCAAACTTGTCATTCTTCTGATTCACTAAAGTTGATTCCTTGTGACCATTCTAGCTGAGGTGTCAAGAAGGATGGTGGTGATGGACGACGACTTCTTGAAAGACTACTTTGAGGAGGAACTTCTCTGGAGAAAGGCAAGACAAGAGTTGGTGTTGGATGGGAACACAATGAGGTTCAGGGAGAAATGGCATGTTCTTAATGTAGAGATGAGGAAAAAGATCATAAAGACTGGACATTTAGGGGGCTAGAAAAGAGACATGAGACAATTTATTTCCAAATGAAGTTTCTCTCTTCAAACATTCAGGGTCTAAAGAAGACAAGACCATTCGAAAGGCAAGATAATGTGATGATGCAAGGTGTTGTTGCATGCTACATCAAAGGATTCCCCTGCGTTCCATTGGTTGGTGTAGGTTGAATGCTATAATGCCAAAGGCTGGCATTGGATTTCAGGGGGGATTTTGGTGTGTTGGAAGAGGATGAGATATGAGCATAGTCCTAAGGGTAAGAAAGTTGCTAACTCTGTTTTTCTACAAGAATGGAGTATCGATTGCAGTGGATTTCCTCTCGGATGTGTGATGCCAAAGATGATTCAAGAAGGGCAATTCAGTGAGATGACTGGAAGAATCATTCTGTACTTGGCAGGTGGCCATGGTGACTCTTGATGGAGCCTGGTATAGATTATCAAGGATGGGGGTGAGTTTTGAAGATTATTAATCAATACCGTTAAGAACTCTTATTCAACGGAAGGGCGATTATATCGAGGAGGAGGATGAGAGACTGTATGTTATTTATCATGGGTGGGCTGATTTTGTTGAAACTGGGCTGGGGATTTTGTGAACTTTTAGCAGGGGTTCAAAGTTGTAGTTTTCTGTTGTGATTGTTTTATAAAATTTGGGAGATCCTCTTCTTTGATGTTCAAGGGGCTTGCACAGTATAATCTAGTCAGGGGGAGTCCTTATTCCCTCTACATATATATCATGAAGAAATCAGGTTTATAGTGGGAACAGGATGAAGATACAATTATGGGTAGACAATTGGATACCAAGGAAAATTAGTCAAGATCTTTCTCAAGGCTATTTGGGTGGTGGTTGACAACAGTGACAAAGTGAGGATGAGGATACTTTGGCATCCAAGAATATGAACAACCTGACAGAAGATGACATGAAATATATGTTATTAAAAATCAAACAAAAAGATATTCAAATAAAAGTCTTTTCTGCAACTCTTTCAATATCAACAATCAACATCTCAATATGACACACACATCTTTTTCAAAGATTGAGTCATTAATTGTTAAAATATATGAAAAACAAAACCACTGTCCAACTTAAGAGTTATGAGTTGGGAAAATAGCACAATGCCATCTTACAAAAAAAAAAAAAAAAAAAACCCTCAAAATCCCATCAACATATACACATGCATGTTGCAAGGTTAACTTGAATTACTGATAGATCAAAACAATGTGAAGCACTATAGTCACAAACACCATGTAGCAGTCCAAAGTGTGAAACGTGTCCGAAGTGTGAAACGTTCGCCGACTCTGTAGATCCTTTTGATACGCACAGAAAAAGGAATAAAAAGGACACTTCGAATAATTGAAAACGAAAATTTCCATTGATAATGATTTGTACATATCCTTCCCATGTTTATATAAGGTGTTGTGACTTGAGTTTGCTAGAAAGATGCACAAATGATTGAGGATAAAAAAAAGATCATGTGGGTTAGAACAGGAACTAATAGAGAATTTTCTGTCAAATCCTTCCATCTGATCCTCCTCCTTGGCCTTCTCGATGAGGAACTAGAGTAGAGATTACCGATAAAATTCAAAGAGATCAAGAGATCAAGTCTCCTTTGAAGATTCAAGCTTTTATGTGGCATGTACTTTTGAACAAAATCCCAAGGAGAATAGAGAAAAGTAGGACACGAGGAATACTGAGTGCGCTATGAATGAGGAAGTTGAGACAACAAATGATTGTGTGTGAAGAAATAATACATCCGAGACATTTCATATACTTGAAAAGATGCTGGGATACTTTCATAAACTCAACAAAACAAGGCATACATTGTCAATCCAAACAACCGATTCCACATGTAGTTCATTGTAGCTTATGTGTCTGGCAAGGAATCAAAAGATACGTGGATCACTGGGAATAAGAAATATTCCAAAGTAAATCAAGTTGATAATATATTGGACAAAATAATTAAGAATACCTAAATTACCCAAAAAAGAATCCCTAGGGCCTGGAGAAAATACAACTTCAGTGCTAGTTCAGTGAGATATACAACTTGTCTTCCATTTTGAATGTTTGCCAAATTAATAAAATCGGTTTACAATGTACCGTTATCTCAAAAGAAAAAGAATGAAAAGATACATTCAAATGAAAGCAGAGTTCTTTTTTAAGATAAAAAGGTAAATTATGCAACAAATGTCATTCAATCAGTGATCTTCTACAATGGGACATGTTGTCTCCCCAAACAATGAAAAAGCCAATAATAATAATCATGATGATAAATATGATAATAGTAATCAACGTACCACTCCCAATCTCCTTGTTTTGAGGCAAAGAAAGCCAAATTGCCTTGAATTGGCAATACCAATAAGGACACTGTAGGACACAAACTCGCCCTCCCATTAATGGGGATATCTCTCTCACCACTGGCCTATACCTAAGAATGGCACACTAATATCTAGTATAGCAATCCATGCTCACTTAACAAGAGGACCACATGGGGGTTAAAACCTTCCGGGGTATAACTCAGTGGTGAAGAGAAATCTCTACCGAGTGGAAGCCTGGAAGGACATGAGTCATGACTGGTCTCACCAAATTAAGGCCATTTAATTTTGTTTACCCAAAAAACACTCAAAATTAAGTTTGGCCTTTTCCTTTATAAAAACAAGAAGGTGATCTCTGGTCTCCATTTCATGGTTAATGGTTCACATTTGTGTATTCCCATCTTAAATCCATCTTTCTCTATTTACTTTTCCTAAGAATCTCCATAAAAAGGCAAGACTCCTCAAAGGAATCCTCAAGGAGGTCTCACCAAATTAAGGCCATTTAATTTTGTTTACCCAAAAAACACTCAAAATTAAGTTTGGCCTTTTCCTTTATAAAAACAAGATCTCTGGTCTCCATTTCATGGTTAATGGTTCACATTTGTGTATTCCCATCTTAAATCCATCTTTCTCTATTTACTTTTCCTAAGAATCTCCATAAAAAGGCAAGACTCCTCAAAGGAATCCTCAAGGAGGTCTCACCTTTCACATTTCCTTATACTTGGGAGTCTCTAGCTCTCCTTTCAGGAAGCCAATGAGAGAGTAATATCATTAACTGAAAATCTCTAACAATTTCATGTGTTTCCAAATTCCAATACACCTTGTAGGCATTGAGTCCATATGTTCCATTTGGTAGATTGATGGAACAACAACCCCTAACACATAACATATTCTGCTCCTTCCTTGAAGCAAAGATATTACTAACACTTGGGAAAACTTATAACCTTGGAGGAAATATAATGTGGAGTCTACTACAGTTGTTTATTTAAATAATGATGGGAGATTCTTCTGTTGAGGTAACCCTTGTGTTTAAATTTTAGTGGTGTAAGCTCTTGAGTGTAACATTTTTATGGGGATTTATAGTGTAACAGTTGGTACGAGGAAACACCATGTCTCCTCTTTTTTTTTTGATGTTTATCAAATTTATACAAAATGGTAAACGTCCAACCATTTCTAAGGAAAAAAAATATATCATGTGTCAGAACTGAAAGCATACTAATCATTTTCTAGTATAATACAAAAGGACACTCGGTTCCTTGATCTGCCCACATATGAACCTCATAATAATGTCAGATTTTAACTACCACATGTCATGGTCCACTCTCCTCTCTCTAACTCTAATAGCTATACTTCCTAGTATTTACCCCATGATTTAGATGCATCATGGCATAATCTAAGACAAAAGGAAGGTGACAATAAGAAACAAATCCTAGAAGATGATAAAATAAAAAAATAAAGGCTGCAATTAAATAGGCTCATAGCAACACTGCAAAAAATAACCAAACAGTAATCAGCAAAAAGTGGCATAGATGAGACACACATCTACACAACTTCGTCAATGTTGCATAAGATGCTCATGCACTTCAAGCGGATCTTTTCCCACCAATATGTTTTTTTTTTTAATTGGTTTCCCACTAATATGTTGATATGAGAAACAAGACAATCTCACATAAAGAATAAACAGAACATGAATCTGTGATAGTATAATGAAAAAGACAATGATTGGAATGATCAGAAAACAAATATGCTGAAGTGGAAGCATACTCACCTTCACCAGTACTAACCCACAGTTAGCATACAATAGGGATTTGACCACCTAGGCATTGAATTAGTCAGCAGGATGTTCATCCATGATCATCAACAATAGGCCATATTAAGGTATCGGTTCCAGAAAGTATGAACCTAACATGTGACAGCGGCTAAAAACATGAAAGAGGAGAAATGACAAATTTGAAGGGGGGGGGAATAAACTAAAATGGACAAATCACATATCTTTCTTCTCTTTTACATTTTTTTTTGGCTAAAAGATATCATGGTCTGATATCTGTTACAGATGCCTGGAATAAGCTTTTAGTATTCATAATTAGGATATAAAGAAAGATCAGCCACCCCAAGAGAATGCTTAAATCAACTAATAACTTTAATTACAACAAAATAGGAGAGGGGGGATAATAACTTCAATTACACCTAACAGGAGAGGGTGGTAGCATAATCTTTCTCCAGGCCATGCAAAACAACATTACTACATTGGCCCAAAGCAGATGGGAATACATACTAGGAGATACATATCATTTATTTTTTTATGGTTAGGAGATACATATCATTATCCAAAATTTGATGAATGGCAACCCGTTGTGGGCAACCAGTACATCAATAAAGCCTGCCAGTGCATTCTTGAGATCCACAGTAGCAGTCTTTCCTTTTTATATTCCCATCAGAGTCGTGGACCTGATCTATACAATAATTGTAGTGATATGTCAGTTCCTGCAAGGGAGGGATGTTCTCAGCAGCAAAGAACATGATATGAGGCATCCTCTTGTCATCATGATCGTATAGAACATTTTGTGCATAGAGATTAGGAGAACAGCTGTGGTTTATGAACCTCCCCACATTTCCGTACTTTGCCGCATCAATGGTGAATCCGACACCATCCACAACATCACAGGCCCCACTGGTTTGTAAGTCAGGTATGAGGGTCGAGAGTCCATCCCATAGAGATTGATCGCTATAGTTATGCCCAATATCAAACAGGTATTCATCATTTCCCGTCCTCTGTTCGGCCTCTATCTCCTCAAGAAGTTCTCCCGTGTATTCACATATGAAGCTGCCTGATGGAATGGAAGCCAGTGACCTAACCCCCCACCCCCTCGACTGCGTCTTGAACACCTCCAGTGGGAACTTCATCCCATGTTGGCTGACCCTGTTATGACAGGAGGGAGGGCACTTGCAAGAGGGGCCACACTCATATACTAATGGCTTTGCTTCCACAATTGCTCCATTGAAATTAAATGGGATCTCCCCTCCGTTCTTGACTGCGCATGCACAATTACTGGAATCCGAACATCCATTGGTGCAATCACAACCCCTGGGAGAAGAAAGATTGTACCAAGGGTGATGTATCGCCTTTGTCACATACTTGAAAGGAGGAGGAAGCTCTCCATCGACCGTATTCACAACGCAGATGGGAAGCATCTCCTCCCCCATGGAGATATCATCCATAACAAGACCTTCTCGCACACGAGACTTCTTCGATTTCTTAACCTGCTTGAATGCTAGTTCCGGCTGCCCCGGGATCCTCCTCAGCTGGAACTTGAACACAGAGCATCCATGGTTACCCTGCTCTTGCCAGTACTTCTCAACCATGTACAACCCATCGTATGTATAGTGGGTGACAACCTTCGGCCTTGTTTCATGTGACTCACTCGTTTTCAATTCCTTGAAACCCCGGATAACCCGAACAGGGATCCTTGCGTGTATGCTATTCTTGAGAGCGAGATTTCCACGCTCTAGTTTCTGATCCTCAACCTTTTTTTCTCCTTTACCACCTACAGTTCCACCTGAACCCGAATAAATCAAGACATCAGAGCTGTCCGTTTCGTCATCATAACCACCTGAAGCAACAATACTTGTCGCAAGAATCTCCTTTCCCTTTTTCAAGTAATCAATCCCCCCTTGGAATGGGCGGTGAATCCCAACGATGGCCAGCTCCACCCTGTACTGAAACTCATCCCCGACTTCCACGCCAGGGACGACCCCAAGGATAGGCTTTCCCGTGTTGACCCACATTTGTTTCTCCCTGAGTAACTTCGAAGCCACAAGGTCAATACGGAAAATATTTGGATGCTCCCCGGGCACCTTCACCTTGGACTCCTCCTCTTGCAGGAGCTTCCTACAAATAGCTTGAAACAGGCGAAGTGTCTCCCGTACTTTGTTGCGAGTCACAACCTCCCCTTTGGTGTTGTCTCCACTGGAAGACTCGGGGAGGCCGAATGGGATCAAACTAAGGCTTCTAGTCCCACGCGATTTCCCAAGTAAACGCACACTCCCCTCCCCATCATCATCTTCTGCTTCACCAACCTTGCTATTCTTAGATGATTCAAGCGAACCAAAAGGAACCAAGCTAAGGTTCTCATCTCTAGCGCTATCTTTGCCGCCTCCATCTCTGGTAGAATCATCTTCATTGTTCTCACGAACAACTATTTCCATTCCTCATCATCAGAGATTGCTTCCTCCCTCTTCATTTGTCTTATAGACAACGGCCTCGACCGACCATGACCTGATTTAGGTTTGATCCTCCGTTTGACATTGGGCGCGGCCATGAGCGCAAAAACAATCGCCCGGTCATGAAAATTCTCTTCTTTCTCCTCCGAAAGCTCACTCTTTTGGCCCTTGATTGTGGAGGGAGAGCTTTCGGGCACCGCCTTCCTCTTCGAGGTGCTCCCCTCTTCATCACAGACTTCCCCCATCAGAATCCTCTGATGCATCTTCTCCTTCACCTTCTCTTTAAAGGAATCACCCCCCTTGGACAACGCAACCGGCATTTCCACGGCATGATCCGAAGCAATGGCCCGAGCATTAAAGTTCCCATCTTTCTCCTTCGCAAGCTCACTCTTTTGGCTCTTCATTGCGGAGGGATCGGGCTCCGCCTTCCTCTTCAAGGTGCTCCTCCCCTCATCGTCACGGACTTCCCTCTTCAGAATCCTCTGTCGTATCTTCTCCTTAAACGAATCACCCCCCTCAGACAACGCAACCGGCGTATCCACGACATGATCAGACTCCTCCGTTTCCTTCACGATCCGACTCTCTCGCTTCTCTTCCTCAACAGCGGGAGTCGTCGCTTCTCGCGCATTCTCACGAACACCTTCCGCTTTCGCTTCCCTCACCACCACAGTCGCCGTGCCATTCGAAGACAGCCTGAATTGGAGGCGCTCCTCCTCGGTGAGGACGGGCGCGTCGCGTCCGCACCCGAAAGGGAAGTCCCGCACGGCGGAGACCTTCCTCGGCCTGGGCGGCCTCTTCGGCGGCGTCGGCGGTAGTGCCACCTGTTCCTTCTCCGGCGGAGGACGGTCAGAGTCCATCGGAGGAAGGGATGGGGGTTTGGGTGGTTCGGATGGGAGGGGATGGCCATTGGGGATGAGAGGAGGAGGGGGTTTAAGGTGGTCGAAGAGGGGGGCGAAGGGGCCGCAGCCGAAGGGGAAGTCGCGGACGGCGGAGACCTTTCGCTTCTTGTACTTGCAGGGCTGCTTCGAATCTCCCTCCATTGGAGACTCTCTCACTCTCTCTCTCTTCTTCTCTGTCTCTGCCCCTCTCTGATACAATGAAGTGGCAGAGCGATCGACTGAGAGATTCTCTGACGCGGTAAAAAAAACAAGGTAAAATGTAATGTCAGTCCCTCTTTTTTTTCTTTTTTCTTTTTAGGTTAAATACATTTATGTTCCTGTAAACATATATATAATCCTATACGAGTCCCTAAGAAAGTTGGGGGCTTGGGGCGGACGTACAAATTCTTAAAAACTTACAAAATCTCAATTATCATCCCTGAATTATGTGATGAGGGCGCGTCATCCCTATGGGCAAGGGTGAGGGTATGGTGAGGGCACGTCATTTCGTGATTGTAATTGTTATCTATCATTAGATGTTATTCCATGTCTTGGTTGGAACTGTTATTGTATTAATGATGTGTTATAGATGTGGTACATGACTTCTTACCATTTATTGAGCTTGTAGCTCACCCCTTGTATGTTGTTGTCCTTCACCATGGGCTGAATTGATTTTGACGGAGGAGACCCAATGAGGCGTAGTTCCTGTAGTTGTTGCAATGTCCAGTCTTATAGTTCTACGAGTGTGAGGCTGTCAGCGATCCTATTATTGTGTATGTAATAATAATCGTGCTTGTCGCACATATCGTTGTTATAACTTATTTTTTACTAGATCTGGGCTCTCACAGGACAATGATTATGTTTTTGAGTCCGTAACAATGATAATATAACTTATAACTTAGTTTACAGACTTATTTGTAATTTTTGCTTCCGTATTTCTCGATGGTTATCACTTCACCATTGTTTTGTTGTCTTATATATATTATGGTTGTATCCATTTGGAGTCTTTATTGACATCTTGTATTTGATTCTTAATATTGATATTATTGTTATGAATCGAGAACAGCCGCTCTGGGGCGTAACAAATAGGGGCATAGCTCCTATCCAACCTGAACAAAAGCATGGAGTCTGCATCGGCGAGATAACAGAAAGCCCAGGAAAAATTCTCTAACACAGTGGCTGTAACCAATTGTCAAAAATTGGTTATGATGGGTTGATCCCAAGATTACACATGTCAACCAATCCAAGAGCCACGTGAAAAATAATATCCCATGATCTGTTCACCCATTCATAGCAACATGCACACCCCCTCCTACGATAAATAGAAGGGTATTTCCTTCACCGTAGGGGGAGACTTCTTCTTCTTCCCCAAAGGACCCTGCACACAAGCTAAAAATCTCATTTTAATGGAAATTAGACTTGATTATCGGAGGTTCTTGGGACGGCACCACTTCCGATGTGAGATCCCACCAAAAGAGAAGTTACGTATGACTTGATCCCTTAATAAGGGTAAGTAGGAAGCTTGAGAAGTTACATTAGGTTCAGTCCAGACAAAAATCTCATCAATCGATCCACCGCGGACCTTTGTCTTCGTCTCATTATGGATCTACCCAAACCAAGTCTGAACCGTCTTTGAGTCTGGCCCATTCGATGAGTAGCACATTTTCACCTCCCACATTGGGGGAATTAAAAAATCCTTTTTTTTAAAAAAAAGATAGATCAAGCATCGCCACTTTCATTAAAAACAAAAGTGAGAATACACGTCTGAAGGGGGGTGAGAGGAAATAAAGAACAAAGACATAAAAACAAAACATGAGAGGTGAAAAATCACTTGTTAGCTTTTGTGATTGTTTGTAGTTGTTTGTAAGGGGATTTTTGTTTACTTAGATTTTTAATAATGGTTATTTTGAGTCCCTTAATTTTTTTTAAAAATTAGTTTTCTCAATTGTGTTCCTAAATCTAAGTTTCAAGGGTATCCACATTATAATTTTTGAATTTATTGAAAATTCATTTTTCTATTTCTCTTATGGAATTAATGATTTTTTATTATGTTTTCATAACGTGAAAAGAAAAATAACTTTCACCCTCAATCGTCCATTACCTCAATGACTCGGTTAAGATCTCTAAATAGGTAAAAAGAAAAAATTATTTTCAATCTCAACTGTACATTACTTCAATGTTCATGATCCGATAACAAATTATCTGACATATCTTTTAACCCTCGGCCCCCCTTGTTATTCCTGGTTCTGCCCTTGGACCCAAAGGCCTCAGGTCACTGGTTAGAGGGGACGCATCCACTTCAGGGATACCGGGCTCCTACAAAGAGCTAGATAGGAGAAAAAAAGAGCTTATAACCCCATAGGCCACAATTAATTTGAGCTCATGGTGTTTCCAGCTCTTCTAGTACAAGTAATAATCTATTTACTATCTATTAATTAGGTTAAGTTTTATTTCAATGAGACAATGATATTAACAATGATATCTATTTACCTTCTTCAACATACAACACCCAACACTTGTAACTTTTCATTCCCAACATCTATACTCTCCAACACCCAAAATCCCTCACTCCCTCAACATCCCCACTCTCTACCCCATCACTTGTCATGGATAAATGTACTATTTTATCCAGGTCTTTGCCCTCTCCGCTTTCGGACTGATTTGTAACACTTTCTTTTTTATGAAAACCGTCTAACTTATCTAAAAAAAATTTCAACCATTAGAAGAAAAAAAAGGTCTTTACAAATCTATTAATGTTTTTTATCTTATTATTAATTATTACTTTATTTCCACAACATTAGGCCCCTGTTTAGATGAGAGAATATGAAAGAAATAGAGGAAGATAAGAGATTTACGTCAGTTACCAAAAGACGTACATGCCCGATGAACCAAAGCAAAAAAAAAAAAAATGGAAAGAGAGGAGGAGAGAAAAAAAGAGTGGGGGGCCATGGAAACTTGGGCATAAGAGATTTACTCGGCTACCAAAAGAAACCTCAAAACTTACCCTAAGAACTCTAGAATCCACAGGAGAACCTTCCCAACCTAGTTTTGTGTGTGTGTGTGTGTGTGTGTGTGTGTATAAATTGCATGTCATGTGAACATACTCCCAAGACATTTGTAGCAAGTTCATTCTTTCTCGTACAATATCTAGGCTTGTCAACATCCGACACATGCAGTCTCACACATGAACTTTTCATGTTGACATTTTTGCCAAGGATCAGGCCAGTGGGTTGGAATCATTTTCAATGGCATATGCGGAGGCCCAAGTGATGGCCGAGGCGGTAGTTGCAGCGGCGAAGGTAGGGATTGACCTTGGGTTAGATGAACAAGTTGAAGATTTTAATTCTTGAAGATACAGTCTATGATCATGGCACTCCTAATGCTACCCAAAATCCTACATCTACTAGCGCTGCACCATCATCTTCAAATGCCACAAGGTCACACAAGAAGCGAGCGAGGTCTTCACAAGATATGTCTTCATGTGTTAGTGAGATAGCTTCTTCGATGTCATCCTTGGTTCAATGCTCAAAAGAATACTTGAAAATAATGGCATCTTCTCTTACACTTGAGAACCCCATTTCAATGGTGGTTGAGGCTTTGACCAAGATGGAAGGGTTCACTCATCAACAAAAAAGGGTGGCAACACAGATCATAAGTAAGGAGTCATCTTATGTTGAAATGTTCTTGATGTGTCCCAAAGAAGAACGTGGTGAAATGATGGAGGAGATTCTCGCATATGAGATAGATTATTAGTAAACAAATTTCTTGTCTTTTAACTTTAGTAAATATGTTTTATTTGAGGTTATTAATATTCCGTCATTTGAAGTTTTTAGGAGAGTTCATAATATTCAACTGATTTAGAAAGATTACTACTATTATATGTTTAATTATATAATCGATTTGTTTTATTTATTTTCATTCATTAAATATTTATAAAAATATTACTCTTTTTTTTTATTATTGTGATATGGGTAAAGAAATAAATTTTGTAAATATATATATAACAGTAGAGGTATTTTAGACATTTAAATCAAATTCTTTATCATTTTTCATGTATAAAATAAACAATGAAAAATGATTATTTGGAGAAATCTACTAGCGAATCAAACAGTCTGATGTAATCAGAATTTTTCGTAAAATAATTTCTGGTAAATTGATTCTTGGTAAAGTAATTCCACCCAAAAAAATGACATGGACCAAACGGGGCCTAAAAGGAATACAAGAATTCTCTTTATCTCATTCTTTGATTGTAACATATAGAAACATCCCCAAGCAAAAATGAGATGCATAGCACCATCCCATCGCAAAGACTGAGAAACCACCAAAAATACAATCGTTGCGCCCTAATCAAAGCCCACACAATGGCCAACACCACTGTGAATGCTCTTATCACCACACCGAGAGAACTTGTGAGCCAAGTCTCATACATGGTCTAGGGTCTAAGGAGTCCACTTGCGACCCAAAATAGAGCCTAGCCGACCCTAGAGCCTAGTCGAGTGGTTTCAACCCCATCACCACATAAGACACATACTGTGGATTTTCATGCTGCCAAATAGCTCAAAAAGTGCGAGTCAAAAGCCGCTCATTGTAAGCCAACCAAAGAAAGACCCTAACCTTCATAAAAATATTGCAATTTCAAATTTGTCTAACTTTACGCAGTACGCACAATGTCTTATCTCAATACCACCAAGCATGTGCCGACTTCAAGGAAAACCGAACAAACAGGAGTATAGACCAAACTGGCATATCTTCAACATCAACCAACAATCGGATCAAATAGCTTATGTCGCTATTCAAACAAAAGCTAGAAGATTTTTTATTTTATTTTATTTTAACATTTTAGGTTTCGTGTCCATCACTCCGAGAGTCACCTGTTTCACAGTCGCACGCGCGCTCCACCCACACGTGCGCATACACCACTGTTAAAAATCCTTTCCGAAACTGGGCGGGAAGACGCGCAGAGCATTTCAGGAAGCGAAGCCTCTCCGACATCACATTCATCCATGGCGAACTCCGATCCCCAAAAGCATCTCCTCTCCCTCATCCGCGATTTCGCCACCGAGAGATCCCATGGAGGTTCTCTCTCTCTCTCTCTCTCTCTCACACACACACACACCTCAACCTCTCTCCTCTTGTGCCGTGAAACAGAGAGAAGGGTTTCCGATCTGAAGAGACGGTCGGACGACCTCAGATCCGAACTGGAGGCCGCGAACGCCGAGCTTGAGTCGGCCGAGGCGTCCAGAAAGGCCTCCGACCAGGGCCTGAAGGTCTCCCAGACCGAGCGCGACCTCGTCCTCGCCTCCATCCAGCCTCAGGAGGTTTGTTGTTATCTCCCTCTCTCTCTCTGCAATGTTGGATTGATGGCTGATGCTCTTCTCTCCAGGCCAGGATCGCCCTCCTCCAGGATGAGATTTCGGTGGTCCAGTCCGCCGTTGCGAAAATCAAGGTCTGGTTCGTTTTGGATCTCAATCGTGTTTGGAGTGATGTTGATTTTGTTGTGGCTGACTTGGATTCTGTTGTTTGTGGTCTCTTTGGTTCGGTTTCAAGGATGATGAGGCGGCTCTCGGGTAATGTTTTGTTGTGATGTCTTTTCTATTTCCAGTTTTATATATCGTTTGTTTAATGTTTAATTTGTGCTTTTCAAGTGTGTGTTTTTATGGATGAAATCTTTTTAATGTTCCAGTAGTACTAGGTTTTTGTATGGCACTCACTCG
This sequence comes from Acorus calamus, assembly GCA_030737845.1. Lineage (NCBI taxonomy): Eukaryota > Viridiplantae > Streptophyta > Magnoliopsida > Acorales > Acoraceae > Acorus > Acorus calamus. Next base: position 28,351,220 of record CM060872.1, read on the forward strand.
AATAGATACAGATCAGGTGATACAGCATGATGAATTAGCTAAATACAATTTGGGATGTCTTATATGTCCTTCAAATACTGTTATATAAATTAGGTAATTAATTTTATTGTTCATGCCTTTCTTCAAAAAAAAAAAATTTATTGTATGCCAATAGACTATGTAAAATGTTCAATGCAAGGTACAGTCATTTCTTGCTGCTTGATTTACTCCCCGTCGTTTGGTTTGACGCAAGTGACTATCTCACTTGCAGAATGATATATTAGATTCATGTGTTAGTATTCACTGAATGTAGATTTGGAATCTGTTTGTCATCTCAACACAGACAATATATGTACAATTTCTGGGTGTCAGTTGACTTGATCTTCTAAACACTTTGGCATTCCTATATGAATGCTCAGTGCTCCGGTCCTGAATTTGATTAAGAAGATCTTGTGTTTGATATAAAAGTCTTCTAATTTTTCAACAAATGGTCTTTGGCCCCTCATCCAGCTGACTATCACTTTAGAGTCAGTTTCCATTTGAATTCTTGTATGTCCCAGATTTCTGCATAGTTGAAGACAAGTCCAAGCATTTCCTTTTCTTATGCAGCCACATGGTTAGCACAGAAAGAATCATTCTTTCACCTTTTTTTTTCGAATTTGCCGTTCGTAAGAAGCAATTCTCCAAAAAAATTTGGAATGGTATTTTGTTATATGAATTCAATTGTGTAGCATTGCTTACTTGATGATCCAACATAATAACTTTTCAGGTGTTTGGATATAGTCCAAACATTATTGAATCATGTCAAAATAATTTTGTTTTCCTTTGCAGAGACGAGTTTATCTGTGCGATGTCTGAGCAGAACCAGAAGATAAGGTCTTCTTCTATTCTAGATACCTTGCACAGTTGCACTCATTTCTTTTCTACACACACTCACTTTTATCTTTCTTCTCTTGCTTTGTACGATATTGATATCTCTAACTATTCTCTCTTGTATACTTACCATTTGATATCCAACTCTATCTCACTCAAGATTTGTCACCATCTCTTATTATATTATATTATGTCAAAGCCCATGAAGAGGATAGCATGCACGTGGTATTTCTTTTCAACATTAAGTAAACTGCTGATCATTGCTTTTCTTCCGGATAGTTTTATTGCCTGTTTGCATAAATGATGTAGCTTTTGATTATAATCCTGCAATTTGGGTGTTTATTTCATGCATATCAGTTTCTGCTCATATCCTAATTCCCTAGTGATTTATATTCTCTTTTACTCGGACAATGGTATTCCTACTAGCTATTGTAAATAATTAAATGTTAATGATTTCTAAATCATCTCAAAATAGACACTTACACCTTAGGATTTTGCACTTCTTGTGTACCAAGCATTTGCTCAAACCAGGAAAAGCACATGAGAATAAAGATTTTGATGGAAGATCGTGTAGTTCTCTGAAGATTCTTAATTTCTCTACCAGCTAGAATTGTCAAGATCATTTCTAGATGTTCTGAGTATAAGACCATACAAGATGGAGATATTTATTGTTCTGAGTATAAGACTATACAAGATGGAGATATTTATTGTTCCTAGCCGTTGTATAATTGCCACATGGCACTATCTCATCAGTCATCACTCCATGTATATAGATGTTTGTATAAGTAGGGGAGAACTTCCAATAAGGTGCAATCTTTCCCAAAGCAATGAGGGTAACCCTGTTAGACTATGATGAAATAAACCTCTGATATTTACTGGTTTTATGGAGTTGCAACAGTGTTTCCTATGTGGAGCCATGACCATGTTTATTTCAATTTTTTTTTTACTGAAGTTCTGCATGTCCTTTCTTTGAGCATTTTTTATTTACATTTCCTACATACATAATTAGTTGTTTGATGTCGAAACTGCATTCTAAAGGTAAGTAGCTGTTTCTTATATAGTTATCTACATATGCAGGAAATTCCAGGATATGATTCATTCCTTCAAGCAAGGTGATTTGACTGAACTTCCACCAATTACCTGTCAGTGCCATGATTTATCTGTTTCACAAGTGCTTTTCAATATTTTTATATTGTGCTTCTTATTGTTTCTGCATTTACTAGCTCTCTTAGAGAAATCCACTTCGTTCCAGTTCTAGGCAATTGTATAACTGTAAATTCTCACTTAAGAATCTTACATTAAACCATATAATAGTAACATGGAGACAAGAAATCTGGATACTAGAAGATACGAACACAAATATATTGCACTAAATCTAATGCCTAATGGGCAACAATCCAACCCTAATCGCCTTCACCCCCTTTCTCCTCTCCTTAGATTTCATCCACTTAAACTTGGCTTGTTGCTTCTCCTCCCCACCTCGCCTTCTGATAATTCAGTATTTGAGACGATTCAGGAGCTTTGGAAATTCTTTCACAGATCCAATAAAAGATCGAGTATAATGGAAAATTCACTGGATTTTTTGGTTACTGGAAAATTCACAGATTCACTAAAGCTAATTCTGCATGCTGTTTTCTGGAAAGTACAGTTAAGCAGATGTGAACGTATTTCCAAGGAAAGCAACGTTACATTGAGAATGCCTGGGGATAACAAATTGTTGACTAATCTTTAACTGGCAAGTATGGGAGTGTTTCTTTTATTTTATATAGAGCTTTTTTTATGTAAGCTCTGGGACTCAACTCATGTCCTTGTGGTTGCAATTTCTGTTGTCAACTGTTGAGCTATGGGAACCTTGAAACTTTTTATGTTTGTTAATATCCTTTCCTTCTCGGACCTAGAGAGAGGATCTAGCTCCCCTGCAACCGAGCCTCCCCTCCCCTGCGACCAGGCCTTTTGGCCCCTGCCGGGATGCCGGTGCTCCCACCGAGGAGTCTCCTCCTTTGTCAGCTCCCTCCCTTCCCACCGAGGACCTCCCCATTAATTCCCCCCACCTCATCATGTTTTTGAGGCCGTTTTATGGTTGCTTGACTTTTTGATACATGTAGTTAAAGAATCACCCCCTTCTGATTTTATTTCATGATGCATTTTTGCTTTGGGCCTCTGAATGGCATACTACTATATGTGCATTTGGCTTATCTCCCAGTTTGTATGCGGGTTTGTGTTGACATATGCTCCTTTGCCGGATGTTCATTGCACCAGAGAATTTATCGGTTTATGATTGGAAACAACCAAACACTTTTGTGGTGAATGTGAGTTTCCTTGGAGAACAGAAAGGAAAGGAGAAGATGGCAAACCCATTGAGTGGGAATCCTCCTCCGAATTCTGTTAACAGGCCACATTGGTTCTTCTTCAAGTTTTAGCCTTCTTCTTCCTCCAACGTCTCGCGCCTGCCCTGATATGGGCTATAGAGATTACATTTAAATATAGAGATTACATGATGTTTCTGAGTTAGTGTGATTCTGTATTCTCTTTTGTTTTGGGCTTCTTCTTCTTTTCTGTTAGTTTGTTAAGTAAGCCTTCTTCCCCTCGTCTTCCTCCACTCATATATAGGGATTTATCCTCTCTTCTTTTTTTCTGTTAACCTGGGATTTAAACAAGACCTCATGGGTGCAAGTTCTGTTGTCAACCACTGAACCATGGATCCCAGATGCTCTGTTTTAGAGCTTCTTCTGTTACTATCCAGAACAAAGTTATCAATCTAATACATTTTTATATCCTAAGATTTGGATTATGCTGTAATTGGTGTATTCACAAGAACTCCGATTAGAAGAAAAAGACACCACCACCCCGAAAGTTTGTTGGAATTGCTGATTATATCTTTACCAGTATGTGGGATTTTTTTGGTTTAGGAAATACAAGCATGCTATTCCATTCTCTTTTTATTCTAGATGTTGAATAGGCAATCTTAACCCCTAGTGGTTTCCTTTTGAGTCTTATGACCATCTGACTGCATCTTAATTTTTATAAATATCTTTCTATAATGATATTTACCAGGAATCTATATTTTTATTTGAGCAGAAAAAAAGATTGCTGATGGAAAGGCATTGCATAGCAACCAAAATGTCATGCAAACTGTCAAGGATGAGATCGCACATTATAATGCTCAAATACATATGATGGAGCAGATGTGCATAGAAGAATTGAACGTCCATCAGAAGGTAAGAATTTTTTTTTTCTTGTTGTTCATGGCCTCACAGGGGGATATTTGACTTACATGGAAATAATTACAATATTTTTTTTTCTGAAATTCTTCAAATTAGCAGTTCTGCAGATACTCCCATTATATTTCATTAGATATAGGAAAACTTTGGTCAATTTTTTAAAAAGCCTAGGATGCGGCTGCATTTTTCTTTCAGACCAATCACCTCTAGTTAACCACTGGCTAGCATATAATGAATATTCCAGGAGGGGTTGGACCCTTAACTCAGTGGATAACAAAATTTGCAACTATGAGGTCCTGGGTTCATATCCCTCTTTGCTTACCTATCGAAAAAATAAAAAATATTCCAGGAATGGAATTCAGGAAAATAAAAATATCATAAATGCAGATAAGTCTAAAAATCACAATAATACCCTCAACGCAACACCCCCCCCACCCCAATGCCTCTCCCTCTGTGCCCCTTCTCACTTCTGCCTTTGCCACCATATGTTCTTCATTCTTACCATTGTAGAAGACAGGCCAAAATTTTGATTACAAATCACAGATTTTAATTTCATGACTATTTTTTATAGTTAAGCAATGGGATTTGAACCCATTATTTCATGGTTGTAAATGTTATTTTCAACCATTGACCTATAGGTTCGTCCAACCCTGAATCATGACTGTAAATATTAACAGGATCATAAATCCACTAGCAAAAGATGGTTGATATTCATGATCATTCATCATTGTGATACAAATTGAAAGATAATAACCTAAACCTAAATACAACCATCCTGATTCCTCGGTTCATCAAAAACTGGGGAAGATTTTTGTGCTGGTTACTCCTGTCAGCCTTCCGTTTTTTTTTTTTTTTTTTTTTTTGGGGGGAGGGGGGGGGGGGGGGTGGTTTGTAATAGAGGCATGGCATCTATTTTGTTGGGGGATTGGTTTGGTGGCATCAGTAGATATCTCTTATGCTGAGCCTAAGACCATCTTTTTTTGTTATATTAGTGGTTTCGTATGCTTTTGTATATGGCCATTCTCTTCATTTTTAATAAATTTGGGTTAGGGTGCCACCCTTTTTTTATAAATAATAATTAAAAAATCCTCCTTATTCTTGTGGGACTAATCAGAATATTAAAACATGAACAACAAAAACTGTAACAATAAATACAGAAAGGAAGCTTTAAAAAATAAACTTCTTTGTTTGGTCACACTTCTGATAGGCTGAATGTCCCACTCCCATGCAACAAACTTATTAATAATGCAAGAAATTAATCCATGAAGATAGTGATGGGTGGGTGTCTAATCATTTGGCAATGACATATTAGCTATTAGCTCTGTTCATTAATTATGCAAATATTTGACAGTGTATAAACACTTCAAATTGAATGATACATGCTTGACATATGCAATAAGCTGATTGTTCATGCTAGCCAATATTTGTGGAAAGTTTGAAGCTGCAGAAGCACTCCATTGCACAGAAATCATGTTGTTTAATGTTCTTCAGATGTGATGTGGTGTTTCTTTTCCTGACGTGCATTATTCCAATAATATTTTAAAGACCTGTGATGCCATAAAGGTGGCTAGGTATTATTCAGTCTTTGGATTTGAGAAAGCTCCACTTTGGATAAACAGTATTGACAAAACAAAATCTGAGATGTACCAACTAATTAGAAGTTGTAGAGTGAGACATACAACAGTGATATCCATGGACCATGAAACTGTTTCAACTGGAAGGCATGTGTTATCTAAATGTTTCCACATTTGGTTTTGACTTCGTCACACTCAGAATGGAGACCTTATATTGGGGATTGTGATCTGTAGGTCTTGAAGGAGCTAGCCAGTCTTGACAGGAAGTTGGTTCTCGCCAAGGCAGTCATGAACGAGACAAAGGAGTTGCAAGAATTAGCAAGATATCCTTTTCTCCCAACTCTTGACAGTGATAAATTTACACATAGCTCTTCCATGCTCAACCATCATTCAAGATTTTTAGCAAGCCAGGTTCACATTAAGCTTTTTGTGAAGATAATAACTTCATCAGGGGAAGAATATCCTGGTAGAACCCAACTTCTAATTAATTCAAGACTCTATAATCTACTCATTCCTTGCTCATGACTGACAGTAGGTTGAGCTGGATTGGATGAAATTTTGTTTAATTGATAATGTGCCAATAGGTGGTCCTCAACAAGCTTAGTTCAGGCCAGCCTATATACTGGACAGCCTTAAAGTAGATTAGACAGTTTAAATAAAGGAAAATGTTAAGACACAGCCCTGTATGCAGTCTGCACCCATTTTGATTTTTTTTTAAATTATTAAAACTTATCTAATGAGTTGTATACTTGTATAAAAATGAAGACTACTTTAATACTTAGTTCCACAGTATCTATACTGGCTCTGATTTGGGCTCTGGCACCATGAATTAATGAGATGAAGCTCTACATGATCCATGATATAACTTAGGACCCATCCTAGGTGATGAGGAATCCGAGCATTAGTTGGAAAGACTAATGATGCACAGGTAAACCCTGAAAGGATATAAATTCTAGACCTATGGGGGAGCAAACCCATGGCTCTAGCCAAAGAGCCAACCTTGTTTAGGTTTTATCAATTAAGAAATTAATGTTTTTATTGGCTAAACATCTTCAGCGTTTTCTACACAAGTATGATTGATATGCTGTTAGATTGATTATATTTGTACATGATGACTGGTGATTGTTTTACATTGAATCTTGGTCATAGAACGTGTTTCTAACATGGTTTTGGAGGAAATATTTTCTGTGACTAGATGAATTAATTTTTCCTTGACTTAACAACACGCGGGTTGCTGAATCTGAGAAAGCATACGCGTTGTCCGTCGAGCAATTGCAGAGGTATGCATGCCCTAACTGTGGAGTGGACAACATGGGTGATTCAGTGCTGGCTGTTTTAGAAGAGGGAGGTAATTGAGTTCTAATACGATGTGTACGTATACATGCTTCGCATAGACATTGGTATAATATTTTCCTGAGAAGCACACAGTAATTGACAGAGACGTAGAAAGTCTACATTGATGTTCATATGATATACACGTTTGCTTCCTTGTGAATGACAGAAAGCAATGAGAATGTGCATCAGAGTCTTGGTTTATGATTTCTGTGTCAGTTTTCTTGATGTAGTTTTCTTGAGAAGCAGAACCGCAACAATAAATTTTTTTTTTGTTAATCAAAATTTTGTATTACTGTGAAAATTCAAAACTTTACAAAAAGTGATGCGGACAGTGAAAAGTGATTGAATTGGAGGAAAGGACAATCCAGGCTGCCTTACATCCCTTCAATTTGAGCTCCCCCTCCTATAAATCACCAATTGAACAAGACCTATACAATGAGTTAAAAAAATATAATTGCGAAATAATACTCTATCCCCCCGTTTGGGGTGGAGAATAAAGAGTGGATAGGGGAGAATACAGTAGAATAAGCCCCAAACAGCTGTTTGTTTGACAAGATTAAACTAGTTATGTCTGGATAAACAGGATAAGGCCTGATAACCTTTTTTATAGCTCCAAATGTAGTCACATATACGGATATACCTCATTAGTCATTTAACAACCTATATACCTCTTTAAGTGAAATATATATCTTATTAAATTTTTTTTTACATTTCTTAAAAATGATTCTATTCAATTTGAAATGCAGTGATTTGCATTTTTTTATCAAATCATATATCTCGTTAGAAGATGCTTATGATTTTTTTTTTAAATAATCAATATGACATCTGGGTTGTATTTGTCATTATCCTTGGTCTAGTATTCAAATGTGAGAATTGTATGGAACCAAACCCTCTTCTTTTTTTTTATAATTTTGATTTCATCTCAAGTCAATTGAATTATTTAACGCATGCGTTAACACCGATGTGCCTCTATTATGTATATCATAGAATATTTGTAGGCCAAGAGATTGACATCTAATATGTTTAATTCACGTCTTGATTGAACAAATGAATCAATAAGTATCCCATATTAGATTAATTAACATGAATGGATGTCAATTCAAACCAATACAACAATAGGTTGAAGATATCTATGTCCCCACTAACATCAAAAAAAAAATCCATATAAATCCCTATTAAAGTTGGTATATATTAGTCTCTAAAAAAATTCAAATGCATCTCTACCGTTTATAGTTGTTAACCCTGGCTCAACCTATTAGTTAATCCTAACTCAACCTATGAAATATTCAATATAGTCTTTATTTTGAATTGTGTAGACCAAGTGCTTTCAAAATGATCTATTCAAGGCCAACTAATTTCAAGTGTGCTACAAATATTCGCAACATGAGCTTATCAAAGTAAGCTTTGAGAAAAGGTGAATGAAATAATTATGTCTTAGAAAAGATAGTGAGAATTTGAGGGACTCATCTGGTTCGAAGAGGTACATCAATGAAGCTAAGATTAAAGTTGTCGACACTGGAGGTGGTGAATCAAATGTTGCTAATAGAAGGACTCTTTTGTGCAGTAAAAATTTGTTACATTTTATTTTTATTTGTTTTCATGAGATGATACATACAAATAAATGGAATACATACTTCAATTTTTTTTATGAAAATACATACAAGTAGAAGTGTACACAATCAAATAAAATCTCAAGATGGCAAACGAAAAAGAAACCTGCATATAGGACTCCCCAGCATTATTCTTTGGGTGCGGCTATAGCCACCCCAAACACTCTCCTACCCACCCCTTTTACTTCCCCACCCAGGCACATATCTCCACTTCATAACTCCACCCTTGTATAACTATTCAACCCAAATCATTTTCACCCCACCCCATCCACTATTCCAGAAAGCCATGGACCATGTCGAATCAAATCAAATACGGAACACATGGAACATGTCGAACAGGATACAAAACACTTCAAATGTTTTTTATTCCAGAAAGCCATGGACCATGTCGAACCAAATTAAACACGGAAAACATAGAGCATGTCGAATGTGATACAAAACACTTCAAGCCCCTTGGAACGGGAATAAGGAATAACCTGGTATGAATTGAATAAGAGATAAAGGGTGTTTGGAAACATAGAATAGGTAGGGATAAAGTATGCCAAAATAAATTAGTATACAGTGGTATATGGATTCCAACATACCCCTAGAATTTAAGTTATCCTAGATTATTCCATCCAAAGAATATGTGAGTCAACTGCTAAATCAACTGTCATCACCTCTTATAAACCAAATGTCAAATCAATTATCATTATTTTTTCACTTTTTATAAATCTTTATCCATATTTTATTCACATTTTACCCAAACAACAAAACATTTATTCTTACGTTTACCAACGAGAATAATTCAAAACACAATTAAACACAAAATCACGTTATCCTCACTTATGCCGGAATAAATGTATACCCAAGAATAAGTCTTATTCCTGTTCTAAACGGGGGCCAAATGTTTTTTTATTCCAAAAGCCATGGACCATGTCAAACCAAATCGCACACGAAAGACATGGATCATGTCGAACCAAATCACACACGGAAGACATGAAGCATGCCGAATGGGAGAGAGAGAAAAAGAGGGCGAGACGTAGTATTGGGGTGGGTTAGGTGTGAGAAAAAATGTGATAAAACATTTTTATTTATAAATAAAAAGGGTGGGTAGGAGAGTCTGTGGGGTGGCTATAGCCGCACCCTCTTTCTTTCGGGGATAATTATATTCGCCCCATTTTATTAATCTCCCACCCCATTTTTCAACCCAACCCATCTAAAAATTTACAAATTTCAACCCCACCCCTCTATATATATCAAACAAACCCCATCTATATCATATTTTCCCTCTCTCACTCTCTCTCCTTCCTCCCAGCCGAATCTTTCTCTCTCTGATTCACTTCATTTGTGTATACCCTCCATCACTGAACCTCCAATAATGAATCATCAAGCCTCTTCTTGAACAAATGAAGTCCCGCCCTTTAAGGAACCACATGTAGTCACTCAAGTCAAACCAAGTATCTCCTCCATCTCCTCAACCACCCTCCTCCTCCCTCTTCCTCCATCTCCGAGCGCCTCCTCCCCATCATCATCTTTGTCACAGCATCACCACGTTATTTATCATCATCTTCAATGCCCTCTCCCTATTGACCTCCCTACCCGCCACCCCCTCCTTTGCCTCGGAGATATAATGAAAGGTGTCAAAAGTGCAGTCGTCAAGAAGATCGGATATGCAAATGCTCTTGATTTACTTCTAGTCAGGACCATGGGGGTCAAAGGAAAAGTTGGCATCGTCACAGGCGAGATGGTTGACGATGAGATTAATTTGAGTGTGTTTTTAAGTGGGATTTAATGATATGGGAGCAGAGTGGTGAAGGGTGTAAGGGGGTGGGTTCCTCTCTTTAAAAAAAACAAAATTTTCATTTTTTAAGGGGTGGGACAAGTAATAGAAGGGGTGGAAATAATGGTCCCCATTTCTTTCTACCTCATGTTATTCCTCCAATTTGACTCTATTTTCTCTTGACAATTTAAGAGGTGATTATATGCACCCCATTAAGGTGCAATCCCACCCTTTATAAAATTTATTTTTTAAGGGTGAAAAGGAACAAAAGAAGAAAAAAAACAGAGAGAGAATGAGGGGCGAGAAGGGCAACAGTGAGATTAGGGGAGAAGAGAGAATGAGAGAATAAATAAAGAAAAAGAAAGTGGTGAGAGCAAGAGGACAATAACGAGCAACCACCGCCACGGCATCCACCCCCACCCCCGCCCCCCATCCCCGGTGCCACCCTCCCATCCTCGACCTTTCTACCCCCCACTCCCTCTCCCCCTACCCCATTGCACCCTCCCCCGACACCACCTCCTCCAATGCCCGCCGCCTACCACCCACCACCACCCGCCCACCATCAAGCCACCCTCTCCACCCCACCCACCCCCCCCCCCCCCCCCCAACCGCTTTTTTCCCGTTATCCATCCCACCTGAATTTTTTTTTCAGGGTGAGAAGAAAGTCCCCATAATTTAATTCAGTCCATCAATTCCAATTAGTTATGTCATCCCTTCTAATCTTTTTCTATGCACTTCTATAACACGCAGAAAAGTATAGAAAAACATTAAAGGTGGTAAACATTGGACTATTTGACCAACCTAATTACATATGAAAATAGTGTGACAACGTAAAGAAAGTTAAATTCCTGTACAACAGATGAGAAATAATGGTTCATCCAGCAAAAACAGAAGAGACCAGAGATAGAGAGAACATTCACCATTTACCATAGACCAATGTCTTTGCAGAAGATAGCAGATACAATTGTTTGAGATGTACCAGCTTTACCAAAATCTAAATTTTACTAGCTAATATTCATTGTTTTCCAGACACATAACACTAAGGAATTCAACAAATATTTAGAGGCAAGACCCTCTCCATCACATTGGCATTAAGTTACTAATTATAAAGCACAGGGCAACAGATAACATCGAACATGCAATCCTAGACTGATCATGAAATGAAAGACCGCAAAAAAAGAAGCTAGAACTCAATAAAGAAATGGGAAGCATTGAATTTCCATCCATCCATGACTGAGGTATCAGCGTGCATAGGAGTCTTGAATGAAAAACCATTTGTCAGACTGATCAGATAGTCACTGGGAGCAGAAGATAGACTCATGGGAAGAACTCAACTGTACAATACATAGATCACCTTAATTTGATTTCTGTCACTTTTTTCTCCTGAATGTATAAATAGAGAAACTCTACCGCCATCTTTTCTCAGACAAAGATATGAGCTGCAAGGAACAATCGACAAATGAACACATAAGTTGATTAAAAAGCATAACATAGACTTCTACTAATCATCTGACACATGCTTCTCATCTACATGAATTAGAAATCCTTGATCTCGTATACTATGGATCACCACCATCATGAATGAATAATACATAAATATTGTAAACTCACCTGACGCGCAACCTGCACCAGTCGTCGATTGCTTCGAGCTGACTCAATTATCGGTGGCTGGGGAGGAGGCAGAGTAGTTTTCTTATCCCCACCAGACTTTCTTGAAATATTCTCCTCAGGAGTTATGTTCTCAATGTTGTTGCTTGAAGATCCCCTCTTGCGCTTCCTTTGGAATGTGTATTTAAGAGGCCCATCAGTCACAACTTGGGATGATCCAGATTCATGAGTCTGCTCCAAGGAATTCAGATTTTCTGTTGAAATGTGCTCTATTCCATTGCAGGGAATTTTAAAGTCGCCATCTGTGACACCTTCAATGCACTTTCCTTGACAAATTTGAGCATGGCTGTCTGTACCATCCAAACAAACAGAGTCAGTTTTTATTTCAGTTGTACTCAGTGGGACCTGATCTCCACTACAACCAACATTCTCCATTTCTTCACAATGGTCCTTGGAAGTCAATAAGTCTTTTTCAGCAGAGGAAGAAACAGTTTTATTCTTTAATTTCTCATCATTAGACACACTCGTAGAATTCCCAACATGTTCTTCACTTACACCGATACTGAATTCCTTTTTACGTGCTTCCCCGGATTTCCTTGACAGGGCTTCACCAGATACATCAAGGCACTCATAAGAAGTTTTACAATGAACATTCGATGACAATGTTGTGCTGCATTTTCCAGAGTAACAGTCATGTATTTACTTCTAGCTCTTCGTGTTCTCAAGGATCTGCCATGTAACTTGCCAGCTTGACCATCATCACAGTTCTGAGACATGACTGCAAATTCATTCTTTACGTTTGATGACTGAACATGAGATCTTTCTTGTGTTACATTTTTGGTCTTCTGTTCAAATGCACGAATTCGCTGAGTGCAACCATTTTTATAAAGCTCAGGTTCTTTTCTTCTCATTATTATGGATGTCAACTCAGAACCATCAGTACAATTTTCCTCTGAAGACCGATCATCCAGAGGTGCAGTCTGTTCTGTTGAATTTTTGGCAGCAGTACGGCAATCACAGTCTTCGGAAGTCTGATTCAACTGCACATCTGCATTCTTCAAGACCAAAGGGAAGACATTTGACTCATTAGAACTTATCATGTTCTCCTGATGTCTATCTTCATTGATGGTGTTATCATTCTCTAAACAGAATTCATTTAGCTTCTCCACTGTGTTGTTTTTCATCATTTGTAATTCATGGTTCGTTCTTTCTAACTCTTCTTGAAGCTGTTGTACAGTCTTCTGAGATTCACTGAGCTGAACTTCAAGTTCTTGAATCCTTGTAGCTTGTAACTGAGAACTCTTCTCTGCTTCTGTGATCTACAACCATGGAAACAAACATTTCAATTTAGGACTCTGAATTCAGTTTGATTATGCAATAGATTTGATTGAGCAAAAAAAATTTAACTATATCTTGTACAGGAAAGGCAATTTCATGAAATCAGATGTTAAATTAATCAGAATAACACAAACAAAAATTAATATGCCATATGACAGCAGTCTGATTAGACTCGTTGATCTGAAGTCAAACGATATCAGGTGTTACGTTGTTTAAAATTTCAATATAATGTCAAGCAATGAGGACCACTCTTCCAGCGCAGGGGTATTCTATGTGGTGTGAGACAGGTTCTTAACACACACAAACAGATGGCAGAGCACAGGCACATGCAATACGAGCTTTAAGCAATTGATCGTGTTGTTTAGGAGCTCTCAGTTTGCTGGTTGATTGGGGTGTTTTCAGATATTTAACAGTAAACATCTCCCCCATAGTTCTTTTTGCAAGCACACAATCACCGATCCCGTGAAATACCAAAAACCACTGGATATTTGGTTTTTGGAAAGCACATGACTGCTGAAGATAGGCTGGAGCAGTGAAGGTAGATACAATCAATAAAGCAAATCATGATCTGAGGGATTAGCAGACAATATTTACGATCATACTTAACCTATAGGTGCCTAAAATCCTATGAATATCACTGTATTTATATGAAGAATGCTTAATGGCACATTATGCAATGCTGGAAAAAGGTGCAATCTTCAATGTTAAAAGAGGTATCTTTGTGACATAAATAGGCATTTTGTATTCAGATATCAAGGAAATTCGAAATATCATAAATAGCTCAATTTTTCCATGGTAGTTTGGTAGCCTGATGGATATTCAATGGTACATCAAGAATTAACATATTCTTCTACACATTTTAAGTCTTCAAAGCAGAACAGTATTTCTTTTATTTACTACTCCAAAAGGATTTTTATTTCAAACAGCAACACAAATATGCAACTGATCAACTGATCAGCAACACAGATATTTTCAAAGATCTGACAGTTTTTTTTTTTTTCAAAGATATTTTCAAAGATATTTTCAAAGATAATTTTCAAATATGCAACTGATCAACCAAATTAACCATACAAAACCATGAGTTTTTTGGCCAGTCTAAAGTGGATGGAATTCAAGATAGAAATTGTGTCTCTTTTTGGCCAGTCTAAAGTAGATGTGAGTCTTCTCATGAGATTGTGTGTAAGATATTTTCAAAGATCTGCCAGTCTAAAGTAGACTGGCCAGTTTTTTTTGGCCAGTCTAAAGTAGATGTGAGTCTTCTCATGAGATTGTGTGTAAGATATTTTCAAAGATCTGGCAGTTTGTTAAGTTGCCTTTTCTTAAAAAAAAAAAATATTTGAGGCGTTCATAACAGCTAGAAGTTCAGGTGTGTGTAAATGCACAATTGTGTGCCAGAGAACTTCCATGGGATGAATGCCTATACATGGAGGCTTTCCAAGCCATACATATTATATATAAAATGACCACATACCAAGAAAGGCGTATGCATATCAGCACTTCATTTATAAGATCCGTGCCAAATGCTTACAAAGGACTATTAGCAGATTCTCTATCCCTGCAACAAATAGTGTTCTCAATTGCCTCAAAGATGAGACAGCTTCCATCTATTTCAAGGAATAAAGAAAGAATATTTCATCTCCCATCAAGCATATGTAGAATGGCAGACTAGAAATTTCCAAGCTGCATTTTGTTCTATGTTTATGTTCGATGATATGGCAAGCAAGTTTCGCAAAGCTTAACGCAGAAGCCTTTAGAGGTAAGCCTGGAAAATTCAGTTTGTGGTAAATCAAAGCCAACTTAATTATACCAAAACAATTATCCGTGTCTCAAAAAAGGTTCAGTAACTGCACAAGTAACGCAATGCCATCTAAGATAGGGGCAGGTTTCATGACAAAACAGAGCTCACCTTGTCTGAAAGGCATCAAAAGACTTGTGAGGCCTGCAATTAGGTTCTTGGCTGAGACCAGTTGACAGGTAATAAAACCTACCTTGCTGACTATGCATTCAAGGACCATGCAACTAAGGAGCAACATTTTAATTAAGTCTTCGAAAGCATCTCGCTAAGCAGGTAAGAAACCACATTTATTATAGGGTTTGTATCCATGTAGGAGGCAAATCTCAGACAAAGAGGAAAACTGAGACACAAGGGAATAGAAATTCCACATACAGTACACAAAATCAAATTGCATGGTCACATTGATCCCACATAGCTCGTTGGACAGGCTAAAGTTCAAATTACTCCTATACTCGTCTAGACAGATGTCAAGGTTGTCAGTAAGCATAACAATCTTGCCGAAACAGCTTTCGAATTTCAAAAATAAAATCTAAAAGTCATGGATCTTCCCTTATCGATTTATTGATTCCATGGAAGAAGGTAAAATTTTTACTTCATGTACAGATTGTTTGCTGGACTTCTTTGTGATACAAGATGACTAGAATCTTAATCTGTGGATGCTTGTATAAACCCTTGATGTAGCATGCATGTGGTCATTATCAGTCAATCACTATGAACAGTGGAGATCAAGAGGAATAAAACGGTCCTACTGTTAGGATTGTGTTCTTTATTAAAGTCATTAGGGAGTCAATAATAAGAGTTTAGATTTATTTCAATGTTATAAACTGACTCATATAAGAAGATAATTACTGAATCGTTTACCTTTTGCTTTTAAGTGGTTAGGATCAGATATTGTTAGAACTTTAAAAAACCATAAATAACCATGTTTTAGGGTTGCACAATCATAGTTCAAAGTGTGGCCGCACGTCGCCCATGTGAGGCCATGTGCGGCCAGGGGTTCGAATCCAATTCGAACAGGAATCAAACAACCCTTCAAGCATTCAAACTCAATTCGATCGGGGTTCAAACGGCCCTTCAGGCATTCATACCTAGTTTGAACGTAATTCAAATGACCCTTAGGTGTTCGAATCTCGTTCGAACGGGGTTCAAACACCCATATCCTAATTTGTTTTTTTAAAAAAAAAATACAATGTGCGGCTGCATGTATTGTATGTGGACCCCACCGCATATGGGGTCAACACATGTTTTTAAACTATGTGCGGAATAGGCTTTTCATGTTCTAATTTGATTAATTCTAAATTTAGAATTGCCTGCTTTTCCATTTTTTGGTGTACTCAAGGAATTTTATTGTATTGTAGATTCATGAGAATCCCTTGTAGATTCAAAGGTTTCATAAATTATGATGGGTGGCCAGTGATAACTCCGATCTCTCCCTTCATGCTTCGGCTAAGCCAGAGTGGTATCAAAGCCAATTTCAATTTTGCATTTTACTACATAATGGATTAAAAGATGTTATTGGAGAATTCATAGAAAAAAATAAATGCATTATTCCACTAGACCAATTATTCATACGATGAATACACATATTATACATGAGTAATATCTGCAAGGCCTTAAAATGGTCACCCAACACCCAAGGTGAAACATTAAAAATGACGGATACACACAAAAAATTCACAGTAAATGCACATACAAAAAATTCACAGTAAATGCACATACAAAAAATTCACAGTGAATGCACATACAAAAAATTCGTTCTATGAATGAGGATTGGCTCCTTGTTACAATTTACAAGTAGAGAAACAAAATAGAAAGAAAATAGCAAGCTGAAGAGTGGCTTCTTTGATTCCATGATTAAGGGTGGACAAGTGTTTTGTCCAATCCACTTTATGCTGTAATTTTACACTTGTAGGGTCAAGGGCGTTTCTTCCCTAGCCAACTCCACTTTTTCGTGTCATAAGATCGGTTCACTTTTTCACCCATAATCTTGTTTCACTGAATAGTTAAGGATTGACAATTAAGAACACATCAGTAAATTATTCCAAGACCATTAGGATATGATACAGCTGCTCATCATGATAAAAACAGTAAGGTATGCACTAGGATGTAGGATTACTAATGGGGGGTACCTAATTCACTTTGAATAAGAATTGGAATTTTGTATAAAGTAGATTATTAGAGTTAGACTAGTAGTTGTGATCATCTTCTTCTTCTTTTTGTTGCACTTTTTCTTGAGGAGATACCTTGTCTCCTCTTCCTTTGGATTTTTACCTTATCATTCATGGATATTCCATCAAAATACACAAGAATGTCAGAACACTCAAAAGAAACACATAAAAATTCTAAGGTGCTCAAGATTTTCATAAAAACAGAAGTATTATGAATAGAAAGATGCTTGTACTGGATTTATTATTTAATGTGACATGGGATCCAAGAATTACATGGTGCACTGCATAAGTCAAATGAAATACTTTTGAAAAGGAAAAATATACAAACTTCTAACATTCAAAATAGTAATAACATGGTCCTAATAATTTCAATGGTATAGATCTTTATGAGATCTATACACTTTGGTACCATTGAACCTGACCATTTGTCCCATGACGGTACATCTGTAAATTAATAAGACACACTATACCCTATCATTTGTATCAATTCATAATTCCTTAGTATAATAGTGAAAAATTTTGATATCCCATTTGTGTGATACCTATCTAGCAGTGGTGTGGAATGCATACTATATTGGCAAATTAAGATATCAACTGAAACTATCAATATATAGCCGACACACTCAATAGCCAACACAAGCAGCTCATAACACATGCTATTATGCTACAAGAAACTGTTAATCAGAAATTTATTTTAAAAAACATTAAAAACTTTCACAATGTGCAATCATCTAAACACGGCTACAGAATGATGATCCATATATTCTTTTGAGAATCAACATGACCTTTGCATAGTCTTTGACTACTACAAAATGAAATCAAAGTAGAGGAATAGAAAACAAACTGCTTCATGTATAGTCTATTGACACATTCACACTTCAATCTATAAAAGTGCAAAGACAACAGAATTTCATGATACTGAAAGGATGTAAAGACTAGAGAATCTTCATGTCTCTCCTTCCTTGATGAAGATATTGAAATGACAATTCTTCTTCCATTGAACTATGAGAGATCTAAATAAAGAATCCTATGAATGCAAAATAAATACAAATGATAAAGGATTAAGCTGGAACTCTTTCATCCAACAGTGGAAACAGGATTCTTTTAGTAAACAATATACATATCTATATTACATTTTAGCAGAAGTATTCTTTCCTTTTTATAGCAAAAATCTACTCTCAGAAGCTTCTGAATCATTAATTTGCACAGTATACATATTCTGCCCAGTGTGGGCTTATGTTTATATGTAACCATCTATAATGCATGGACATTTGTCCATCTCGAGCAAATGATACTCTACTCTGCACATACTCTACACAGTGTATCTTAAATATGTAAAGAGTAATAAGTTAAAGTTGCATCATAAACCTGAATGACTGTAAACAATTAAATTTTCATACACCATTACTGATAGACAATACTTCCCCAGATTGCAGGTAACAGGAATGTATGGTAACCTCCATCAATATACTAATTCCTATTTCATCTGCTTTTGTTTTTATTTTCTCTTTTTTAATAATAATTTCTCTCTTTCTTTTATCCTACCTTACTAAGCCCTGCTACTAAATGGATCTACATAAATAATATAATTACAAAAATGACCCAATACTTGAGCTATATATATGACCCAACGAGACATGTTCAACACCCTAACATATTGCAGAAATGCATAGTATATTGTATGTACCACGCAAATCAGTAAAAGCAATGGAGACCACATTCATATGATACTGCCATTTCTTGATCCGAATGCAATACGTATGCAATTATTAGTAATGCACACAATGTCATGTGATTATAGCAGAAAACGATTAAATTTAAATATACAGAAAACACTGATTTACCCATATCTATTTCCTAAATATTCAAAATTTCTAATACCACATGTGGTGTGTTGGAGTATATAGATCATGTGCAATGAATGCATATTCCAACACAAGAGAACCTATGTCGTCAATACTTGGGTGGCAATCACCTCCCTTCGTAGATCATGGGTCATCATAATCCTAGGAGTGGATATGCCCTCTACAATCATGGGAAACTCTTGATTCAAACTTTCCAATGTTAGAGGCGTCTTGTTTGGGAAGGGCTTCCTTTTGTTCTCATGATCTCCTTTCAATCTTTTGTAATGGAGATCCCTCGTCTCCTCTTTTGTTTGGGACCTATTTTCAATTTTTCTTTCAAAAAAATTCAAATTGCTAGTTGTACCCTACATTCCATATTTTTTTTCATCTAAGTACAGATCTGCATCTGATATCATATGCAACTACATTGTCAACCTTTTTAAAATTTACATGCTACATTTTAGATACAGAAGTTTATATCTGCTGATCAAGAACATAAGAATCTAGTGCAAGAAAAATGTCTCTTTGATAGATGAAGAAAATTATACAAATAAAAATTCATAAAAAGCCTGAGTTTTCTTAGTAGAATGACTAGTTTATAAAGCTCGGCTCTTTGGGGGGGGGGGGGGGGGGGGATTGTCCCTGATTATACCAGTACATTTTTTTACTCAAAGTCAAATTCTTTGTGTATTTGATAGATCTTTCATCACCTGTAGTGAAACGTACAGGGTAATTCCTCATGGAAAATAAGAAAGATTTTTTGGTCAAGTGAACACAAATTTTTTACATTGAACTAGTAGTTTTGCATGCACTTTAGGGTCCTTTGATCAGATACAAACAATTCTCTGTATGATCATGCTTGAGGAAAAAAGTGCATTGGAGCATAATTTGCTCATTCATTTCCAATTTGTCCAAATATACTCCCACAATTCAGGGGATAAAATCCAGCTTTACGTCTTTCTGTTTTGGTCAAAGGGGAGTAATATTGGGGAAAAGGGGGGAAGTGTTGTGAAATGAGAGAAATTCCAATGTACACATTGATTTCAGGCGACAAACTTTACCTAAAAGAATTGCAATTGGAACTCAGAAAATTCATTTGCTCATGGACATGACACTTTTTATGATGGCCCCTAAAGGAACAGGTTAAAAAATGGTATGACAAGTAGTTATTCAGTCACAGCCCACATTATCTTTTTCTTTTGAATGCAATAGATGATACAAAGAACTACTCATGAGGTGAGAATTTCAAGTTGGAAAAGATATGAAGATGCCTGGGAAACAATGTACCTATATTAATGTTAATCAAAGGTGGGAATGGTTCTAAGGAGTAAAGAAGAAGGGAGATCGGAACAATTGGAAAATTTACTCACCTTACCCCATGTTGAATGTAGGTTATTTGGCTGTCAAGAAACAAAAGAATAATAAAAAGGACACCCTTACAAATTACAATAAAAAAATGTGGTTTGGCATCATGGCCTTTTAAAAGATTGGAGAACCGGTTAAAACTTGTGACTGAAACGGATAATCCAGAGATTGGCATAGGTTTCTTGGTACATATTATGTGGAAATTGTATTTAACATAGTTCAAAGTGCGGCCACACGTACCGGTACGTGCGGCCGCACATGCTGATGTGCCCCCCTCGGCGCACATCAGCACCCATGTGCTGTCCAAGTGCTGTCCAAGTGCGGCCAGCCGTTCGAACAGAAATCAAACGGCCCTTAGGCATTCGAATCCAGTTCGAACGGGAAATCAAATGGCCCTTCAGGCGTTCGAACAGTTCGAACGGGATTCAAACGGGCTTTAGGCGTTCGAACCTAGTTCGAACGGAATTCAAACGGTTTGAACTCAGTTCGAACGGAATTCAAACGGTCCTTAGATGTTCGAATTCCATTCGAACGAGGTTCAAACACCCATATACTAAATTTTTTTTAAAAAAAATGAAATATACAATGTGATGCCGCATGTACTGTATGCGGACCCCACCGCATATGGGGTCCGCACATGCTTTTTAAACTATGTTATTTAACTGATTCTGGTAGTTTTCTTAGCTTTTTTTTTTTGGCAGATGCCTCATCTTCTCTTTTCTTGTTTTGATTTCCTGAAGGTAAGGCCTTAATATCCCCCTCCATATATTAAGTTTACCATTATTTTATAAATAAAAAAACACTAGTGTGCTCCCAACTTTCCTTAGAAAAGAAAGTTAGAATAGGTCTTCTGGTGAATAACATTGACAGAAAACAAAGATGAAGAACAAGACCCAATATTAATCAAATCCACAAAACTCTTCACCAGGTGCAAATTCTAAACTGGATAGGTCTTTCCACTGATAAATAGTGTTACAAGAAACAAATTTAAGAACAAGGCCGAACATAATATATTGCAATGTTAAGTACGGCAGTGACTCTCTTAGAAATTAAAGTAAAATGGGGGGCCCAGTTTGTTCCCATCTAGACTCATCTCTTGGAATGCTTATGTTGGTGAATGGAAAGATTTATTTACTACTGGGCTCTGAGAAATTGATGGAGAATAAACTAGGCTCCCACCATACTTTGTAAGCTTAATATCTCTTAAACATTTTTTTTTTTTGAGAGAGAGAGAGAGAAAGGATTGAAGCAATTTTATGAATGAAAATTACCCCCAAACAAAAGGAAGACGAGGACGTTTGAGGCTAATATACAAGGATTGTTATGTTGGCTTCTTAGAACAATGAAGGCTCAATTGCAAAGAGGCGAATTTACGTGTGAAGCTCATATAATAAGTTGGAAGAAACCAAGGGGATCATGAAGAAGTATTAACACTTTCAAATATTCTATCAATTGGTAGTTATTTTATTCTTCTTATGCGAGCAATCAAGTAAATCCAACCACAAGAAAATTGGACATCTTTTTGGACAAGATGAACTAATGTTTTAAGTCTCATCTCCTCTCATTGATGCCAATGATCATGAATAGAACAGCCCTTTGAAAACAAGTGACTAACTTCACAAGATCATATGCACAGCTATTGACTTCCTCTAAGACAAACATATGCTGCACTTACAAAAAGTTGCTTATGTAACAAAATAATAATAAAGATAGAAGAATTGGCATCTTTTTTATCATAAAGAGAGACAAGGAAGCAATTCAAGCTGGAGAAAACAAAATCATCCGACTAGAATGACAAGTATATCAACTTTGTGAACAGGAAAAAAAAGGCAAAAAAATCAGAGAGAGTTCCACCAGTTGATAATATGAAACAGTTCCATCAAACAGAACTTCATTGGTTCAAGACATGAGTCAAGCAGTTAAAAGAAAAGGGAGGAACACTGAAACACACAACTTTGCAAACTCGAGTGAAAATAAACACGATGTGAAATATACATTGCATGGTGATTTTTAGCAAAGAACTAGTACAAGTTTGCAAAGATGTTAAATCAAAGTTTCCAAACAACAGTTTCCATTAGTGTAAACTTGATAGAGGATTCACATAGAGACACTCACATGTTCACATGAAGGGAAAAAAAGCAACCTTTTTTCATTCTAATCCAAAAAACCCACAAGGCGAAATGCATAACCCAACCACACACCCGCCTCCAGGGGCAAGACAAAATATTGAAGGAATTGGGTAAAAATTATTGGGGTTTCTTCAAATAATTTCACAGAAGCACAGTCTACAAGTCCAAGAACCAAAAGGTTGAAACATTTGTTCAGGTCTCCAACAAACCCATTAATCAAATTAAAGCCGACTTGAAAGTACCCAAACCGACACCATAAACAAAAAAAAAAAACACACACACACAAAGACCCAAAGAATGAGTGAAACCAAACAACTGAAGCAAAAAGGGAAGGAAAAACAGAAAAACAATCAAACAAGAAACTTTATCATAAAACCACAAAAAAAAAAATTTTAAATCAAGAACCAAAGACGGCATCATTGAACAGAAAACCACAAACAAAAGAGAAAAACCAAAACTAAGATACCTCAGAATCCATGACGGACTTCAAGCGGACAAGCAAGCGAAGCGACTCCTCTTTGGAGGCCGAGAGCTCCTGCTGGAAGCGTTGGGCCTTCCGCTCAGACGCCATCACCCGCGCCGCCGATTCCTTCGCCGTGTTCAGTATTATCTCCGCGTACGCCCTTTTCAGAGCCGCCATTCTCTAATATCCCAAAAAAAAAAAAACAACAACAACAACCGTTTCAACCACCGCATCCACTGCTACCTATTTTGGATGATCGAGAGAGAGAGAGATTGTGAGATTTTGATTGGGGTTACCTCGGATTCATCCATAGACGCCGCCATGGACAGAGAGAGAGAGAAAGAGAGAGGGGAAGAGTTGGGTATTTTCGGTTTGGGGAGTTGGTTTTTGTTTCATCGATGTGTAGCTGACGGTGTGAGTCTGTTAAAAATTTGTGTTTTTTGTGTGTGCCCCAGTTTGGTTCGTGGAGTGAATTTGGCTTTTGGTTTGGGCTTTTTTTTGGGGTGGGCTTTTGCTCGAGTCAATGAAAAGGGGGTGGTTTTTGAGTCCACGATTGGGTAGGTAGGGACCGGTTTGAAATTTGAATTGTCTTCCCTGGGAAAACGGAGGGGGGTGCTGTCATTTCATATTATTCATGGGAAAATGATATGGCCAACCCTAACCCCAACTGTAGTGTAGCTGTGTAGACCTGTTCTTTTTATATAAAAAAATTAAATATATGATGTTGTATAAAATAAAATATATACTAAAATATTGATGGTATATTTTTTTTGTTTTGAAATATACTAAAGGTACATGTTGGACATGCTGAAAAGAAAGAGACATTAGTGATCTATTAATAATGTTTCTTCTCACTATAGGTACATGTTGTACATATGAAGAGAAATGACATTTTTAGCGTCCCTCTCCAAACACCTCGCTGCAATGAGTTGTCCATTTTTACACTGTTTCCTTCTATACCATGATAAGCAGAAAAAGTTGAGTGGTCATTACAAATATAGACATTCACACATGTATCAATTAACCAATCAGAAGGAAGATATGCATAATTTATTTCAAGATTGCAAGTAACACGTTGGTCATTAGGTATTGATCCAATAGTCATCATGTTGGCCTCTTGAGTTATTACAAGCATAAATTTCTCACATGAAGTCATGTTAAACACAATAAAAAAAACTAGTGTTTATAAAAAAATCTGTTTTTGATTGTTGGAAACACACTAAGTTTTCTGATTTTGAAAACCACAACAAAATTAGGATTAAATATAGAGTTAGAAAATTCTAACAAATTTGATAGATCAAAACACGAAAAAGTGTTTTTCAAAAAGTAGATCTCACCTCACTATGGTGCAATAGTTGTTCACTAGCAGTCCACTCCAAAGATACGATAATCTTTTACTTTTATCAAGGTTCACTCCAAATGAAAAAGTTTTACAAACACTTGTAAGTCTTTAGAAATAGAAGACCTCTCTTTCTCTGTTTTTAATTTTCAAAGTTGGGCTCGGACTATTTGTATGAATTGATTAAAAATACTTTGTTGGGTGCTCTCTATTTGTTGTCACTCTGTGTACCGAACTGAGGGAATGAACACAAGGCCTCTGTTTTTTGTTTCTAAAAGTTGGTGGAATAATTATTAACCCGTATTGAACTCTCTTATTCTTTATAAAAGAATCACAAGAGGTGCTAAAACACCCCAACCGAAAGGCCGGGTTCAGAACTTCTGTGAAGTTATCATAGAGTCTCTCTGTGAACACCAATTAGAACCCATCACGTATCATTTTTTTCCACGCGATGAAACTAGCAGACTGGGTTAAAACATCACGTATCATTTCTACATTAATTTTTTTTTAAAAAAAATCATACATTATTTCCTGGAGTAAATGTTGTTATATAAAATATACATTCTTTTTTTTTAAATCATACATTCTTTTACTCGTTATCATAGTGTATGGGCCTAGAAAACGGGTTTTAAAATGGACTGAGTGTATCTGCGCTCGTGAGGAATACGAAAGAAGTAGAGGAGGAGAAGAAGAAAGTGGTGGTTCTGGTTGGGGCTTGACAGTGGCTGGTAGTGCCCAGTGGACATAGAATGTTAATACATTCAATTTGTTTTTAGCCCTATACACATGGGTAGGCGACTAAAACAACTGATTAGAGCTCCTAACCCAAAGTGGCCCCCACATCCCCAAAAGTAAGACTGTAAAAAAATTATTTAAGTATTTTTAGAATTAAATTTTTTTTTTTTCCTTTTTACAAACCGATTCTATATTTTCAGTGTGTTTTTAAATTTTCTTTGCTTTCGTACATAATTCCAACTAATATCTTAAACTTTTTTTAACTGTAAATTGATTTAATTAGTTTTTATATTTAGATTTTTTATTTAAAAAAATCATTTATATATTTCTTTTTATCCTTTTTTTAGTTTTTGGTAACTTATTTAAATTTTTTCATTTTATAAGAATTTAGTTTTGTATTTGAATTTACAAGGAAGGTAATGTTTTCATTAACACATCCCACATTTTAACGATTTTTTTTTGTTTTATTGATTGTTTGTTAAAAAGGAATACTTTAATAATTGTTTTTCTTATCTGGTAACGTGATTTTTGTTTTGTTTTTTTATCATTTTTTTTAAGATTAATTGTGTTATTACTCACTGTATTTTTTATATATCTTCTTTGGGACCTTGTTTCATGAATTCGCCTAGGGCCCATTCCCATTCAATGAGCCGGCATGCATACACTATGATAATATAATGCATACTACTAACATAGTGTATGGAGTCCTATTATAGTGTATGGAATTAGAAAAATTTACTTTTTTAAAAAGAAAATAATACACTATTATATATTAGTATATATTTCATTTTGTATAACAATACATATTTCAATAGTAGAATGTATATATATTTTTTAAATTGTGTGGCACTAGGGGCTGGGCATCATTTTCCAAATGAGTGTTTTATACTCAGTTTTTTTTCAGTCTAAAATAGTCAAAATTTTATTTACACTTACTAGATATATGTTCATTCAATTCAAAATGGGAGATGTAATTTTCATCAAAACATATAACTCGTTAGATAATGTTTACTATTTTTTTTAAATAAAAAACATGTGTAGTATGAGTTTGTGATTAGTGTCAATGGACCAAGGACCCAATTCGACAAGCCCGTGAATCAGTGGATTGGATCAAAGGCCCACCACCTAGAGGGTTTAATATTAGTAAATTATTTTATAATTTTATTTAAATTTATGATTATTTAATTTTTTTAATGGAAAATTTATTATATGAGTGATTAGATCTTCATCGAGTAAATGAGCTTGGATGAATAAGTGGATGTTATTGGATAATTATGGTTTAATTGATTAATGAGTTTTTAAGTATTTTATCTGGGCCTTTATTTGGATTTAAATAAATGATTAATTGAGTTGGATTAATTGTATCCTAAGATTTTCAAGATGGGCCTTAGTGGGTAGATTAAATTGGATAATTGTGTTTAATACTTTAATGAGTGGTAACCTAAATTAAATGGATCTTTAGTCCAATTAGATTGGTCATTAGACTATTCCTTTATTAGAATTATTATCATGTCATAGCTATTGTGCTTATTCCAACGGGTATGTAGGTCATTTGGCATGTGAGGAACGAGGTGGTTTTCTGCGGTCGTTGCTTTTACATCGAGAATCTTATGGAGATGGCAGTGAGGTTCATAAAAAATGGGGTTGTGTTCTAGCAAGCGCAACACACATGGTTATCAGGGCAGTTTAACTACACATTATGGTGTGATTTGGTAGTCAGGGTCTATGGGTTGGATAGTGTAGAACTCTTTTCTATTCGATATCGCCTTCTTCTCTTATGTATTATCTATCGCGTCACTCTCTTTACAAGCTATCTCTTATGTACTATCTTCAGAATTTTGATACTTTGATATTAATATATTGAGGTAGCAACTGTCTACCATCTCAAAAAAAAAATTGTTATGCATGGGGTAATATATGTTTGGAGTATATACATATCGTGTGAATGTGCATTCTTATTTGAGGTGAGTGGATGCCAGTGTACTTTGCCTACTTTCTCGTGTGCCTTTCTCTTGCTACATGTATATGAATATATAATATTATATATGGATTTTGAAAATGGCATATTCTATTACTATTTTCCCCTAGATGCGCTATGTATATTCGTGAAAACTCAGCATGTTAATTGAAATATGATCATGCATAATTTAATATATTATTTTATGCAACATCCATTAATTGTTACATGCTTACATGAATATTGATTTGATATCATATGGCATGATTTATAAGACACGTGCATGAGATAGAATATTCTAAGGGATAATATCAACAAAAAAAAAATTGAAAAGTTAGAGATATTTAAACCAGTCATTTTTTAAAATCATATAAAAAAGTATCATTTCATTATCTTGAAAACTAAAAAGACTAATATACCCTTATGTAATTTTTAAACTCTCTCATCATATTTAAAATTTTTCATAACCATCATCTAATTGAAAAATAATATAAATATAAGAAATAATTTTTATTTGAGAGTGACTTTACATGTTATTAAATTTTTTAAGTATCCTATAAAAAAATGTTAAAATTGTCATTCATAAATTATAAGATTTTTTTTGGATTTTTTCTAACTTTTAAGGGTTTTTTTTCAAATTTTTGTTATTTATATTTTATAAATGTCTTGCATAAGGATTTTTGGTATAATATTAAACATATATAAGTGCGCCAAAAGTGCACTAGAAGACTTTAAAAAAAAAAAAGAATTTGTAATAAGAGAATTTATAATCATGAGGTCATGGGTTCTCGAGTCTCAACATTTAACTAACAGAAAAAAAATTGTACCAAAAGACTTTAAAAAGTTTAGAATATCTAAAAAAATATGTTATAATAAAACATTTCAATTTTTTACAATTTAAATCTTAATGATTATTTAGATATACAAATAATAATAATAAACTCATGCACAAATAAAAAAATATTTTATTTTTTATTAATGTTTTTTAATTGGGGTGTTAAACAATTAAATATATGAAATGATGTTTAAATAACATAAGAATAGTCAAGTCATTGTACTTTCTAAAATTATAAAAGAAGACTTTTTTTGTATAATTTTTTAAAATGGCTGATTTATGTATTTCCAATACTATGAAGATCTTTTTGGTATTTCCTTTATTCTAATGCAAGCATAATAAATTTAAGATATATAAAAATGTTGCATGACAATGAAATTCATTGGAGATGAGCAATCTCTTTCTTTAAATATGTTTTGAGATGTGTATATGCGTGATGTGATTGATAATCGTAGTTTTGACTGTATAGCCTGACCTTTTGAACATAGAGAGTAGCGATTAACAAGCGTTTGGGAGCAGTGAGCCGAGCTTTTCAGGTGTAGGATGTAACACGACACCAACGTTTTTCTAGGAGACATAATATACTCATACTACAAAAAATACGTGATCATCTTCTTGTGTCTCATGGGAACATTGGATGGTATGTAAACCATCTTAAGTTATGTCATTGGTCAGTATCACACGCTTTGGTATGGACAACATTTTTTCTCTGAGTAGATTATATGCAGAAGAGCGTGTGTGTTTGAAAATATGAGGACATGATTTTATATTGGATATCTATCAAATGTGATTTTTTAAAGAGTTTTGATAAACCCAGACCTGTTCAACAATTTAACAATAGCATGATCTTTTATCAGTACTATTTTATGTATTCACATTCTCGTACTTATATAATTGAGAGGTGTTACGGTGTAGATCCACAACAAAAATAGTGATATTTACCGACAGATATAATCCGTCGCTATTGATCATTTCCGACGGCTTATATCTGTCGCGCGTCTATCCTTATTGAGGGTGTGATCCATTCAATGGGCATTTTTTAGCTCATTATATAGTTTACAGTTATATAGAGTAATGTTATTGGGGTTTGATAGCTATCTGTTGTATGTGGTTCAATTCCAAATGCTAGTTGTTTTATTGATCATACCTAAAAGATTTTATTTCCTCCATGCATATAGTTTTTGGACCTATGTAATTTTTTTTTTTTTAAACGGAATGGTAGGCATCCAGCCCTTGATTTTTTCAAAGAAATGAAATACCCAAGTACATAAAAGATTACAATAGATGTCCACAAAATGAAAATCTATTAGAAAAAAGAAAGCAGAAGAGGTATCAACTCATTTTCCTAATTGGATCAATTGTAAGCCACAGGACCTATGTAATTGTTGTGACAAAGCAATTATGTCAGCATTTTAACTATTTAATTGTTGGTTTGTTGTATTTTTTTTTTATGATATTTTGATCTTGGATGTTATGTTATCTTTTTAAAAGTCTTATGGATTTATCTTACACTATTATTTTTCATTTTGGGAAATAATTAACCTATTAATGGTTGCAATTATCACAACATCACATCTTGCAATAAAAAATTTGTTTAGGAAGAATTGAATTCTAAGTCATACGTACTTCGTGATTAGTGAATCAAGGTGAGGTAGGCACTGCTGTCCATTTCGTTTTAAAACTTAATTATGTTAAGTGGAAGATCAAGTTTAAAGGCACTTTTGTTTATGATATAAATTCTCAAATATCATTTCTTTTCTTTTTTTAAAAAATAATTAGATCAAATGAGATATTATTGGATTTTTGTAAAAAAAAAATTTCAAATTTACTTTATTAGTTTGTTGTTTTATCCCTCCCAAACTCAACCTGTGAGTTTCTTTCTTACCCTTTCTCCATTTTTCTCTAAATTTGGACTTTGTAATTGTTTTGTCTCAGGATAGTTATTATAGTCTACTTTTTCATCCAACAATTTTTTTTTATAAATTCTCTTTTATTTTTATATTTTGGTTTTAATGTGACCATTTCATATGCTAGTTAGGCATTCAAAATAACTAAAAAATTGAATTTACTATTCAAATCACTTAAAAGTTTGTAAATATTTTTTCTTTTAAATATCGAAAAGATCCTCCGTGGCTGATCTTACTGTCAAATTCGGAAGGCTACCTCCGCTGTTTGTCCTGATCTCACAGAAAATTCTTAGTATTTCTAGTACTTATTCACATCTGAAATGTTTCTTTCTAAGAAAATACCAAGGACGCTTTCTTTAACAATACAAATATGTATACTCACATCTAATCAATGAAATACACAAAATAAAGTATAAACTCAAAATAATTTTATGCATATTTTTCTATTGATCATGTTAAGAAATGTGAATATCACATAAAGGACTACAAAGACGGTTTATTAGGTCATAATCATACCTTGTGTTTGGATTTGAGTTTGAAACACAAAAAGATTCTCATGATCTTGCATTCTAAACTCAGTTTTTAAATGCTATGTTTATAAAGCTTTTCAAACACTAACGAGTTTATATTAAAAAATAATGGACAGATATGACGTGATCACGGAAGAAAAAAAATGTTTGAATATACATTTGAAAATTTTTATTTTTCTAACTTAAATCAAAATAGAGTCTTAATCAAACCAATTGTCAATGAAATTTAGATAACGGGTAAAAGAGTTACTTTTAAATTTGAATTTTTGTTTTCATATAATATTATTATATTTTTAAAATATAAAATAATTTTTGTAAAAAAAAATTAAGTACGTTTGGAAACACATTTAAAAAGTTGTTTTTAGTTTTTGCAGCTTTATGCACACTTTTTGAGAGTGTAATGATGATGATTTGATAGTGTAATGATGGTGGCTGTTTTATAAAGCACAGATTTTAAGACACAATTTAAAGATAAAATATAGTAATGATGGTGTATTTAAATTGATTTATTTAATAATAATTTTTAATAATAATGTATTTGACTTAATGTGTCAAAAATCAAAAGCTATTTTTGGAGTTTGTTGCGATTTCAGTGATTATAATCAGTTTAGATTAAAAAATAATATTCATTCCGCAGGGAGAGACCCTATTTTAAGGGTGAAGAATCACGAGTGCAGTGAACAGTTAACTTTATAGTATTTACTAAAAAGAATTACTATCATTATTTTTTATTACATTTTTTTTTTATCTTTCCCCTCTCACTGACATTTTCTGCACTGAATCTCTCTCTCTCCGACAGTCTCTGCTAAAGTTTGATTGAAAACACCACTTTTTCCAATAAAAATAAAAACAAATAAAATCAAACAGTGATGGCATTTCTGACATTATGACAGAAAACCGAGGCCTTTACGTTGGGTCTTTAAAACCCTTGCAAATGTGTCCGATTCGAGCACACGATCGCCTTCGCAAATCCGACCTTCAAAGTCTCTAATGGCGAGACCTCACAGACCCACCACTCCCCACCACCACCGGACCTCCCAGTTCTTCAAAATCTACACTCCCACCATCAGCCAAGACCAACTGGTACTCCCCTCTCTCTGTCTCTGTCTCTCTGTTTCGATTTTTGTTGGGTCTCTAAAGATCACGGTTTTCGATGCAGAGGGTCCCCCCAGAGTTCATGAAACGCATCAAGAACCGATCTTTAGGGGTCGTCTACTTGATGGGTCCGAGCGGGAACGCGTGGCGGGTGAGCCTGATCAAGGGTTTCTTCCGGTCCGGATGGAAGGGCTTCTCATCGGACCACCGTCTCGAACACGGGGACTTCCTCGTGTTCAGATACGACGGCGACGCGTGCTTCACCGTCCGGGTCTTCGACGGCACCGGGTGCGAAAAAGAGGCGTGCTTTCACGCGAAGCCCGTCGATGGGGAAGAGGCGGAGGGGGGTGAATTGGTGTTGTGTGGGACTCCGGATGGGAAGAAGAGGCGGTTGGAGAATGGGTTGGTGGTTTGGAGGGGTTCGGATGAGGAGATGGTGGGTTTGGAAGGGGAGGTGGATGTGAAGCCCCTGTCGCTGACATATTCGAATTGCTCCAGCGTCTCTCCGAATGTTAGGCGCGGTGAGTTCTCTGTTGGTTTTTGACATTCCAATTTGGGTTTATGCAGTTCGAGAATATGAATGTGATAGAATAGGAGTGATTGTGGCCTGGTACCTTCATACCATTAATATGGAACCACACAACCTATGAATCGAACTAACATAGCTTATGAATCGAACTGCACAGAGAGTGACACTGTACCTAACAATCGGGCTGTGCAGTTCGATTCATAGGTTGTGTAGTTCGATATTAATGGTGCTGAAGGTACTCAGGCCTGTCTAGATCTGGACTCTTGTTCTAGTGGAACAGAAGTAGGAACAGGGATAAACATAAAACATGTATTGATTAAAAAAAAAACAGAATGAATTAATTTGTTCTTGAATAACTATTCCAGGTTTATCTGGGTAGAGCAGGAAGAGGGATAAACATTATCTTGGATATTGTTTGTGCAATTAATTAGAATAAAATGTTATTTGTCTATGCTCTTGTTCAGGTGAGGCTAGAATAACTTCATTTGGCTTTTGTTTTCCACACCATCATTGTACTTATCTTGGTTTAGTTATAGAAATGCAAATACTGATTAGAATAGCTGAAGCTATTCATGTCATAGTTATAAAGTACTTCGAATTTTTTTGAATGTTTGTAAAAGTTGGGTGGTTGGTAACCTCCCGTACCTATTGGTTGAATTCAGCATTTGGGTATCCATTAGTTTGGATGATTTATCACATTTTTCATAAATTTAAAACCTAATCCTAATTGTTTTCTCCGCCTTCACACTCAACATTTTTTGCATCTAGAAAGTAGTTCAGTTGTCTCCATGTTTTTGCTGTATCCCCTATGATTTATGAAAGTACTGATACTGTACTGAACTGAACCTTGCCAAATATCTGTCGTACAAGAACTTTTGTGACTATGATCCATGTACCTTATTTTTATTCTGAACCAATTGGGGGATTTTTTTGTTTGTTTTCATGGATGTTGTTTTCTGCAGGCACCTATGTTTTTTCTTCGGAGCTACGAAAAAGTTGTATCGTCAAAAGTGAAGCTCTGATGCTCCTGCATCTGCTCCCGCACGTATTGCTCTCAAAGGTATGGCTTCTCATCTTTGTGTAGAACTCTACTATGCATAACTTATTAGTTGACGTGGGATTCTGAACTTGCTTGCAGCTAAAACCAATCTAGGTTGTGAAGTTATACGACGGAGACGACGTGTTCAAACAGAGAGAGGGATATATCACATTGATTCATATGAAGCTCGTCATGGTATATTGACTTGAAGCTGTGTTGGTTGATTGGGAGACCTCCAGCATAAGAAGGCAATTGGATTTAATTTTAGTGCCCATTCTGAGAATAGTTTGACTCTTGTAGGTCAACTACGTCAGGGGGCCCTGCTGTCGCAACGACGGGTTGTTACTCAAGAAGAAAAAGAGAGGGCTCTTGAAGCAGCTAAATCATTCAAATCAAGTAATCCTTTCACGCTGGTTGTTATGCGGGATGCTTATGTTTATTCTGGTTTTTTCATGGTAAGGCCCATATCTTGAATTACTAATTATAAGATTGATGTTATGTCGTTGAATGTTATTTATGTGAGCTTTTATTATTTCCTTTTTTTATTAAAATTACCATAAAGGTTGTTTTTCTCTCAAATTTCTATTCCTTGAGGTGTTTCCCCTTGATCCATTTTTTACTATTTATATTTTGGTTAGAAATATTTACAGGATTATATATTACTATATGAGATATTGTTTGCATGTGGTATAAAATTGGTTGTTACTTGTGACGATTATGTACAACTTTCCATAATTATGTTCATCCATGGTACAGTAGATAAGCATGTCCTTGTTAGACTTGTTTTACTCACACTTGTATTAAAGCAATTACATGTAAAATGAAGTTTGAGATTTTTTGGGATGATCTTAAGGACATTTGATAGACAAGTGCACATTGTCTGTAATACAAATGCTTACATAAGCTGTTGTAGAGTGAAATTCAGACTCGTTTAATTGCTCTCAAGCTCAAGAGAAAATCACTTCTGTTACATAATATGAAGAGAGCATGTAGCCAATTAAGTTAAACTTTAACGTCAAAGCTCGTATATGATTATTATTGAAAGAAAGAATCTCCATTTCTCCCCAATCTCTTGTTGCAAAAATCCAATGCAGTGATTAGACTTTGCACTAGTACACAATGTGTGTTATCTAAATTCCTGATATGCTTTGCAATTTTTTTATCTATGTACCCAATATACTTTTCAACGTTCTTCACTCATCTAAATTCCTGAGATGTTTTTGCTACATTTCCTTCGTACCCGGTATACTTCCACAATTTCTCATTCACATGACTCATGGTGAATTGTTAATAAGCTTTAGCAGGGAACATGAATTGACTACCCCAGACTGTATATCTATTATACATTGTTGTGCTTTATTATTTTTACAACTTATTTCTGGCAAGGGATGGTCATGCTGATGTTTTCTGTACGTATCATGTTCATGGATTTTTCTTTTTTGTAAAAATTAGCAGTGTAGGATTTTATTCATCTAAGATATATGCTGTCTGCCCAGTCTCAAAAACCCTTCTTTCGTGTGCATGTAACTCTGCTGAAAATCTAAAATTCCTTATAAATCTTGCTTAATGATTAGTTGATAAAGAAATAGTAGACCAAACATCCATGGTTAACTAATTTAACATGTCGCTTGTGGTTCAGCTAACGCGAGATATTTATATCATTTGCATCATCTTGCAGTAAATCCCAACACCCATTATTTAATACATATATTGCTTAGCAAGATTTTCTACTTTGGATCCGCATCCTATTTTCTAATCTCTCTGAAATCTTCTCCTTCATGCAGTACCTTCCGGCCGCATTTGTAATTGACTATTTTCCCAAAACCAATAAGGATTTAATCCTTTGGGACCCCAATGGGAAGGCGTGGACGGTGAGATTTGTATTGAACAATGGACGTACTGGTGGATTAAGTGGTGGATGGGCTAAATTTACTCGTGCCCACAATTTGGAAAGAGATGATGTTTGTATTTTTGAGCTTATCAAAAAAGGAGAATTGAAAATTCACATTTTCAGAGTGGTGGAAGAAATCGTTCCACTGATCAACAGTGGGGAATGTGGAATTAAGCGCTCATAGCCTTTGCTGTTAAGATAAGGGTATATCTTGTCACTGTTCTTTTCCACTGGTGGTTATTGGACAAACTAGGAATTTTAACAGAATGCTTAGATGAGGAAGACGTGTGGATGGCCATTTCAGAAATTTCGATATGTGAAATGGCATTTTAGGGATGACATATACTCTTTAAGTCTTAACAGCTGCAAACATGGAAAACTAACACTATGAGCTATATTGTTTGCTTGTAGTAAATCCGTTTTTTTTTTTTTTTTTTTACTGATTAAACCATGTGTTTCCATTTTATCCAGGGTTCAGAAGATAAGGCATGTCTTTGCCTGACTTCCTTTATTGAGATAATTGCTAAAACTTTAAACTCTCAATACATGCAAACTGAATCTTGAAATGTCTATTCTGTTGGATGATCCCTAGGACAAACTGGACTGATCACTGATGTACATTACGTGGAATACAAGTGGTTTGCATATGCTGTTTTAGTCTGAAGCTCAGAACCTAAGACTTGTTTGATTGCTTACAAGTTCAAGAGCAGATCACATATAACTGTTATGTTATATGAATAGAATGACATGGAGCCGATTTGGCTAAAATTTCAACCTATGAAGGCCCATCAACAGTGGAATTTGTGTACTAATCACCTTATATGATAAGTATTAGTAGGAAAGGATATTCATCTTTCCATAAATTGTTGTGCAAAAGTCAGATGCATCAAATAGACTTTGGACTACTAGACAATGCATATTTTCATCTAATGCCTCATGTTTTGTTTTGTTTTGTTTTGTTTTTGTGTGTGTATCCAATATACCTCCCATTGCCAACAGATTAACACTTGACTCCTGGTGATTGTTAAAATGCTTTTATTCAGGAAAGGTGGATTGAGCATTCCTATCCAGTATCCACACTGATGACATAAACTTTACCTCCCCTTTATATATTGTTGTGCTTTATAATTTCTTTGATAACCTATTCCCATAATGTTTCAGGAAATGAATCATGTTCATGATGATGTTTTCCATTATATAATGTTCAAGGTCTGCACTATTCTTTGCGGATCTTTCCTTGTTTGTGTAAACTAGAAGTATTAATCTTTTATTTCCCCACCCAGGAGTGATGCTGTAAAGTTTCCTGAATTTCATAAAATTATCTTTCATCTGTATGTGAAATGTAAAGCATCCCATGTATTTCTTATCTTTTATGTATTTAACATCCTGACTCAATTTTCTTGATTATAGTTGACATGATACAAGCCAAGCATCATTTGTTAATTTATCATGTGGTTGGTGGTTCATCTGTTAATTTTTTGTAACTTGTAACATATATTGGTTTGAAAGTTTTCAATATATTTCTGATGCAATTGAACTCTTCTTCATGCAGTACCTTCCAGCTGCATTTGTAATTGACCATTTGCCAAAATCAATTCGAATCTGACTCTTTGGGACCCCGATGGGAAGCCATGGACCGTGAGACTCGTTTTGGGTAAAGGACGTGGTGGTTTGAGTGCAGGATGGGCTAAATTTTCTCGTGTTCACAATTTAGAAAGAGACGATATTTGTATTTTGGAGCTTATTAGAAATAAGGAATTGCAGGTACACATTTTCAGGGTGGTGGAAGAAATTTTACCATTGATCCATTCATCGGAATGTTTTAAAAAGAGCGAATTGCGTTTGATAATGTGAGTATTGGTCATTGTTGTTAATTGTTGGAGTTAAATACATTAATAAGTTGTATATCATACGGCATTTTGACCGTCTCGAATTTGTGCTGTTTCATCACAAAAATCAAATGGAGAATTGCTTGTATGATTGTAAATGTTTGTGCAGTAATTTTGTTGATAGGTGATGCAAATTGAAGATTGAATAGAATGGCATGCTGACCAGGTTTATTTATTCAACTGCTGCTGCTGCTGCTGCAAAGGTATAGCAGGGGCATTGCCCTATGCTTTATAGTTCCTGCTCTTGAAAAGTGACGTGGAGATTAAACAATATATAATGGTGTGTACTGTTGGTTTCATTACCAAAATAATTCTGGGAACTTGTAATACATTATGGGTCCATTTGGTCCTAAGAATTTCAAATTCTGAAGAATTAGTTTTTACATTGATAAACTTTTCCAGAAAACAAAAACTGCATGTTTGGTCCTAAGTAATTGCATGTTTGGTGACATAATTTATTTACCCAAAATGATTTTCATTGTTTGTTTTTTAGAAAATATTTACATTATATTTTTCTATCTAAAAAAAATTATTAAAAAAAGACTTACAATGTTGTTTCATAAATCTACGCGTACAATATAAAAAAGTTATTAAAAGAAATTATATATGTTGTTTCATAAATCAGAGTTATTAAATACATGCATATGATATTCAAATTTAATATTTTAAAATCTACTGTTGTTTGTTTTATATGTTCATTATCTACATAATATTTGTATCACTTTTATTATATCTTAAAATTCTCTTATAAAAAAGACAATGATCAAATTTAAATCTTTTATATCGTTATTTTATATGTTCATTATCTACATAATCTTTCTATCTATTTTATTATATTTGAAAAATTCTCCTGTAAATAAGACAATTATCAAATTAAAATATTTTATGTATTATTTTTAAATTTTCATAATCCTTTGATATCCCTTATATTTAAAAAGAGTGTTGCTACCTGGGCCCCAGAAATTAGGCCCCACTAGTGAGCCCTAATAGGTGGCATCCTTTTATTGGTTCCTGATTAACTTTTTCAAACAGCCAAAAAACCAATTACATAACTACCCTTCTAAGAATTTTAAAATTGTTTCAAATTAAATCATACCATCATAAATCACCGTAATGATATCCCAAAAATCACGGCTCATTAATCATTCCCACCCGGCTCATTAATCCTTCTAAGAAATTTAAAATTGTTTCCAATTAAATCATACCATCATTAATCATCGTAATAATATCCCAAAAATTGCAGCTCATCAATCCTTCCCACCCGACTGAAAAATTTTCAAAAAACCTAGGGTTTCTGAATTGGGCGAACCAG
Source organism: Acorus calamus (assembly GCA_030737845.1). Lineage (NCBI taxonomy): Eukaryota > Viridiplantae > Streptophyta > Magnoliopsida > Acorales > Acoraceae > Acorus > Acorus calamus. Next base: position 28,389,342 of record CM060872.1, read on the forward strand.
AAGAACGAAAGAAGAAAAAAAAAACAGCGATTAGGAGTTCAAATCATCTGATCATCTTCCCCAAACAAATCGTCAACATTGGCCAAGAAAAAAAGTTAGATTTCTTGCCAAAATCGAAACCTTCCAGTGTCTTTTTTTTTCGGCGACTGAAACATAAACATTAGATGAATTTTTTGCGCTTCTTAAAAAGATGAAATCAAATGTGAAGCGTATCAATCGTCGAAGTTCCCTTCCACACCTTTTCATCTCTAAATCTTAGTGTATCTGAAATTCATCTAATAAATATATTAATTGAGTGTTTCAGATACATGTACATAGTTAAACACATTGGATATTGTTAATCTGAGTATTTCAGATTTATGTATCTGAAAATTCATAATGATTTGGTATGTGAACTGTACCTGGTAATTGTGATGTGAATATGAAATGAAACAAGTAGCTTTTTATCTGTACGTAACAAAATGTGGAACTTCTTATTAAGTGTATCTTAATTCAAATTGAATCATATAAGATTGGTTATATCTGTCACATAGTAAATAATAGGTACTGCCTGAAAACCTATCATAGTAAAATTGTAGTGTATCTGAATTTGACATGTGTATCTGAAAACCTCTATAATTTGCAAAACAAGAGGTGATTGATATATGAAATTATGATGTGTTGACATTGTTATGTGTATCTGTAAAATTGTAATGGATGTATAAAATGAACCATGTAAATTTGATAACAGCAAACATAATGACTGTAAAATAAAGTTCACAAACACATTGACATTGTATTGTACAAACAGCCCTCTGCAACCTTCTAAATATTAGACCCTTGAGGTATTTTTATTTTCTTGTTCCTCAGCTTGTAGACCTTGGGTGCATTCCTTCTTAATGTTGGTCGTCCTTTACTTCGAACCTTGAAAAGCGAGTGAACAATTGACTCTGGCATCTACTCATCACCAACACATCCCAACAAATGAAATAGATTGTTATGCGCATGCTACAATCTCATCTACATATTGTTGATCAGCCAAATCAGACAGTTCATTCAGCAAACTGGTTTCCAGAGAACATGAATCATTGATGTCATCCAAAAGAATTAGGTCTTCCCATATGTCATCCATAAAATCGTCATCACTGCCTGTTGAAAATTAGAACAGTAGCCACATGTTATAAAATTAAGATACAACACTGTATCTTAAATCCAAACAAACAAATTATGGTCTACATGCTACTGAGTAATGCATAGATTTTCAATAAAAGTCTTTCAAGTATTTAAATATACACTACAATAAGTAATTAAATATTAATCAATACACTTTAAGTCAAATCCATAGAAATAAAATTATTAAACTTCAGATTGGGCTGTATAACAAATTCAGATACACATGTATCTGGAATTGGAGTTAAAAACTACACATTTGATACAAATGAAAATTGAATCTGAATGAGTTGAATAATGAATATTCAAAACTAAAAAATATGTTGGATGATTCAATATGCATAAGTATACACATACACACCAACAAAAAACAGTTTTACAAACCATGCGTATAACACAAGAATGCATATAAAGCTAGATACAGACCATGTATCTGAAAATCAATTAAATGCAATCTAAAAAAAAAGTTATATGACGATTCATAGGAATAATGAAATAATCAGATCAACATGTTTTATTCAGATCGAATAACCTAAATGGATCACTATTGTTTGCATCACAAAATACCGTGTAATTCTTTTCTTCTCCACCGATCAAACTGAAACAAAAAATGAATTCGTTTTAACTGATCAATCTGAATCTAAGAATTCTAAATCGTGATTTTTTTTTGGGATTCGAAAAAGCCTAACCTGGATGGATTATCATTATTTGCACCACATTTGGTTCACCATAAAAAAAATCGTGAAATTATTTTCTTCTCCACCGATCAAATCTGAATGAAAAAAATGAAATTCATATCTGTTTTGGTTTCAAGCAATTAATATGTATCGAAAATAATTATTTCGTGATTTTTTTGGTCGTCCATTTGAATTGATATATTGAAAAAGGGGGAAGAATCACTCAAAACATAACCACCTCGACAATCATGGGATCGGTTATGGAAATCGGGGAGATTAATTAGGGAAAGGGTAATCTGGGTAATTCGACCTTGCCACCTCATGGGGCTTGGAATGGGGTCTAGTAATTGGGGCCCAAAAATCATTATTGATTTAAAAATTCAGATTAAATAGTAAGCCAAATTTATTGAGAAGAAAAAATAAATGTGAAATGAATTGAGAAGATAAGATCTTTATCTTCACGGAAATTAATGTACGAACAATTAAGGTGGATTCCAAAATCAGGATTTGGGAGTGGTTAAAGAAAACTGTCAAAACAGACGGACCTTATCTTTGGTGCTGAATCAGGGTCAATGTTGGGTATAATTAGAATGGGCAACCGCCTAGTGACCTACCTCAAAGAGGGCTCCAAAATCTGAGAAAAAAAAGGATTTTATTAAATTTTGTTGAGTATTTTCAAATTAATGTTATTTTTTTTTCTTTCAAAAATGAACATATCATCTCATTTTAAAAAAAAAAATTATTTAAATTATTTTGTCATTATCTTAAGTTATATATTCAAATTTTCATTTTTATTAATAAAATGAAAATAACTCCCACAATATTAACAATTTTTTTCCTTTTATTCTTTGTAAGAAGAAAAAACATGTACGTATCATTTTTCAAAAAAGTTATTTACACTTCTTTTGTGTTTCGGGTTTAATTTTTCCTAATTTTTTTAAATTATTCAATAAAAATTGTGTATACATTGGCATTAGTTTGCCTAGGCCCCCATTTACAATGTGGAACATTCTTATATCCACAAGGGGATATTATATAAACCAACACATTTTTCACATTCTGACCTTGGGATGGCATCGAGATTCGAATCCTGGGTGTCCTTCTGGCCTTCTACCATTTCGCGAGATGAGTGGTTGGCGAAGATTACAAAAGATATTGATTCTGATCGAAATACATTTCAATATTTTTGTTAATTTCATTACCTTGATTCTCATGATTAAGATTTTGATTTATTTATTATACTTTTTTGAAAAGTAGTGTTTTAAGAGTAATCATATGATTTGTTTGTTTTGTCCCTTGATTAGAGATCAATGGTTGAGGAAACATATATTCCATGAAGTTGATGGATAATGGGTACTTTTTTCTTCACAATGCATTGGTTCAATTGTTTGTAAATTATGCACAAGTGAAGCGAACCATTCGTCTTCTAGTATAAAAAGTAGCACCTACTTATCCGGCAAGTCTTCCAATTGTAATCACCTTCAACTACGCAAGTGCCATCCGATATAGAGAAAGGGTAAGACTTGTGGTTTTTTTTTTATTTATGACGGAGGGGCTTTCCTGACTAATCTTATGGTCAAGTTGGTAAGCTACCTTCGCCTGTTTGTCCCTGGTCTCACAGAAAATTCTTTCGAATTTCGTCTAACAAACAGGAGGTATAACACAGCGCCAAGACTCGAACCCAAGACCTACCCTTAACACATGTAAACCCTGAACCGTTGTGCTAATTATGTGGTCAGGTGGTAAACCAAGAAGATCATGAAGAAACATTCTAGGAAATTATGTGACAATGGAGGTCTATCTTATCTATGTCATTTGTGTCACGTAGTTTAACATAGTGGGAAGCGTAAAACACTATGAGGAACAAGAAAAAGATAATCAATGTCTACTGACTCAACTCTATTGATCCTTTTCATAGACATGGAAGAAAGAAAAAGAGATAGCTCTCAGCATAACTAGAAAACTATAGTTATTATTGATTAATGATTCATTTGAACAAGAGGCGGTTATATCCAACCCACGAGTTATTCTACCCATCTCATTTATTTAATTTAAATAAATAAATTATATTTAACACATCTCACGAGTTCGACATGAACGGATGTCTTATGCGCTTAACTTAATTCAACATAGATCATATCAATCAAAAATCAAAAACTTAACCTTAGTCCCATTAAGGTTCCAGTTCGACGTGGACAATATGTTATGTGTTTAAGTTGGTTCAACATGAATCATGTTGATCGGGAACAAAAAAACCTAACCTTAGTTCCATTCTGTTTCCAATTCAATATAGACAATGCTTTTTGTGTTTAAAGTGATTTAACATGGATCGTGTCGATCGAGAACCAGAATTACCAAAGCATATATATACTCACAATAATGAGGTATATATTTTGATAGAAATTTTTCATTTTTATAAAAGCATATACATCATTATATGAAATATTATATTTTTAAAAAATTCAAAACCAATATAAACTGAAATTGGGGCTGGAAAAAAAGCTGTACATAACACTATCCATTAATTAAACAAAAATCAACTAATGCTAAACACTAGACATGAAATATTATATACAACTAATCAATGCCAAAATTAATAAACAATTAACACTGAAGGTTAGCCCTCTTAACTATGTCAAAACCATAATTTATTTTTATAGCTAATAACCTAATCCATCCACTGTTTTTTTAACACTAAACCATTTGTACTTATTGTCATATGTTGTTACACTTTGTTGTCACTGCTTATATGGAGACTGAGACCACATCCATGGTTTCTGATTCTGGTGAGTTCCTGCACTTTGTTGGACGCTTGTTTTGATTAGGTGATGCGTTATCCATGGTCGATGTAAGTAACATATATATCCATGGGGGAAGTGGAGGCCGCTGCCTCCATTCATCTCCATGTCGTTCCGCCCTTGTTTAAAGGAACTTAAAATTAAAAAACTCTTTATTTAAATGCATGTTTTGTTATATATACATATAAACACACATGAAGACTATAAAACAGATTGAGCGTTACTTTTTAATTTATTCCTAAAAGAAAGATAACAACTAAATCCCCATGTTTCTTCAACCTCCAAGGCTTGATTTTACAAGCCTAGTAATGAGGCCTAAGCCCTTATAAAGCGGATTTACTATCATGCCAAAGAAAAGAATAATCTTTTAATCAACCTTGTTTTTAGTCTTATTTATCACAACAATTGCGCGCACGCATGTATATTGAATTTCTATACATCCCCTTGGGTCCTTACTCCTTAGGACAACTCCATTCGGCAATGGGTCGGGCTGGTCCCAGACATGGGCCTGCGGGCCCAAATTTTAAACATTTTATTTTTTTTTAATTTTTTAATTTTAAGTTATTTATTTATATATAAATGCAAAAATAACATAAAATTAAAAGTATAATGTTGAGAATAATTATTTATCTCTATTGAATTTTTAAAAATAAAAATATTAAATGAATGAATTACTTGAAAAACTAAATAATATATGTACCTAACTAAGTTGACACCTACACAAATGTCAATAATTTGTATAATTCAACCATAATTCAAATAAATATTACATAAAATTATGTGCGACTCATTTATTGTATTGCCCCCTCACAGGCCTACGGGCTGGGCCTGTGGATGGGTCTGCATGCCAACTCCAACGGATCTTGTTCGGGTGGGCCTGGCTTGGTTTTGGCCCTAGGGGATAGGGCCGAGCTTTAGGGCCTTGGCCTTTGAAGACCCTTAACTCCATTTCAGAGGACCAACCCATTACTCCATCTCCATTGTATTAAAAAAAATATTTATCTTCCAAAATTTATTCTCTCATTTGTTTATATGTATATTATTATAAAAAGTACGAGTTGAGAGAGAAAACATTTTGTCCGATTTTATCTTTAAAAATTAATTAAAAATACAACTAAAATATCTAAACAAATTTTTTTTATGATTTGATAATATAATTGAAATTACACATGGATCATATTAGATGCATATAAATAAACTAGGATCCCTCAATCATTCACAAAAGCTATAATATCGAAAGTATAATTTTGAGAAAAAAAATTTGATGAGAAATTTTTAGATCAAGATATTTCATCATTTACATATTTATTTATTTATTTATTTTTATATGTGTTAATGATTTCTAAAACATTTGTCATCTTCTTAATTTAGATATCACTTAAACTAATATCATATTTGAATTTTTAATCTCTTATTTATGAAGAGAAAAATACAGAGACAGAAAAGGTATGAATATTAAATTTTATTTTTATTTATTTATTATTTTATTTTTATTCTAAAACCATAACTAAAAATTGATATAAGTCATCGATTTAAAATTTCATATAAAAACTGATAAGTCATGAATAAATAAGTATTAAGATATATTGAAATTTGATAATTAATTAAAATTTTTCATTAAATCTTGTAAGATATTTTATTAAACACATAACTATAATTTGATCAGCTACTGATTTAAAACTTGATAAGCTATGGTTGAATTGGATATTATACGATCAATTTAAAATAAAAATTATTATTTTAAATTTCAAATTAAATATATGAATTAATAGGATATGGATAAATCATATTTAAATAAATAAAACTATTTATATTTAAGATAAGGATAGGATAATGATTAATAAGATGTGGCTTAATAAAAAAAATTCATTTAAGAGTAATAAATTTTGGATAAATTATATTATATATTATAAGATAATGTCTGCATATAAAATTTAAATACATAATATATGTATATGAAAATAGATCATTTCATTTACATAGATATTTTTACTATTATCTATATTAAATATATTTAAATTTAAATTAAAGAGAAAAGCAAGATTATAAATATAAAAAAAAAGTATTTTTATTTTTTTTCATATGGATAAGTTAAAATAGATTTAAATTTTAATTAAAAAACTGATAAATTATGAAGAAATAAATTTTTTTAGTATCATGATTGATATTACTTGAATTAATTTGGATCTTTCAAAATATATATCCATGCATTAAAACTTATTTAAATAATTATTCAAAAACATCCATATCTTATAATGTGTAATCTAAGTTCTAAATATAAATTTATTTTTATTTAAAATTATATTATTAATTTTATTTTAAATTATATTTGAAAAAATTTAGAACTATATGTGAAATTTAGCATTCCAAATTTAATCATATAAATTTAATTTTAAATTTTTGTTAAATTTATATAATATAATATCTAAATTTAAATAAATTTATTAATATTATAGTTTTTACATTTATGTTTTTATTAAAATATAAATTTGACACATAATTTAATAATAAGAAGAAATAAAATAATCACAGATAATATTAAAATTATTCACGTGCGATGCATGTGTGCATTAACTAGTTCCATAAAAATCAAGTGGTGACCATAGTAACAAAGTTCGTGTACGGCAAATATTCGGCTGGTGTTATATTTTGTACGATACGTGTACATTCGTAAATCATATGAGATAAATACGGAAAAGTACGGGGATAATTAGACTATTTTCTAAAAAATTTAAGAATTAATATGTATTAATGAATTTAATATGCATTATGTTTGGTATGGCATGTTTTGTACGTTTGATGTCTAATCGGAGTATTTTAACGAATATTCGGGAAAGTACGGAGTATTGGTGACTAAAAATTTCACTAAATAAATGTAATTTAATATTAAATGAATCAAATCAACATTAACAAAACCCTAGATGTGCAAGTGATTCTGAAAAAAAATCCTAGATTTGAAACTAATCTAGAGAAAAAAATTTAAGAACAAATGAGAGAGAGAGAGAGAGAGAGACTCATACCTTAAGATCTGAAATTTTTTAGGACAATAGACATCCGATCAAGGTGGCCATAGGGGGTGGTCGAGGGAGACGAGAGAGAGAGGTTGGAGATTGCTAGAGGGGGTTCGCGGGGGCGTCCAAAGGGGGCGCCGCAGGGGAGTCGGAGCTGGGGGGGGGGGGGGTGGACGGGGGTGGTCGAGGGAGACGAGAGGGATGTTGTGAGAGAGAGTGATTTGAAAAGGATTTTTCAATCTGAAATTTTTTAGGAGACAGAGAGGGGAGAGAGTGAGTGATTTCATTTTTTTGATAACCGCTGCATCCACTTTCGCTTTTATTAGTGGATTTAATATCCACTGTTAGATCGCATTCCACCAGATCGAACGACTGTAATATAATCCGCAACTACCTCACTACCACACCGAATCAGTATATATATATATATATAGAGTTCCGATTGGGTAAGGCCGAGCGGCAGGTGCGACGCGATTTTAAAGCGTCCGATGTGGTTTCATTAAATCGGACGGTGGGAGATTAATTTTTCTACTTTTGGTGAGACCGTCTGTTACAGGTAACTATCCCTCTCTCTCTCTCACCTATCCCTCTCTCTCACATATCCCTCTCGTTTACGAAGACACCCTACGAGACCCCCTGTGAGAAACCCTACGAGACCCTTGCGACCCCCTCGGTGCCCCCACTCGGCCCCCCTGTGACCCCAGCCCGGAGCCCCCCTTCGACCCCCCCTCGGCGCCCCCACTCGGCCCCCCTACAACCCCAGCCCGAAGCCCCCCTGCAACCCCCTCGACGCCCCCACTCGGCCCCCCTCGACCCCAGCCCAGAGCCCCCCTTCAACCCCCCACTCGCCCCCCCTGCGACCCCAACCCAGAGCTCCCCTGCGACCCCAACCTGGAGCCCCCCTGCGACCCTCCTCCAACCTCGGCCACCTGCTTCGGCCACCCCCCGCGACCCCGCTGTAAGTTTTTTTTTTTTTTGGGGTAAATGATGCTTTTGAGTAAATGATTTATGTAGGTATGTATTTCTTTGGGGTTAATGATGCTTTTGAGCATTCATCAAAGCCCTTAGATTTTTTTCTCAGATTTGTAAGTTATTTATTTTGTGTATTCAAATCTAGGGTTTTAATTTTATTTTTATAATCACTTTTAGATCTAGGGTTTTATTTTTTAGGTTAATTTTATTTTCAGAATCACTTTTAGATCTAATGTTTTTATTTTTAGATTTATTTCAGATCTAATCTTTACAAATGGCTCAATCTATTAGTTGTACTAGCAATTTTTTAGAATCAAGTAAGAAATGAGATAATCGGTTAGTTTTTTGGCATCTTTTTACATATGATTGGTTTTTAATAGTCTAAAATATTTTCATAACTCTTTTTAACGTGGTCATACCAAAATATAGATAAAAATCAATAGATGAGGACATGTGCAACAGAGTCTTAGACAACATTGAGTATGTGAGTCCCCCCAAAGCTTTCCTATTATCTTCCCAAAATCCCATGTTCCTCCTGATATCAACAATGCATAAGAAACTAGCCTATTCAATCATAGCATATCTATTTATCTTGCTTGAATAGTCTAAAATATCTGAAAAACATTTTGTTTTTATTTTTTTTTCACATCAATGTAATTCATAGTTAATCCTGATGAATCAAGATTCAATTCTAGAGATTAACCCAACATTTGAACAAGTGATGCTTAACCTGGTCATTTTTTCAGGTTTAATAAGTACAGTTTGTGATTGCCTAAAAAAAAACAAGTTCAGTTTGTGGTTTTAGAACACTGCATATACCATCTTATGCAATTTATATAAACAGTTGCATAGCATGGAAACTGAATAGCAAAGCAACCCTTTTTTGTTTTATTGATTGATGTGTACGAATCTATTATTGTGTCAACACATTTCACCATCTGATGCATCCAGGTCTTATTAACAAAGGATTTCTATCTGTATGAAAATATGTTTATATATATGTACAAATTTATATATATTTGTTTAATTGTGAAATAATAATTTTGTCATTTCTATCTGATGCTCATGGTTTTGTAGGTTTATATACAAAATTTGCAAGTCAGTTTAGATAATTTTGTCATTTATATCTGTCTTTATTTTTTTTAATCAGTTGTAGTTATTTGTTTTTGGAGGGGTGTATGTGCTGGTTTCATTTCTATTTATTCAGCAGCAACTCATGCTTTTTTCTAAGTTTTTTAAAGAGTGATAATTGTATGATATGTATATTTAAGAGCTTCATTGCCTTTCCAAATAGGGAGTGGTTCCAGTATGCTTTTGCCATACTATTTTAGGTGATATTTATATATGGAGTTATACTATTTTAATATTTGAGTTTGACATGTTGATGAGCCGGTCTTTAATACAGTTTCTTGATAAAATGCTCCAAGAAATTTTTTATTATTTATTATTATTGATTATCTCTTGCTAATTGGACTTTATTTACAGGTACTGGACATGTGAAAATTGATTTTCAATTAAATTATGGTTCACAAAGTGTATTTGGCACATATAGGCTCTTAATGTCACTCCCCAGGTTTTCATGAAAGGAAAAGTGGTGCAGAGGAAATATCAGATATGTGAAATGCTATTATCCAGCATTGTTTGGTGGCTTGTGTTTTTGGAGGAGAAGAAGACCGGAGCATATTGCATTTGTTTATGTATTACAGGGCAATTTATGTAATATAATTCTGTACTGCATTTATGTAGTGCAACTCATATACTACAGGGCAGTTAATGTAATATAGTTCAGAACTTTAGTTTATGTAGTGTAGTTTAATTTATACAATGCAATTCAATTTGAATAACAAGATTTGATAATGTGTTGGTTCTGTGTAGTTCAGTTTTTATAGGGTTGTTCAGTTCACAATGCAGTATAGGAGAATTTGTTTGGTTGATGTAACCAGTATACTCAAACCAAAAACAAATACAATAACACGCTTGGTCTCTACAGAGGAAAATCTATTCAACAACACTACATCTATTCATATAAAAAAATTGAAAAAAAATACAATAACAAGCTTGGTTTCTACAAAGGAAGGTCTATTCATTCATAAAAAAGTAACTCAAGCAGCAATAGAGGATTGAAAACAAGAAAAACAAAAACAAATGCCTATACATTCACTCTGTGTACAAAAATAAAAATAAGTATCCACTTCAACAGCAAAACAAAAACCATGTAACAGCAGTAGCAAACTTGGCCCCATGTAATAGTAGCAGCAAACTTGGACCTATGTAGCAACAATCTTGGACCCATGTAACAGCAGCAACAAACTTGGCCCCATGTAGCAGCAGCAACAAACTTGGCCCCATGTAGCAGCAGCAACAAGTGCAGTCATGAAAATGTTACCTGAAATATAAACATATTTATTATGTATTAAGCATAGAACAGCTTGGTATATCATGCATCATTGAATTGGATGACAGGTGAAGAGGTACATCAAAATTTATATGTAAATGAAGTTGATATACAAACTGTATATAGACATAGTTTCATTCTTTTCGAGAATGTGCATCCTTGTAGTCAGATATACAACTTGGACATAATAGCAAATTCTTTTTCTTGAAGTAAGGATATCGCTCGTTCAACTTGGCAACTGAATATGTCATAATAACAACTCTTCATTATCATAATCCTCATCAACTCTAATTTTCAAAGTACCCTCACCAATTGAGTACCAAGGAGGTTTGCTTATGCTCCTAGTAAATACAAACCTGCTATAAAGACTTAATTACATGTAGAGCTGCCAATAGAGAACTCAAGTTATCCAGAAATATATGCATACATGAAGGCCAGCACAATGTTCTGCATACATGCTTCTCTCTTCTGCAATAGTCAGCAATTGCATGCAACATTAACCTCACCCTAATTGAGTATGTGGACTTGGCACATGATACAACATACACAAATAATAGGCTGTCAGGCAAAGATGTGAAATTGGCTTAATCAATAAATCATGTCCGAGTTCCTTATTATAGTGAATAATGAATTCAACCTAATTTTCTTAGGCTCCTCTCCTTCCCAAGACCCTTGACCCCAGCTCAGCCTATCTTTACCAGTGCGGTTATCAATATTTACTAAACTATCAATCTCATACAGCATTCTACCATTTTATCCCTTATAGAGTTACTCCTCTGTGTCCTCGTATAGAATCACCTGCAATATCCTACAAGTCCTTGAACACCACATAACATTCATTAATTCAAGCATTCAAGAACTTGGAAGGATACCCACATAATAAAATTTGTATTTGCACTTAATCAACCAAAGGAATTCACATGATTTACTCAATTAGATTGACCAATCATATATGCCAACCCACAATGTAATGCTTCAAGCCTTCAACACTCTCAACTGTTTCATCAACCCCATCATGTGTACTTGACATTTTGCCTGGAATATGACCAGTACATACAATGAAAGACAAGAGATAGGTAATCAAGTATTGAAATAGTTGGAGGAAGTTTCAGTTTGGTCCATCATATGTATGCATATAATGAAGACTATGAAAGACAACATGTATCACATGCCCACCCAAAGACCAGGTTCATAAATGTCATATTCCAAACATCCAACATCTAGGCAATAAATTTTTTTTTATGTAATTTAAGTTGTATATAAAAATAAATACTGGAATCAACCAAACACCATTAAAAAAAAACAGCAACTGGAAGGCAATGAAGGGATGCATTAGGTGAAAACTGGAATTTAAGTTTTTATCAATTAAAGACTTTGACATCCCCAAATAATTGAGAGCTGCAAAAAGAAATGCAAGAATCATTGATCCTAACATTTCCTTTGAAACAAACTTCACTATTCTAACACTGGATTTCTTAGGATGCCTGACAAGGTCAAATTTTAGTTAATTTTTCCTTGTATATCTTTAATTCCTCACTCAATTGATATCATTTTCAATTCATGGCCAATTTTGCATAATAGCTTTAAATTAAAGCACACATAAAAGCAGCACATTAAAAAGTAATGTATGGCATTATCTGCTAAAAAGCCCTCTCATTGTATGCAACCTCAATAAGCATCTGTAGTTTTATTTAACCAATATTAAAACTCAAAAAGAAGAGTTTAAAAATGAGAGATGATCTTTGAAAGTTGGGAGTGGTTGTACAAGGATGTCCCCAACTATTTTATGTTAACCAACACAATTGACAAGCCCCCTATTTGCATATGTTATTTGTCACATGCAATGAAATTGTAGAAAGAATTTCTGGAAAGCACAAACATGTATCTGCATGCCTTCAACTTAACAGAAAATGCTTCAGTTCACCTTGAAATAATCCACAACACAGTACATCCTCGTCTGTTTTGTTTGAAATTATATGATAAAGCCAATTAGAAATGGCATATCCAATTGGCAGAGAACAGTAACAAGAAACTGAGCATGCTTTCTAAATTTTCAATTAAGCAAAAAAAAATCATAATCATATACCAACATATATATGACTCCAATAACACTGCATAAATCGGGAAAAAAATAGGACATAATACTCAGATTCATTAATTGTTTTTACCTCACGTGCCGTTGGTGGAACCGGAGGAGGGGCCGCAGGGGCCTCGCAGGGGGGCTCACAGGGGGGGGGGGCGAGTTGGGGGGTCGAGTGGGGGGGGACGACGGGGGTCGCAGGGGGGCTCTGGGTTGGGGTCGCAGGGGAGCTCCGGGTTGGGGTCACAGGGGCGCTGAGTGGGGTCACAGGGGGTGCGAGTGGGGGGTCGAAGGGGGGCTCCGGGCTGGGGTCGAGGGGGGCCGAGTGGGGGTGCCGACGGGGTTGCAGGGGGGCTCCGGGCTGGGGTTGTAGGGGGGCCGAGTGGGGGCGCCGAGGGGTTCGCAGGGGTCTCGTAGGGTTTCTCATAGGGGGTCTCGTAGGGTGTCTTCGTAAACGAGAGGGATATGTGAGAGAGAGGGATAGGTGAGAGAGAGAGGGATATTTACCTGTAACAGACGGTCTCAAAAAAGTAGAAAAATTAATCTCCCACCGTCCGATTTAATGAAACCACATCGGACGCTTTAAAATCGCGCCGCACCTGCCGCTCGGCCTTACCCAATCGGATCTCTATATATATATATATATCGAGGGGTGATTATGTGCGGTGAACGGCGGGTATGTGTATATATATATACGCGGGCGATTACGTGTGGCGAACGGCGGGTGCGGCCGCGACGTGGGCCGTTCGATCGCGGGTCCATTGCATCCGACGGTCGATGTGAATCGCACCCGACCGTTCGATGTGATGGACCCGTGATCGAACGGCCCGTGGTCGACGCCGCACCTAATCGTTTCACTATATATATATATATATATATATATATATATATATATATATATATATATATATATATATATAGGGAAGTGATTCGGTGCGGGAATGCGGTCGTGCGGGAAGCGATCACGGGCCGTCGATCGCGGGTCCATCGCACCCGATCGTCCGATGCGATGGACCCGTGATCGAACGATCGACGTCGTTTCCCGCATTCCCGCACTGAATCACTCGACTATATATATATATATATATATATATATATATATATATATATATATATATATATATATATATATATATATATATATGGTCGCGATTACGTGCGGTGTGCGGTCGGTGCGGTTTACGACGTGGGCCGTTCGATCGCGGGTCCATCGCATCCAACGGTCGACGTGAATCGCACCCGACCGTCCGATGCGATGGACCCGTGATCGCGCACCGCACCGACCGTAAACCGCATGTAATCGGATCCCTATATATATATATATATATATATATATATATATATATATATATATATATATATATATATATATAGTGAAACGATTAGGTGCGGCGTGCGGACGGGTGCGGCGTCGACCATGGGCCGTCCGATCACTAGTCCATCGCATCCGACGGTCGATGTGAATCGCATCCGACCGTCGGATGCGATGGACCCGTGATCGATGGCCCGTGATTAACGCCGCACCCGTCCGCACGCCGCACCATATCACTTCCCTATATATATATGTTAATACGATATGTCAATGGTTTAAAGAATTAGATTTACGTAATAAAAGTTTTGTTGTTTTATAGAAAACAATTAAAGTCAGGTGATCCTGCAATTTTGGAGGAATTTATTACACCAAAAAAAATGGACGAAATTATGAGGCTCTATCTCTTTAAGTGCCGTTTGGATATAGACATAAGTTGTTATGAGGTTTATGATTATTCTAAGAATAAATTAATATACCAGTGAATAAATGATTCTATTTGGTTATGATTTTAGTTCTTCTTATTGGGAAACCTAATGATGAAATTTTTGTTGTTTGATTAACTATGAATGAGTTGTTGATAAATGTAAATAAAGTGTGGATAAAAATTTGTGAAAGATGAAAAAATGATTTGACTGATGGTTTCTCCCATTAATAAAAGGTGATGACAGATGATTTGACAGTGGAATCCACTTATTATATTATCTGGAATAGCCTAATTCAAGGGGAGTCTATATCACCTAATTCCATCTTATACTGACATTCAAATACCAATATATTCCATCAATTCAAATATTTTTATTTTATTTTATCTTATTTCAGATTATTCTAATATATTCCAACACTAACCCTCTATCCAAACAGCTCATTAGGGCAAATGGATGGATAAAAAAAAGTTGCAAACCTTTGTTCCAAACAGTCTAATTGGATCATTGTTGGTGTAAACTTTCTCAGTACCACGGGCTTGTTTGGTTAGGACCCAATCCAGCCTAATGGTTTGTTCGCATAATTTTAAAAGGATGATTGAGATTGAGTTAATGGAATTTAGATCCTTGATTGGGGGGATTTTGATATCCACTATAATTCATACATTAACAAACACAAAATTGAGATTGAGAATCCCAATCATTTTTTCTGAATCATATTTCTTATCAAACAAATTGACAAGAGTCCTAATTCCAATCCACCTAGTGGATTCTCATAGTTCACAAAATCATAATCCTACATGTCAACCAAACAATCCCTAATATTAATATGCATACTAGAGACTTTATATTTCATTAATGCCATTTAAAAATTATTGTAAAAAGGCCTTGATATGCCCAACCCTTAAATAGTTCCTCTTATTAAAAATAAAATTAAAACAAGCCCCACATCTCTGGATCATGCGAATTACTTGAAAAGCTATTCACGTTTCATTCATGTTTTTATCTTCCCTTAAATTAAGCAATCGCTCAAATGTATTTATTCAAAATTTAAGATTTTAATAAGATAAATCATATATATATTTTAAGATTTTAAAATTAATTTAAATAAATCATATCAATATATTTAAATTTTACTAATTCAAATAAAAGATACTCAGTACATCTATCTCAATTGAATTTTATAGATATTTGTTATATTATTTTTATTATAATATAAAAATATATAAATACACGATATACATTAAATAGAACAAGCTTCTTACATTGTTCAATATGAAATATATACTTTAATAATGTAAACACTATCGTTTAAAAAAAATGAGATATGTATCTCGTTACAGTGATTATATATACGAGGCTACCGGGCAGGTGTGATTGTATTAGTCAAAAATAAAAAAGAAAATCTGAAAATATCTTTCTTGTGACCTTTCCAATGACACACCTTTTAAACGGCTGAGATCCTCCGACTTCCACGCTCCGCGTGCACCCTTCTCTCCGTACACGTGGCACTCCCTCCCAAGTATCGATCGTCCCCTCCATAAATACCAAAAAAACAATCTCTCCTAAATAAAGATTTCATTATTCAATCATTAAAAAAAATAAAAATAGAGATAGAGAGAGTCCCTTCTCATTATCCGTTCCGTACAACCCCTCCCTCGCCGTCTCTCGCCCTAATTCGCCATGGCCAACTCTGCTTCCCTTCCCGCCCTCTCTTCCTCTCCCAACGATCTCCGCAAGAAAAAGAGGGTATCAATCGCTATTTCAATCCCTCCCATTCGATTCATTTCGTTTTTTTTTCAATTTTTCAATCTTTCAATCCGTGTTTTGCAGGCCAACAGGTCCGCCAAATTGAAGCAGTGCAAGCTCGACGCCCGTCGCGATCAATGGCTCTCCCAAGGTTTCTTTTCGTACCGATTTTGATCTCTCTCACAAAAGCAACAATCTTTTTCAATCAAGTTCAAATTTTTATGTTTTAATGCAGTAAAAAACAAGGGATCGAACGGTGAATCCTCCCCTCCAATCCCGTCGACCCGTCCGACCGGGCCTCGCAAGCTTGACCCCCCGAGGGACAACGCCACCGAGTCCCTCCTCGGACTTCAAGACAGCGAGACTGAGCGGAGGATCGCCCGTAAGGACGACCGCCCGTGTAGCAGCAGCATCAGCAGCGGCTGCTTCTCCTGCAGCGCCACCGAGGACGAGGAGGAGGAGGATGGGGACTCCACTGCCCTCGACGATTGGGAGGCGGTGGCCGATGCCCTCATCGCCGACCACCACCACCACCCGGAAGAGCCCAAACCCTCTATCACCGCCCCTGTCCCGACCCCTGCCCCGCCATCCGTCGCCCTCAAGCCACCGGAGCCAAGGGCGTGGAGGCCAGACGATGCCTTCCGTCCGTCCAGCCTCCCCAATCTCTCCAAGCAGCGAAGCTTTGATGTTGGTCGCGGGTTTCGAAATGGCGGTCACGCTGTGGTTTCTGTTTCGGTCCCGTCGAGCTGTCCTATATGTTATGAGGATCTTGACGTGACAGACACGAGTTTCCTCCCGTGCTCGTGTGGGTTCCGCCTGTGTCTCTTCTGCCACAAGAGGATTCTTGAGGCGGATGGACGGTGCCCTGGATGTAGGAAGCCTTATGGGATGATCCTTGATGGGTCGCCGCCGGTTTTTCTGCTGTCGCGGTCGTGTAGCATGAACATCCGATAGTTTGGGATGTGCATGTGAAAGGGTGTTCTTTTGGTGTCTTTGTTTTGTGTTTTATGTGGTTGTAGTGGTTGTCTTGGATTTTTTTTGAAGAGGAAAGGATAAAGAGAATGTGAATATAGGGGGTATAGGACTCTCTTTTTTAAGTGTTGGCAAATGGTTGGAACTGGGATCTCTCTTGTGAGTTTGGTTCTTATTGTATGTGGTGGATATGTTGGTGTTATAGAGGGATTTTGGTTGTGAATAGATAATCAGGGGTATAGGATAATAAATACTTAAACATCTATTAGATCTACCGGTTTAGTACTTCTATGTTTGCATGTCATATTTGGGTATCTATTTTAAATTTTTTTCAAGAAAATGCTCTTGTGATAACCTTGTAGCTTCTGATTGATGTTACTATTAGAAGTGCCATGCCACCATGTGCAAATGTCAATGGTTTCATGTTCTACTTGGTTATAAAAAATTGGTCTATTAATCTCCCTTATTCCATGTGGGAGATTCAACATCCGTCTGCGTGATGTTTAAGAGACCTATCTTTGGAAGTGGCTTGAATTTTGTCTGTTAATCTGGAGGAAATGTAAGTATTTTGAATGCTGGTTATTTTTATTACTTAATTGGTCCAATGATACGGGTATCTTCTTTTTTGAGCAGGTTGTACTTTTAACATTGTTACTTTATTGGCCCAAGTATCACAATTTTTGAGCTGTGTAGTACTGCTTGCGCGGAGCGCAACATTTTACACTACAAAGCTTCTCTCTATTTGTCATACACATGTTGTCACTCAACATCAATCCTTGAGGTGAATGTCCTTTGCTGTTTATGATTTTTGTACATAATGTGTAATTCATGCTTCAGTTATATTGTAAATTCAAAATGAATGCTATCTTGTAGTTTCACAAGATGTATTTCCTTCTTTATTAATATGTTAGAGCTTTTACTCCACCCTTCTGAAATATGCAATAAACTTCCTGGTTATGCTGAAATGTGATCAACTTATAATTTCACTTTGCTGTTTATTATGATATTATTATGTCATTAATGTACCAGTGAACTAAATTGTAGTTGTTCTTGAGCATTTGTTACTTTTAGATGGCATATCATGTTTTTTATGCAAATATAGGATGCGCTTGCAAAAAATTGATTACTAGATTTTTTCCAAACTAAGTAGGTGGTATTATCATATTTTATTTTACTAATAAAAAATACTGTTGTGTATAAACAATCGGGTTTTTTCAGAACATCCATCCTTTTGAACTGTGCTGTGTTGTGTGACATAGGAGACGACATAAGACTTTTTTATTGCGTGCCCAATGATTTGTCAGATTTGGGTTTGGTTGGCTTCTGTGATAGGAATGGTGATAGATTTCGCCACTTTGGAGGGGATGTGGTTGGCGGGGAAGAGATTGATAGTGAGAGGAGATAGAAGCATGACGACAAAGATAACAGTCATTTGTGCCAGCTGATGAGTAACGGGGTATGGGCTCTTTGGCTAACGAGTAACGAGGTCAACTTCATAGGGGCGATGTGTTACGTGGAGAACATATGGGAGTCTGTGAGTAGATTAATTAAGGATTGAGGGAGGGTTGTGATTGAGGATTAGATTGGTTTTTTGCGAGCCCTTTCTGGGGGTCTAGGCTATGGTCGATAATTCTTCTACTTTGGCCTAACCCTTTGTTTGGTCATTTTTCATGTTCTTTATCTTTTGTATTGGCCATTCTCTTCTCTTCTTTAATAAAATTGTGGTAGGATGCCAACCGTTTTATTAAAAGAAAGGTTTTGGAGACATCAATAATACATGAACAAATATGGAATGCCAATGCTCTTTTGAAGGGGAAAGTCTTTATGTGGCTTCTAAATCTAGCCAAAATTCTTACCAAAGTCGGGAGGGAAAACTGGACCAAATATGGAAACATGATGCATGACTTGTGTGAAGACCGTGAAGAGATGATTCGTATCTTTTATCAAATACAATTGTTCACTAAAAGCAAAAAGATTTTTGGCATTAATATGGGGATCTCTTGCTCTTTCGAAGAAGTGACTCAAATATAGAAATGGTTTATGGATTGAAGAAAGGATGATGATAAAGGTCCAAAGTCCAAATGCATAAATATGATACTGCATGCAATTTGTTGGTGCTTATGTCTCACATGAAGCGAGATGATTGTTCAAAAGGAGAAGACCTTTTTTTTGTAAGAATGTTTGGCTTTATATCACAAATCTATTGTGAGAGAGACCGGGGAAAACATATTTTAGAGGTAGATATTGTTGTAGAGGAAGCGGGGAAGGGAAGTTAAAAGGGTCAAATGTTATCTTTTCTTTTGATCTGCTTTTGATTGTATTTTTTACTTTTTTTTCTGTTTTTTTATTCTTTCATTTCTTTAAATGTAAGGGTATTCCCTTGTTCCCCTTAGTTTGGGGATTTTTTTTAAATTCTGGAGGGTGAATCTATTTTTGTAAGAATGTGGGTGAATAATTCTGGAGGTAAGTTAAATGGGTCCAATGGTATCTATGCTTTTGATCTGATTTGATTGTACTTTTTACTTTCTTGTTTCATTCTTTCATTTCTTTAAATGTGAGGTGAATACTCTTTGTTCCCCTTAGCTTGGGGATATTTTTTCATTGAGTATCAGAAAATATCTTTTCTTTTGATTCAAAAAAAGAAAAGAAATTAGAATAGAGATATTTATTTTTATTTTTGAGAGATAAGTAGGCATCCAGCTTTTTTTTTTAATAAATGGTGAGCATGTACCATTAATGGAATTAACCAAAGGTAAATGCCCAAAACGATACAAAAGAAGAAAGGGTTAGTGGAACAATCCCACTAAACCTCTCCCAAAATCAACCGAAACAAAATAAAAATCCAGGAGTGCACTGTCCTAGCTCAGGTAGAAGAGATATCTACCAAAGCTCGGCAACCCGACTGCTCGACAGCCGCAAAACATACTCCTCGATGATCAGTTTACCCCTTATATACAAAATGGATCTTGTCCCCACACAGGACTTACCCCAATCCTTTATAAAACGAACAGTCATGTCCTATGCATTTTCCAATATATACCTTGTCCTTCTACAAATTAAGTGGTTCCGCGATAACTGCAAAGCCCATGCAGCTGCTGGAATAAAGGATTGTCTAATTTTCGCCTTCGTGCTCTTATCTCCTCTTGGAGACAATTTCTGCCCTGCCTCCCACATCCCCTGGATCGATGTGAACCTGTCCTCTGGTAGGCATCCTGCCTTGACAATCAGAATGCCCAAGGTGCACAAAATTGTTAGAGTATATGAATAAGGGGCTCAACAACTCAAAAGATTGTGTCATAGTAGAAGAGATATCTACCAAGTCAAACCCAAGCAATGCCAACACCCACACTTGGTATGATGGAGGGTAAGGTAATGCTTGACTTTGACCAAAACGTGACCACGAAAACATTTCACTATTTTCATAATGGCAGAACAGTACTAATGTTGGATTCAGAATATGCCAGGAAAAAATAATCTTAACCCAGAGCTAACTATATTGAGATTGATATCCTATAAGAGGCTTGAAAGAACTCTTATGTCTTTTCCATTCTCTTTTAGCTACTTTCTCTCCTAAAATGGAGTTTCCTTTAAATTATCTGCTGTTCTTGTCAGCCGCACGGCCTAATAATATAGGGTGCCTTTCATGAAAATGTATCTTGCTTATCTGAAAACCAACTCATTTCATCATCCCCATGGGCTTAATTTCTGTCCCATTAAGTAGTCCAGTAGCTAGGAATTTTCTTGCTCCCGTGCATTGTCTGGATATTAAATAGCAGATTCTTTAACCATTTAATTTTGCCACTTTGAAAATCTTAGATAGAGATCTTCATTGTTTCAAGCACTGGATATTCATCTAAAGCAGTGTGAAGAAACCCTGATTTATCTGTAATTTTAATTCCAAATAAGAAAGACGTAGTGGAGCAAACCCCTTTTCATTTGGTATGTGGAGACCACTCCTCTGTTCCATCATTCTATACTTCTTTAACCCCCTTTTCTGTAGTAAGCATCCAGACAATATATCTAGCAGGGCTGTGATCATATTTATAATGCCTCTTAGGCTGTGAGGTCATCTTGCCCTTTTAGATGGCAAACATTTCCCAGCTCATTAAATGTACTCTCTCTTTGTCTCTCTTTTTCATTACGTCTTCCATCTTGAAACTTCTTCTGAATGACTATATACTTTGCAATCTTCACAGGATTCGCTGTTATAGGAAGGAAACATATTGACAGACTGGATAGAACTTTTCCTCCACCCTCCTAGTAAGTCGTGCATTTGATTCGTATTCGCTTCGAGATTGGGTGAAAATGATCCTCCAAGTTCAAAATCATTCAGCTATTATGGGTTTATCTTGGTTTGCGAGGAGTTAATTTTCTGTATTTTGTTCGAATTGGATTTTCTTCCTTTTCGAATTTTAATTGATTTCTCTTTGTTTTTTGGAGATCCCTCATCTCCCTTTGTTCGGGAGCTTTTTTAATCAATAAAAGTTCAAAATTTATTTCTCTTTGTCGTGCATTTGATTTTGCTAATTTCTTTTGAATCTTTCGACAATTGGAGAAGAGTCACCACATTAATCCTTAATTAGAAAGAGGGAGACCGGGTTACTGAATAGTGAAAGAGGTCGTTTTCATCAGAGTTGAGCAAGACTTGATGTAGAAACATCTTTGGAGGCACATTAATGCTGGAAGGATCATTTGGATCATTTTTTAAGGGTAGTCCAAGAGTCTGGTAGTATGAGTAAATTTAGAAACATGTGTCTCGGAAAATCTTTTTGTAATATTTTTGGACATAATGTGGAAGCACGCAACTTATTATTTTATTTTAAAAAAAAGTTATTACACTCCAAAATAGAGGGGGTGTTTTATCCCCAACATTTAAGGAAAATAACATAGGAAACAAGGAGTCGCCCAAAAATAAGAGAAGGAGAACAAGGAGTCGTCAAAAATAACAGTTGGTGCACTCCTATGCTACGATGAATACCCTCTCCATGCCAAGGATGAGGGAACAAGGAATCGTCAAAAATAACAGTAGGTGCACTCCTATGCTACGATAAATACCCTCTCCATGCCAAGGATGAGATTCTGGCCATATGTATCCCTCAAGCTCCAAGATAACCTAGAACTCCATGTCACATGTTTTCCATTTAGGCTTGCTTCCCTTGGATGACATTTCATTTCCATTCAGCTATATGCCCAGGTGAATGGTGTAGGAAATTAATTTTTTTTAAAATCTCTTTATTGTATTATCATTCTTCTTGTTTAGCAGTGGAAAAATCTCCATAAGTACTGTGCTGATTGTAGAACCACTTTTCCGCAACATGGAGTTAGCCTCTCCCACTTTCCTTTGATTGAAAGAGTAGTAAATGAGCAGGTGATTGAGAATATCAGCCAAATTTCTTGACTAAAATTTATTGTTTCTCCGCTATTTTAAGGTCTAATTGGACACTTAAATTAGTAACTTGATATGATTAACAGGAAAGCTTAAGAGTCATGCAGAAGTTTATTATAGGGGATAATTTCTTCTTCTCTACTCTATCAAATATTCCAAAATTTTCTCTATAGTTCGGTCAGTCTCAGGCTTGAACATCAGCCACAGGCTGCTGATTTCCTGGACTTTAACTTTATGAAATCCTATACTATTCTTCCCTTCCCTTGGATAAATTCTCTAGCTTCTAATACTCTAGAGCATGGATACAGATCTGGATATAGCAATAAATAAACAAATAATATATGTGTCATACTATAATTATTTGAAAACAAAGTGAGAACACATCCGTTAACTATAAAAGTTAATATAATCATAATGTGTCAACCATAAACTCCATTAAGATTTTAATATCATTTAGTTTTATGGTCGATATAAATGTGAGCATAAAACTTTATGATGGGTGTGACATGAGTGACTTGTATCGGACCTTGTGTCCGATGTCTGGCATGGACACATCTCTATTGAAGTGCCTGTTCTTCCTAGAGTATTCTCATCCTACATTTATTTTATTGGTATTTAATTTTATTTTTTTGTTTAAACTGGTAGACAAATGTATCCCCAAATTCCGTTAATACAAAGTCTTGAATGGAAAGAAACGAAAGAAGAAAAAAAGTCCACTGACTCAGATACATCCATCATTAAATCAAAGCTATTCCTCAATCTCCAATTTCCCTCCCACATGGGGAACTCTATTTGCCCCTGCACAAAACTGACCTCACACACTCAATGAAAATTTCAGTTGATTCCATTGTATTCTCAAAATGAGGAGAATCTTTGAGTATGACAGCATTTCTTGTTAACCAAATGGCCCAACATGTCGTCGGGGTAAGAATCTGGAAATTTTTTCTTTTATGCTTCTGTCCCCTTTTTCTTCAGGTATTTCCCAGCATCATCATACATCTACACCTGTGTGTTGAATTTTGCATTAAGCTCCAAGACACCCCCAGAGCAAAACAAGTGTCGTTGATTCACCCAGTACATTTTTGTCATATTATCTTTTCTGGAGACCGGGCAAAAGAAAGCTTACATCTTCAGGGGGCTTGGACCTGAAGCTCAGTGGTTGACAAGAATTTTCAACCAAGAGGTAATCGGTGAGTCTCAACATTTACTCAACAAAAAAAAAAAATGGTGATACAGGTCTCTCTTTGCCTAACCAGTCATAGCAACTCTTTACAGTGAACCCCTCTTTTGGTTTGGTGCTCCAGATGACACAATTGAAAGCTCCACGTTTTTGGTGAACGGGCTGCAGCAGAATAATGAGAACCATGAATTCTGACTCTTTTTCCACAGTGAGGTCTCTTCTTTTAGCAAGGTCCCAAGCATCCCCATCTTCGGATCTGACCCAGAACTCCACAAAACTACCTTTGTTCACTCCAATGCCATATAAATTAGGAAAGTTTATCATATATGGGGTCCTCACTCCATATCCTTCCAGACTAGTACTTTCTCACTATCGCCGTTCTTCTATCTGATTGAACCTTGAATACTGTTGGTCAGACCATTTTGTTCACTGTAATGGCTTCCAGATTTCTGACAATTTATATGATATCGCTGTCATGAGGGAAGTGGGAACCACATTTTGTTAGTGTACTGAAGTTATTTTGAAAACTTTCATCAATTCGAGGAATTGAAGAGGATATAGTCTCACAGTGAGGAAGGATGTCACGTCTAAAGCAAACCCAACAATCTGAAATGGAAGATCTACAGAGAAGGACTGAGCTAGCTCAACGATTCCTTTCCTCATTAAAAAAGTTTCACATAGCTTGTGTCCATAGCCTATAAAAAAAGGCCACTATAGAATAACTTCCTTATACCTCGAATATGTCTGATATATCATTTTAGATTCTCCTTTTTCTTAAGTTTGACCTTTATTTTTTTTTGATGAAAGGTTGGAGCACACCACTTGAATTTATATTACTAGATGAACTCCAGATTATTGAGGGGTATGAAGGGCCTTGCCCCAGGAAAATTGAATAGAAAGGTGGAAAACTTGAAGTCTCCCAACTAGAAAACCAATATGAAAAGAAAGCACAATTGCCAGTCTTAGGCAGTCTAAGATCTGTTGGATACAATAAGATCCCATCCTTTCTCAAGCAGATTGACTCAATTGCTGCACTATGGTTTCTCCACGCTTTAGTGCACCCATGGATGCCCATCCCAAATGTTCTCCACCAAAAATTGTTTCCCTTGAAAAAGATTCTCGTATCTAGCCAACCAAATGTTACAGAGACATGAATTTCTCTTTGTGATCTTAGCATTAATTTACTGAGCCCATGAAATATCTTAATGTCCTTCTAATTGATCTCAATCAAACCACCTTACACAAGAATGGGGGAAATCTGATCCTGATTCTCGTATATGCCTTATCTTCTTCTTTTCTATGGAGATTTTGCCACATTAAGATATTTGGTGGACATTCACCACCCTTCTCTCTCAAAAGAAAGTGGGTATCATCAAATTAGAATCTGTTCGGGAAACGGGTGAAAATACGCCTTTAAAGCTCTTTGTCTCTATGAATGGTTTATGATGCCTTATGTCCTTGCTATTGCACTGAGCACATTCTTGCTTATGTCCTTGTTATCAAGGCCTTTTGTTTAGTTATATTGTAGTAGATTGTTTTGATGTGTAGTCATAATGTTGAAAAGCATGATATGTTGAAGTGTATTTTTATTTTTATTCTTTTTTTTTTCTCAGAAGAGCAAGTGTGCATTACCTTGCAAAGGGCTCCTTATCAGATCGTGTAGTGTTTCGTACCCATGTGGTTTCTCTAGATGGTCTCAAGGGGCTGATTCAAATAAGATCTGAGCTATCTTGGAGTGGCATGTACCTCTTTTTATAGGAGACATTGAAAGTTTTCATGGGCTGGTCTTGTTTCATCGCTGCTCCATTAGAGGTTCCTTTTACGAAGGGTCTTTGGGATCAGATTTTCCATGGTTGGTTACTCTTTCAAGAAATTATGACAGAAGCTCAGTACTTGCCCACCCAAGATATTTAAAGTTGTTCATGGTGGAATATATTGCTTATCTAGTGGGATTAGTGATGTTTGAAGCCAAGGAAGATGTTCTGTAGCTTATTTCAGCGAGAAATACGATCAATATAAGAGCCATTATTCTGCTATGATCGGGTTTTTTATGCTGTGTTCCACATTTTTATATCACTTTTCTGCTACATAGGCACTTTCTGCTACATTAGAACTTGTTATTTATTTGTATTATGAAGCACTTTGGTATCCAAACTTTAAAAGGAAGATTAATGCCTATAATGCCATGTGGGATGTCTATACCAACCAGTTAACTACAGTTTGAATTAAAAATCAGGAAAGATAGAAATGTTGTTGATGCATTGAGTGGGAGATTCATCCACTTTCACGCAGAGTCAAGTGTTAGATTTAAAGAGATTAGCAAGGTGATTCTAGAATTGCGGAGTTCTTTAAAACATTCCACCACTCCTATTGCTGTCCATGATTTCTATCTCTTCAAGGAGTTCAGTTGTGAATTAAATATTTACACGACAGCGAATTATCAAAAAACTGCATGGTGGACAAATTAGTGGATGCTTTGCATGCGATAGGACATTGGTCATCATGATGAAGAGTATTTTTGGCCCGAAAAATGTGGAGAAGGTATTGCATAAATTGCAGTGTGTGATCCAAGGGACAGTTACTGGACACTAATTCGAATTGGAATTCCTGCATCACCATAGATGCTGGATGCATTTTAGTACATACTTTATATTGGGACTACCTAAGACACCCAATTAATGTAATTCTATATTCATAGTGGTGGATTGGCTTTGCATGGTCTACTTCATAGCTTATTTTGAGATGTTGGATGCATCGTGTATTGGGTAACTTTTTTCAAAATGTTGAGATGCATTTCATTCAACCATAGTGGCAGATTAAGATCTGAATTTCATGAGTTAATTTGGGGAGGAAAACCTGATGAAAGAAGATGGATATGGAAATGGAGTATTCAAGTGCTTATCCGTAGATGGAGAAAACAAATTGCAGTCTTGGCAAGCTTTTCAGATGCATTATCAATGCCATCTGAAGTCATGTGATGCAGTTATATAACATGTTAATGTGCTGCATCTGCTTATACCAAGTACCAATCAAGTTAACTAGGCCATGAAGAAAACACAATTTGAAGTTGCCTATGGACATAGGCCCCGAAACATGTTGGATAGGGATGGCAATGTGATGGGTTAAATGGAAAACCCCTGTCCACCTGACCCCATTGGGATATGTTGAACCTGATCCTAACTTGTCCCAACCCAATAAAGATATGAGACGGGTTTGGGTTTCAAGTGCAAAACCTGTCTTGCCCCCATTTTACCTTATTTAAATCATGTATATCATTTAAATTAAAATTATAGTATGTGCATATCAAAAGCACAATTTCCAAAAATAACCGTGCTTATATTTTTTTATCACTTTTAACCTAGCCATATATATATATATATGTATATATATATACACGCTCGCGATTAGGTGCGGCCGCGACGTGGGCCGTCCGATCGCGGGTCCATCGCATCCAACGGTCGACGTGAATCGCACCCGACCGTCCGATGCGATGGACCCGTGATCGACGGCCCGTGATCGCTGCCGCACCCGCCATTCGCCGCACCTAATCGGTTCCCTATATATATATATATATATATATATATATATATATATATATATATATATATATATATGAGGACTGATTAGGTGCGGCGTGCGGACGGGTGCGGCGTCGACCACGGGCCGTCGATCATGGGTTCATCGCATCGGACGGTCGGGTGCGATTCACATCGACCGTCGGATGCGATGGACCCGTGATCGGACGACCCACGTCGCGTCCGCACCCGCCTGCATGCCGCACCTTATCATTTCAGTATATATATATATATCAGTCCGGTTAAAAAATGGACGTGTTTTGCGGATGAGTTTTGTGGACATGAATTAGAGCAAAAAAAAAAGTAACACCAAACATCAACCGAGTCTCTCTCACCCTCCTCAAATCGAAAACAAAATTGAAAAATTCACTCACCCTCCCTAGTGGTTAAAGAGGGAAGGAAAGTGCATCGAGATCGTTTGTAACAAAAAGAGGTTGGGAGGTGTAGGCATGTTGAACTTGGAAGATCTGAACAAAGCGCTCCTTGGCAAATGGAAATGGCGATGGTTGACCGACAGGTTGTTGGTGTGGCATCAATTGGTTGAAGTCAGATATCGATGTGGTGCTGGTCATACCAACAGATTTCTTAGGATATCACATAGGCTATCGAAGATTTGGAACGATATTGCTAATGCGATGGATCGGTTTATGGACGCCATTAGATGGAAGGTAGGGAATGGGAGCTCTATGTTTTTCTGGCACGATGTTTGGCTTGCCAATAACACACTAAAGGAGAGGTCCCCTAATATTTTCAACCTCTTGACAAATAAAGGTGGGCTAGTTCTTGTGCCGCATTGACTCTTGTGGTCATTGGGATGAGGCGAAACTTGCTTGATGAAAATGTAGACCTTGATGCTTGAGTTGCAAGCGGTTGTCCCGGTGCAGGATACCCCAGACACTGTTTTGTGGAATCCACAGCTGAGGGAGACCTTTGTCCGGAGGTGTTATGACTGGTGGTGCAGGGACAGACCTAGCCATAAGGTCATTGCCAGCAAATTTCATCGAATTTGGGGTCCAAAGATCCCTCTGAAGGTTAAAGCATTTTTGTTGCTGATGTTTCATGATTGTTTAACCAAAGCAGTGAACCCCTGAGGAGGACCGGACTTGTTTGATGTGTAACGGGAACGTGGAAAAGATTGAGCATATCATGTTGCACTGCTCCATTGCGAGATAGATTTGGAGCTTGATGAAGGAGGCCATAGGGATGGATGACAGATTCACTTCCATGGATGTCTTATGGGAGGTAAGTAAGAATCTTCGTTCAGGAAGGGACTGTGGTGCAAAGGCAAAAATCTCGCAATCATTTGTTTTAGCGGTCGCGTGGGCGTTATGGTTAGCTGGAAACCATCTCCTATTTCGAGGCACTAAGGTCCACGTGGAAAATGTATGGGAAATGGTGCTCTATCTTATTATGAATTGGGTGTGTTTCTGTTCCGGGGCTAGTAATGTATTGTATAGTCAGGGTAAATTTATTATTAAGGAGTTGGGGTTCATGTTAGGGGTTTTGGGTGTGTTCACATAAATATGTCTTCTACCCTGTCCTTTTGAGGCTGACTCTGGCCTGTTCTTGTATGTTCCCATTTGGCATTCTCTTTGTTTTGACTAGGGCTGGATGCCTATCATCTTTTTCAAAAATAAAATAAAATAAATAAATCTTCTGTAATCCTGCATTGTGCTTTGTTTCAGTCCATAAAATTTGTTTGGCTCGAGGTTCTAAAGAGTCACTATTTTTTAGTATATCTAATCACCCTGTACTACAATTAGAGTTGTGGTTTCTAGTTGATTATATGGGGTACCTTTCTGTTATTATGGTTGTAGTTTCATCAAACCTCCTAATTCCTATTGAACTCCTTGAAAAGAGGTGTACTTTGAAGCCTCATTTTCTAACATGATGTACTGTCTTCTGTAAATGCTGCCTCAGCCGGTGGTGCAAACACAGGTAGAAATGTCTGGTTTTTCTTTAATTAATTCAATGGAGCTTTGATTCCCATATCTAAAGGATTAATTATAAGAGATAGTGTCTGCTGGGAGACAAGCATGTAATTTTCTCCTGGTAAAGCGCACAATGCGCACAGGGAAAAAACTATCTTGATCACACAGGTTACTAAATTCTGTTGAGTTTGAATGTTAAGGTATCTGATGATCACTGCAAGATTGGATGAGGCTTTTGGTGCCAAAAGGCTTGAATTGGAAACGAAGTTCTTGTATCTAAAAACCGTAGGGATTTGTCTCTGTGGCTTTTGTCATTGTAAGCCTTGGATCCAATTGAACCATGCCTGAAAAGTTCGTGAAGCTTGATTAGTGATGAAAATCTTTGACCCATTGTAAGTGCTCTGGTTCTCTCCTGGGCTAATGTAGGCGGAACATCGATTGACATGGGGATCTCTAGATTGTTGACATCCTATAATATGAATAAACCTCCAGATTAATATCAAACCAGATAAATCCGGGCATACATGTGTTTTAGCAGGAGATAGTGACCATCCATATATATCCGAAATTGAGGTGTCATTTATGATGGAAATAATCCAAAGCCTCAAACCCCATTGTTCTGTTTAAAGTGTATATTTTACTTAAATCATTACTTGGTAATTGTATGTGCTTGTTTGTGTATGTGCATATGTCCCTTTTTTTATTTGGTGGAATGTTGTGAAATATGTGCTGTATGCATAGCTGTCAAAGCGATGCCTATGTAACAAGGCATTTGCCAAGGTGTACATCAAAGGCGAGCGCCTTTGTCTTTAATCATGCCTAGGCATCGCCTCCTCGGACACCTTGTTCAAAACATAAATGTGTATTGTGTAGTTTGTATTCAAGCTAAATCCAATATATTAGCTTTTTCATTCAAACTCAACAATGAATAGTATAATCACATGATCCAAATTATACTTTCTACTTGATGTCTTTATCATTCTTCATTAGCCAGCGGATTACTTTAATCAAAATTTTGTCAATGCTATGCTATGAAGCTTGTAAACATTATCTGTGATCCATGATTGTACTACAGAGGAAAATACTTCGATAAATGATAGTTATGTGAAAAAAATGATATGGTAAATGATATAGAGGGAAGCTTTGTTTATATTGCCCAAGCGTGCCAAGGTGCCCCCTGGTGTTGTCTTATCACCTTGAAGCCTTGACAGCCATTTAATTTGTATACTCAGTTACGTGTTGTAATATTTGTAAAATAGGAGTTGCACAATCCTTAATTGTTATGTTTTTGGAGCAAATGATTTTCTGCATTGTTCTCATTCTGCATTTCCTCTGTTTTTTGTCTATTTTTTAACATATTATACAATGGGACTGGGAAGATCAAAGGCAGTTCACTTTTCTTGATATGCTTTTCTAGTTTGATAAACATCTCAATCTTGATCTTTTAATTGATTTTAGCATGGAAAGCCATGGGAAAGGTTTACCAGTTCTTCTGTTTTTTAAATGAAGATTCATTCACTCTCATTATGAAATTTTTAAGGGACTACATGCCTTAACTTTTGACCTTTTCTGCATTCCTTTTCTGTGTCTGATTAGGGGCACTCTTACATGCATTCCCGCGTGGAATCTATTTCACTATCGAGTTATACTCTTCATTAGATGAAGTATATAATTTTTCTTACTCTAAGTTAATTTATACAACTAAAGATGGAATAATTTATATAAAAAAGTGTTGATAAAAGTCCGCAGATAATCCATACACCGTCATAGCCATCACTGAGGTATATATACCTCCTTAGGTGGGTATATGTATCGCTCAATTTTTTTTTAGATTTGTTAATTTGAGTTCATTCAATTCGTAATAGAACAATAATACATTTTTCATCAAAACATATATATTATGTTTATTATTTGAAAAATCAAAACATGTGTGGATTGTCCGTAAAATTGTTCCCTGCCCTTATAATTTTTCTATAAAAAAAAAGAGGAAGGCTTTGTCTTCAGTCTTGCGGCCAAGAAGACCGGGAAAAAGTGAAAAAAAAAAACCAAATGGACTGATTTTGTGGTTTGTTCTCACGGCTTGTTTGCAAGCGTTGATACACTTGGTCTGTTTTGCAATCGTCTTGTAGTCCCATTTGTAGCCCCATATGATAGTATAGTATATAGTATATAATGCGTAATAATTGTATATCCGTTTTTGTCATTTTATATAAAGTAAAAGAAAATTATTTTTGAAATAGAATTTTTTTTTTATTGTAACTCATATATTGTAACAGTATGAACTTAAATGAGAGAGTACTTAAATGGTGTAGGCTATAAATGAGGCTGCATCTGAACATTTCATTTTTCATCGATTGGCAGGTAAAGAACAGTTGGAAGCCTCCTCAGGATTAGTTTGGCCTAGGCATCAACAACGGGCTGGGCCGACCAAACTGAGCCTGGACCCACGAGCCTGTTTCGCCAACAAGCCCAGCTCGGGCCTGCACGCGACCAAAAAGACAGGCCCAGGAATGGGCCTGAATGAGCCTGCCGGGCCTGACCCGGACTTTGGTCCGTGAGCCGGCCCTATGAGCCCAAAAAAATTTTAAAAAAAATCTGAGGGAGGGGGCCTCCAAGTGTCCCCCTATTTTTGAAGGGAGCATCTATATCCATTCTCCACCACCTCCAACAAACAAAATCTATTACTCCTCAAATCCACAATTTTCATACCACGAATTCAAATTTGGACGGGGACAAACAATCCACCTCCAACAACAAAAAACTATGCCTCTCCAAATTTAGAGGGCTTTTGTTTTTCTAGAAATTAAAAAGTGCATGCGTATTTTCAAACGGCTTCGAAAAAAAACATGTTTTATGGAAAAGTTTGTTTTCAACTTTTAATACAAAAATATGGTTTAAAAAAAAAAGAGTTTTTGAGAATCAGGTTTATTTAAACTACTTAAAAATATACTTTTCAAACGATGTTAAATATTCACTGAATCTAACTTATTGAGTTCTAGGCCTTAGCTAAAAAAATAAATTTATAGAAATATATTATTTTAATTCACATTTTAACCAATTATTTTAGATAAATCAATATTATTTTTAACTAATGAGATGATACAATATATATATCTATTTCAATTTTTTTTTACTTTATATGAGTATTTTTTAATTATAACATGTTTCTTCAAGTTAAAAATTAATAACAAAATGGATGATTTAGTAGTGACACATTTTTTTAACTCTAAATTTGTATAATTTTATTATGATTGTTTTATCCATATATAATATGTAATATTATATCACAGGCTTTAACACGTGCATAAAACTAGTAATATGTTATGTAGCAATCTAAATAAGTAAATATTAGTCTAATGCGACATGGGACAGTTCAGACTATTACAAAGATGCTAAAATTAATCCAATAAAAGATTGCATGATGTGGATAACTGCTCTTGCATCTGTACAAAGCAAGACCTTTTTGTTGTTTGGTTCAGGACCGATAACCCAAGAAACAATCAGAGAAACAGCAGGGATGGTTAAAGATTGAAGAGTGGTTGAAGAGAGTTATATTTCTAATTTAGAATTACATGATCACAATCTAATTTCGTAGTTTGACTTGTGTGTTAAATTCAAGATAGAATCTTATTAAGTGTTTCATTATTTATAAAATTATATTTTTAGAACGGCCTTGATCACTCGTCTAACCTTATTTCTCGATTAATTAGTGAGTAATATCCAAAAATCAAATTTATCTTTGGAGGAGAGTGATAGGGAGTACTCGAGACAGTCAATAGACAATACTCCCTACATTCAAATACACTCTATTTTTTAAATTAATCTACACAAGTAAAAATAATTTATAATATCCAAATGTAATGTAAATAATAAATAAAAGACCAAAATAATTAAAAGTTAACATCACCGGAAACTTATATACACTCAGTCTTTTTTACAATCGCAAATACAACCTTATATATACCTCCATTCTATTTACTGTAACAAGATATATACATCGTTAGTGAACTGTGTTTGACTGTTAATGTGACTGAACTTAAACATTTTCTTATATATATATATATATATATATATATATATATATAAAAAGATTCATCACACGTGTATTTCTTTTATTTGCAACTATGATTTCTGACATGAATGGTCTGTTATCTGATATAACAAACCAGGGATCATTAACTATTCACTCTATAGATAAGGCTACCTACATGTATAGTATCACAGTTCCTGAAGAGAAGCTTTTAAAGGCCATTAATGATTGTACATATATAAGCTAATCTGTGCAGGGGGTATTGATAGATTAGTGTATGCATTCATTTAAATTCACATATATATTTAAATGAATGTATACAGGAAAAATGACCAAAAAAATCTCTTAAGAGTTTGAAATACCCAAATCAGCCATTTTTAAAAATTATACCTAAAAAAATCTCATTTCACAATTTTGGAAATACAAAAGACTAATCTGCTCTTATATAATTAAATTTTTAATATCCCTCTTTATTTCACACTAAAACCTATTTTTCTCACAAAACAATAATATCTTTATACATGATGAAAATAAATCCTCTTAAAGGTTTTGTTATTATATATCATACTGTAACAATAATATCTTTATACATGATGAAAATAAATCTCTTAGAGGTTTTGTTATTATATATCATACTGTATGTTATAAATATCTTACATAATATTGTTTATCATTATTCATTGTGTATAATCATAATATGTAATTTAAATATATGTTGTGCCCCAATGTAGCATATGATATTTTAGTATTCTAAATCTTTATTCACATTTTCTATTTTTTTGGCTATTTACGTATTTTTATGATATCATTAGTACATATCCATTTTTTTTTTTAAAAATCAACATTTAATGGATTACATCATCAAAAATTTAAATTATATTAGTACATATTTCACAAAATCCACCTAATTACAAAGAATTTACAATAAAAAATTTGATCTACATGAAAATGTGTGAAATATATTAATAAAATTAAGAGGGTGAAATATTTTAATAAAGTTAAGAGATATGGAATGTATTAAGGATCTAATTGCACAAGGGTAGATTAGTCTTTTGTGTTTCCAAAATGGTAAAATGAGACTTTTTTAGGTATAATTTTAAAAAATAGCTGATTTGGATATTTCTAACTTTTTGGAGACTTTTTTAGTCATTTTCTCATGTATATATCTCTTGTATTTTTAGAATAAAGTAAGAATAAAAGTCATACTCATTATTTATTAGAATAAGGACTTATTTTTAAATTAATTATTTATCGATTATCATCACAATCTTTTTTTCAAAATTAACCACCAAATTTCTTACACAACTAATCCTAACAAAAAAATAAATTAATTTCAATAAAATAAGAAAAATGAATAAATACAAAATTGAAAAGAGATAAAAATAGCATATCCCTTTTTAAATTTTTTTTAACACAGAACCCAATAGGAACATTTTTAATTTGTAAACCAGACAAATAATATAAAATCTCAAACAAATAGAAACAGATCGAATAGACAAGTAAATAACAAACATAACTACAATAAAAACAAAAGGAAAGAAACTAATAAGTTTCTAAAATTAAATAAAGAAGTTATAAAGAAAATAAAACCCTCAGAAAAATAAGAAATAAGAAAAAATTGGTTCTATGTCCAGGCTGTGACTGAATAGAACATCATTCATGAGCAAACTCTTTGGGTCTGTTTGGCTAGCGGAATAGGGGTGGAATAGGGGAGGAATAGGTAAAACAGGTGTTTGGGTAAACGGAATAAGGGGATATAGCTATACGGAATAAGGAGAGAATAAACTGGTATTTGTATTTCAAGTCCACCAATGGAATTATGTTATTCCTCCACTGGAATAAAGAGACACACCTATCAAATCACATGTCATCACATTAAATCACATGTCATCACCTCTTATACATCAATATGGCCCACATGTCAAATCAATTTTTTACACCTTATTCACATCTTATTCTTCATCAACCAAACACCCCAACATTTATTATTACGTTTTCCAATGAGAATAACTGAAAACACAACCAAATACAAAATCTCTTATTCCATTGATAAAGTCAACAATTCCTGGAATAGGTATAAACCCCAGAATAACTTATATCTCTATCCAAACGAGCCCTTTTTGTATAGCCTTTCTTTCTCTCTCAAAATTTTTCATGGGGAGTAAATATTCCAAAACTTTCATCCAAATGAAATCTCCTAATATTTAATGATAAATCATTACATATAAAGCACATATGAAATCTCCAAATATTTAATGATAAATCATTACATATAAAGCATTATTAAATAAGGAAGGAATAAATTGATGCCCACTTGGAATGGACATTTCATATTTTTCATGAAGCACTTTGAAACATTAGGCTTTTATTATAGACCAAGATCTGTGGATATAGGGAGGAATCTTAATTTACAAATATATTTGTGGATGCTTGATTAACTGATTTCATTTGATGTAGATGTAGAGGTTATGTAGGGTTCGGTGAGCTGTTAATCAACTAGGTTATATTCATGTGTCACATGATTTCCATTTATATCTTCCATATGTGGTTCTAGCTATTTTTTGAAAGAAAAATGTATTATTTCATTTGTTGGTTGTTCATTATATAAAAACAACTAACATGCATTATGCATGCATGGATGACCTTTTTAGGATGGCCCCTCCTAAATTAACCTTGCATATATGAATATTGAACTTAATCAAGTTAAATAGTCATGAAAATTTGTCTAATTCGACATCGAATTTGTTCTAACAAATCATCATAAGTGATTAACCAGAGAATATATTGAAAATAAGATTACTTAACTTATTGAAAATAAGTGGTTGTTCGTGGCCTCGTCACCCTTTCTCTGTGCGAAGTTGCTATGATCGGTGGCGGCGAGCATTGCCCAGCTTTGACTCAATCGCTATAAAGGCCAAAAGATCTGGAAGCCAAAGATCCCACTTAAAATGCGTCGTTTCATGTGACAAATGTTTCAAGAGAAAGTCTTCACCAAGGTTTATAGAGCTCGATGGGAACCTAACGACGATCTAATTTGCTCTCTCTACGGGTGTGGAGAGGAAACAGTCTGTCACTTATTCCTCAAGTGATCATTTACATGTCAGCTTTGGCGGAGACTCAAGTTGGCGACGGGGCTGCCGGACAATCAAGGATCATTTGACGACTTATGGATGGCAGGTAAACAGATGAGGAAGAAGAGGAACATAAGTGCTTTCGGGAAGATCATTTAGTTATACATCTCTGCGGTGGTGTGGACCATTTGGCTTGTCCATAATCATCGAATTTTTCAGAATACAAACATATACATAGAGAATCTATGGGAGTTGGTGCTGACTTATATAAAAAATTGGGGGACCGTGTATGCAGGGGCAAGCAAAATCTTGTATGTCGGGGGAAAATCATGATTGAGGATAGTTCTTGGTGTGAATTGTTGATTTTGTTTGCTTTGTTTTTTTGGTAGACTCATTCTCTACCTTTCCTTGCTTTAGACATATTTGTTTTGATTTTGAAATAAAATTAGGGCGCGTCAAAAAAAAAAACTTAATTTACAATCCCATTTGATTCGTGTCATTTTTTTGCATCGATCGACTTCATCAGTAATCATTTTGTCAAAAATCATTTACTAGGAATCAAGATAACATCTCACTAGATTGACTTTTTCATGCTTAATTTACACATGAAAGTTACTGAGAATTTGACTGATATATCCAAAATATCCTTATTAATACAATAAAATACCTAATAAATTAAAAGAATATAAATAATAAAATAAATAAAAAAATCAATATAATGACATATAATAAGAAAACTATTTAAAAACAACCTGCATGTAACATAGTATTTAAATACTTAAACCATAGCATAATGATAATACCAAAAATAAAATATATTTTTTAAAGTTATTTAAGTATCTATCACCTCAAATGTTATGAAAAGAAGCTTAGAAACGCTAATTGTACAAGATATTTAGAATTCTTAAAATTTAGAAAATAAGAAACAAGATATTTATTGTACTTACCCAAATATTTATTACAATCCAGGCTAACCAAATTGTTTATAATTAAACTAATTTTGGTTTTTACTGAGGCCCTGTTTGGATATGAGTTTAGGTAGATTCTAAATTTAAAAAGTTAAAAATTCTCAAACTCAAATCTAAACGCGAGCATTTAGCTTTTCAAACCACCATCTTTCATTTTTAGGTAAAAAAAATTGCAATTGAAAATCTAATAAAACAAAGCTTTTTAAAAGCTGACTTTGAAACATAATATTTAAAGAAGCTTAGTGTTTTAACCCCATAGCCTGAAGAGATAGTCATTGGGCGCTTTTGACAATGGGTTAAAGTCGGGTTTTTTTGGCTAAAGTATACCACAATGTAGATACTGTAATTCCAATAATATTAATCCATTTTTTCTTTGTGTTAAAATAAAGGAAAAAGAATTATTCTTGTTATATTAGGGGAGCCAAATGCTCTATTTATAGATACACAAAAGAAACCCTAAAATACCAGAAAAGAAAATTAGAAAAATTAGAAAACTAATAATATAATAATAATGATAATAAAGACATAATATTCTCCTAATAATTACTCTTTAACACCCTCTCCCAAACTCTGAGGTAGAATCCTTAGAATTTACACAAAATTGAGAAGGTTACAGAGGTTGGCGACAGCGACGGGCGACATGACAGGGCACGGAACGACGTGGCAGAGGCGCCACATGGCGTAGCAAGGGCACGTGCAGGAAAGGCAAGGGTGCATGCAGGCAAGGCATGGGTGCAACAATGGTGCGGCAGGGGCACTGCACAATGCTAGAGGGGGCGCGGATAGTGCGAAGAAGAAAGAGAGGACAAAGAGCGCACATAAAGGAAGACGTGTGCGGAGGCAACAATGCTGTGAGATTGCACAGAGAGCGTAAGAGGGTAGTCGATGCTGCAAGGAGATCCAGGCACGGCTGGACAAGGCTGCGTGATGCGGCAGGGATGATCAGATGTGGCTGGGTAGGGCTGCGCGTTGTGACATGACAAATCCAGGCGTGGCTGGGCAAGTTGGCCTGACGCAGCAAGGCAGATTCAGGCGCGGCTGGGCATGATTGCTAGACGTGGCAGGACAGATTCAGGCGCGGCTGGGCAGGGCTACGCATCACGGCAGGGCAGAGAATCGTTGGAGGCAGCTAAGAGTGGCTGGAGGATTGCCGGAGGCAGCTGAGGGCGGTCAGAGAGTGGCTAAGGTTAGAAGAGAGCATCGAAGGGCGGCAAAGGGCCGCTGAAAGACGGTTGAGGTCGGTTGGAGGTCGAGCCGAGGCAACGGAGGATGGCCCAAGGCATCGAAGTGCGGTTGGGGGCGACCGGAGGGCGGCAGGAGTTCAGCAGCCAGTGGTGGCCTACCAGCCCTGCCATCGTGCCCTGCCAGCACTACGATCACACCCTACCCTGCCAGCTTGTGCCAGTAAAAAATAATTATTCATGTTGTATTAGAGGAGCCAAATACT
The DNA here is from genome assembly GCA_030737845.1 of Acorus calamus. Classification (NCBI taxonomy): domain Eukaryota; kingdom Viridiplantae; phylum Streptophyta; class Magnoliopsida; order Acorales; family Acoraceae; genus Acorus; species Acorus calamus. Next base: position 28,428,467 of record CM060872.1, read on the forward strand.
TAATTTATAAATACACAAAGGAAAAACTAAAATAACAGAAAAGAAAACTATAAAAACTAGAAAACTAATAGTATCATAATAATGATAATAAAGACATAATATGTTCCTAATAATTACTCTTTTAACACTTTGAAAAACTTAATTAAATAATTTATTCTTGTTATATAAAAAAATTATTTTTTTATTCATCCTTAGTATCGTGCATACATTTTTTAAAGGAAAAAATACCCAAAAAAATCATTTAAGTATTGAAAATACACAAATCAGTCATTTTTAAAAATTCTACAGAAAAAAACCTTCACAATTTTAAAAAGTAAAATGACTTAACTACCCATATGTTATTTGTTATTTAATCATTTCTAAAATATTTTTTTAATTTGTGCATGAATTTTGTTATTATTTTTTGTACATATAAAGACACCAGTAAGAGTTAAATTATAAAACATTATAATTTTTTATTATAAAATTATTTTTAGACATCTTAAACTTTATAAAAAGTTTGAAAAAATCCCAAAAAATCTTGTAAATTTATGAATGATAATTTTAACATTTGGATAACATATTTTAAAAATTTATTAACATGTAAAATCACTCTCAAATAAAAATAATTTTTTATATTGATATTATTTTTCAATTAATTGATGATTATGAAAAGTTTTAAATGATTTGGAAGAATGTTCTTCTCTTTTTGAGAATTCCATTTATGGGATTTTTTAAAATGGGTCTCTTTTCTTTGTAGGAAAAGCCAAAAAAAAAGGTAAAAGAATATGAAAAAGCTTCATGGATGGAAGGCATACACCTCTAACAAGAGGCCTGCACCTGTGTATGCCTCCATTGCACCTCAGAGCTATGCCTCATGGCATGTGCCTCCAACGCCTTTGAAAACAATGTTTTGACACTCACTTGCTGTGTATGCATGCTCTGCTTAGATATACAGTTATGTCTAAATAACTCTTAAAATTGAAGGTATTCATTTTATATAAACCATTGAGTGAAAAAAGTGATACAAGTCCTAATCCTTGTTTCCAATGGAACCACTTTTGATAATCTTATCCTCTGTTTATACTTTTCTGATGGCTATATTGAAATTGATGCACTTTTGATAATCTTATCCTCTGTTTATACTTTCTTGATGGCTATATTGAAATTGATGGCTATCCATGTATAATAAATAAATTTTTATTTGGTTGTTTTTTCTGTTTTCTCATTTGAAAATTTAAAAATGACTTTTTTGTTATTGGTTCACATAAGATAAATTGAAGATAAATGGTGGAGAAAAGATGAATAATAATATATAACTTTCTAAATGACAACTATATTAATTTATAAATTGTTTGTATTTTGGAATAAGATGAGAGATGTGTGTGATATGACAGATGTAACATTTTTTGAATGTATGTGAAAGTGTTAGGTGAAATAATTTTTTTAAAATGACACAGAAGTATTTTTTTGTCAATTCGCATAGATAAGTCTTAATACATTATTTATCATCCCCTAAAATAGTTACTGGATTTGTTCCTAACTTATCTTGATATAGCTATTGCAGTTTATTATCTCAAAACAAATATTTTTTTCTCTCTTTATTTCTCTCTATTCCCCTTATTCTCCTCGTTATGCCTCGCCCAAATTGAGGGTTAAGATGTAATAAGAATATATTCTAAAGTACTACTACATAATATTGGGTCTAGATAAATCAGAAAATGCAACAGCAACATACAAGATATATTCTATATATATATTTATATATAAAAGTTACATATTCCTAAAGTTATCTTTATTTATTAGTAAAAAAAATTGATGTAATTGTGTAGAACGACAAGTGAGGGAAGCTTGTCATGGATGACCCATCGAGATCATCAGACCCTGGCCCATCAGATGGTTCGCTTTTTGAAAATGTTACACTTGTAATTTACAGTCTACAAGTAATATATCCATGTTTTTTTAATCTTATATCTGATAGATATAATATATATTTAAATTTGAATTGAATTGTATCATTTATGAAAATTATATATTTTTTTATATTTTTCAACAAGATATATAATTTGCTATAGTGAGCAGAGGTTTTTTTTTTTTTTTTGTGAAGATAAACGTTAGGTGTCGAGCCTAAAAGATAAATTACAAAGATAGTTGGAGTGAGTAGAAGAAAATCCTACTTAGAGTAACAAATGAGACTCAAGTTACAACTCCTACTCTAGAAGACCCTGCATAATACATACCCTAATCTTTGACCGCACACACCACCGAATCCCAAATGTTTTCCACGTACGAGATAGATCCCCAAAATTGTGCATGATTTTGGATTATCCATATAGCCCACGCCGCTAGGATGAAAGAAAGAGAAAACTTAGCTTCAATGTTGTGATCACCTCTCCTACGATTCCCCTTCCATGCCCCCCCATAGCCCTTCCAAATCGGAGAAATTCACCTCCATGTTAGTCGCGAGACCCATCATCCACCATATCTACTGGGAGAATAGGCAGCCGATGAATAAATACCCTATTGTCTCGTCTTCACCCCTACAAAGGCAGCATGATTAGTACGCTTGGTGTGACCATCTAGACCGGCGAACTTTGATAAACAACTTGTTTTTCGTGAGAAGTCATATAAATACGCGGACTTTCAGTGGGATTTTGGGTGACTAAGTGGAGTTAACAAGGTACATGTGACAATATTTGACACGATAAAAAAATTATTTGAGTTTTTCATCCTTGTATTTTTAAATAAATACAAATATTTGATGCCAACCATATTATTAAATAATAAATAAATAATAAATACATTTAAGTCCCCAAGGAGAAACCCCTGGGCAACAGTAAGCCAATTAATGACCTATTTTAAAAGTCAAACCGCCGATCTCTCGCACACCCCACATGTCAACCTTTTTTTCTTTCCATCTTTTGACATGTTCACAGTTTCATGACCACGTTGAATTTCACTATCACTGGTTGTCCTGGTCTCCAATTATTTTTTCTCTCCTTTTCATTCTTTTTTATTGCTTATTTTTCCTCAATATATAAATATATCATCAAGAAACATGTTTCAAATAGTTTTGTAAAGTAATAGTAGACACCATGCAAGAGCTAATGGTGTCGGTTGGCTCCAATTAAATTATTTCTTAAAATAAAAAAGTTTGAATAAGAACTAACTTAAAATTTTAAAATTATCCGACATCAATGTTTTAACAAAAACATAAATATTATATGTTTATTATTATGTGTAATAATGTCACAATTCAATTCGAGTTGATTGAGCCTGGTCCATTTTTCCGGTTCAACGAACCATTTGATTTTCCTTTTTCATTCCTTTATTGTTTTCTTCGATATATCATTAATCAAACGTATTTTCAAAGAGTTTTATAAAATAATAATAGACACCATACAAGAGCTATTGTTGTCGGCTGGCTTCCAATTCAATTACTTTTTAAATAAAAAATTCAAACAAGAGTTACCTTGAAATTTAAAATTGTTCATGTTATAAAAAAAACATAAAAGTATTTTTTAATTATTTTAAATTTTTATATAATAAAATTTATATATTTTATTATTATGTGTAATAATGTTACAATTCAATTCTAATTAAACTAATTGTTAAAACTCATCCATTCATTTTTCGGGTTCATTGAATCTTTCGGTATTCTTTTTTTTTAAAAAAAAAGACACTGGTGTCATCCACTGTTTAAACACAATTCAGGAGGTGGTGCCGCATAAGAACGCATGCACCTCATGGAAAATTCCGTGTCTCTACCATATATATATACACACTCAACCACCATATAAAGAGAAACAAATGCCATTTCAAACTCAACCCAACAAACAACAAGAGAGTGAGTGTGACAGTTGCATTGAGAAAAAAGAGTGAGAGATGGAGGTGGTGAAAGAGAGCAAGAAAAAACCAACTTCACCATCGACACTCACCTCACTAGGATCAATTTTCATGCATGCAGACTCCACCGACATGTGGTTGATGGCCTTCGGTTTCATCGGCGCCGTTGTCGATGGTCTCGGCATCCCCCTCATGCTCATCGTCACTAGCAAGATCATGAACAACCTCGGCGGCGCTGCCACCTCCAACAACAACACTTCCCTCTTCACTCAGAATCTCAACAAGGTCTGCTTTTTTTTAAAAAAAGAAGAAAGTTAGATGTTGCTACTACGATTTCATTTATTGCAATTCTGAACAGAACGCAATCAACCTGTTATATCTGGCGTGCGCGTCCTGGGTCTCGTCCTTCCTAGAGGGCTACTGCTGGACGAGGACCGGCGAGCGACAGGCCTCGCGCATGCGCGCAAGGTACTTAAAAGCGGTCATAAGACAGGACATCAGCTACTTCGACATGCGCGTCGCCTCCACAAATGAAGTCATCGATGGCGTCTCGATCGACAGCCTCGCCGTCCAAGACGTCCTCACAGAGAAATTCCCCCACTTCGTCATGAACGCCTCCACCTTCTTCGGCGCGCACGCCATCGCGTTCTTCCTCTCATGGCGGCTCGCGCTCGTGGCGCTCCCGTTCTTGGTGGTGCTCATCATCCCCGGTCTGATGTACGGGCGGATCCTGATGGGGCTCGCGCGGAGGATCAGAGAGGAGTACGGTAAGGCTGGGGAGGTGGCGGAGAGGGCGGTGTCGTCGATTCGGACGGTTTACGCCTTCGTCGGGGAGGGCGGGACGATGCGGGAGTTCTCGCGCGCGTTGGAGGGGTCGATGAAGCTCGGGCTCAAGCAGGGGCTTGTGAAGGGCGTCGCGATTGGAAGCAATGGCATCACTTTCGCGATATGGTCTTTCATGTGCTGGTACGGGAGCCGCCTCGTCATGTACCACGGCGGGGACGGCGGGACCGTCTTCGCCGTTGGCGCTTCCATCATCGGCGGCGGCTTGTGCGTATCCACCCAATTTTTCAAACTAGTCATCACCACCTCTTTTAAACTTTTTCATTCAGATTTTATAATTGGTGAACAGAGCATTGGGGGCGGGGCTATCGAACGTGAAGTACTTCTCGGAGGCAGCGGCGGCGGCGGAGCGAGTGATGGAGGTGATAGAGAGAGTCCCCAACATCGACTCGGACGATATGGGAGGGGAGGTGCTGGGAGCGGTGTCGGGCGAGGTGGAATTCAGGTCGGTTGGGTTCGCGTACCCGTCTCGACCGGACGCGTTAGTGTTCGAGGACTTCAATTTCAGAGTCCCGGCGGGACGGACCATAGCGTTGGTCGGGGGGAGCGGGTCGGGGAAATCTACGGCGATTGCGCTGCTCGAGCGGTTCTATGATCCATTGAAAGGGGTGATATTGCTGGATGGGGTGGACATAAAGCGGCTTCAGCTGAAGTGGTTGAGGTCCCAAATCGGGCTAGTGAGTCAGGAGCCGGCATTGTTCGCGACCACCATTAAAAATAACATAATGTTTGGCAGAGAAGACGCGACCATGGACGAAGTAGTAGCCGCCGCCAAAGCCGCCAACATCCACGCCTTCGTGTCCCAGCTCCCGGAAGCCTACGACACCGAGGTCGGCGAGTGCGGGGTGAAGATGTCGGGCGGGCAGAAGCAGCGCATCGCGATCGCGCGAGCCGTCGTGAAGCGTCCGAAGCTGCTCCTCCTCGACGAGGCGACGAGCGCGCTCGACGCGGAGTCCGAGCGCGTCGTGCAGGACGCGCTGGACGCCGCGTCCGTCGGGCGGACCACCATCGTCGTCGCGCACAGGCTCTCCACCGTCCGCGGGGCCGACGCGATCGCGGTGTTGCAGTCCGGCCGCGTCGCGGAGTACGGGACCCACGACGAGCTCGTGCGAGGCGACCGCGACGGGGTCTACGCGGCGCTCGTGCGCCTCCAGCGCGTCGACGAGGTCCCGTCGCTCGCTACCACTGCCGCCTCGCACGACAGCTCCGAAAACTCGTCGTTCCGCTCATCGGCGTGTAATGATGAATGTGAGGCATCACCAGAAGAGCTAACAGTGCCGAAGTTCAGGAGGCTTTTGATGATGAACCGCCCCGAGTGGAGGGAGGGAGCGATAGGGTGCGCGTGCGCGGTGGTTTTCGGGGCGATACAGCCGTTTTACGCGTACGCGTTGGGGGGGATGATCGCGGTGTATTTTATGGAGGACCATGAAGAGATGAAGAGGAAGACGAGAACGTACTGTTTGGTGTTCGTCGGGCTCGCTTTGCTTTCGATGGGGGTGAACGTTGGACAGCATTATAGCTTTGCCGCCATGGGAGAGAGGCTCACGAGGAGGGTGAGAGAGAGAATGCTTTCGAACATATTGATGTTTGAGGTCGGGTGGTTCGATCAGGATGACAATTCGACGGGGGCTGTCTGCTCCCGCCTTGCCAAGGATGCTAATGTGGTAAGTCTATTTCTTGGGAAGTTGATAACAAATGTAGGGTTCTAAAGTAATTTGGTTATGAGAAAACTTAATTAGAAAACACACTTGGCTTGTGTCTGGATGTGCGGTATATACACTGTGATTCTTAAATCTCGCATTTTAAACTTAGCTTTTGAATAACGTTGTTTTGTTAATTTTTCGTCACTGGGTTTTTAGTCTAAAAAAACAAGTGATTGAAAAGCCAATTGATGAAATATGTTTAGATACGTAAAGCCTGCCTAAAACACATATTTGAACATGGCCTTATTTGCCGTGTATTGTATATTATTTTTCAATTGATATTGAAGGTTTGATTCAATCTAATTAGTGAATAAAATGGAAAATAAGAATATTAAATTTTAAGTGATTTTTAATTTATACGAAGGTGGTTTCTGTTAGTTATTTTTGATATGATTCAAGTTGATAGGTTTTGGAGTCCTTTTTAAAATTTTGTTCTCCTTTCCCAAGTATGTTTAGCAGGTTTTTATATATTATTTTTTATTGGATAGCTATGAAAGTTATGATCATAGCTTTGAGAGTAACATGAACCCCACAAAATTTCTAATGCCATTATTAAATGAGATTCACAGTTTCAAACATTGACATCTGCTATAGCAAGTAAAAATCATGTATGGATGACCCACCATCTGGACTTCTAACATCTACCTTGAAGTCTGAAAAAATAAAAAATTATATATTTATATATAATCTTGGGAGAGTCATTAAAGGCTTGGGAGACGTGACAAATCCTCGTCTTTATAGATCCCCAAAACAGGTAGAGATACACTTCGTATGTGGTGTTCAGTGCGCATTGGGAAAGACATGCCTGCGCATGCTCGTACTGCCTTTGTCTACCACTTCACTTTCCCTCCTGTATCATCTCCTTCAATTAACACCCTTTTTAGGTCCACCATGTTCAATAACGTGCATTTTGTTTTCTTAAAAAAGCTAAACCCAATCTCCCAATACAGTACTCAATCATTAACATGGGCATGTTTGTTACCGTTTTAATTTACAAATTATAGTTTATAGAATTTTATATTTTAATTTTATTGATAAACGGTTGACTTTTTGTAGTTGTGCTAAAAAACTAAAAAAATAAGCAACAATTGATGTTTGTTAGAATAAATCAGGAGAGTTTGGAAAAAGATAAAAAGACATTTGTCATTAGAAAAAAAATTAAAGACATTAATGTTCAAAATAAAAATTATTTAAAACACCAAAAGCTATAATCTCTGGATCATTTTTACCCAATGATATATTCTTACTTTCTAAATTGTTTTTTTACCTTAAATAAATTATAATAAGTTTAAATAAATGTGCAACAACTGTTTAGTTTAATCTAAAAGTTATAATCTTCAGTTTTGACAAGACAGGCTGTCTCCCTTATATTGTAGGTGCGATCCTTGGTGGGGGACCGGATGGCGCTGGTGGTGCAGACGTTGTCAGCGGTGGTGATCGCGTGCACGATGGGTCTGGCGCTAGCGTGGCGACTCGCGGTGGTGATGGTGGCGGTGCAGCCGCTGATCATCCTCTGCTTCTACTCGCGGCGCGTACTCCTGAAGGCAATGTCCGCGAAGGCCATGAAGTCCCAATCCGAGAGCAGCAAAATTGCCGCCGAGGCTGTCTCCAACCTCCGCACGGTCACCGCCTTCTCCGCCCAGGACCGCATCCTCCGCCTCTTCGACGAGGCCAACAAGCCCCCAAACGCGAATCCGCGCGCCAGTCATGGTTCGCCGGTCTCGGCCTTGGCACCACCCAGAGCCTCATGTCATGCTCGTGGGCCCTCGACTTCTGGTACGGCGGCCACCTAGTCTCCGAGGTGAGTCTGTCAACGGAGCGGATACGGATAAAATAATCAGTTGAAATATCCAAAAAAATATATATAATATATAAATATGTAAAAAAATTTATAATTATTTAAAATAAAACGTAAAATTATAAGTAATTTTAAAGTATAATGAATAATAAAAAAATTTCATACTAATTTTAAAAATATAAATATATTAACATAATAAATAATAATATAAAAAAATTTCACAATTTTTTATATCCAATCATTTTAAAATTTTTATATATAGATTCGGATACAGATTTTTTTTTCCGGATAATTGACACTACATGCTCTCTCTCTCTCTCTCTCTCTCTCTCTCTCTCTCTCTCAGGGCTATATCACCGCCAAGGCCCTGTTCCAGACGTTCATGATACTGGTGAGCACCGGCCGAGTAATCGCCGACGCGGGGAGCATGACTTCCGACCTCGCCAAGGGCGCCGACGCCGTCGCGTCGGTGTTCGCGGTGCTCGACAGGGTCACGCGCGTTGACCCGGACGACCCGGACGGTCTCCGCGTTGATCGGCTCGATGGGCGCGTGGAATTCCGCGACGTGCACTTCGCGTACCCCGCGCGCCCCGACGTCGCCATCTTACGAGGTTTGAATCTGTCGGCGGAGGCGGGAAAGTCGACCGCGCTGGTGGGGCGGAGCGGGTCGGGGAAATCCACGGTGATCGCGCTGATCGAGCGGTTCTACGACCCGGTGAAGGGGGTGATGAGGATTGACGGGCGGGACGTGCGGTCGTATCACCTCCGCACACTGAGGAGGCGCATCGCACTCGTTGGGCAGGAGCCCGCGCTGTTCGCGGGGACGGTGAGAGAGAACATCTCGTACGGGTGCGGGGGGGAGGCGAGCGAGGCGGAGGTCATGGAGGCCGCGCGCGCGGCGAACGCGCACGAGTTCGTGGCATGTTTGAGGGAGGGGTACGAGACGCGGTGCGGGGAGAGGGGGGTGCAGCTTTCGGGGGGGCAGAAGCAGAGGATCGCGATCGCAAGGGCGATACTGAAGGATCCGGCAATACTGCTTTTGGATGAAGCGACGAGCGCGCTCGATGGACAGTCAGAGAGGCTCGTGCAGGAGGCGCTCGAGAGGGTGATGGTCGGGCGGACGAGCATGGTTGTCGCACATAGGCTTAACACGATACAGAATTGTGATGCGATCGCGGTGCTCGACAAGGGGAGGGTCGTCGAGAAGGGGACGCATGCATCGCTGCTCGCGAAGGGGCAATCCGGGGCATACTTTTCACTTGTCAGACTTCAACAATCTGATCACTGAAAGGTTTTTGTTTGCCTTTTGGGACTGCTGCTGATGAATGTCATAACTGTAACCATAATAGCATTTTATAAGTTTATTATTATTTAAGTATGCCTACCTCATTCAGGCAATGTATTGTTTAGAATTGGTTTGATGCGGCAATTTCAGATTGGTCTAGTGAGGTAACAACACTGCATGAGACTTTTGTAACAACTAACAACAAAAAACTGAGACGTGTTGGATGATATCATTTGGTTATAGGTAATGTTTGTCAATAGCTTTGAAAAGCAACTTTCACTTAAAAGCATATTATGTAAATAGGAAACAACTTTCACTTAAAAGCAGATTATGAAAATTGGAAACCGTTGGGGGCTTTGAACCTGAGTTTGGATTAAGTATGATTTCTATAATAACAAAATCGTCAAAAGCTGTCTAAACTGAAGTGGGGTGCTGATGGATGTGGACCATTCAAAATGATAATAATTTGAACATGCTAAGCTGTATAGTTCACTTTTTTCCCCTCACAAAAAGAATGCTAAGCATGATCAATCGAAAAGAAACTTATTCGAAATAGCTGTTCATCAGTTGCGAAAAATAGGCTTTTTGTGTACATGTTTTGGATACATTGGAATATCTCTCAGAACAGGGAATACATGTACAACCACGCCAACTATGGAACATAATTTCTCCAACAGGAAGTTCTGTTGGTTGTGCAAGCAGTACTGGATCACTCAATATTGGTGCCCTATGAAACCTCATTTTCATCAACAGATATTAGCATGAAAGTGAAAGTGTCTAAAGCAGCAAAAGATGCATTAGTGATAACAGTCACACTGAACGTGACACGTGAGACAATGCGAGAGGGGATTGCGAAAATTTTGAAGAATCACTACTTGCATCATCATACAAATGGTGGGAAAAGAAAGGCTTGCTTGGAAGATCACATCTGTAGGCAAAGAAAAGCGACTACAATCATAATCACAGCAGCGCATTCCGCTTCATCCATTTGATTCTCAACTTTAGCAAGTGTTTTGACTAGACACGAAGCATCACTTTCCCTGGATGGGCACCCACTGCAAATTGTGAAAGTATCTCAACCTGTAGAGTCCATATCTATCATATTCTGGTCAGCAAATAGATTCTCAGCTGTTGGATTTGATTCATCCAAAAAGTTGGATGTTGTAATGTTGTCCATGTAGGCTGCATATCTGAGATGGAATAGATCAAGTGCTCATAATTAATGAAGCAAAATATTCACCCTGTTATTATAATAACACAATGTTTCACATGGAGTGCTAATTGGATATGATAAGACCAAACAATGAATTTGATGACTGCATAAAAGTTTCCCGTTGCAGCCAACTTATACGTCAACTGCTCTAACATATGTTCCTTAGTTGAATAAAGCAGCTTGTATTTAATGAAAGCTGATATTACAAAGAAAAGCCATGTTAGAAACAGGTCTATAGGCTACCCAAATGGATAATTAGAAGTAAACAATACACAAGAATAGACCCACCAAAATAACATAAGCAAGCATATGTTCTCCTTATTCACTCCATCAATTTATGGAACTGGAAAGAACATGTCTGACAGTCTGAGTACATGGTAATAACTTGCATGCTGTTCTAGATCTTATTATAATTTATGCGACCACATTCTCTGTAACAAAGTGATCTAATAAAATGGGCAGCACTGTTGAACACCTACTTCATAAGTGGTGCAATGCAAGAGCTCAACCTATGCTGCTCTGGAAGAGTATTCCACCATTTGACAAAGGTTGAATCCTTCAATAACACATCTCTACAAAACTCTGAGTTCATTACTGCTTCATTTTCCAATTCCAATACGATTTCACGTACCTCTTCAAAGTGATTGCTTTCACTAGTCTTGATGCAAAGCTCCTCAACGAAGGCCCAGAAACATGATTGCAAACTAGATCTTCTTGGGTCCTGAATCTGCTGCTTCTTCCTTTGGGAATGTTCAAACCACTTCTGCATGTATTTGTAGCGCTGTGGCCTTCCTTTGATCATATAAGGCCCTGAGTCATCATTCTTGGCACGATTGTAGTAGTTCGCAATATCCAAGGGCTCAACTAAGCACCTATATGTATTGCCCAAATTCACCCAATTTGGCCTTGCTTCAAAGTCTTCAGGGAGTTCATTCCTCCTCAACATCTCCTTGATCTCATCCCAATGTCCTGCCAATTCAGCTCTCTTAATATTTGCTTTGAAGTCCACCTCGTTCTTTTGAAGTTTGAAGGCATCATAGTAGCCAACCTCGTGCATCCTACACGCCTCACGGTATTTTTTCAGATAATTTAACATTTCTTCGATATTCTTGTAGTCTCCATCTATCTTTGACTGATTATTCTGTTTTTTCTTCTCCCACTCCCCCACAGCAGAGAGACGCAGTCTAGCTTCTGTACTCTGAATTGCCAGAAGAAAAGTGATTAGTCTAGCACATATGAGATGCCAAAAAAGTTGAAATTCCAAGATTAATTTTTGAGGTAATCTATCTTAGATTTATGCCCACCACCAAATTAAATACGAAGCATTTCCTCTAACTTTTGTGTTCCATTACATGACAATTGAGATCCCAAAGTAGCATCCAAGCGATTAGATAACAAGATTTAAATTTTATGAAATTTAAAGAATTGCTAATAGTAAGAACATTAAGAAAGCATCCTCCCATTACATAACTAAAATGAAAGGTAAGGCATATATATATATATCCATCTTATACTATTGATAGATAACAGAGATATCAATGTGGGAATGATTTTTTTATTTATCATCAAGTGAAATTGAAGGAACTTACAAGTCCAAGATCATCAAGGACCATGGAGGCTGAAGTCATCTCTCTTCTGTTTCCATAAACATCTTCCAAATGGTCCAAATGTATGAATTCCAAGATTGCCTGGACCTCTGATTCATAGGACATATGCTCCACCACTGATTTGAATGCTACATTACTTACTTCCTCTCCAGAGCTCAATTGTAGACTATAAAAAAGCAGTTGTAAAATAGCATTCGCATTCTTAACAGATAGTACCCTTCCATTGCCCGCTAAAAACGCGTACGATCCAAAAGGTCTGAAGGGACTAAACTTTATGAATGCATTCAACGCTTCCAACAACATGTTAGTGCATTCCATGTATAAACATGCATCATGACTAGCAACAGATGACGTGTTCCTCAACACCGTGATATAGAAACTGGAGACAAGTTGAGTAATCTCAATGGAGGGATATCCCATGATTGTGGCACGCTGAAACAACAAATGCAACATGGTATGGAAGTTTTCCTTAATGGATGGAAGGGGAGCCAGCAAGACACGTGGAACCAGGTCATGTTTCGTGACGAAATGCAAGAAGCAGCGAGACCAGTTTTCTCGCCGGATGGCGTGACCAAAGATACTGTCTCCAACAAGAGTGAACCAAAAGTCACGCAGGAAGGTATGCTCTGGCAAGGTTGTTCGAGCAACCATATTGTGGCGAGGACTGATATGGGGCCACCTGAGGAGTGCCCTGTGAACACTATATGCTTTCTCTCTGCTATGGCCTTGTCAACCTAATAGAGAAGAAAGGAGTTCAACCCATCAAAATAAATATATATATTCCATGAAAGCCAAAAACTTTATAAAAATCAATAAGAACAAACTCATGTTTTCTGCTACAAATGCCTGAGGCTACCAGTGGATTCCCATAGTTGATTGGTTACCAACATCCATAGTCACAAAATTCTATGGTCGGAAAAGTTCGGTGATTGAATATCTCCCATACCCATCGGCCGAACAAACATCTGTTCTCTGTACTGTGAGTTTAATATCTTCATAATCAGGGTACGTTGGATAATTTAACATCATCTTCATAATTTAAAAAGCTAGCAATAATTTCATTACCACTTTTTGCACCAGATATATAAATTTTTCTGTGTGTATTTCTCATACTAATGATCATATTACATCTTGAAAAGAGTTTACCTATAATTATACTGTACATATCCTATATCATTTATAAATGTATGTTCACTATACAGAACAGACCTCTTGCGAAAAATTTGTCATAGTTGAACTTTGTGACAATGCCAACTAACATCCTCACTATTTAATTTCTTAACCCATAGTTCCTACCTAGAAAAATAACATTATCTATATATATATATATATAAATGCAGGTGTAAAGCATACATATCTTCCTTGTGGTTGAACTTCAACACAGGGTGAAATACACAGAGATACATAAAAAGCAATGTATGACATTTTGAAATTGGCATTATATACAAATTCCAAAACAAATAAAACCAAGCTTCATTAAACACAAGTATCAGAACATCCCATTTTCAAGATTTAACCAAATTAAAAATAAAAAAAGTTAAACTCAGTCAATTTTACAATTCAAAATGCAGACCACAAATTTGTCTTAGATATATATTTTTATAAAAGGTGAAGTATATACTCTAATAAATTGAATGATATTATTTATAAAAAATGTGAAAACTTTCTACCTTGAGTAGAGGTGGCTAACGATGCATATAGTACTGCATCTAGGACGGTAAAAATAGTTGAGTGTAACATAACTAAAAAAAAAGCCACCAAATTTTATAATCAACATCCACTAATCCAACACTTAAAGCAAAGTTTCTGGACTATCAAAGACGATTGAAGAATAGATTCGAAAAAACACCTCATGTTTGAGCGAAGAATCGTTACGGATCTGCTTGAACCGACTCTGGAAGGCCCCATAAACCGAAGCGGCGTCGTCGCTTCCGACGCCTCTGAGTGAAGGAAAGATCGAGGAGTCGATCTCGACTTCCCCGAACAGGGAACCGCCTTCTTCGCCGGAGAACCACCACCCATCGTCGTCGGAATTCGCTCCGGAAGAGCCGGCGAAGGCGAAGATTGCGAGGGAAGGATCGAAGGCCCCGTCGAGGATGAAAGGAGGGGATGAGTGCGCTCTGATTGAGAGTGAGCAGATGTGATTCACAGCGTCCGCTCTCAAGTTGAGGTTCTCCATTGTTTTGTTTTTTTTTTTCGTTTCGCTCTCTTTCCTTATTGTTATTTATTGTTGGGGAAATTAATTCTAGGTCCTTTGGTGAATCCCTAAAATTAGGTCCCTGAATATCTATACTGATTTTAAAGTCCCAAAACACCATTGTGTATTATTTATGGCTTCTTTTGTCTATACACCATTAAGTAGACCATTATATTTTTCATTTTTATCCCCATTTATTCACCTTCTATGTATATTGTTAAACTATATGTACACTATTAGCAGACATGTGTACACTGTTAGCAAATTTGTCATATGTGTATATTGTTAAATTATATGTGTATTTTGTTGATGAGTTTTATATATTGTTTATTTTTTTATTATGAATGTCATTATATTGTAATATGATAAAAAAATTTATTGTATTCTTATAATTGATTGTGGTATGTTCATCATCAAATATAACACGCGTGGAGGAATGTTATGTTGTATGTGTGCATGTGGAGAGGGTGTACAAAGAAATGTGAAGATAGGAGTAGATTTGAAAAAATAAAGTGATAAAAGATGATCTTCAATTTCTCATTGAATGGAAATGATCAAAAAATAATACTTCAAGTAATCTGGAGATCTAAAATTCAATTCAAAAATAATACTTCAAGTAATATGGGGATCTAAAATTCAATTACATATTTTAGGGACTTAAAAATAATTTAAGGATTCTTGGGAGGACCCAGAATTAATTTCCCCCTTATTCTTAAAGGCCCACTAAATAGGTGTGCCCGTCTGATTGGTGGATTTTTGTGTAGAAGTCAAATCATTGTAGTCTACTTTACGAGTCAAAGTCTTCTCTGATTGGGATTGCAGATATGATAAATACATAAAATTACGTTTACTGTTTTTAAAAAAATTAAAATCGTGAGTTGATTTTTTATTGATAAAAAATAATTGATTTTAACATTTTTCTACAATATAATTATTTCTTTGAGTTTGAGAAAACCGTGCCAAGCGCATTTGGAATGCTGATGGGTTCACTCAACTCGGGTCTTCTACGGCTTAGAAGCAGTCGTGACTCACGAACCACCTGAAACAGTGTATTTTTGTATTACGAGTGTATGAAAATTAAAAATATATATATTTTTCAAAAAAAATGTTTAGTGTCTATTAGTGTATACTTTAATTTTTATTACAGTATATATTTCAATGTTTTAATGATGTGTGTAGATTTAAAAAATAGTAATAATGAAAGATGAGACCAAGACTGTACAATGGTCGTACATATCATTTTTTAGTATTGTTACACCTTATTTTTTTTCCAGCCCCAACTTCAACCATATATGTGTTGATAGAATACTAATGAAATCTTGGTTTACCTGTGTTAAGGGTAGGTCTTGAGTTCGAGTCTTGGCGCTGTGTTGTACCTCATGCTTGTTAGATGAAATTCGAAAGAATTTTCTGTGGGACCAGGGACAAACAGACAAAAGTAGCTTACCAACTTGACCGTAAGGTCAGTCACGGAAAGCCCTTCCGTCATTAAAAAAAAAAGAATACTAATGAAATCTATATTCACATTAACGAGATATATGTACCGATAAATTTTTTAACATTTTCTATAAATGCATTATACAATTCATTGTAGTATATGCTTCATTTTTTATAAAAACATGTAACTCATTAGATGATAAATACTATTTTTAAAAAATTTAAAACATGTATAAACTGGAATTGGTGCCGAAAACATGGCTCTACGTAACATTATCCATCATTTTTAGGTGGTTGACTGCTGTAAACCCACAGAGTGGATGCACTCGTGTGAGTAGAATGTTGAAAATTTTAAGTTAGGACACGTTTGGGAACAAGATTTAATTCTCAAAAACCATACATTTATTTTGAAAATTGATCTTTATAAAGCATTTGAAGTGATATTTATAACTAAAAAAGAGTCTCATAATTTAATATTAATTATTTAAAGTTTTGGACATTTGAAACTATATTTGTAGCTTTTTGCTTTTTGCAAAAAAGTGAAATCTCTCAAATTGTATTTCCAAATGCCCCCCATTTGTTATTTTTGTAGAACAATTTGTTGATTTTTTAAGTATATTGTTTTCTATTGAAGGTTATCCTTTTAGAAAATGAAGTACATTAAAATGCACATATTTTTATGTTTATTTATAATAAAGTATATATAATACTAATGAAATATATATTGCGATATATATTTTATATATTTGATAAGTAATATGGTGACTATAAATGGAGTTACAAAATTGACTGAGCGCAACGCTCAGAATACCTACTCGATATAACCCATTCGAGAGACACTAGTGGGTTATGGATCATGTGGTTTATTGATTTTAGCCCACACCGTGGATGCTTTCATGAGTGGAAGATGTTAGAACAAGAAATTGACATGGATCATGCCAGGTACAACCTCACATGTTTTTTTTAAAGATATATACTTTATTTAATGAAATATTTATTTTATATAAAAATATATATGCTCAAACATTTTTTTCATTTTCTTAACCTAAAATATACTAGTCTAATATAATATATACTAAGTTAGGAGATAACGGGTATTGCATTAATGACTTCAGGAATAAGTTGAGTGTATCAGCATCCTTTGTGAATGAAAAATAATGAAGTTTGATGTACATGGCTCTAAAAATCGTCTTAAAAATCGTTCATAAATCATATACACTTATGTAAAGTCAAATGTATTTATATAGTACAAAAGAAAGCTCATATAAATACATATGACATCAAACAAAAATTTTAAGGCCTGGGTGTCATTTTTTAAAATTGTTACATTCATTCCTGAAAATCACCTAGCTTTTAAATGTACACCTTTTATTTGAGGTCATATGCAGACCTCCAGGTAAGGGTCCGCATCCTCTAATATTTTTTCTCTATTGTTATCTTGCTTTGCTTTTCCCCTAAGGTATGCCACGCATAATTCAATGTGATGGACGGCCAAAAAGCAAACATGAGCCCCACCTTCTTTCTTTCTTTCTTTCTTCAGTTCACATAAATGCACATGATCCACCTTTGTTATCATTTAAAGTGGGCCCCACTTATATTCTTTCTTCAGTTCACACACAATACACTTAATTCACACAAATACACCTAATAGAATGAAATTCAAAGATTTTTCTTGTTTCTCACAACCTAAATTTGAAACAAACCTGGTCGTGTTTTTTTTATGTTTGTCCTATGTTTCATTTGAAACAGATGGGTTACATTACATTTGTAATACTCAATAAAATTCAATTTCTCCAATAACATATTTCAAGTTCAAAATAAAATACATAGACATAATACATGATCCCAGTCACTATAATACAAGAACATGATATTTCACTAGAAATATAGATGAGAAAGTTCTCAATAATACAGAAAGATAAAAACACTATAGAAAAGTTTACTTAAACATCACATTTTTTGGGATTCTTTGGGTGCAAGATGATTTTTCTGACATCAAACAAAACCCACATAAAACATCAGTGGTGGATGTATTGACTATTGTCACCCATATAAAACATGTGAGGAGATATATGTACACCCAGTACAAGATAAATAATAATTTAAATGAACAAATCGGATGATATGAAATTTAATTCAATATTAAATATAAATTATATCACCTGAAAAGATTGTAAGAGTTGTGGAGGATAGGGACACTCGAAACAACAACATGTTTAGACATATCAAGACCACTCTGTATCATTTCAAACCAAATGAACAAATATTACTGTCATTTAATAAGATGAAAATAACAGAGAAAAAATATATTTAAATGTTATATCTTTAGCCCCCGTTTGGATACAGAATAACATTTATTCTTGGTTATTTATTTATCCGAGCATAAGTGAGTATAAATAAGGATAAAGTGATTTTGTGTTTGGTTGTGTGTTGAATTATTCTCGTTGGGAATCGTAAGAATAAATGTTTTGTTGTTTAGGTAAAATGTGAATAAAGTATGGATAAGAATTTATAAAATGTAAAAAAGTAATGATAGTTGATTTGACATGCGATTTATAAGAGGTGATGACAATTGATTTGACAGTGAGTCCACTTATTCTTTGAGTGGAATAACCTAGGATAAATTTTATTCTAGGGGTTGATTGGAATCCATATACCACTTTATTCTGGCACACTTTATCTGGGTTTATCCGGGCTTTTCAAACGGCTTTAAAATTTTATCCGAGGTTATCTGGAGTTTATCCGGTATCCAAACGGGGGCTTAATGTTTGAGATGGGATGTCTTCTTATTCTTTGCTAAGGCTTTCTCCTAACTACTTTTGATTCATTGTTTTCCTCGATTGGAGTCATTTTTCTTCTTCAATCTCTTTTCTTAGATGACATTTGAATTGTCCAAATAATCTATATCAACATTGTCCTCACATGTAATGGAAACATTGTTGCAGTCGTCCTTATCACACGCTTGACCATCCATCTGTAATTTTAACATGCTTTTCACAATCTTGCAAAGTTCATCAGCATGTTTATGGAAAAATAAAGTGTTTCATCACTTTCGGATGCATCATTTGATATTTTATCAAACTTGGAGCATAGGGACCAATACAGATAGGTCAATTGCAACTTAGGATCCACCTCAATGTTATGCACATGCATGCCTTGCACAATTTCAGCTTGTTTTTCTTATTTATCTTTGAAGATATATTTGTTATCAATTTTCACGATATTCAATTTATTTTTAAAGACTTTAATAGTAAGACTATATAAAATGCCTCTCATCTTGAACAACCTTAACTGCAAGAGATGGTTTTGGAGCCCAATACAAGGGTTGTTTGTTTTGTTGGCACACATGCATCGTGGTTTGCACATTTAAATGTATATTTGCTATTATATGCTCTCGAGAGGTGGGAGTGACAATTGACCTGCCTCTGGAAGATCAAGCAGGTTTGGTGCATTTTAACCTCCCGAGATGATGAATTACCTGTGAACAATCTTGGGGTGTCGGCAAATATTATGACTCTCATTTTTAACACTTAGATATCAACCCTATTTTACTGAATCAAAACAACATTATAATTCTTACCAATTGGAAGATAGTGGGCTATTTGAATATGGGGAGAGGGCCGAGAGGCCTTCATTAAGGGGATCCATTTCTACCATTTTTATTCATCCCCATCCCCAACAATACTTTAGAAAGGAATAACACATGATTTGATAGACTTTTGGAAGTTTCAATTGGTGACGAGCACACTTCTCTCATTCAATATGATGATAACACCATTCTTTTTTGTGATGGAGGGGAAAACTTTTATACCTTGAAGTTCACCATGAAATGTTTTGAGTGGTTTCCATCCTTAAGGTAAAAATTGTCAAAAGAGGTTTCGTGATAATTAATATGTTTTAGTAGGTTTCCTTGCATATTTGGAGAATACATTGTCAAGAAATAAACTTTTCAATCTTCTCCTTGAAGCATGAAGAAAAATGTTCAGACATCGATATTCTAAATATATGACAGGAGACTATAGACATGGAAAGGTAAATGATTGTGCTTGGGAGGTCGCCTAGTCTTCACAAAGTGATTTTCTTAGGCCTCCCTTTATATTTCTTTTCAGTAATTATGAAGGATTTCTTTTGATCCAAAGACAAGGATAATGGGAGAGACCTTTTTTTTTTACTAAATGGGAGTAGTATATAAAAAAAAGATGGTGAGTTGAGTGCACATTCTCAACCTTCGCAACATGAATCAAGCTATCTTAGGAAGTAGATATAAAGATTTTTTTCTTGATCTAGCTTCTTTATGAAGGTTCTAATACATTAGTTTTGGAGCCCATTATAGGGGTTACTTATTTGGGTTCGATGAGAGGGGTAAATGTGACACACATGCCTTGTAGTTTATGCTTTTGAATATGTATTCATTATTATATGTTCTCAAGAGGTGGGGGTGATTGGTTGACCTGCCTCTAGAGACCATGCAGGTTTGGCACATTTCAGAACCTCCCAAGATGTTGTATTACCCGTGGACAATCTTGGGGTGCCGGTTAATATTTTGATTCTCATTTTAACACTTTCATATCAACCATCATTTACTGGAGCAAAACAACATTCTAATTCTTATCAATTGAATGACAGTAGGCTATTTCAACATGGGGAGAGGACTAAAAAGCCTTCATTAAGGGGATCCATTTCTACCATTTTTATTCATCTCCAATAACACTTTAGAAGGGAGTGAAATATGGCTCGATAGGCTTTTGAAAGTTTCAAGTGGTAACATGCACATTTCTCACATTCAATATGTTGATAATACCATTCTTCTTTGTGATGGAAGGGAAAACTTGCATTCCTTGAAGTTCATCATGATATAGATGGTTTTCGCCCTTTAGATAAAAATTGGCAAGAGAGGTTTGGTGATAATTAATATGTTTGACTAGGTTTCCTTGCATATTTGGAGGATAGGTTGTCAAAAAATAAACTTTTGAATCCTTTTCATATTAGAAGCTTGAAAAAACGTGTTTGGGCATCAAAAATCCAAACATTCAAAAAGAGATCAGAGATATGGAAAGGTAAACCATTGTGTTTGGGAGGTCACCCAGTTCTTCATAAAGATGTTTTATTAGGCCTCCCACTATATTTCTTTTCAATAATTAAGAATGGTTTCTTTTGATCCAAAGATGAAGGAAAAATGGGAGAGGCCCATTTTTTTACTAAATGGGAGTAATATATAAATGAAAGATTGTGTGTTGAGTGTGTGTTCTCAACCTTCACAATATGAATCGAGCTACCTTGGAAAGTAAATATGAAGATTTCTTCTTGATTTAGCTTCTTTTATGGACTCATGTCATTCATGAAAAGTGTTATGGAGGTTGTATTGCATTGGTTTTGGTGCCCATTACAAGGGTTATTTGTTGGGGTTTGATGAGAGGAATAAACATGGCACACATGCATTGTGCTTTGTACTTATTGAATATATATTCATTATTATATGCTCTCGAGAGGTGAGGGTAATGATTGACCTGCCTCTGGGAAATTGTGCAGGTTTGGCACATTTCAAAACTTGTCAATTAATATTCCGACTCTCATTTTAACACTTAACTATCAACCCTATTTCTGCACACTTTATGAAATGTGGGAAGTAGACACAGACTTGTGTTCCAGATCAGCCCCAAACACACCAAGATAACTGCCAGCTCGGTTATTCCCGCAAGTACATTCCCTCAAGTACATTGGTGATTTGGCACTCAAGGAATGGCACCATGTTTAAGGGTGTGAGGGTGTATGTAGAGAACATGTGGGAACTCACGGTGGCACTTATTCAGTATGGGGCTCGAGAGCTGGTAGAGGCGTGGGGCATGACCCTTGGGGGGGCAATTGAAGTCACAATGTAAGCTTGGTGCTCTTCTTGGGACGTTAGAAAGCGAGTCGATAGCCTATCTACTCCCTGACCATGCCTCTTGGTTTTCTTTGTTTTCTTTGTGTTTTGTATTGTAACATTTATTTTACTTTTTTTTTAATTCTGGATCTTTTCATCCTCATTCAGATCTGTACTAACTCTTTTCAATATGAAATCAGTTGGTAACAACAGTCTACCTTGCTTCAAAAAAAAATATCAATCGTATTTTATTCCATCAAAACAACATTCTAATTATTATCCTAATAAAATTTGGTGAAAAAATAGACTTAGCACCAACAATGGAGACATATATATGGATGAAAAACACATGTTAATTTGATAATTAAGTCATAGAAAAATACTCTGAAAACATTTAACATGCACCGTACTTATGAGGCCCCTTGGGGCATAGGATCATTTTATAATTGTTTACATGATACTATGTCTATGCCTATATTTAAGCCAACTAATCATCAAATTTAAGTATCATTTTCATACTCCTCATCTGCTCTATACCGCGCAGTTTAAATTCATTTGATTTCAAATTTCACAAAAAAAAAAAATCATATTTAAAAATGTAACACACTAAAATTTCACACAATTATTAGAAGACATTTTGGTGCCCTACCTTACAATCCTCTAGTTTCAAAATCATTAATTTTTTTATACCGAACATCAACATAATATATACATCACTATAATCCAACATGTATTCTCAAAATTTTGGATATACATCTATACATCAAGAAATAAATGAATCTAAACATCATCACTCTAGCATAAATTATATTACATGTTTGGAGAGACATTATTGAAATGGTAATAATGCAAACCTAGAAGATGATTCAATTTAGCCCCAGGAATGGATGGTGCTCAATTTTGGATCATAAAGGGCGCTATTACACTCAGTTTTTTTATAGTTTTATATACCTCGTTAAAAATCTAGTAAAACACATACATCGTTAAAAGATACATAAACCTCGTTAAAAAAAATACACTTCCTAAATATGTTCATTTAATTTGAAATGGAATGATATATACTTTTTGTTAAAATATATACCTCATTAGATAATATTTGTTTCTTTTTAAAAAGATATAAATATGTGTGGTCCGAGTTTTAGATTTTATAAAAATGATTGAGTCTATCATTTTGCTTTTTAAAATGCCTCAAAGGAAACATGGTCTTACAGAGGTGGAGCTTTCTTATGGATGCAGTATGGTATCCAAATATGGTCTATGATTGACTTGGATTTTGAGTTTTTATTTATTTTTTTATTTAAGGGTTTATTATTTTTAGGTCCCTGTAAACTATATGATTTAGTGATCGATCCATCACTTCTTCATATTTTGATTTAAGTTCCTAGATTTAAAGGGTATGTTTCTTATTAGTCCCTTGGAGGAACCTATCCTAAATTATTTGGTTTTCTTTTTAATCCCTGAGAGGGACTAAAAGAACATATCCTTTAAATCTATGGACTTAAACCAAAATATAAAGAAGTGAGAGATCGATCACTAAATCATATAGTTTATGGGGACTTAAAAATAAAAAAACTCTTGATTTTAAATGATAGGCACCAGCCTTAATTTTATTCAAAGAAAGATAATGCCCAAGGGAAAACATATTACAACAAACCTAAATCGAGAGGCTTCTTGTAGAAGAGAGATCTACTACTCTACCTCCGATTCATACCCCATAAACCATATAATACTCTATCTACTCGATACAAAGTTTTCCCCTAACCACGCTAACCTTCTTCGCCCTCGCACACCCCGTGACCCAATCTTTTATATGATGTACCACCGTTTCCCATATATTCTCCTCATAGACTCTCGTTCCCTGGAAAAGAAGGTGGTTGCGTGATAACCACAAAGCCCACACCACCGCAGGTACCAGGATTTGTGAGACTCTAGCCGAAGCGCTCTTGTCACCACGGGAGCAAGGGCGCTTGGATTTTGAGATTAAATGAGAAGAAACAAATGAAATATTGTCAAATACAATAATGGAGACTCAAAGGTCTTATATAGAGATACAAGAGATATAAAATCTTATGAATAGAAAAAGACTAAGAAAACCTAGGAAAAAATTCAACTTGAGGACGCTACCCCGAAACCCCGTGGGCCTAATCGTCGATTCCCAAGCCTTCAGGAATAGGCCAGTTTCGTTATAATAACTTTAATAAAATGCAATTTCTCTAATCTCAAAAACATGTGAAAGTGCAACATATATGTGGTGTAGTGTGGTGTGGTGAGACATAGAGTTAACAAAGAACAAGCTATTTTTTTAAAGAATGATCAATATTGATAACATTTGGCAGCTATCACGAGACTTCATTTGTGGATCTCACTCTTCTTCTGATGTAAAAGCTAACTTTGAACAACAAATGAGTAGCTTACGGAAAGTGATTGAATGTCTAGCTAACCAGAAACCCTCAGCTATATCCTTGAATGATTACTTTACTTTTAAGGGGAGGGGAGGAGTTTGGATCCAGTCAAGATTGACTTCAAACAGTCTGGTCATTATCGAACTATACAGTCTATGAATCGAACTGCACAACCAATTATTGAATAGATATGTCACTCTCTTATTAGATCCAGTCAATCCTAGGTTTGGTCAATACCATTAATACTCAATAAGAGAGTGACACCAAAACCAGTTTTGACTACATCTAGACTCAAAAGGAGATGGTCCATCAGTATAAGCTTTAAATTCCCTCGCTAACAGATGCTAATTATCACCATTACACTTGTCAATCAAGTTTAGTATCCTTGTTTCTCAATTTGCAATCGCTAACAGACGCTAATTATCTTGTTGTCAGTTAAATTTTTTTCTCATCTTCTGTATTTCTTATAGGAGATCCCTCATCTCCATTTTATTTAAATGGTGGCATTACTTGATATGAATCTCCAATCTCATTTCACCAAAAATATAAAAAAATACAGGCTAACAGTAAATAAACAGCTCCGTTATGCTAGTCAATTTGAGGTGCTCCAACCACAAAGAATTAACTAGTAAGTCAATCAATATACTATATGATCGATGATAAACAATACATTGAGTTCAAATACATAGACGACATAAGGCCAAAGCGTGTGGCAAAAGATCAGTCAGTGCAATCAAGAAAATATGCACTTTGCTGATGCTACCTATAAATTGTAATAATTCAATAAAACAGCAGCTTCTCGCTGAAAAAAGTAAACGCTTCCGCTACTGCCATCGTCTCTGAGACCTAGCTGACAGACCTGCTGTTTGTACAGCTGTGACTCTTCTCGAACCTGAATGTTTGGAGAGCAATTCAGATTAACTAACATAAGATACAGAAATCCAACCATTTTTTTTTTTAAGATAAAAGAGGAAGAGAAGGGCATGTACTTGATGAAGTCTTTGAAGAATCCTTCAAAGATCGAGCAGAGGTCGGCGGAGGCAGTGGAGAACTCTTCACAGGGGGTCTTGGAATTCGTGACTGGACTTTGGACCTGCAATATTAACTCATGATAAGTCATAGGTTCAGTTAATGATCTAAACAAACTGATTGTGACAAACAGTATGTGTAAGACCATTATACGTAGCAACAAGAGCAATTCAAAATCTAGTACAGAAATTCCAACCATTTTTTTAAAAAAAATTCACCCACTGAAAAATCATCATTGATTGATGGTAGTTCATAATGTTAATAGATAACATAAAATGAGTGAAAGAAATAATAATACTATGATAACATAAAATGAGTGAAAGAAATAATAATACTATGATTAATTTAAAAAGCTACTCACGTCTTGTCATTGTTCTCAGTTGCTTTTCCATTTTCAGGGAAAAGAGTGAACTCAACGACGCTGCTTATGGAGCCATCAGTTTCTGTGCCCATGGAAAGACCGCTATCAGAAATATCACTTAATCTCTCCTCTAAATCTGCATCGCCAAATCCAAGGAGCTCAACATCTCCACAAACATTCTGACCTATGTCCTCTTCAGAGAGCTGTTGCTGACACAATACTTCCTTTTGATGCCTTGTATCATCCACCGATTGCTGAGAGCCAGACTCAGAATGCTTATCACTGTTGGAAGAATTATCGCGATCAGAAGCTAATTTGGCATTAAGACCGTTGTTGTCCCACTTGACAATCTCCGGCCATGTTGAAAAGGGCTGCCTGGAGGCCTCCCAGGAGACGAAGATGCATGCCTTGAGTTGGATCCACGCTTCTCACCATTTGCACTCGGGGATAGTGTTTTAAGATCTTTGAGCAGATGCAACCGTTCTATCTCTTCTTCTTTCCTTGCAATTGTGTCCTTCAGGGATGCTACCTTCAGATTAACATTGTAGAGATAGTTAATTAAAGTACAGGCAAACATGTGGAAATATTTGGCTCACATTTTATATCAATCAACCTTCCAATAAGGATCCGACGGGTGATCATTTCTGTGCAAGATTAAACAACAACTTGAAAGTTCTTACTACTTTCCAGTAGGCTCCTTTCTGATACAATCATCATATTCATGTATAGATTTCAACCTCAGTTCAATAGAATCACTCTTTCCATGCATCTCATTGTAGAACTCATACATCAAAAAGAGATCAAATGCTCTTCGAATTTGAATGATAATACTTATTACTTAATAACATTTTATTCTTTCTCAGAAGCAATATATCCATGGAACAGAGAACAAACAGAAAAGAGTGAACAGAAAAACAAAACAAACCTGTTCTATCAACTCTCTAACATCCTTGCCCTCTTTGTTGCTTCGTGCAGCACCTAGTTCAACTCCAGAGACCCGTTCAGCAAATTTCAGGGTACTTATGGTCTCAGAATATGACTCCACATCTGGATTGAGTTGTACAAACATAAGTGTCTTTGCTTGACCACCTGCATCATGGTATGACAAATAAAGTAAGATGAAAATGCACGCCGATAAGATGAATGCCATGCAACAATTGGGTTAGCAAACATGGTGAAAACATGGAGAAACAACCTGAAATTGTACAAGGAGAAAATGATGAAATATATACCTAAAGAACTTTGTAGGATTTGAGTCAATTTGCTATTTCGATATGGTACATGGGAGCTCTTCTGTGCTAAAGCAAAAATGACATCCCCAAGGGCAGAGAGCGATTTGTTAATGTGCTGTGCTTCCTTAAGCCTTTCCCCTGTTGCTTCAGAACGATCCACTCTTTCACTTCCAGCAAGATCTACCAAATTAAGGCAACCACGCAAAGCAGCACCACTCTCCAAATCCACGCCCCGAACATGAACAGTGAGAACACTACAAGACACGATGACAGCAATTCATTAACTAGATAGAGAGGAGCCAAAGATTAAAGAACAAGAAAATACCTATGAGATCTGCTACTTCTTTCATTAAGGGCAGTGGCACCTACAGCCCTGTTCATTTGTCCAATCTGCATCAGATCCAGGACATCCGAAGTTGATTGGACAGGGTAAATACTAGCATCAGGGACCGCAAGTCCATTGGGTTGAGATGTAGCCCAAATCCCAAGTGTGTGGAAGTCAAAGTAAACAATCATGTACAAAATAGAAATTATTATCTAGATGGAATGTATAAAAATGCAATGATAAAATTAGCAGAAAGTAAAATGTGATGAATTATTTAACATGTTTTAATGCCTGGAAAGCTCTGCAAAAGGGACCATCTGCACCCTCAGATCTCCCACCGAATCAAATCTTGGATTTCTTCCCTATCAGTTATCAACACTCAACCCATGGTCCATCCCAACAAATTCTCCTCATTTAGATATATTCACTCCAGTCAAGAAACGCCTAGGAAATCCAAGGTCAACAATATATATCTGACAATACTAATAAGCAATAAAAGGAAGCATCCTAGGAGGAACAAAAGATTGAGGGATTCCACGAGGGGAAGGGGGCACTATAAGATGTGTTTTGGTTGGCGTTACAACTTTTACCCCAAGCAAAAATATATTCATTATATGAGTTTTAAAAACAAAGGTTCTCTACAATTTGAAGAAAGACTTTCCACATGACATATTTTCCAATCTAAAAAAGAAAGCACCGAAATATACGAAACTTTTTAGATGAAAACTATTTTATTTTTTAAGCTTTTCCATGCAACATTCACTCACAATTAGAAGCATTTTTACAGGAATAAAATAAACATCCAAGGATATCTCCGTTGGGACCTGTCAGTTTTTAGCAGATCACGCACTTGTTCATTGTATATTTCAACCATTTGAACGGTTATTTCATATGTAAAACTGTTCTTCCTCTTTTGAGAAATATCAAAAAGATCGTTCAATGCCCTGTAGTTCACCCCCCAGTCTTTTTTTGACGATGCATTTGGCCCAGTCTGTGCATAAAACAATCAAAAGAATAAGATAAGAGTAGAGATGTTAACAGATCCTTACTAGAATCTAATATTAAAAAATCACATGATATTTATGACTTTAAATTATAACTTATTTGAAGCATCACGCATATAAACACAAGGGATTACCATCGTGTAGGTTTTTCCAGATCCAGTTTGGCCATAGGCAAAGATGCATACATTGAAGCCATCAAGAACAGACCGTATCAATGGTTGGGTATCATGAAACACCTCCTCTGTAAGCATTCCACCAAATATGATTAGAAAGTACTGCATGTCTCACACGATCATGTAACTAAACGAAAGATTTATAAAAAAAGAGTAGATAAATTGGAAACCTTGAGAAGCAGATGAAGCAAAGACTTTGTTGAACTTGAACATTCGATGGTTATCTTTTCCTTGTTTGGAAGGATTTATCACGAGCAACTCTCCATTCTCACCAATGTAATCAATAGTTGTCTGTTTTGCAATCTGGCTAGCAAGAAATGGCCTTACCCGACAATACACCCTAATGTTACCTGGAAAAAGAGGCGGCATTCATTGGCAAAGAACACAAGTATTATTTCGCATTTTAGAGATCCCTTGTCTCCTTTTGTATGAGGAGCATATGATCATTCCTTTAGCATATATCCCAAATCCTTTTTTTCACAAAAAGGTATAATATATTTCATGTTGTACTATGAAATCACCTTTTAGTTCTTGAACCTCGTTAAAGAGCTTTCGATTTTCTGCAAGAACAGCATGATAATTTGCAGCAGCATCTGCTAATTCTTTAAGTTTTACTCCTGTGCAAAGCAAGTGAAATGAAACTAACATATAAAATTTGTATCCCCACTAAATACAGATATTCAAAGGTAAACTACCAAGACCCTTCTTACCTAACATTGTGAATTCTTCTGACCAATTTTGTTGTGCCTTGGCAACATCCGTCTTGACTGACTTAGAAGCCTTTCTCAAGTCCTGAATGGTTCTAACTTTAAGATGCTTTAACTAGGATATTATAAGGAAAAATAATCTTGGCATGAATCAGGTAAGAGCATATACCCTCAGAGATTCAAGCTGAAAATTTACAAAATTTTTGTAGATGTCCTCCTTCTCATTCCATTTTTGAACTTTGGATTTTGAAAATTCTTCAAGTTCTTCTGACCTTTTCCTCGACTCTGATAGAAGATTCTCAAGTTCTTTTATCCTATCTTCCAAACTCATTCTCTCTTCTTTAGATTCTGTTTCCAATTGTAGGCACTTTTGCTCATATGATTTGTTTGTTGTCTCTATTTGTTGTTTCAATCCTGTGATAGTAATGTCATTATTTTCCTTTTCCTTCAACAGCCTAACTATATCCTCATCTCCGAGTTTCTTCTTTTCTTCCATTATGGTCTTTTCACTCTGAAACAAGGAGCCACACAAAATCAGGTAAAAACTGAAATCACACTAAATAGATGATAACATTATAATTCATAACACAGTAAAGCAACATATTTATGCCAAATTTCCATATAAGTTCTCATCATGATAGGACGAGGGTTATACCCCTGCAATGTCAGCCAAAAACAACACTGAAATTTGTAGAAACACCATTTGTGTTTAACAATTATACAAGGAAGAACATGAAGTTACGATTATTTAACAGGTGACCCTCAAGTGTCAATTAGTTTGAAGAAAGCAAACACTACACCCGAAGTTTTAAATTGAACATAATACAAAAAAAAAACCACAACAAGATTGTCTTTTGTATCAGGATTACACTTTTTTCAACAGATGCATTTAAGATAGACCATGGCAATGTGATACTCTTTCGGTATATAATATTATAATTTATCACAAACATTAGATGACATATTGCAAACCAGGTAACTGTTAAACTATATGACATTCCAGTAAATACACAATTACCAAATATCATATTAAATGTAAAATTGTGAACAATAAAACTGAAAATTTACTGGCATATATTGATCTCAACAATTTGGATGGACTAACTATGACACTTGTTCAATTAGAAGGATGCTATATATTTCAATCATGCATCTTGATAAACCAAATTGAAGTTAAGACAAGGGGATGAAAAAATGAACGGAAAAAAGTTGTGAGGATACAAAACATAAACAAATTGACATATATTGATGAATATCTAAGCCAAGAATCTATATGATTGAAGCAACTAAGCTGCTGGCATTAGTATCACAGAGTTAGTGACTCTGCACCTCGAAAATATATATTTACACTCTCAAATAAAAAAGCATAAAATACCAACCAAAAAAATGTGTAAGATTGACAATTAATGTGCAACGTCCTAGGTGTTGACTACTAACAAGACGCACATTACATAATGAATATATGCAGAAATTCTGAGCCCTAACTATGCTTATTTCTTCATTTGCAAGATTCCATGAGATGGAAGTTATTCTTCACAGACCTAGTTCTCAAGGAATTGGGAGAGGAAATATAATAAATTGTTCACCACACTAAAATATAAACCAAAAACTGAAGACAAATGAACAAAAGAAGATGAGTAGATGACAAAACACTAACAAAGCCTTGATTATACTATGTAAGGAATAACATAAATTTGAAGGGTAAATCGCTGAAAATATACTATGTAATTCATTGAAAAAAATGGTCAAAATAAAGTACCTTTATCCTCTTGATTTGGCTCATTACTATCTGTACAAAAACAAGAAGTTACAAACTTTTGAACAAAATATCATGTGTGTGGATAAATGTTTGAATTTGCAAATGACACAAAGAAAGAAACAGAGCCCATCAAAACCTGGGTTTCTTCGTTTGTCCCAGTTGCAAGTGTTTCCAATACTCTGATTCTAGATTGAT
The DNA here is from genome assembly GCA_030737845.1 of Acorus calamus. NCBI lineage: Eukaryota > Viridiplantae > Streptophyta > Magnoliopsida > Acorales > Acoraceae > Acorus > Acorus calamus. The sequence continues at coordinate 28,459,425 of CM060872.1, forward strand.
ATTTTTCTTCACGTGCCTTGATTATATTACTTTGCTGTAAATATAAAATATCAAGCAAATGACAGCTTCATAAGATCAAAGTATTATAGAAACAATAAATGCCAAAAGGATCTTACATTTCTAATATGCTCTGCTTGGGTTGATATCCGTCGCTCAATCTCTTGAACAACTTTCCTCAATAGACAAGCTACGCGCTGAACAAGTGAAAGAATATGGAACTTAAGTCAGAAAATAGAAATGTAGCGAACAATTATTTAGTTTGTGCATCTGAAATTCTGATGAAAATACATGTTACACTATCTAACATACATGAGGTATTTCTCCATTCTTCCTGTCAATGCTTTCATCTAGGATCCCATTCACAACACTCAGCAATGACTGAGTTGGAGCATTCTGCTAAAAATGATACATATGACATAAGAAGAACATTCAATAAAACGCAAAAATAAAGGTGAAGGCCTACCATTTTACTTTTTAAAAAAAAAATGATACATATGACATAAGAAGAACATTCAATAGAACGCAAAAAAAAAGAGACCCAAATGAACTTCTATTGGTAAACAAAATCCAGGACTTACATCTAAACTAGTAGATTTCATCATTTCTGAAAGCTTAGCTGCTGGAAGATCCGAGTAACGTCCTTGCTTCAATTGGAAAACTTCATGGAACTTATGCCCGACATGGTGTAATAAGGCGGTGGATGGCTCTACAATAAGCAAAACAAAAACCAGTCATCTATCATCAATCATAATGTGAAAGCAATGATCTAAGAATATGTACTTACAGGAAAAATAATTTCATGCACATTGAACAATTTAAATTTCTACAAATTAATTTCATTCACTGCCATATTCCAACTAATAAAAACTTACATGTTCATTCAAGTTAATAAAAAGAACGTCACGGTTTATTATATTGTGTATGATCTTATAGAAATTCAATATAAATTTTGAGTCATTTTCAAGACTATTTAGAGTTTCCATTTTTTTGAGGGTAGACAACTGCCTCCTCGATTATATTATTTTTTAATAAGTAATTAGTCTGAAATGGGGTGAGAAAAGAGAGCAAAACAACAAAAAACAAACAAGACAAACATGTCTCGCCCCTAGAGCTTTTCATGTTTATCAGCACAAACTTTTTGTTGTGTCACATCTTAGAAATCTTTTAACCAAGAGTCTATGAAAAAAAAATGAAACAGACCATTTCAATAATCCATGGCTGCATTCGTGTATATAAGTTTAATTTCATGCTCAGCAAGCTACTAGTGCGATATAAAAGATCATATAGTGTTGAAGGCTATGCCTGAAAGATAAAATATTTGGGCCATCAAATTACCATTCTACATATGTCAACTGCTTCCATACCTGACATTACCGGACTCCGTAAGACAGAGTGGAACTTAGAGTCCTTAAAATTCTTCTTCTCCTCTCCTGGCATCATGGTATCTTGCCCGCTCGTGGAGGCATGCTCCCCACTAAAACCATTCATCCCCTGCCCAACCTCGGCTTCTGGAAACTTCCACCTCCTCCTAGGCAGTGAATCATGTTCCCTTGTATCTGAACCAGAGTAATCCTTCAGAGCAAGAAGGGACTCCACCACTAGACTCATGGATCCCTATATTCAAAAATTCCATGTACAAAAAATATATTAAAAAATCACTCAGAGAAATCAATAAAAAATGCTAATTTCCACTCGTTATAAAAATGGAGCCACTAAATACAGGCATTAAAAAAATGGAAAATTATCCATTGCATATAAATACAATATAAAAGAATAGCAGACAAGAAATAAAACCCATACATAACCTATATACCTGCTCCAGGTCTGAAACTTCGAACACAGGCAACCCAATTTCCTGCAAGGCTGACAAAAATCCATGGATACTTCTGGGACCATTATGAATCTGCAATATGAAACAAACAACACTATCAGCAAAGTTAATAAATTAGCTGTCTTTATAAAACCGGTGCAACTTCCATAATAACCCACATTTTCGGGGCTCAGCTTGTTCAAAATGCAACATAACACAGATCCATCAATCAGTTTCTCTCTCAGCTCTTCTTCTGAAGCCTCAGACGAAAGATTCAATTGTGGTAACAAACTATTTAACCACACCGCCAACTCTGATCGGCGTTTTGCTATACATAACAAACAAATATCATAATCAGACAACAAATATTCCACTATCTTCAAAGACAGAGAGACAGAGAGAGGAAAGAGAGCATGTATAAAAATGACAGCTTTTCTACCCTCAATCGCCTCGAAATACATAATCCCCACTGCTCCGTGACCCGTTCAACACCAATTCCCACACACAGCGGCCGAAAGTATCATCAGAAGTCGTCACCACACCTCAGAATTAGATTCAGAGATGAAAAAAGGCATCTTTTGTTACAATGTAGCACCCTAAAAACAATAAATCGCTCAAAAACTCAAAATCGAACGGTGAAAAATGCAGATCTGCAAATGCCCTAGAAATGTTTTTTAAAAAATCCGTCTTTAAGCAAAAACTCGCAAGATCTGCTCTCTAATCAACTTATAAGCTCAAACCAGCACAAAATCGACCTAAAAATCACAAACAAAAAACATCAATTGAAGTTCGAGAGACAAAGAATCGAACTGTTGCCCACGATCGACGACGACGATACCTCCTAAATTTATTTCTGTTCTTCCTCGATTTGGACCTTCGATTGTTCCCAATTAAGAGAGAGACCTTCGAAGGTCCAAAGCTTTCCAAATTAAGGAGCAGAAACGCCGATTTGATTGGCCCTCTCTCTCTCTCTCGTTTTGGTTTTGTGTGTCTTTTCGAAAAAAAAAAAATAAAGATTTGAAAAAAAAACCTAAAAGTCCGTATCGGAGGCAATTTATAGTCTGTGGAAGCAAATGCAGAGAGGACACCAAGGGCAAATTTTTTATTTTTTTGTGTTTGAAATTGAACGGCGATTATTTCGCAACTGCCAACAGATTAACTCCAAGAAAAGACATGGTCTTTAAAAATTGGGTCGGAAGTAGATCAAAATTACAAACATTGGAAAATGTATTGCATAATGAGATAAATGTGGTCCATAAGAGCATCTCTAATAGATATGTTAACTTAGAAAACATGTAAAAATGTGGGCATAATGTAAAAAAGGTCATATTTTTAGAAAACTATAAAAATGGTGCCTGGAAGTGTTAAGGGTATGTTAAATGTGGGCACCTGTCATTTAAGGGAAGTATTAAAAAAATATATATATTCAAAAAAAAATGCATGCATTAAAGATGTAGTAAATGAATGTCTTTAGTGATAAAGTGTTGACCCTCTAACATCTTAGTTAAAAACATTGAAGATGATGCCTAAATATAACAGTTCCCCGTGTTAATGATTATAATAGTTCGATTCGAATTTAATCATGAAAATGAATATCAAGTTTCCAAGTAGTTAATATTTAAATTCATTTTTTTATTAAACAAATAATATTTATATTTGAAGAATGACCATGTGAATGGGGGATGATTGAGCCTCTTAATATTTGTTTCTTCTTCCTGTTTTTTCTTTTGTTATGAGATGTACTCCTTTTAACTTAATGCAAAGAAATAACATGTCTACCATTTTATTTTTCAAAAAAAAAAAATGATCATGTGATTAGAAGGGTGATGGAACAATTGAAAAAAATTTAGAATTACAGTTGGTCATACAAAATAATTAATCTTAGTAGTGTGAACTTAATAATAAATCAAATTCCAATATGTTCCAGTGGATACCTTAATATTTATATTCAATGAATCTATATTAATATTTGATTTTTGAGATATAGATTTACAGTAGATGGGGATATTTTTGGGATAATTGACAAATTTATTTGGCATAATGGGTTTATCACTTTAAAAAATAATTTAATAAAACAAATGTGAAAGATATCTTAGTTTTTGTGGAAAGAAATAATAACTAGTTCTTACATTTTTGACACGTGTTACGAACACATGATATTGTGCTGAACTTTGACGACTCTATTTTCTCATAGATATGGATCCAACGCAGGTTGTGCTATGGGTTGCAAGAAGGATCATATAGGTTTGCAACCTAGTAAATTATTTGAGAGATTATAGACGCATCAGTTGACCTGATCAAAAGCACATGGCTAAACAAAGGGGTCACACACTACCTCAAGTGAGCAACAGGTAATTAGAAGAGAGAATGTCATGTGATGACCTGTCATTAGCTTTCACAACTCATATATGACACATTCTTATAGAATAAGTTACAGAAGACTTAACCACTTTTTGACCGTTAAGAAGAATGTTCTACAATGATTCCAAACTTGAGCGTCAAAAACTTTTTGACAGGCATCGCACTTATATCCATTTTAGGTACTTTTGATTTCTATGACAGACATCGGATCATAAGATTACACATCACTTCCCTTGTTACGGAGTTTTACAGGCTCCACATTCTAAAAACTAAGGAACAATTTGGTGTTCCTGGTTATGATGAATTTTTCAATCCTCAAAATCCAATTTTGATAGATTTTGTTAAAAGACGAAACGGAAAATGTCATTTGTCTAGAACACTCATAAATGGTCACACAATAAAAATATTTCAAATGTAATATATATGAATGCTTCAGCATTAAGAGAATGTACAAGGTTACTAATCTTTTCATATATGTGAGCATTGATGATACATTCAATCCATTTTGCAGTCTCGTTTATAACTCAAACGGTCATATAATTGCCTATATACTACTTTATGTATATTGCATTATTACAATATATAAAAATTATTATTTTAACTTTTTCAAAGAAAAAATATGTTATATTATCTCAATGTAAACTTTATTCTTTTATAATAGTATGTAATTCAATGAGCGAGTGCATATCTTTTTAAAAAAATAAAAAATTGGATGAATACTCGGACAGGGCTGCATAAAAGGTTGGGCATATCATTTCCCATATAAAATATCAAGAGAAGAGGTTTGATCCACTATTTACTTAATGGTGTGGTGTGAAATCAAATCGGATCATTATGACAATATGCACCTTTTTACACCCAAACAATGTACATTAATAAGTTATTAACTGATCAGACAGATAAGCTGAGTGTCATAAATGAAACAGCATTGAAATATTAAAAAAAGTTAGTGCAACAACTTTACCCACAACTTCATTTGCAACCTCCCAAAAGTCTCACGCATTGTCAATAAGAATAAGATATTTTTTATTAATAAAATACACATTTAATAATTTAATAAAAATATGTGTGTCATTATTATATGTAGTCTCATATTTAAAATATAATAAAATAAAAATGTTAGACTTAATTATTTTTATCAACGAAAACTCAGATCACACATATTTTTATTTTTTTTAATATTAAGCATGATCTAATGAAGTATATGCTTTAATAAAAGTATATTTCGATCCATTTCAAGTTTAATGAATTTATTTTTAGTAAGTGTAAGAAAAAAATTAATGAGGTATATACATCACCTAACAAAATATATATTTCACCGATAAAATTAATTAGGTATATAAGACTATATTTTAAACTATAAAAAAGGAATTGAATGTAACAACACCATAATAAAAGCACGTAAAAACCTGAAAACGGTAGTGTAAGTAACGTAAGTCTAACGAAATTTAATGGTTGGCATCTCCCCTAACAAGGACGGGATCGACCTTCGGGCTTTCCTATTTCCACACGGTTAAGGCTATCCACCTTTGATAGATTTACCCAAAAATTTTAAAAGTTTCCTAAAAAAAAGTCTAACGAAATTTAATGGAATCGATGAACTGACATAAAATCCAACCAATCTTGATTGTTCTTTCTGGATTGGACGGAGTGGATTGAGCTAGAGCTGAAAGTTCAATCGGATGGTATGCTTGGTAAATAACCTGGGAAGTGAAGTCAATCAGGGGACTTGATTCAAAGGCTTCGTCGGCACGTCATTTTGACGGAGTCTTCAATGCGACAAAAGAATCGGAGCTTTTGTTTTTTATTTTTTTATAACCCTTTCAAATGAATTTCCCGCTTATTTGGAACTTCAACACGTGCGTATAACGGGATTTGTTTTGTTCAATTACTATTGTGCCCCTATTTGTTTCAACAATCAACAAACATACTATATACCAACATAAATAAAAAAAGTGCAACCGATGGCATCTCTAATCTCATACCCAAACATTTACTCAAACTTAAATTTGAAAAAAAATCATTCCAATCCTTTACCTGTACTCATACCAAATCAAATTTTTACTCAAATTTTTACCCCAATCAAGAAAGACTCAAATCTTTACCCAAATTTTTAACATCTTTTTTTATCTTTATCTCCACATTTTCATCCAATGTGACATTTTTTCCCTTCAACTCTACCTTTAATTTATGCGTTTTTTTATTTTTAAGTCCCCATAAATCATAATATTTAGTGATTGATCCATCACCTATTTGTATTTTGGTTTTAGTCCCCAGATTTAAAGTATTATGTTTATTTTTAGTCCCTCCCAGGAACTGAAAAGAAAATCAAATAATTTAGGAATAGGTCCAGTGGCGGAGCCATGATTTTTACAAAGGGAGGCATAATATGACTTATATAAATATTTTTAAAAATTATATCATTATATTTTTTTAATTTCAATAGCATAGATTAATAATATGTTTAAAATAAAATAAAGACATTCATATAAAACATATCACTGAATAATTATAAAAAAAATGATTATAATATTTGAAAATGATATGTTGTATTTAATATTAATAATTTACAAAAAATAATATTTGTCAACATAAATCTAATAAACAATACATACATTTAAATTTGACCTCAACGAGGTTTCGTATTGTGAAAATGTTAAATGATTTGATTATTTTATATATTTACACAAATATTTTAAACTTTAAATAAATTAGTACCAATGACAATAAGGTAAAAGGAAAAAATTATATCCCTTTGAAGTGTTGATGGAGGAGATGAGAGGATTACAGATTGTAGATTCCCGATTGTTAGACAGTTAGTGAAACAAAAAGTAAAAATTATAATTTTTTTATAGATAATGATTGATATCAAGAACAGTTGAAATACAAAAAATAGAAAAAATAGATATTAAAAAATTTACTTTTTTAAGATGGGTGCCTAGGTGGAGACACCGAGGAAGGGATCCATCCCTTCATGGCTGTTTGTGTGATATGGATAGAAGAGGCTTGATGATAAATAAAAAAAGAGTAAAAAATGACTTCTGTTTTATGTGGATGGGAGAGTTAACTAAAAGAAGATGTGATGGCACACCATACGCGTGAATGGTCCAGATGGAAAATGGATGGTTGTTTCATTTTTTTATTTATTTGTTTATTTTTTTTATTTGTGAGCTACTGTTGTTTAAGGAATTTCATATGTAGGCGGTCTATGATATATGAGCCCTAATTAAAATCAATCTACCACAAAAAATTAAAAGACCTAACAAAAATTACAACTATATAGAAATAAATAAAAAAATTCCAAGGGGGTCACATGCCCCCCGGTCCTATAGTGGCTTTGCCACTGGATAGGTCTCTCCTAGGGACTAAAAAGGAATACATCTTTTAAATCTGGGGACTAAAAATAAAATACGAAGAAGTGAGTGATCGACCATTAATTCATATAGTTTATGGGGACTTAAAAATAAAAAAACCATTAATTTAATTATATTAGATGTTTTTCCACCCTCCAAAATATTCAACATTACTTTTACCTTTTTAAAAAACACTAGATGATAATAATTTTTAAATTTAAATATTTTGAAGGAAAGAAAAACTGAGTAGTAAAAATGTTTAGGGAAAAGACTTTTAAAATTTTTATAGGAAATAATTAGAAGAAGATGTGAAATTTTTAAAAGATTTGAATAAACACAAAGTGATGGTTGGAGACATATCATATCAAATCATGATTTTACTCAAATTTTAAGTAAAATATGGGTATAGGTTTGAGTAAGGATTGGAGATGGCCTTGCACTCCCACCATTTTACATAATTCAGAGACTCTATGGAGCTGTCACAGAGACTCTCTGTGTAACACCCGTGGATAGCCGACACCTGTATTTGCAAATCATGTGAGATCACGTGCGTGACTAACCAAAATTGAAACAGAAATTGACATCGTTAGTATCCTTTTCATTCAATTTTCACCACGTGAGATCACATGATCTCACTCTCACTTATAGATCATCTCCCCTGTCTTCCCCATAAAGGCCTCCCATCGTCAACCCATCTCCCTCATCTAATTCCCTGCCGCACCCTTGTCGATCCCCTGTTGTCCTACAACCGCCCCATGAGTTTCACTTCTTGTTACAATTCTCTTTTTTATATATAATTTGAAAGTAGTTATGTTTGGATTGTTTGACATGGATTTGAATGGTTTTGATTTTGTTATTTGAATGGTTTGTTTCATATATGATTTAAATGAATTTGATTTTGTTATTTGAATGGGTTTGTTTTAGATATGAGTTTGAGTGGATTTGATTTTGTTATTTGAATGGGTTAGTTTCATATATAGGTTTAAGTGGATTTAATTTCTAAAATTTCACTGGTGATGATGAGTTCTACCTTTTACTTAACACAATAATGAAATTAAGCTCCAAGTTTCTAGCAACTCAAAAAAAATTTAGTCTCAGACTAACTAGTACAAACTCTACTACAGTGGGGAAGTGATACAATGGATTGTATATATTCAAAATGGAATATACTGCTTCTATGGGAAATTTTTAAGGGAAATATGCATATATGCATAAATTTTTGAAACCATGAGAAGTTGCTTGTGATCCATACATATTTAGTCATCTTGTATTACTTTTTGAAATATTTCATTCCATCTTCATCACGTAGGTTTTTTTTTTTCTAACAGCACCATCTTCTTTCTTCATGTTTTAATCCCACTATTCCAAGTCAAATTAAAAGCATTATGCTCTATCACTTGCAATCAAAGACTTCATTTTCACTTTTAAAGCTTCCAAGCAACTATGTCAGAAAGTGTAAGTGTTTACCTTTTGTATACTAAGTGTTTGGTATATTCCAAGCAATTATGTCCCCAGTGGCTTTGCCATGTTGGTAGGGACACCCCCACTCCGTGGGGATAATCCAAATTCAACCCTCGTCTCTAGCAAGGTGAACCCAATTTTCCAACCTTGTTGGGCTAGTTTATCATGGGCTTTGACCCAGGTTGTTCTCCAAGCCCTATTAGGTTAGTTTACTATGAGCTTTAAACTACTAGTTGTTATTGGGTCCATGTTGACCTGTCTGCTCTGCGTCACCCTGTCCAGACCTATGTACAAAAAAAAAGTGTTTGATGGAGAGTATGAATAAATTTTCTTAGCTAATTTTCTTAGCTAAATGTAGAGCCACTTCATGCGCATATTCGGCCACATGAATATCATAGTAAAAAAGGCGAATGTCCGATTTATACTTCTCGTGAAGAACATAGTAAACGTTGAAGATTTTATTGTCATCCCTTTAATAGGATAAGTTAATTGAATTCAATGATTTTCAGTGTTTCATTACTAATGAGTGAGATCTAATAAACATTTTGTTTGTCATTTTTATCAATGTAGATTCCTCAAGACTATTGATTTTTTGAATGAATCGATAACGTTGATGATCCAATTGTTGAATTGAAGTTTGAACTAGAAAACCATGAAGAGACCATGAAAATGTATATGAAGGTGAAGAACAATAGGTGATAGTGATTATGTGGTGCTTAATTGGTCCTTTGTTTATTCAATGTATCAAAGCAATGTACCAATGCATCTTCAATGATGTTTATGTTGTTGTTGGATGTTCAATTAGCTATGTTTAACAAGAAGTGAAACTCATGGGGCGGCTGTAGGATCACAGGGGATCGGCGAGGGTGCGGCAGGGTTTTAGATGAGGGAGATGGATTGACGATGGGAGGCCTTTTAGGGACAGACGAGGGAGATGATCTATGAGTGAGATCACGTGATTTCACGTGGTGAAAATTGAATGAAAAGGATACTAATGACGTCAATTTTTGTTTCAATTTTGGCTAGTCACGCATGTGATCTCACGTGATCTACAAATACAGGTGTCAGCTATCCACGGGGGTTACACAGAGTCTCTGTGGCAGCTCCATAGAGTCTTCGAACCCTTTTACAATTCACTCAATCAGCTCATGTTTTTACTTTTTTAAAAAATTATATACTATATTTAATGAGATGCTTATTTTTAAAAAATAAAATATGTATTTTAATAAATTAAGTAATATCACTTATATAAAAAAAAATTTCTAACAATGAATATATGGTTGGAGTAACATGACATATGAGATTGTATTTGAAAATTGGAGATGAAAAAAAGAGACTAAGCGTAAAACAGTTAAAAATCATTAATCAGCAAGAAAATAATTTTTAAAAATATTTTTAAAATGTGTATTTAAATTCATTCAAGGTGTATATTTTATTTTTTCGAATGGACGTATGGGGGTAGTCAACCGTGACTTGCCCCTGTTTGGATACAGAATGACTTATTCTTGGGTATACAGTTATTCTGGCATAAGTGAGTATAAATAATGATAAAATAATTTTGTGTTTGGTTGTGTTTTGAATTATTCTTGTTGGGAAATACAATAATAAAGTTTTTGTTGTTTGGATAAAATATGAATAAAGTGTGAATAAAAATTTATAAAAGGTGAAAAATGATGGTAGTTGATTTGACATGTGATTTATAAGAGATAATGACAATTGATTTGACAATGAACCCACATATTCTTTGAGTGAAATAACTTTAATTTCACTGTTTTATGGAATGACTATCCACTTTTATAACAAGTTATCCAAGCATAGATTATCCCGGATATCCAACCCTCCCAAACAACCAAAATCAGTTATTCCGCTTTATTCCAAGATATCCACACCCTTATTCTACATCCAAACAAGGGCTTTGATATAAAATATATGTTCATTCAATGAGGATTTTATTTTGCTGACGAAAAGCCAAACATTATTTGATTCAGACTCCCGAACACAAGAAAAACATCCCACGAAATCATGGTTCAGGATTAATGAATACATATAAGCATTAACATATAACGTCACGTGTTTCAACGCGTGCATGAAACTAGCATGTATTGTATTTGTACATCACAAGTAACCCACGTATACAGTCCCATGAAACTACTGGATATCACGTTTAACATGAATAGTCATGGAGGCAAACATGTATAATGTGTATTATCGAATAACTATCATTGAAAATTACATTCATCATTCATGGAATAATTAATTCAATAATTTTTGTCAAATTAGTTTTTGTTCTTACATTAGTATTAATATGGGCATATGGCTCTCTCATGCACACAAAAAAAGCACCAAAACATGGCTCTCTCAAATCAATTATTTGTAGTTGTGGCTTTTTTTATCTTGTTGTTCTAAATACTATTGTGGTTATGTGGTTATATATTTTAATTTTCAATATTTAATTTGTTCTTAATATTCACATGGAAAGGAAAAAAAATTAGGAGTTCTTGTAAAATAAATCATAATAGTATATAGGATCTTGATTAACATGTTTACGAATACTATAATTATATTTTACAATAATGCAGAATCATTATATTATATATATATATATATGTATATACACAAACTTTTCTCCATGGTAAGTAATTTCCTTTGGTACAAGGACTTGGAAAAAAAATAGAATGATTCTTCACTCTTCTATCTCTCTATGGAGTGGACTTACTCTTGTTTGTGCAAACACAAGATGTTGTGAGACATGAAGAATGGCTTGGGAATCCACTCTCTTTTATAGATGGAGAGGGAACCCTCCTACACTCAAACATAAATTGGATTCTTAAAACTCATTGAAGAATCCAATGAACCTACTAAATGTTTTAGGAATGTATCAAATAATGGGTGGGTATTGGGAATACAAAGACATTGAATATTTTCCTCGTTCCAATGGTAATTCATGTACATAATTATTTCATACATTTATACTATTTTAAAAGGATGTATATACACTCTATCACTTAATAAAAATGTACATTTTCATTAACCAAAGAATGAAGTGGAACATTGATCATTACATGTCGACATTCATTTCTTTAATGAGTCATATTCTTACATACAGTTCTCACAAAACGGCACGTGTCATGAGTATGTGACATTATCCGGGCTCTAATGGACCTTCAGAGCTTCTTAGCAGATAAAGATCCCTTGCATACTATACTATCAGTTATAGGGTGAATCTAAGACGTGGGTGTGAAAAATGACTGATTGTGCTAATGATCTAGATCATAAACCTCTCAGTCTGGATCAAAGACATCTATCTGGCTAAATAAGAGGTCGCATGCAACCGCAAGTGAGCCATGAGTAGTAGCATGATATATCACATAGTGGCTTGTCATTGGTCTTTAAAGCTTATAAATAACACTCATGGAAAAATGTAGAATATATTATTATCAATTTTATCATTAGAAACAAAATAAGACTCTAAAGTTCTCTCTCTGACTTAGGGTCCGTTTGGTTGCACGATTAGAACGGATTTCGCTTTTTAAAAATCTAAAATCGTGCAGCCAAACGGGATAGTTGTTTACAGAATCGAAAGCTGGATTTCTTTTAATTTTCCTTTCGAAATTCGTGTTTTAAAAAGCTCGAAAACAACAATTTTTTGTCGGAATCGATTTTTTGTATTGAAAAACAACTTTCTCTACCAAACATTAAACTCTTTTCAAATATTGATTCCTGAATTAAAAAAAAACATCCCAAAAAAGTCAAAGTTTAATATCATCTTAAAAAAAAGCTTTATTCCAAAAACTACCTTTCAATATGTGTTTCCAAACGGAGCCTTAGCTTCATAGACTCTGACCAAAAATGCAGAATATATTATTATCAATTTTATCATTAGAAACAAAAAAAGATTCTAAAGTTCTCTCCCTAAGGGTCTGTTTGGTTGCACGATTAGAACAGATTCCGCTTTTTAAAAAACTAAAATCGTGCAGCCAAACGGGATAGTTTTTTACAGAATCGAAAGCTGGATTTCTTTTAATTTCCCTTTCAAAATCCGTTGTTTAAAAAGCTCGAAAACAACAATTTTTTTCGGAATCGATTTTTTGTATTGAAAAACAACTTTCTCTACCAAACATTAAATCTCTTTCAAATATTGATTCCTGAATTAAAAAAAACATCCCAAAAAAGTCAAAGTTTAATATCATCTTAAAAAACAGCTTTATTCCAAAAGCTACTTTTTCAACATGTGTTTCCAAACGGAGCCTTAGCTTCATAGACTCTGACCAGCACCAAACCAGTGTCCCAGTTCAGATGGTCTTTCGTCACTCTTCCAGTTCAGATGGAGCGACCAAAGAAATGACACTCTGTTGTGGAGTTTTTGGGCTCCATTTAATCTATATATTCATTTGGCAATCACACAATATGCCTGTGCTTGATATGGAAGATCATTGATGATGCACCAAGATGATAAATAAAATCAGTGATCACATGTTAAGAAATTAGAGAATTTCATAATACAAGTAATTAAGTAAAACAAAGTCCAAGGAGGCCTAATGTTCATAGAGTTTCCTAAAATCCTTGGGCATTATCAGTTGTAACCATCATAAATCAAGATATTTCTTAAGAAGACCTGGCATTACATTTTTTTCCTGTTAGAATGCAAAGCAATCTCCCCGATATCAACACTACCATATGATTCAAATAAATAATCTCAAATCAAATTTTGAAAAACATGAAACAACCTGAATTCAACCAACCAAAACCACAAAAACTGTCATTTCAACAAACCACAATTTTCAAAAACATCATATTCTATTAATAATATCATAAACTCAAATGAATTGCTACATTATCCAATGCGCCTTTCAGAGTCAAGTGCAATATATCCAATGCACCTTGCAAATGCACATCTTTACCTTTCCCCGTGATCATGTGCTTCCTTTCAAACCCAGGTTAAACAGTGTGACAACCAACATAAAAAGAGAGTTTAGGAATAACTGAACCAGTTGTACATGCGAGGCTGGTCAGTTTTTGTTTTTCAGATAATTTAACTCAAATCAGCTTAAGGTTAAGAAATTAGCACTTCGTACGAGCGTAAATAATGTTTAAATTCCAAAATTACAGAAACATAATACAAGGATAAACAGTAGAAGCAGGAGGGAGGATCTGAATTTCACAATATCTGACGCGAGCAGGGGCATCACGACTACACCAACAGCGATATATTATGAAATCAGCCACAGAAGTTAAAAAGAGCAAAACACCTCTCATGTTTGTGCAAGAACAGTCTGTTTCTGCACTGTACAATTCCATGCAATGAAGAGATTATGAGCAGAAAAGGCATATACTCTTTAAGACAACCTCCATTTCCATCCTCTACAATCACCTCTTCCTCCGTTTTGATTCCACCTGAAAAAAAAGGCTCTTTTCAAGTTCAGACTACTAGAAACTGAATATTTAAATAGAAGAAAGTAAATCCATACACCCGAACATATTTATTACATGATTCCAACGAATATGAAGAATAATACGATAACAGTATTATGAAAATTTAAAAAGTTCTCCCATTAAACATGTAACACAAATGAATGCTTTCCACAAAATTTCTGCTCTCTCCAGTCCACCTGTTCTTTTGATAATGTATGAGGTTAAAAAGCATATAACAATGCAGGCTGAAAGTAATCGAATCAGGTCATAACAAAATTGAGCACCAAGTTCCTGTCCTGCCATCACCAACTGAAAAGGCACAATCTGAGCACTGAAAGCGACATAACTGAATATAATTTTATAGTACAACAGTTAAATTGTTTGCATAATGAATCTGATATTTGTTCAACCATACCACCTTTGCTGATTACCTTCCCTTGCATTTATATTCTTCATTGGTTGAAGAAAAAGTTCAGCAAACATACTATCCCATGTAGCATGTGGCAATTCCTTAAATTGGCAATTTTTTTTTTTTTTTGAAAATCATCGGTAGGCCTTCACCTTCGTATTAGATAAGAAGAAAAGTTCCCAATAAATTGGCAATTTTTGAAAATAAAACACTCCTTATATATGCATATATATTACAACTTCGACCCAACCTTTGCATCATTACCAAAAGTGGCCCTGGACTAAGGTTAAGGACCTGGCAAGCCATAACTCTAGTCCAATTTTTACGCCAACCTTCTTCTTTTTTTAAGTTTTCAACCAGGCAGTGTTTGAATTTTTCACTTTTCGAATGAACTTATTCCACCATTTGTTCCTTTTCTTATTTTTCCACGTGGTAAACTTATGCCATCACTAAAAAAAAAAATCAAGGTGGCAAAACTCTAAATCAACAACAAAATAGGCGAGTCTTCCAAAAGAAAAAAAAAAGTCTATACATTGAAGCATTAAGAATTAAATCATGAGTTTATTAATTAATATTTATTGAATCATAACCATATCATGAGGTCAAGGGAGTTACCTCAACCCACCACACTGAAATAACTGGATAGAAAATAGAAATCATATTAATTTACAATTCTCTCAACTCTGGAGTGGGAGGTTGAAAATGGGTCTAAAATCAGAGTTTATGGGGTACATGGTGTATTATGAAACCCCTCAAGTCCAAGTTCCCAAGGATTTTTGTTGCTGCTGTTAATAAAGGGGGTCTGGTTCATGTGGCATTCAGGTGGAATCCACCGTGCACCTTTTCTGCCCTTGCCCTGCGGCAAAGCTCATTTAGAGGGACCTTGGTGAGGCTGGCTCAAACACGACTTCAACTCCCTAGAGCAAATGTGGGAGGCTGGAAAACATCTAAAGAAGAAAGGTGCCCAAAGAAAAAGGGAAAAATCTATCAAATTCTCATCCTAGCTGCAATGTGGGCGATTTGGCTTGCTAGGAACCAACTTGTGTTCAAGAGGTCCCTCTTGTTTTGATAACGTGTGGGGCCCAGTGGAAAAGTTCATTTCCAACTGGAGGCGTTATTTTGCTGAGGCTAACAATGTTCGGGGGGAAGACAAGTGATCGAGGAGTAAATTGTTAGGGCCCGAGGCTATGGTGTAGACATCTTGTCTACTCCAGCGTACCCCCTTTTTTTTTTTCCTTTCTATTTCTCATAGTTCAAAGTACGGCTACACGTGCTGATGTGCCCCCCCTCGGCGCACATCAGCACCCATGTGCTGCCCAAGTACTGTCCAAGTGCGGCCATATGCGGTCATGTGCGGCCAGCCGTTCAAACTGTCCATGTGCGGGCATATGCGGTCATGTGCGGCCAGCCATTCGAACCCAGTTCGAACGAAATCAAACGGCTCTTAGGCGTTCGAATCCAGTTTGAACAGGAAATCAAACTGGGGTCCGCACATGCTTTTTAAACTATGCTATTTCTCAGTTTTTCGTCCTTCCTTCTTTTCTGGTGGCTTTGGGTGTACTATGTACTTGATTTATTATCAACTATGGATAGCCAATCTTTTTTTTTGGGGAGGGGGGGGTGTCTGGTCCAAGAATTCAGGGAATGGACAGCAGCCAGTGGTGTGTGGAATCCAATCCAGAGAAGACAACTACAGGATTAAGAACATTCTCATTTTTTCCCCTCATGTTCGAGTTATTGCAGCCCATAAAACTCCAACACAATAAAGCTGATTCTGTCATCCGGATGGCCCAGGCAAGAGACAGTTTTCTGTCAGGAGCTGTTATAGTTGATTGCAAAGAAATATTGTGATCCAACCATCCACAGTATCAAAACATAAAGAAATTCAGGGTACGATGGTCCCATTGAGGTTTTATGTGACTGATGTCCAAATAAAGGCTCTTAACTAAGATTATAAAGCTAAGTGAATAAATGGAGAATCTATTCTATGCTCGTTATGTGATCAAGAAAATGAAAGGGTGCTCACATGTTTTGTTTATGCCTCTTTTCAAGACAAATTTGGGAGAAATTAGGCCAAGTGGTTGATGTGAATAAATTTCAACTTGTTGGATCAGCTTTGGGAGGCATGAATAAATTTTAAGCAGATTAAAGACAAAAGCATTCATACAAATGTCACACCATACTTGGAAAATACACAGGATGAGTGAAGGGATCAAGGGACTGATCAATACTAAACTATACATTGTGCGGGTGCTAAGAGGGTGTGCTTTTGAGGAGAACCAATTGCTGATTGAGTTGTAGTTTTCGTGTTATCACTCTGCTGGAGCTCTGCTCAGTACACAACTCATCTACCTTTCCTATATTTTCCTTTTGGCTTTCTACATAATCTAGAATTGTACCCCAAATCTGATTAATAATATTTATGGTACAATTTCTATCAATTTCTCAGGAAAAAAAAAATCTTTTCTATCACCATGCACAACTAGATCGCAATCACCAGCATTCATTAAATCTACCCTTTTAAAAAGCACACTAAACAGAAGAGTATGAATGTATCACTTCAGCAATAGATCAAGGCAAATCATAGAACATGTATTCAATGGTGGGGCTTTCAAAGATTCAGCTCGCCTTCATTCTCTGTCTTTTGACTGAAGTTTACGAGGAAATAATGCGTATAAGGCGTAGCATATATGCAAAAAACATCGACACCAATCTTATGGCTAGCAATGTTGAGACAAACATTAGACAACCGAACCTCTTATAGCCAAGGCAGGAATAATGCAGGGTCTAACAATCCAAAAAGAAATGCAGATATAACAATATACAAATACTTTTATGAGTCCACAAAATATTAAGGATTTTAAACTTCTATATAATAACTTATCACAGAAGGAAAGTAGAATCTCATGTCGAATGTAAAATAAATGGAAGATGACTGGTAAAGAAGGTGGGCTGGGTCCACGAATTTCAGAACCCGGATTTCAAAGAAGGGGTGGGACGTGTTGTTGAGACGGAACATGAAGGATTGGGAGGTCAAGGAGTATTTGTTGTCCACAGTCGATACTTGCAAGGCACTGTGTACATGTAGGGCAATTGTAATGTATGAGGTTGAACTTGGAAACATTTACTAAGACAACTTTTCTTTTCTTTTTATTTTTCTTTCTTATCTCTCTTTGTACCTATCATTTATCAGTATTAATATATCTTGGTGATGCTAACCTTTATTTTAAATGACTGTAGTGGAAGTGTCGCTTTCAATAAAAAAAAAAAAAAAAAACTGAATACTCTTTATTTTCATCAGTTCATATACTCATGGTGTACTCAAAGATCATCAGTCATCCTCAAAACACCCTAAAAAATATGGAGAAAAAAAAGGCTCGCCTAACTACAAAAATTCATAAAGATTGGACAACTTCAATGGCTGGGCATGTTAAGAGAAACAACATTAACTAGCCACTTACCTTAGTCTCTGCGATTGGAGAAACAGTATACGCATTCACAGATCTTTTGGCATCATCTTCAGAAGAACAATCGGAACACAGGAAGTGCTCCAACTTTTTAGCTTGTTCAATTGGCATGCCCATACAATTTGGATGAAACCTGTCAACAGAACAGTATAAGGACCACGGATCATATATCAAATGGGTGTGAATAAACACTAGTTGGAAATATCTCTCGTACATCTTTTTGTTCTAGTGTACTGACATGTAAAAATAGTAAATGATTGTGAGTATTTAGATATTTTTTACAAGTCTGGTTGCCCTAATTTGACAGTAAAGGTGACATGCAGTATGACTGATTTAGACGTGTATGGAACTCTTTTCTCTTTTCTTCTCACTTTTCATCTTTCTTTTCTTTCTTTTTTCTAATAATCTAACAATACTAAACCTAATCTGTTGATTCTGTTCAGATATTTGGTCCAGTTGTTGGCATGAGTGGACTAATTTAGGTTTCAGTCTTGTGACCATATTCCCACAAAACAACCCCCCCCCCCCAACCCACCCACCAAAAAAAAAAAAAACACACTTCAGTAGATTCCTTGTCTCCGCCTTTTGGATGATTAAGTCTTATAAAATTGGGGGACATCACATCCTCCATAAAAAATAAATTGACATACCCACTGGTAAAGATTTCTTCTTTTCACAAAGAGTGGCGTGCTTACCAACATTATTCAAACATCTAACAGGATGAGAAGAGTGGAAAATACAGACAGAAAAAAATCTTCCAATAATTAAACAGAAAAAAGTTATTTGGTTCAGAGATAGACCATGACAACAATCTATCATAGAAATCAGTTTTTAGAAACACCGAAAATGGTAGAAAATGAAGTCCACGACTTATGTTGTATCAATTCAAGTCCCCTTGACATATAAAGCTTTGGCATCACATGCTTTGCCAATCCACATAATGCTATCTATATTCTTAGGAAACACATCCCATCTGTAAGGATTTGTTTTATCAATAAAACTAAGCTCTACAGAAATTTCACATCCAAAGCTCAGTGATGCAGACGGAAATGTAGTAATTTTAGGAAGTGCTAATACTGATTCTCAACATAACTACTATTATCCCGTGTCTCCTTTTGCACAGGGGCATTAGTTAAATAAGATAATTACTCCAACCTTCTTCAAAAAATATATGTACTATTAAAAAAAAGACTTCCACAGGATAACTACAAACACTTCTACGAGAACAATTTAACAGATTTATAATTTCATTACATCTAGAATCATGTCACGAGTAGATGATCAAAACAAACCAGATATGCATAGCAACTGACGAGGCACAAGATGTGATGTATATTCAGCATAATTTATCACGTACAAAAAGAAGCTCGTTCTGCACAGTGCAACATGTCATAACATAGCACGTTACTGGACAAAATCTTTGAATTTATCCTTCATTTTGAATAAAATTCAGGTACCATTCAATCCAAAAAAAAAAAAAAAGTTACTACAAAGCAATGCATTTTAAAAAACAATGCACAAGAGAAACTAAACTAAAACTCAGCAAGAATCACCATCTGCACAATATAATATGAGTAAGAAGCAAGACAGGAAACATAAAAGTAAATCAAGGCTTTATCCCCGTACATTCGTTGGGGATTGGCTTGCACAAAATGAGTTCATATTTCAAATTAATCGCATTTACGAAGATTACATATTGGCAGGCATGAATTATGGTGATCCTTAGCGAAGAGTCCACTTCTACTGTTAAGGGGAACAAATGGAGAAGTTAGTGGTGAGTTTGGAATTGTGTGAGAGAACTATCATAATTAGTAGGGATTTCCTTTTTTTTTCCTTTTTTATTTTCAATTAGGAGATCCCCATCTCCATTTTTGTTCGAGGGACCACATACACGAATAAATCATATTCCAAAACACTCACGAAAAATGAAACTCCTTACAGAAAAAAGAGAAGAAAAAAAAGAAGAAAGAAAACGGAAAAGTATAGTTCATTACCAATCTTTGCACCGTTCACACTGAACCATGAGGTCATCCGGGTTGTAAGGCATCTCACACTTGCAATACCTAAAAAAAAACACACATTTAAACACAAATCTGCACCAAAGCAATCCAAACATCAAGAACTCCATAAACAGCCATAAATAGGGGCGATGAAGTTTACACAGCGACACGGTCAGGAGTGAACCCCCCAGTAGCAGCCTTATATTCAAACCTACAAAAGTAGTCCTCGGCACCAACATTGGCGAGCTTCGTATAGCTCTTGAACGAGTGAACAACACACTTGCCCTCGATCGTGTGCGCGCTCTGCACGTCATAATGATCCGACAAAAACAGCTCCTTCGCCCCGTGAAACTGCCTCCGCCCACCGATAGACTCCTCGGGACGGTAGTACCACCTAACCCTAACCTTCACGTTGTTCCTATGGTCCGCCTCGATCTTCTCCACCCGAGCCACGTATGGCAGCTTCTCCGAGTCCGACGGCCTCATCAACACACAATCCCCCACTACAACCAACCGACAATCCATTGATTCATCGAAAATCGAACGAATCAGTGAATTTGTGAAGGGGGGGAGGTTTGGATTACCTTTGACGATCTTGTTGGTGCCTTTGATGGTGTAAGAGTCGAGGTCCTTCTTGCCGGGCTTGGTCTTCGCCATGGATGGCAATGATTCTACACAGATGGTGAGATTTTCGAAGGTTCTCTCGATTTGGCGACTGAAGAGACTGAATTTTCGTTTAATGGAGGAGGTGATGGTGGAGGTGATCGGAAACCCTAGCGAGGGGGATGAGTCCCGAGAGAGGGAGGAGGGGTTTTGGGTCTGCATGGAAAAGGGGGGACCCCACCAAACACCGTAAGAACAAAATCTGGTGCGGACGTTTAACGTGTTTGTCTGTTTGTTTTCTTTGGGTTAATTAGGATGTGTTTTTTTTGTCTCAAAATGATAGTGATGATAGTGAGTTCTATTAATAATACAGAGGACAAAAAAATTTAGCAATTTTTGTAATTCATCCAAGTAAAAACTCCACGAAGTCCATGAAATCTCTGGTTTTTCTAAATAATCCCACACTTAAACTTCGAGAGATGAGTAGTAATATATGAATATTATATTTTGTTAACATTAATTTATTGAAAACACTATATACCACAAATCCCTTATAATTTGTTAAAAATGTAAAAAATCTTCTGTACATAACGATTTTATTCATATGACTAATGATAAAACTCTATTCAAATAAATAAAATCGTTATTTACATATGATTTTTTATTTTTCGTATTTTAAAACATTATAGGAGATTTTTTATATATTATATTTTTAACCAGTGTTAATTAGATAAAATATTCATATAATAATCATAATCTGTCAATAAAAATTTATTTCAATGGATTATTTAGATTTTTATAGATATTTTCAAAAGTCGTATGAACTATAGGAGAAAATCAGGTGGTTATGTGAATTTCAGATGGTTTACCGGGTTTATTTGGACCTTTTCGTAAACAAACCCGATTTTTTTTAAATTTCCTTGACTGGTTCAGTTTGACTGAATCAGTGTCAGTGAAGATTTGATTTGTTGTATTTTCATTTCTTTACATTGGAAGTTTTTAATAGACATGTTTTTGTAATTATAAGTGTTTTTATATGTTAATTTTAAAATTTGTATTTTAAATAAGGCGTTAATACACTCTATCATCATACATTATTAGAAATTTAGTAAATGCATTGTTAGACGATTTATACATTTCGTTAAATTTTTTATTATATTTATTAAAATTGAGTTCATTCGACACGAAATTAAACGATATACATTTTTTATCAAAACATCATTGCATGATGTTTATTATTTAAAATTAAAAGTAAAATAAAAACATATATGATCACATTTTGGTACGTAGAAAGGATTGATATGAAGTTATTTTTATAGACTGACTTACATCCAAACATCCCATGGATATCTTTCACGTACCAAAATGAAAATAATGGTATTTTACGGATCAAATGACTTCAGATTTTCAAAATAAAAAGACAAATATTTTCAAAATGATGACTTTAGATTTGATGATATCATCCGTTTGGATGTGGAATAAGGTTCATAATATTTTGAAATAAATGAGAATTATGATTTAGGTTGTTTGAGAGCTTTGAATACCTAGAGATAAACTATGTCTGAATAAATTGATATATTATGGTATATGGATTTCAATCAATTATTGGAATTAAAATTATTTCAGGCATTTCACCTAAAGAATATGTGAGTCCACTATCAAATCAACTGTCATCATCTTTTATATATCACATGTCAAATAACTATCACCATTTTTTCTCATTTTATAAATTTGTATCCATACTTTATTTACATTTTATTGAAACAAAAAAAAATTATTATTATGTTTCTAACAATAATAATTCAAACCACAACCAAATCCAAAATCATTTATTCCACTGTTACACTCACTTATGCCGAAATAACTGTATACCGAAGAATAAATCATATTCTATATCTAAACGGAGAATATTAGAGAAAAACATTCATGCCCTTGCAAACATTGGTAATCTCGTATAAGTCTTTATCAAAGTCAGTAAGACATACAATTATACAATTTTATGAAAACTCATAAACCTATGTGCATTTTGTTGTCAACAGATGTTTAATTGCTTGCCAGCATGTTATAATATGTATTAGAGCCCGTCTGTTATTGACAAATGAGGCATGATCTAGTACACTCGAAAAAAATATTATGAATAAAATACGTGCCATTATGTTTTATGACTATTATAATAATTTTAGGATTAAGCAAGTAACTTTACAAATTATGTATGCTTATGTCATAAATTATTAAATGAAAGTCAATTCTGCATGTGCATGTGCTTCAACACGTATGGCATTCTATTCTAACCTGTATGCCAACAAAATGAACCATAAAACCATAAAAAGCTTGACGACATTGCTAAATCCCAATTCCCCAGCGTTCATTCATACACACAATCTGTTTTATAAACCGATTTACAACTTAAAGTGGCCCCCAACTGTATATACTTATAATATATATTTTACTAACATAATATATAAGAATCAATAATAATTTTTGAACCCTAATCGGTAGATCTCATCCAGTTTTTACCATCCCTTAAATCACAAGTGGTTATGATTTGATTTATTATTTCTTTTTTTTAAAAGCAATCAATTCAATTGGATGCCATTGTTTACACGAATTACAAATTTCGATTCAGAATGATCAGTGGAAAAGAAAACAAAAACTCATATTTCAGTTACGTGGGGATTAGAGGAGAAAAAAACAATTACTCGTTTTATTTTTTTATTTGCAACATGTTTGTGATGCAAACAATGACAATCCTTTCAGGTTATGTTATTTCGATCTAAATAAAACATATTGATCTGAGTCGAGAATGTTTGATTTTTTACATTCATTGCAATGTGTTTGAATCCTCATATACATTTTTACAAATCGGATTCTTTAATTTAGATACATGACCACTGTATCTAAATTTTATATGCATTTCGTGTGCATGTACGATTTGTATAATTGTTTTTGTTGTTGTGTATGTGCATAATTATGCATATTGAGTCGTTCAACATATTTTAGCCTTGCATAATCATTTTTCAACTCATTTACATATGTCTAATTGTAAAATTGTTAATGACGATTCCAGATACACATGTATCTGAATAATATTTACTAATTTTTGTCATGTATTTTGAATATTTTTATTAATCATCTAAGCAATGTCTCATTAACATGTAGACCATAATTATTTCATATGAATTTCATATACATAATTGTATCTTAATATTGTAACTGAAATCTGTATCTGAAATGTTTTAAATATATGTGTATCTGAAAAAACTAATATAAGATTGTATCTAAATCTATATATGTATCGAAAAAACTAATATATTCATCTGTATATGAAATTCTAATATATTCATTTGTATTTGTAGCTGTATCTAAAAAAAATGAAGATAGAGGTCAGAGGTGGTGAAGGCCGGATGAGGGCTCGAAAAATAGTTGATTCACCTCTCATATGATAGATTTATGTAACAGAGGGCGATGAAAGGAATCCAAGGATGGTGATGCCGGTCGTCAGAGATGAGAAAGCCAGCCAAAATAAAATTTTGAAGTAATGGATGCCTTACGAGGATAAAAAAAAAATTTATAAGAGGAAGTGCTAGGAGGCTGTTATACAATCCCGATTAATAAGAGATTTATTTTTTTGAGTTTTTAAGAAAGGGTATATTGTCTTTGCTCTTTTTACATTTTTAAAGAATCAAACCAATCAATTAATAACATCTATTGGGTTCTAAATGAGGCTTAAATTTGGAGACCCACGGAGCATGACCCTATAAAAATTAAAAGTTTTTCATTTTTCTCAAGGAGAAAAAAAAAGTTAGTTTGACCTTCAAGTAGAACTCCTTGATGTATAAAACGTCATCCAACAATAGAATTACACTATAATGTTAAGCTCAAAGCTTTAATTCTACAACTCTCTCTTCCCAATAAGATCTCCCCAGAAATGGACCATCATGCTGTAACTACAATTCAAGAACCTTTATGATACATCTCTCGCATGATCTGATGATATATATGATATGAACTGGCTCTCCAATATTTACCTCAAAATTGAAAACCAAAATTAAATACATCCAAGTGAAAGAGCACTATAGAATTGTGGGTTACCATCTTCAATGCTTAGATGTGCAAACCCGCCAGAAAAACCTTTCTTATGCTGTGGCACAAAGGCAGGTGTTCCGTATTTTTTAAAAAATCCACAGAATTCACCTTCTCCTTTTCTGCTGTTGTGACCTCTTAGACTGATCTTTGGCCACAACCTGATTCGGAGGACTCAACTTCCGAAGCAAAGCATGCAGAATCATCACTGGAAAGACAGAATATACGGCAGTCTTCAAAGAAAGAACTATGAAAAGAAATTGGCATATCATGTCTGAAACCTCACCTGCATAACTGACACAGATAGCGTAGAAGAGAGCTATCTGGACATTGCTCCAATATAGTATAAATGCTGTTGCTGCACGGAAATACAATAGCTGACATATTATTTGCAAAGGTAACTTCAATGGTAAAGCATACAAACAAGATGGCTAAAATGTACATTCTAGAATATCAGTCGCAGAATTATGATTGTATATTGTGAGATCAATAAGATACCGTAAAAAAGAGTGCAATCCAGCCGTCATGTACTGCAAACTTACAGGAAAATCATAATAAACCTATTAGCATGGAGCAACATCATGGCTAGGAGAACAGTAATTAATTTGTGATAAAAATACAAATTTTGTACATCTCGGACAATATAATTGAAAACACTTTATTTACTTCTACATTTAATGTAGGAAACAGATGTAAAGGTATCCCACAGCATATTGCTATTGCTGCTACTGGATGTCTGGATACATATACAATAAAGTCTTTCTTGCTAATACTTACCATGACAAGCCCCCAGAAATTGTGGAATTTAAGGATCTTGGTACATATTGAAAATTAAATAAGGATGCCATTGACTACTAGAGGATTGGGATGACTAGCGCTAGAATTTAAAAGGTTGGAAGTTTATATATAAAGAAGTATTTTGAGTTTTTTTTTCATGAAAGAGTTCCTAAATGAGTAGGACAACTGATTATCAACAACCGATGTACTAAATATTTGTAAGAAGTGCAGATATTTTTATGTGCATTGTATAAATGTCTATTTTATTTTTGGACTACATATGTTTGAGACCTATAAATTGCATCTTTCCCTTCTTTGGAGACACTGTTATGAACTTGGCAAAATGGGGCCAGTTGATTGATCCACAATTTATGCCTACACAATAGCAGGCCGATATAGACTGGCCTGCTTTATCCAGATGGAACTCATGATATTTCAGTAAATCTTTAGCATGATAAGAAAACTTTATAGAGCAGAATTTCTTTTTTTTTTGTTCCATTCAAATGAAATGATGCTATTTTTTTTAACAAAAAAAAAAGAGAGATAAGTGGTGGAAAACTGTCTTTCAGTGTTGAAAAAAAAGGCATGAAGAAAATTCAGTCAGCTCCTTGTGAATAGAAATAAAAAGACTAGTTTTCAGAAAAGCATGAGAGTATGTGAGAAGTACGAAAAAATGAGCACTGCCATCATGAATGAGCTAGAGCTTCTCTACACTAGCAATAATGCAATGAGGTGAAACACTGTCCTTTATGAAGTAATTCTGTAATTATGTCTTGCAAAGAAACATCACCACATATCAAATTTGGGCCCCGTTTGGCAGGGCGTTCACCCCGCGTTTGTGCAAGCAAACACTCCCCAACGCGAACTCGCAAACAAACACTCCCTAAGCGTATGTGTTTGTCAACAATTGCAGCATTTTGTTTGTATTTTCACCGAATTCTTCAACGCATTAAAAACCCGCTTCTCCGAAGCCACCCGATTTCCCAACGCAGCGGCTCCAACCCCACTCCCAAATGGACACTAAATCAATAATCCGCGACATACATTTGTCCATGTACACAAATTTCTATACTCACATAATTATCCACAGCCAAGCATCATGAGAAGTTCTTTCCTGTCCACCAAAGAGCCTCCCTAGAATTCGGCACTATCTATAGGGAGTCGGCATTGTAAAACCACATCAATCTTGTTCTTAAATAATGTTGGTTTCTTCAATAAGTATTGCATGGACAACCACATTTTTGAAAAGATAAGTTTGATTTTATGTATCTATTTCTATTTGAGTGAATAAATTGTCTTGAACGGTGAGACTATAGAAACCAAAAATAACAAAAAAGTTTCCCATCAAAAGGAATTGGCTATGGGCACATTTCAAAGTATTATAAGTTTCCTCTATATCTCGGTCTGCTCAATGCATCTACAATCTTCAACAAGTAATCATTTTTTAATTTTAACCCTCTAAATTCAACAAAGTATTATAAGGCTCCATAGTAGTTATGCAGATTTATACAAGGAAGCCAATGCTAAATTCAAATAGCTTGATCCACCATATAACCACATTCTGATTAATCTTTACAAAGAGAATAAATTGGAAGAAGCTTGAGTACTCAAACATGACTATATAGTTTGGGATTTGCTATATGAATAACTTGACTTAGTGGGCTAAGTGTGTGGTTGATGTCAATTGATTCAACCTGCCAACACAAATTACCACCATATAGACAAAATAAATAGATTAGTCAATTTTCAACCTACAGAAAAAAGAACTAGAAACACAAATCATGGCTACCACACCTTTGGTCAACCCAATGTTTTGAGACATAAATTGAGAGGTTCAAAACGAAATGGTTCAAAATATAAGTTGAAAGAACTTAAGACATCTTGTAGGTTAGAATGCAATATGAAATTTATAAACATAACTATTCAGTTTTCTGACATTTTAAACATGTTTTGTTCCAATTCCAAACTCTAATACTCTTTTGCAATGGTGGCCAAGTCAAAAATGAATATAATCAATCAATCTATCACCCAATTTTTTTAAAATAAGAATATCTTTAAGCCTTAAAACACTATGCCCTACAACATAAAATATTTTTCACCATCAAAGCTGCATAGTTTGTCAAGAATTACAACTAAATAAAAATTCATTTCAATACAAAGGTTGATTTCGGTGTGAAGTAGATCAACTCATAGGAGATGAAACATAAATCACGGATTTTTATAAAATCATATCACAATATATTTGCATTCACCACTGGTTCACACTCCTAAGTGCTCAAATTGTCTATCATTTTTTCAAAAAAAAAAAATTGCTCAAATTGTCAAAAATCCAATTAAAGATCTCCATTAAGCCAATGCTATATTGCTATGCAATCAAGTGACTGTAGAAAGTTATAAGGCATGTTGACTTACAAGTCTATAGGTTATGCTGTGGATTGCTGCCCATTATGCAATCAAATGCCCATATTTCGTTGACATAGCAGCTATAATGGGACACCCTACTTGCATTCCCCATTGGTTCACATGCCAGAGAGTTCCATTGGTAAACTCCAACTAAAAACCCTCACTACAATCAAGTGCTATCCAAATATACAATCAAGTGAAAGCATAAAAAGTTATGAAAACCGACTTACGAGCGCATAGGCATGGTCATGGATTAGTGCTTGTCAAGACTAATCTTGTCAACATTCAATTGATTATATCTATACCTACAAGCTACTGATCAAGAAATTAAGCAACAGTATGCATGACCTTCTGACCAACTTACCCGCGAAACTATCTCATCGGATTTCTCTAGCATATGAAAATAAGATAAAGTCGGTATTGTATAATCATTCACCATAAATCAAATTTCAAATACCCATTCACCCACCTAACCCTGATGTTGCCAAGGGTACCAAAAAGGAAAGCACAAGAAGCCAATGAAGGAGAACCTACCGAACAGGGTCAATTGCACCAAGAAATTCGAGATGGACGGGTACCGGACCTCCCATTCATAGGAACCCTTGCAATACCTCAAACCCTCCCAAAGCGCGAGACTCGCCACCAAACCAAGAAGTGCCACGGGCATTCGGTAACTGCCAAAACCCCAATATTAACATAAAGAACCCATTTTTTTTTTTTTTTGAGCAAAATTTGTGGGCATTTCTATTTTGAAAAAGTTCAAAACAGACAGTGTCCGAATGGTAGTGAGAAGATACAGAAGAAAAAAACATAGAGAAAAAGAAAAAAGAGTGCGAAAAAACAAACGGGGCGGGGAAAGGTAGAAAAGATTTCTACCACTCCGCCCCTTCATCATAAAGAACCCAAATTGTTCCCCGGTGTAAGAGTGCACTCACAGGGAGCAGGAGAGGAAGACGAAGAAGAGGGAGGCGTAGTTGCGGGCGTAGCGTCTGACGTTCTCCTGGACGCGCATCCGGGCCTGGGTCGGGCCGGGGGGCCAGGCGTAGGAGTCGGGGCGGGCGAGGAAGAGGGCGGTCCACGAGGGGGTGTCTTTGGAGAGGTCTTCGGAGGTGAGCTTGGCGAAGGGGTTGAGGGAGAGAAGGGAGAGGAGGGTGCGGGTGGAGGAGAGGGCGCGGGCGTAGAAGGCGGTGATGGGTCGGGTGGGGGAGGTGGAGGTGGTGGTGATGGTGGGGGTTGGGGTTGGGGAGGAGGAGGAGGAGACGTCGAGGATTTCGAGGTAGCCTCGGTCGCGGAGCCAGGTTTCGAAGGCGGGGTCGGGGACGCTCAGGGAGAGGGGGTTTCTGGAGAAGGACATGGTGGTTGGGTTTTGGGAGAAATTTGATTTGGGAAGAAGTGATGGACCGGATGGAATGGTGGGATCAAATGGGAGGCCTAGGTATCATCGGCTTTCAGTACTACGGGTGTGTTTAGTTGCGCGATTGCGCAATGTTTGCAGGAAGCTGCGTTTACAATCGTGCAACCAAACAGTTTTGCGATCGCAGTTTTAAATCCAGCGATTGCAGATAAATAGTGTTCAAAAGCTGCGATTTCAAAAAACTGAGAAAGTGAGCTTCCTGCAGAATCAATTTTGCAATCGCAGATTCCTGCAAAATCAGTTTTGCAATCGCGCAACCAAACGCACTATACAAATTGTATG
This sequence comes from Acorus calamus, assembly GCA_030737845.1. Lineage (NCBI taxonomy): Eukaryota > Viridiplantae > Streptophyta > Magnoliopsida > Acorales > Acoraceae > Acorus > Acorus calamus. The sequence goes on from CM060872.1 coordinate 28,489,260, forward strand.
GACTGTTCGTTGAACTACACATTCTATTTATTAATTGTTGTTAATTATTGAGTACAGTGTCATTCTGTATGCATTGTAATTTATAAGTTGTGTAGTTAGATTTATAAGTTATGCAATTAAATACTGATGGTGTCAGATCTGACTCGTTCCGAACTCAAGTTTATCTAGTAGAAAAGGGAAAATATTACACGCGGTCCATTTTATAATCCAAACGTAGACGACACATATTTTTAAATTTTTTTAATCATATATATTATCTAATAAGGTATAAGGTATGTATTTTTATAAAATGTGAATTATATATTCTAATTAATTGAATGATATCATTTATAAAAAAGAATTTTTGTTTTAAGTCCCTAGACACATGCCTATTTAGGGATGTGATCCCTATTTTCTTCATATTTATTTTTAAATCTCCAATTTTAACTGCCTATTTCATTTTAATCCTTCTGTCAAATGTCCGTTCATGTACAGTTAGTTTGTGATTTTTTTTTATTTTTAATCCCTTGTAACCTATGTTATTCTATGATCAATCCCTCATTTCTTCATATTTCATTTTAACTCTCTCAATTTCAAATGTCTTTTTATTATTAGTCTCTGGAACATGTCTGTATGATTTTGTAAGTATTTTGATGTTTGAAATCTGTATACAAAATGTTTGTATGATTTTTATTTTGCATGATTCTAATTTTAACCATGCAAAATAAAAATTTAGATTCATGCTAATAAAATTTTCACTAGCTGCATACAAAATTTTAATGGAATCTAAATTTTTAAATTTAAATTCGAAACACACTAAAAATTTTGAATTTAATATTTCAATATTTTCAACAAAAAAACCATTTAAATCAATTTTCAATAATAAAAAAATCCTCAAAATTTGCTCATCTAATCACTTTTCTTCTGCTTATGTAATTACTTAATTAGATAGCTAAGACTATAAGATAATGCAATGTCGGATGAGTGAGCATATGCAGTGTTGAATAACATTAAAATTATCACTGAACACCTAACTAAAAAAACTAAAAAAATCACCAACAATCAGTGATCTTCTTCTCTTATTCTGTCTGCAAGTTGCTGATCGGCCAGAACACGCTCGCCGATCCTCTGTGGTCGATTGCGGTTCTTCCTCTGCGGGTTGCCGCTTCTCCTCGGCTCCTCATCCCTGCGGATCCTTCTCTGCTGCTCATCCTCTTTTTTGCAAGGTGAGATATAGATTAAATGATGATTGATGGATTATTAGAGCTTTCTTGTTAGTTTGACAGAGATTGATATTGTGTTAATTTGTTATTGAAGTTTTCATTTTTTGTTGATTTTTTTCTGAATATGACCTAAAATTTCTGAATATGTTTGATTTTTTTTAATGCCATCAACTTTGATCTAAACATGATTCACACATTTTTATAGCTATGACAGAATCAACACCATCAATTAACAATATTGTCATCACTCAATTTACAAATAGTGTTCCTAGTTCTCCAAATGTTCTTGGAAGTGCAATAGAAGTTAAGGTTACAAATATTGAATCAAAACCTAAATTACCGAAGAAAAAAAGTGTAAAACCTCATTCTCCTGTGTGAAAAGATTTCATTAAATCTGAGAATGAAGAAAAAGAGATTGTAACATGAAAACATTGTAAGACAGTTTTTGATGGTTGTAGTAAAAATGGAATCTGTCATCTTAAAAATTATTATGAGAGATGTCTAAGGAGGGCAATAGTATATAACCAAAATGAAGGTGTTGGACAAAACTTTTGTCAATTACGAAGAATGAAAATGAAAGGACTTCGCGTGTTACGAGCTTCAAGTTTGATCAAGATAGTTGTTGTCGTGATCTTGCAAATTTGATAATCAAGCATGAGTTGCCTTTTAATTTTGTTGAGCATGAATATTTCATATTATTTTGGGCTGGCATTCAACCTCAATATAAAATGGTGACAAGAAATACAATGAGATCCGATATTGTAAAAACTAACAATGAAAAGGAGAAATTGTATGGAGTTTTTGATAAACTTGACTCACGGATTAGTCTTACACTGATTTCTGGACATCGGACCAAAATCTTTCTTATTGTTGTGTGACAGCACATTATGTGGATGATGAATAAGAGTTGCAGAAGAAGATCATTGCATTTTTTCTCTTGATACTCCTCTCACTGCAGAGGTTCTTTATGGAGCTATGAAAGAACATATTTGAATTGAAACATTGATAAAAAAAATTATTTTCTATCACCACTAACAATGCATCCAATAATTTTGCAATGATTAGAGAATTGAAATTATGGTTGTGTGGGAAGAATTTTTTATTATTTGATGGTAGATGCTTTTCATGTGCAATGTAGTGCACACATACTCAATTTGATTGTGCAGGATGGATTAAATGTCATATGATTTATTGAGAAAAATTAATGCAAGTGTGAGACACATGAAATCCTCACTTAGCAGATATCATAAGTTCCAACAAATTTTGTATCAAGAAAACCTAATGAACAAAAAAGAATTAAACTTGGATGTATCTACAAGGTGGAATTCTACTTATTTAATGCTTGGCAGTGCATTAGAATTGCGTAGAACATTTGAACGATTGATGGATTTTGATAACTCATATTGTGATTTATCAACTTCAGAAGAATGAGATGTTGGAAGTCAGATCTATGGATGTTTGAAAGTATTTTATGAGGTCACCACTAGTTTTTCTGGGAGCAAATATGTGACTGTTAATTTCTATTTTTATGATGTTTGTGATATTCATATTCACTTGCTTGAATGGTTGAATGATGATGAACACTTGTATATTCAATGGCTGGCAACAATAATGATGTTAAAGTTTCAAAAATATTGGAAAAATGTTCTCTCATCTTGACAGTTGCTCTTGTTCTTGATTCTCGATTCAAAATGGAGTATGTTGATTATACATATCGACAATTATATGGAGATGGTGCTGTTTTTATACACACTGAAAGAGTTCGATTTTATCTTTATGATCTTTACTCGGAATATGGAGTTAATTCAGGTTAATATTTCCCTATATACAAGTTCCATTATTTAATTTAGCTTGCATTTATCTTAAGGTACATGAAGTTTTATAAACAACCCGTTATTTTCACTAGCTAGTTAGTTCTTTATGTCACTGAGTATTAATTTTCACTAGCTAGTTAGTTTTATATGCCACTGAGAACCAAACCAAACTAGGGCTATAATATTTCTGATACAAAAATAGTGCTACAGTATTTCTGATGCCTATTTAAGCCTCAAATCAATTTTTTTATTTTATTTACAGTATTTCTGCTACTACAGTCAATGATTTTATTTCTGCTGTTATACATGAATATGTTGTAATATTTTGATTTTATTTACATTTTAGGAGTGTATCATGTCTTAGATAAGAATGAGAGCACACATGGGGATGACTTGTTTGAGAGTAGTGAAGCAAAAAAACTTAAATGTGGTTTCAAGAAGTTCATGAGTGAGTATACGACTCTCTCATCCTTAAATAAATCAGAGTTAGATTTGTATTTGGAAGAGACTATATTTTCAGATGAGTCAGGAATCAATTTATTGTTTTGGTGGCGAAGCTATGGGATAAAATTTTCAATTCTCTCAAAAATGACTTGGGACATCTTAGCGGTTCCAATTTCTTCTGCTGCGCTAGTCTGCATTCAGTACTAGAGGAAGAGTGCTTGATGACAAACGCATGTCATTACTTCCAGAAATAGTATAAGCATTGGTTTGTGGACAAGATTGGTTGGTAGGTATTAACAAATTAAGGTTATTTTTTTCAATTATTATTGCTATATATATAATATTTTTCCAATTATTATTGCTAGGTATTCAATTGAGATAATTGATAAGAGTCTCTGGTTTTTAATCTTCTTCATGATCCATGGGTAAAGTTTTACATATTCTACCTTTTTACCATTTGGTTAATACAAATTTATATCATTAGGTTATAATATGTTACATTTCAGATAATTTATATTTTCATTTTATCATTTTTCTGCAGAAGCAGAGCTATTTTTATGTTCAATTTTGGAGCCTCATTGATGGATTTGATCATGATGAAGGATTGAACATTGAAGGCCGTGCTAAAGGAAAATATATGTGATGAAGTCCACGTTAAAGGAGCATATGTTTGTTGGATATTTAACTATATTTTTTTTTATTTTTTAGTCTCTGTAAACTATATGATTTAGTGATCGATCACTCACTCTTTCATATTTCAATTTAAGTACGTAGATTTAAATGGTATGTTTCATATTAGTCCATGGGAGAGACCTATCACTAAATATTTGGTTTTCTTTTTAGTATACTTAAACTGAAATATAAAGAAGTGAATGATCGATTATTAAATTATATAATTGATTGAGACTTAAAACTAAAGAACCCTTAACTATATCGTGCTTTATGTTTTTATGTCACTGTTGGATACTTGTTTAACTATGTTAGGATTTATGTTTCTATGTCTTTGTTGAATACTTGTTTAACTATATTATGATTTATGTTTTTATATCTTTGGTGAATACCTATTAAACCATGTTATGACTTATGATTTTATAAATTCTTTGTATTTTAATTTGGCTTGAATATTTCAAATACAATATTTTTTCAGATATCCAGTTCGAATACGAATATGGGTATTCTATCCTATCTGTATCCATAGGCTTAACCTCCACCACCATCGCTGCACACTGCAACAATCATTGCACACTACCATCACCTCTTTGCTTTGGTTAGTGGGAATGAGTTTTTCATTGATATGTTTGGTGGAGATGGGTTGGTTGATGGATTTTAGTGAATGAGGTCTATAGGATTTGTACCAAAAATTCATTATTTATTCCATAAAAAGAATCAAACGATTTTCAGTAGGATCTTATATTGTGGAACAAACATCACAGCTAGAGGATCGAGTTAGGTCCAACAGGCGTTGAACAATTTAATTGTCCAACGCGTTTCCGACCATCTGATTTTCTTATTTTGAGATACACAAATTAATTGAATCTTAAAAAAAAAGTTTTAGAATTTAATTCTATTCTAAGTTTAGTTTTAAAATCTTATAAATTATCTCAATCACAACAAAATAAGAGGATCGGACGGTCAAGAATGCGTTAGACAATTAAATTGTTCGACGCCTGTTGTACCTAACTCGATCCTCACAGCTAGGAACCGTTCAGTATAAACCAAGACTAGTTCCATGAAAAGCACGTGACATACAATTAATGCAGAAAGAATACAGAGTAATATGTTAAATAAGTATATCATCTAGTCGTGCAATGATACAAAGAGTAGCATAAATGCATGGGAAATGACATTTTCTAGTAGGCTATTTAAAAATGGGCAGGTCTACGCCCACCAACCTAGATGCCGTCCCCACCGACCAGAAAAAATTAACAAAAATAATTTTTTGATTTTGTAATCTACTATCCCCACCTCCCTTCCCACCAACCGAAATATTTAGAAAGGCCATCCCCACCACCTGAAATCACTGAGATGAGGATAATCGATGTATATATTCTGGAAGTTGTTCGACAACCCTGAAGTCGAATAGATGTACTGGCGGATGACAAAAGGTCAGTCGACCTGGGGGGTCATGGGCGACGGGAGACTCGTCGAACAAACTATTAGACATCATGTGTTATGGATAGAGTTCGACAGTCCTACTGTCGAACATATGTACTAGAGGATGACAACAAGCTAGTCGACGTGAGGGATTTATGGCGACGGAAGACCCGTCGAACGTTTACAGTATAGTGATCTATGATTTTAACTATGAACATTTAAAGACACGATCGACACGGATGATTTTAGAACAAGTATCAATTAATGTTTATATATTTTTTTTTATTGAAGTGAAGACTAAATCCCAAGACTAACAAAGTGTAAATGGTCTAAAACATTTTGAATGTTCATATTTAACTGAATGAATGAATTGATAAGCATAATTAGTATAAATGGTTTAAAACATTTTGAATGTTCATAGTTAAAGTCATAGATCACTACACTGTAAACGTTCGACGGGTCTTCCGTCACCATAAATCCCTCAAGTCGACTGACCTGTTGTCGTCCTACAGTACATATGTTCGACAGTAGGTCTATCGAACCCGATCCATAACATAGGCTGCCTAATGGTTTGTTCGACGGGTCTCCCGTCGCCCATGACTCCCCAGGTCGACTAACCTTTTGTCGCCCGCCAGTACATCTATCCAACTTCAGGGTTGTCAAACAACTTCCAGAACAAATACATCGATTATCCTCATCTCGGTGATTTCAGGTGGTGGGGATGGCCTTTCTAAATATTTCGGTTAGTGGGGAGAGGAGGTGGGGATAGTGGATTACAAAACTAAACAAATTAATTTTGCTAATTTTTTCTGGTCGGTGGGACAGCAAGCAGGTCGGTGGGGATAGAGCTGCCCTTTAAAAATTCATGAAACGAAAAAAAATCACTTGAGTCTTTAGCTCCTCATTTGGTTATTTTTTTTCCTCATATCTAATCTATCTATATATTAACGGGAAGTACTTCAACTTTCAACTTATTTTTTTGTAACATTTTTTTTTACCAATTTTACTCTTAAAAAATAATGAATGGTATTGATTATGTCACATTATCATTTTTTATTGTTTTATTTTTATTGGTTTATAATGGGATAAAGATGAAACAAAATATCTATTTATATATATGTGTGTATATATATAAATTAGATAATATATTATCTAAATCCACTGAATCTTGATATTTTAAAATTTTTTTTGCATACATACCCCTAAAAAAATCATATTGTGGCAAAATATTTCTAATGATTTGTTATTTTCAATAATATCCTTAAAAAAATTTAAATTGTGCATGAACTCCATCTTTCTTTTGAGAGATATTGATAGTTTTTAGAGTTTCACGTAAGAGATTCTGATAATACAACGTTGGTTGTGAGATATATATATGTAAAAAACTCATTTTCAAATGTAACATATCCCTTTTATTTATAACTTCATAATAATTATTAAAAATTATATTATATTATATATATATAACATGATATATTATATTGTATATAAGTGGATTAAAATAATTAAAGGTGTTGGTTTAAGGTATTTTTTTCAATTGTTTTGTGTGGGGGAAGGCCAGTTAATAACTAATTTTTTTTTTCTTTTAGAAAAAACTCACACGTGAGAGAACATATTCTTTCCGGGAATGTATAAAAAAGCTGCGAATTAGGTAGCACGTCTCACACCCTGTCATACATTAATTGTTTTTTTTCGCTTGGTTGTCACACATAAATTGTTATAAGAAGAAACCCCACCTATCAACTCCACCAGCTCCCCATGTTGACCATTGTTAACATATCATCAAAAATCACATGAACATTATGAAAACCCAGCATCATCCGAGTGAGACTCGTAACAATAATTTTTCAATCAAACAAACAAGTGAAAAATCCATATAACACATGTAAATTGCTTGAAATCTATATAACCTTTTAACTTTTCTTGAAATTTATGTAACCATTTGAAAATGCACATATAAATCTAAATAGTCTATTTGAGTTAAATTTTAATAAAAAATGAGAAATATTATGTTTGATTAACCTTTACTGAAAACACAGGATACCAAACCCCCTATAATATGCTAAAAATGTGAAAAATCCTATGTAAACGATGATTTTATCCCTTTAGATAGGGTTTTATATTATTCAGAGAGGTAAAATCGTCTTTTACAGAAGATTTTTTGTATTTTTAACACATAGTAGGTGATTTTGGTATACTGTGTATTTAGTCAGAGTTAACCCGACGAAATATTAGCAGAATATTCCTCATATATCAACGAAAATTAAATTGAATTGAGGGGGCTATTTTATAATTGCAACTCGGGCGGGTTGAGTCTCGAATGCAACTTGAAATTCAAGGTGTTCAACCCTAATCGGTCCCAACCCGAATTTCAGCCCGACATCTCTAACTCAAACCCAACCCGTGGTAACCTGAACCAACCCGCGGAACCCGATTTTCAAGCCTAATTTTTTACAAAAAAATAAACACAGATTCACAAATTTTAATTACCCACTAAAACAATCTAAGTCTACCACAAAAAAATTATATTGTTATTCAAAAATAGAGATTTATAATAAAGAAGCCGGATTGTTTATGACGTCAACCCGGATCCGAACCCAAACCCTATTTTTACAATCCAACCCATGTCAAAATCTGATTCAACTCGTCAGGTTTGAGTTAAACCCACCTAAATTGTAGTCATAGATTATTTGAATTTTCATATGTATTTTTAAATTGTTATATGAACCTAAAAAAAACTTGACGGATTATATGAATTTCGGACAGTTTAGTGGATTGTAGTAATAGATTATTTGAATTTTCATATGTATTTTTAAATTGTTATATGAACCTAAAAAAACTTGACGGGTTATATGAATTTCGGACAGTTTAGTGGTGGGTTATATGAATTTTTCCAGAACAAAAAAAGAAAGAAAACAAAAACAAACTCACACAACCGGAGTCAAATTCCTGTAGAAGTCGGTCCTCCCCGTAATTCTTGGTATAATAAATGAAAGTCCTTCTCAACCTTTATTTTTCGTTTCTTTTCATGTCTTCACCGACACACACACAAACAAACACTTCAAACCATTTGTCACTTCGAATCTACTCTCTTTTAATAATCATAAAAAAAAAACTTACTTTTTTTCATTGAAGCAGCGACAGTGCATTTGAGAATGAGAAGATGTTCCTTTCTTGAGATGGGGTGGGGACAGGCGGAGGGGATCTCAGTCCATCTCTGGAGCAGCAGCATCTGCAGCTCAGCTTTTCACGGATCATCACATTTTCAACAACAACGACGACGGGAACAGAAGAATCTGTGAAATGGAACACAAAGCGGAGCTTCTTCTGCAGCTCCGTCTTCTAATGGGGTTCCGTTTCGCCTTGACATTGTCGCTGCTGCTCCTCCCGTCGGTCGTTCTCGCGACAACTGACTCTTCTGATGGTATACTCTGATTTTTATGTCCTTTTTTGGATTTTATTTGTTTATTTATGTTTGGGTTTGATCTGATTCATGTTTTCAATTGGGTTTTATGTATGATTCAATATTTTGGGGGATGAGCCAACATTAGGAATTGAAGGAAAGGGTGTTGAGGAGTGATTCTTTTTTTGAGGGAAATTTAGACCTTTTATAACTCAAAAGAGGCAGTTACATCAATTTGTGTGGATGAGTCCAATAATGGGTTTGGAAATGGATCAGAAGATTACTTGATCCAACTCTATAATACTGTTTCTCATACCAAATGTATTATGGGATTATGGGTCTTGACAATTTGTTGAGAGATTTTAGATTTTAATTAGAAGTTTATTTTATTTATAGCTGAAATGGAAATGGTTATTCTGTTTGGAATTGTTGATATCCAGTTCAAGCACTTGGGGTACTTTTCGGGTCATTGAACAATGCACCACAGTTAACTGGATGGAAAGCGAATGGTGGGGACCCTTGCGGGGAGTCATGGAAGGGGATCTCTTGTGAAGGTTCAGCTGTTGTAGCCATGTATGTTGTTGATAAATGCACATTCACATCTTTGGCTCTCTCTTTGTTTTCACTAGCTCTTGAGTCATAATGAACTTTCTTGTCAACAGACAACTACCTGGCCTCGGCCTCAACGGGACTTTGGGTTATCTCCTATCAGACCTCTTGTCCTTGAAAACGCTGTGCGGGAAACACTTTCTGTTCTTCCTGTCGGTTATTTTTCATTTCCATGCCTTCTTGCATTGTAGATATTTACTAGTTTGTTCTGCTTATAATTGCCAGGGATCTGAGCAACAACAACATTCATGACACGATTCCATATCAATTGCCACCAAATCTTACTTACTTGTAATTTGCTTCTACTCATCTGATTTTTTTATTTATTTAATATTTCAACTGCTGTTTCATTGATACAAACAAATGAGTTTCTCTGTACTGGTGCAGAAACTTTGCGAGCAACAACCTTACTGGAAATCTTCCTTACTCCATAACTAATATGGCTTCCCTCACTTATCTGTGAGTTATTGTGCTTGCTATTATTTTCTTTTCTGTTGCGCAGGAATGCAATATTTGACAGCACTGTGCTGATAAGCTAAGATTTTCTGTAATTGTAGGAATGCAAGCCACAACTCTCTTTCTCAATCAATTGGGGATATATTTCAAAATCATTCGAGTCTCTCAGAGTTGTAAGGCCTATACATTTCTTTTTAATAATTCTGACAGGGATTGGGGCTTTTATCTTATGTTTGTTTTTGTCTAAATGATAGAAGGATTGAACTTCTGATCACCACTTTCTCAGAGTGAAATTCCTTTTCACATATTCAAGATAAACTTTTCCTTACAATTTTAACAAAGATCACATCTATGTTCTTTTGCTTCATAAAAACAAATGCATTACTGATATTTTGTGTTTATAGTGCTTGTTTGTAAATGTATACGGCTCTTGTGCTGGTTTTGTGTGAGCATGCATGTGACTTTGTGCTTACACCGAGTTTTCTCATTGTACCAGACCATACTACTGAATTCAGAGAACTTGTAATCAAGTTCTGTATGTGGTTTCTTGTGATGTTTCATGCTGGGATAATATTGCAAAGATTCAAGATATTGATTGTTAAAATATATGCTCTGAGATACCTTATTCTTTTTTTCCTTTTCCCTTTTTTTAGTATAAGTGGGAGCTCACCACATGATGTTTTAGTAGTCAAATGAGGCTCCACAAGAGGGAGATGTAATGCTGGACCTCCAGTGAAATTAGTAGAAAGTTTTGGTATCTTAGATATATCAAGTGGACACAACCACCTTCCTGTGTATTATAAATTGCACTTGTGTATGATGGGGATGTGTGAGCTATGAAGTTTCTTTTGGAGGTATCTTCATCACTTTTCTTTTGGAGGAGGGTTCTCTACTCATCTCCTTTCTTGAAGCTTTATATCTAAATGGGTTGTGCTCCTACCTTTTTTGAAAGAAAAAAAAAAAGGGGATGCACCTAGTATACTTAGGGTTCGTTGGAATTTGTGGAAAGCAAGGAATGACACTATATTTCAACATAAAATAATCTGTATCGAGAATATTTGGGAGGCAATCAAGGCATCTCTATGCCCTTAGGATCTTGTTCTTATTGGGAGAAATCATTATAGAAAAGTGTTAGAATAAATTTCAAGGGGTGAGCGAAAAGGAAGTCGCTTCTCCTTGGTGTTACTTATTATTGTATCGTTTTGTTGGGGGTTTTGATCCCCATCCTTTGTATTTCTATTTTCCTACCTTTTCTTTTTAGGATATCCCTCGTCTTTGTTTTTGTTCGTGGGGCATAATTTACTTTTAATGAAGCTCCTACATTTCATTAAAAAAAAAACCTCCGGGAATCGTTAAATGCTACTAGTTATGTCATCCAGGAATTAACATGTAAATAAATTGCATATGACTGAGATGATGAAATGGAACTAAGAAGTATAGAACTTTAATCAACTTTTGGTGTCCTTATCCAATGCATATCAAATATGCGACATGACAGTATGACATTACACACATTAAATATGTGTTAAAAACATCCCATGTCTATCCATAATTCACAATTAATTTTTTCAGACATGCATTGGATGTGGTATAGATGCAATGTGGACACACTGCACTTATGTGGGACAATTTATTTCTTTTTTCTTAATAATTATTTTAAGGTTTCTTTTTTAATAAGATTACTTTTATATTATTTTCAATAAAATAAAATAAAATAATTGTTGGTTATGCTTATATGAAACCAAATTATATTTAAATATCAAGGAAATTGATAATTGACACATCATTTTAGTTCATATCAACTTTTATAGTTTATATATGTGCTCTCGTTTTCGAATAATATTCATGACAAATATTTATTTATATATAAATGTGCCTTTGCCGTGTCTATGTTGTAAATTTGAAAGATTTACCATCATTTATTTTTTTACCATCATTCATTTATTTATTTACAAACATGACAGACCTGCCAATGAACAAACAAACAAATATATATGTTATATTGTCGTTATATAGAAAAATGGAGCACACCTTCGTAAACTATACAAAATTGATACAACTACAATGCTGCATAACTGTGACTTTTATTTAGATTTTTAAAATCATTTAGTTTTATGTGAGCATAAACCTTACAAATAGTGAGTAACAAAAAGTTACAATGTTGTGCAGCGTAAGTATTGTTGTCCATGTTGTGTCCATTGTGCGTCTACCATGTCCATCATGCATCCTAGATGTGTCCGGAATTCAAAACACAATTTTTGAATTTTGGATGCGTATGGGATTTATTTGATATATGTCCCACTCGTGTAATGTCTTATCATGTGTTTGATGCATGTCAGAAACGGATACGCAATGTTCATTGATGTGTCCGCGCTTCTTATGATATACCTCGTATCTTGGGGACCATGATAATAGTTAATCATAGATGTAAGTTGTAGGGGATCTGCTCTTTGATTGTAGAGGTTTAATATGTGTTTCCCTCTTGTGAGAGCTTTGCATTATTTATGCAACAAAGTAATAGGACTCCCATCTTTCTATCAAAATAGAAGTTATAGGTGGTGAGCTCCCACCATTTCTTAGGAAAATAACCCTGATGTAAGATATAATAAGTAGATGCTAAGCATTCTGACAAGTAACAAGAATAGAGGTATAAATTTAGTTGAGGCCCGAGAATAGAATAGGAAATCTGAAAAGGGATTTTGATTTCTTTATTTGACTGGGCACAATGAAGATGTGAGATTTATATATATCCGGCTCTAAAATCCCAATGGGACAGTCAGACTATTGCGTGAATCAGACTATTGCATGATCCCTCAAGGCATGGACAACCCTCTTCAATTTCCCCAATACAAAGTGATGCAGCCCAGGTAGTGTGAAGCTTGAGGAATGAGACGAAGACGAAGCCTTGCAGAGATAATGTTCCTACGAATGCACACAGGATTCCTTGAGTCCACATAGAAGAGGAGAAGAGATGGATATGACGCTTCTATAGAGAGAACATTTCTATGAGTCCACGTAGGCTCCTTTAATCCTAAAAGGAAGAAGAGAATAAACTCTAAAATAAATAATTTTATTGATAAAAAGGTTGAAGGAGAGAGTTGTAAAGACTCATGCTTAAATAGACTACAAATGGAATCTAAATCATAATCAACTCTAAATAACCAACCTATCGTATCTTAATTAACCACATATCATGTGTAATCCTAATTATCCATAAAGGATGTTATATCATAAATCACAAATCATATCTAATCCTAATCATCCATAAACAATAAGATGAACTTAACAAATAATAAACTACACTAGACAAAATATGCATAATATATGTAACTGTCTGTTTGATGGTCCTCTGCGCCGCCGATCGAAAGGTCAAAGCAATGATTTCCCATGGCCACGCTGCATCACAAAGTCTCCCTGTTACATCAGAAGATCACATAATTTTGATTTAATCCCACAAAGCTCATGCCAAATCTTTTGTTCTCTCCTGAAAAGAAGGTGGGAAACGGGATACCATTTTCCAAGTATTATCCATATCATCATATGTTAAACGTCCAAGGATTCAAATTAAGGAGTCTCCTTAGATTTATGTTAATTCATATCTGTTACCATTAAGATATCTAATTATCTACCCGAATCACCAATAGAATGAAGCACTAATATGCTACTGGTACAAGATAACCCAGGATGTTTCTAAAATGAGTTTTACTGAATTTTAGTTATGGTAATAATTGTGGGCCTTAAGTTTTTTATATTTTGAGAACAGATATGAGATGAAGCAATAGTGAGCACAACGTACCAAAAAAGTGTCAATACAACATCATTTTAATTAACAATAAAACAAGGAAGTTAATAGAAATTGTTAAAATTTACATCCGCATTCTCTTGGTGTAGCAAATTTATATGTACAAATTAGGTACAATAATGAAGAAAACTCTTCATGGTTCCCCTGGCTTGAAATGAAAATAATGTCGAAAGCTCAAATCTCTCACCTTTTTGGTTGGATGACTGTTTATGTTTGAAGATCATGTTTGAAATAGATATACATTCACCTGTAGGCTGTAGCATGTGGTCATAATTTGATACATCTTATAATGTCCAGGCCATCTGTATGCCTTGATCGTTATATTCCTTTGCCAACTCACTTGCAAATCACTGTTTTATTTGTTTGATCCATTTAAGGGCATTTTGTCATTGATGAATTCCCTTCTGCTACAGAAATTTCTGCCTCATATATCCACATATCACATTTTCTGTAATGCTATGGCAGGGACATATCTTTCAACAACTTGTCTGGAAATCTTCCAAACTCTTTTAGTTCCTTGTCGAATCTTTCTAGCCTGTGAGTATTTAAAATGAAAATTCTGCTGAAAGATATAAAAAAGAATGTTTCTGGACTTTTTGCTGTCCTTTGGAAATTAACTGATGTATGAACAATGAAAATTTTCTGCAGCTTCTTGCAAAATAATCAGTTAACTGGTCCAGTAGATATTCTATCAAATCTTGACTTGACGAACCTGTAAGTTCTTTTCCTTGATCGATTATTGCATCCTCATGGTTTTATATTAACAGTTCATGTACGCAACAGAAACATAGCAAACAACCATTTTAATGGCTGGATCCCGCAAGAGTTTAAGACAATTCCAAATCTAATGTAAGCTATTCGGAGAACTGCATGTATTATTCTTTTTGTTTCTGTTCCATTTTCTTTTCAAATTGATCTTTATATTTCACATGCATTGGATCAGACTTGGGGGGAACTCCTTTAACAATGGCCCTGCTCCTCCGCCGCCACCATATGTTGCACCACCTCCCAGTGGAATTCATAACAATCATAATCGTACTGGGTCATCTGCACATACCCCTCCTGGTCCGGATGGCCAATCCTCACATCGTAATCATCAGAATGATAAGAAAAATTTGGCAATTGGTCCATTAACAGGGATTGTTTTGGGTTCTATACTGGTGGGTTTGTGTGCATTACTATTTTGCATCATTTTCCGCAAAAAAATCTTCAAGAGTAAAGATGAGGCAAAGTGTAATCCTAAGGACCCTTTGGTATCTCTTCCTGCTGTCACAGATAAAGGTTCTATTTCTTGTTCCCGTAATTATTTTACTTGCTTTAATTTTCTTGTTCCCTGGCATCCTTCTGAAGTGCCGTCCTTCTCTATTTCATGAATCCAAGTGTATAATGGATGAATTACGTATTTAAAAACATAAAATTTTGAATGATATGTTACATGATTCCTTGCAAATGTGGGATTTCAATTCTTCATAAATGTGTTGATATGCCAATTTCATGCACTTTTTCATTTTATATACCAAGTACTATTTTCCCTATATTTCTTATAATTTCGGCAATTTTATTGGTGAGAGAATTCTTAAAGGTATGTGACATGATATATTGTTGTTACAATTATTAAACGATGAGGCATTAAATTTTTGGGAGTTTCGGCAAATTATTTGACTGCTGATCTGTACAAAATTGATGGAATGATGGTTGCTTGCAATGCTGATCGGTTTCGTAACCTCTTGACATCAAAATTATGGAGGTGGTGCTCTAGGCTTGTCATCCTGGTGAGGTACTTATTTAATTTTATATCAAAGGCTAGGTGTGTCATCCCAGTCGACCATTTTAATTTGGTTCCCAATGGTACTTTCAAAGATCCAGTTCCTCATATGGGTAATGAAGGTCCATTTTCACATTCCTCTTTCGATATTCAGATGGATTGCTGCTTGTCTCCTGGAGTTCTTCAGAAGGCATTGACCACCTTTTGGGTTTTCTGACTAGGTGCAGAGGTCTGTAACCAATAGAATGTGGTTAAATTTGAACAATGTGCTATTTAAACATTTAATTGTAATACTGAAGATGGAAAGGAGCGAAGAACGGTGTTCTGGTCTGTGCTCCATGGGGTTTGGGGTTCTATAATTGAATGGATAGGATTACCCAGTTGTGAAAACTTTGAAGGAATTAACAGGATTTGTAGGAACCCTCCTTTTAATAGTCAGGATGTCCGAGTCTGGGATCGAGCTTACAATTAAAAGACTGCGATTGACCACAAGCATCTCCGAAAGGAACTTTTTTTTTTTGTGCTAAGCTGAGTTGTTGACTGTTCCTTGAGGTTGATAATATCCCTCTGAGCAACTTCTTGTTATTGATGACGACTTTGGGGTCATGGGGATGTTTTGGCTGGGTGATTTTTCTCTTTGAATCCAGAAGTCAAATACTCTTATTTCAAACCTCTTATTTTATCCTAAACCTTATTGAAAACATTACCATCCACTCTTTCCCTGAAAAAAAACGAAGAGAGAAAACAATATCCTAATTATAATCACAAATTATATCTAATCGTAATCATCCAAAAGGATAGGATGAACCTAACCAATAATAAACTAGATAAGACTTAAAAAATTGCACATTATCCTTAATTGTCCATTCAGTGGTCCTCTCTGCTGATTGAATGGTCAAAGTACTGATTTGACCATGGGCATGCTGCATCAATATGTATATTTAGTATTTATATATTTCGGATATAGTGGGGTGATGGGAGAGGAGAAACTGGGTATGACTTTTGGCATTTTTTTGACACAGTGGCCGCCATTAGGACTCAAATTCCTTATTTTTATTATTTGTCAATAAAAAATGTTTTTTCACACAATCTCTGTTGCTTTTAGCTCTATATGTATGTTGACCACCTGATCGATATGGCCAACAACGAGGATTATGTTAAGTTTCCAGCTTGGGCGCCTTTGAATAGGATATTAATCCTTCCACAAGCCTTTTTTTTCATTTATTTTTTATTTTTATTAATTTATTTTTGAGAAAGATCTCTTCACAAAATTGAATTCCCTGATCTAGAAGATTGTTCCTTTTGTGGTTTCCTTCTCCTAGAAAGAGTCCCAATGTAATTGTGTCAGGACTGTATTGGTCACAAACAGCAGTTTAGTTTGGACTAGTAGGGTATATTGTTCAGAGATGGTATATGGAGTTTTTTCTGTTTCTCTAAATCTTACACACACGTGCACACACACACATGCAAGTATATGATGCACAAATACATAGATATATGTATTCATGCAGATACATGTATCTATATGTGCGTGCATATAAACACACACATATATACATGGTTGTACATGTACATAGACATGTATATACACACACACAATACTCTAGCTCCCTCTCTATGTGGACCTGTCAATTAAATATTCATCTTTTTTTTTGTCTTCAATGGTTGAACAGTCTTACTCTAGTAGTTTTTAGACACAATTATTCAACCTTTTGTGGTAGTTTTTTGCAGTTATAACAACGTATTGTGTGACAACTGCAATTGCAGTATTCTGTTTTTAATTTTGTGGCAAAAATTAATTCCATAATGGTTTGGAATGTCCAAATAAACATAGAAATGTGTGTGCAGGAGAATGGAGTCAAATCTCCGATTACATGTCCATGCATGCGCCAACAGAATGGAGTTCTCAGGTCAGAGAACCATCATCATCTAATGGTCAGTCTGTGCGTCATCAAGGTGAAGTTATTGAATTTCTTACCGATCCTGTATCTTAGAATTTCTGATCCCTGATCAAACAAAGCATACTTCTCTTCTTAATTATCTAATGTCATGTTTGTTTGTCGTGAAATTAAATGAGGGGTAAGTCTGTCATTTCCAACCATAGTGGCAAGTGAGTCCTTTGCATTTGGTTAGGAAGTCATTCCCAGCATTTTTTTTGGTAAATAGTTATTTGGAAATAATTTTTTTTTTTCCAAAAGGAATTCATTTTCATTATTTCTGTTGAAATGAAAGGGATAAAGTGTTTATTTCTAACCTGACAAGTAGTTACATCATGTGAAGAATTCTCATGTTCATTTTCATCATTTTACATTCTTAGCAACTAAATACAGCACCAAAGTAAATGCTTGATATGACATTGACATGCATGAGGGAAGTTAGATGAAATACTCTTATGCATTTTTCTTTTCTTTGAGCTTTGTTTATTAGAGGTATTATGAACTAGATAGTCGAGGGATGATAATAGAATGAATTCAGGATAGCCTGTTGCCAACAGTTTAGTATAAGCTTTATGATCTTGCTGACCCCATCCTATTTGAAAATATTTTAGGAGTTAGGACACATCAACAGGGTTTGTCAGGATGGTGTTAACTTTTTTTTCTGTATGCGCCAGACATTGCTTAGGCCTGAGATTGGTGTAATAATTAAGTTGAAATATATTCAAGCACACAACAAAGGAGAGGAGATGGCCTGTTGATAATGTAGAGGCAATAATACTGCAGTTTCCTTTAGTTGGTGGCATCCACTTTGTATTCGCTAATATCATGCCATTGACGTGTCTCCTACTAATGATCCAGTTTGAAATCAGCCCACACATTTTGCTGTATTCTCTAATCCTATCAGAGCCACTTCTTTCTTCATCTTGGACCTAGGAAAAAGATGGAACTTGCTATCCCCCTGTGCTCTAACACCATCTTCAATGACTCACCTGCCACCCAAATTACACTGGAGAGTTTTATAAAAATGACAATGGCTAACGCAAACAAAATTGCAATGTGAAAAAGAATGGCTAATAATCTCCATCTCTAAACTAACATTGGAGCAGTTTCAGGTTGCATCTGTTCATAGATTAGCATCCTTTCTCTAATTGTCATCCATATGAAGATGTTATACTCTGGGTGCTGCCATCTGCCTCTTAAAATGGTCTCAATAATATTAGTCCTACTTCTCATGTTGTTCTCAGCCCATTGAGGGCCTCTCTCTTAGGTAATCAAGGCCATGCAATCTGTGAGATGGGATGCAAGACATGGAAGGATTTAACAAAGATGGAATTTGTAATTTCTTTGGGTGTCATGGATTCTGCGAAACAAAACATAGGATTGTCCTGCAGTTGCACTACGGAGTTATCACAGGAGGATGATGCTAGTCAGATTGCTATTTAATTATTTTATGAAATGTTGTAGTTAAGTGGGTCTCAGATGCTGTGTGATACATTTCAATTACTTGAGAACTGAGATTACTGAAACCTTGGAATATATGCACAATATTGTACAATATCCTGTTTTTTTCGGTTTATAATACAATAACGTTATTGTACCTTAGGAGCTTGGTAATGCTATATATACTATTAAATATAATTATGAGCCTGTGTCATGTGATTGGGTATGATTCAACCATTGCTTTCTAGTACATTTGATATGCAAAAATGGTCATAGTATGGCATAATAAATTGAGACCTAATCAGATATTATGTATTTGTGAGAGCTCTTAGTGTTCCAATTGAAGAAATAAATGGAATAATGTTATATTCAACAACGGAGGCCAAAAGGTCTCTTGTATAGATACAAGATGTACATAATCTTATAAATAGAAAAAGACCAAAAAACCCATGAGAAAAACCCAAAGGCCGCAGGCCCGGGGGAGGCTTGCGGCCTTTGGGGGGCGTTGTCCCCCAACCCCCGGGCCTCAGGGAATAGGCCCAATAGGCCTATATAATGACTCACCCTCTTTTAATCACAATGATCTGGAAGTCTGACTGCCATTGGAGCTCTTTTCTAAGGATGCCCCTCATCATATCTTTTTTGCTGCCTTTCTTTCATTTTTATCCTCCCCTAAGTGCTGGCCCTCGTCCTCTTCCAGACTCATTCCTGAATTATTGCTGTTAATTCCCCTTTTTCCTTTTTTTTTTGCTTAGCATGTCCTTGCCACACTGTTTTGATTTCTATTTAAGTATCTTTAGCTTCTTGCAAATTTTCTCCCTTCCACCCTTGCTTCTAGCCAAATCTCGGACTAATTCCTTGAAGTCTTTGACTTGGAGCAACCGGGATGTGAACATGAAATGATGCTGTCCTTCCTTTTCTTCATTTGAGCATGAGGTTGAGGAAGGTATGGGTAATAACCCTTTAAAGGCGCCAAGGGATATGGCTTCTTATGTCAATGTCTGCCATTGCTCTATGCAGCTTAGAGAGACTTGATGCATGTTGTGTTGCTTCAAGTGAACCTGTGGAAGTTGACCATCAAATATTGAACATATCAGAAAGGGTGGAATGTCACATCTCTTTGTCTAGCTAAGGTGGGAGGGATGTCTTGGTTGACCTTGGTTAATCTCCACATAGAGTCCATCTGTGGATCACACATGCCAAGTAGAAAAAAGGGTGAGCAACTTCATGGACTGCCCCTTCACAAATTAACAAACAGATCTCTGTTAAATAAACCAAAGTTACGATAATGTTTCATTTCTAACAGATCCCCTACTTTTGTGGTGACATTCATGCAGTCCTGTAGTCAAACTGAGCATATTTCAAGGAATTCACCAATCACCACACCATTTTAGAAATATATATGATATTCTATGAATCAATTAGAAACTATTATGGCCCTCAATTTCAAATTTCGTTTTGGTAATTTGTATGTCACAATTGTGAAAGTTTAGTTTTCCTGACATCTTCTGTTTCTTTCTTTTTCTTGTAGCAAACAAGAAAGAGATACAAGAACAAATGGTCAGAAGTTCAATTTTTGCAGCCAATCTTAAACCCCCACCTGCTGAAAAAATGATTGGGGAGAAAGCATATAGTAAAAATGGGTCTGGGAGAAGAACAAAAGCTCCTATCACAGCAACTTCGTACACTGTTGCCTCACTTCAGACAGCGACAAATAGCTTTAGCCAGGAATGCCTTGTTGGTGAAGGTTCCCTCGGTCGTGTTTACAGGGCAGAGTTTCCCAATGGAAAGGTAATGAAATACTCATGTCAACTGTTTAAGTCGTTTATTCTATATTCTCCAGCTTCCATGTTTTTTTTCCTAAAAATGAATTCACATGCTATCTTGCTAAAACTGGAAGAAGCTTTCACTGTTTGGAAACATTTTTTTCATTTTGCAAATCAATTGTGTTAATATGTTGCAAGTCACATATTATTATTGATTTGGTCAGAGATTGGTCTGTTAAACGCTTTCCGTGTTTGTAAAATAATCTAAATCCCCGTTTGGATGGGGGAATTAGCATGGTATAAGCAGGGATAAGGTGGAATTGGCCTTAAAAGGTTGTTTGATTACCCAGAATAGCTGGGATGCCTGGATAGCATGGTATAAAGTGGTATTGGTATACTTCCTCCCCCTTGGAATTGGCTATTCCTGCTTATTCATTCCATCAGCATAGGTGGTCCCCACCAGTCACATCCACTTTTTCCCTACCCCTCTTCATGTACAGAAACCCATTAACACTTCCAACCAGTCACATCCACTTTCATATTCTTCTCCTTTTTGTTTAATTAGCTTGCTTTGTGTTTAATTATTTTTCATTGTGAACAGGAGGTGAAGTTGGAGTTCATGTATGTAAAAAATATAATACTTAATTACATTTATTATAGTGATTGTTAAAAAACATAATACGTTTAATAATAGAAAAAAAATTATAATAATGTGGGTCATTATTTCTAAGAATATTAAGGGAGGAGTACAGTGAACCAAGATACATATTAGCAAAGTTAATATTTAATTACATGTGTTGGACAATTCATTCTTAGGATTTGATAAACAAAAAAAGTCAAAGGGTAAATTTGTTAACAAATTTATAAATCCTTATCCAAACCATATTCATCTCATATCCATAATTTATCCATCCTTTACCAAACAAGAAAAATTTCATTCTTACGTTTCCCAATGAGAATAATTAAAAACACAAACAAACAGAAAATATTTTATTCCATTAGTATAATTATCTATCCCAAATAACTCAATTCCTCCATCCAAACAAGGGCTAAATTTTTTTTTCTTCTGAAAACAATGGATTCTTATGTGGATAAAAATTTGAGGATAAAGATTGAAGAAACTAGAAAATGGTATCAGGAGTCAGAGTTGATTAAACATTCAGAATAATGGATCTCTCAGTTGATGCATGTTCAAACAATTTAACTAGTTAAATTTATCTTAAATGTGGTCTTTTGATCCATGCCAATTTGTAGGATTTGACATTCAATTTCCTTTTCATTTCTAGAATTGTTTATAAGGCTGATATGGAGAGAGTGTTGAAGAGTTTATACGAGATCAATGAACATTGTGTTTTTAATTCTCTTCTGATTAAGCAGCCTGAACTTGACAATTCCACATTTTGATATCTTTTAGAGCAGAATCTTCCGTGCTCTTGTGTGGATACTTGAGAATACATGACAATCATTGATTAAAATAAAAGAGAAGCTATGACAACTTGTGAAAAATCCCAAATATTGTTTCAAAATCCTTATGTAAGGAGGCCAACTCTGCAAAGGCCCCTAACTTTACCAAAGAAATTTTATTTGCTAGTTGATTTAAACACCAATTTCTTTATTACATGGTTTTCCATATTGTTGCACTTTACCAAAATTTTATGAAAATGGGAAATACCGAAATAGAGAAGAGAAAGGAATTGGAGAAATGGGGAAATATTGATGAAAGACCACAATGAATTAGATCCATGTGGTATTTCTCCCAACATTTGTTATGGTCCGAGTTTGATCATGTGATTTGAGTATTTCCATGACAAAGGCTCCTAACTTTACCAAATGAATTGGTTGGTATTACCATTATGTAGATTTAAACATCAATTTCTTTATTCCATAGTTTTTTATATTATTGCACTTTACCAATATACATGAAAACGGGGAACATAGAAAGATAAAGTGTAAAAGTGTGGAAAATATTGAGAATTGAGAGAGCAAATTGAGTTAGATCCATGCGGTATTTCTCCCAGCATTTGTTATGGTCTGAGTCTGATCATGTGATTTGAGTGTTTCCATGACAAACAACACAAAATCCTATTACATTATAATGTAATGTTCGTTTAAGCAAAAGACGACAACAGAGCGGATCTACTCTTTTAGGCTGGTGTTTGGAGGATAATGTAAAGTGTTTTTTTTTTCTTTCTTTCTGGTGTTTTGAGTGTGGGTGACGGTGGGTGGGTGTGTGTTGTGGGGTGTGGCTCTCTTTCAAAGATATGAGGAATGAAGTTTTTTCCCCCCTAAAGCACACAATTGAATGCTGGACATGGGGGCAGTAAGCAGAATGAAATGTACAGTAACTTAAGTGAAAGAAGCCAGAGGGTGCGGTGCTATTGGCATATGAAAGTGAGTGGTTAAGCATCGGAAGGAATGAAGTCAAATGACCAAATTGGTTGGACCAAAAGGCACTTCTTGCTCCATACAGGGGAACAAGGGTCAGAGCTAGGGATGAGGTTCTTCATTGGGGCTTCAGGGTGCAATGGAACAGCGGTGAACGGGGAAGGTGACAGTGGTGGTGATCCAGGTGAAATGGAGAGAAGAGAGTGGAATTTGCTTGTGCAGAGCGTTTTTTTAGAACAACACTGAGAAGATGTTGGATTTTCCTTCCCAGTACCTGTCGGATGGCATCTTCATTGTGTGGCAAGTCGATAAATTGAGTTGTAGTAGTACAAACTGTAAAGAATATGCGTTTTTATTGATAAAAAATACGAAAAAAACTGTAAAGATATGTGATAGGGTTCTTTTTAAGGAAGATTGAATTCACTAGAACTTTCTAGGGATGTATAGGGTTTGAGGATAATAAAAGGGTCAATTGGGAGTTCATGAAAGATTTGTTGGGGCTTGATTAGAAGGCCAGTGTGTGGGACATACTTTAATAACATTTGAACACCAAGGAATAAAAATGAATAGGAAGGAGTTCAAAGACTATATTGAGAAACTGAAAATTTTGACATTGAAGAAAATCTGTTTTACATGGTTGAGCTTGAGTGCCAATCCAGCATATTATCACAATTGGCTAGGCTTCTTATATTTCAATGAGGAAGTCCATTCTTCCTAATCCGATTCGAGCAGGACTGCTGTGGTTGGCTTCTGACCATAATCCAGTGGCCCTGGAGGTGCATGCTATCAACTTATTCCCTACTCAGTAAGGTCAGTAAACAACTAAATATGTAGGCTAGGCATGATGATTTGAAGACCTGGTTGCTATAACAAAAGGTTCTGCAACTTTGGTTTTGGAAAACACTAATTTCATGAACTCAATAAGTTGAAGATTGCTAGTGAATAAGAGTGAAGGAAATGATTCGTACCTTATAAAGGGAGGAGTAACATGGAGATGTGTGTAAGAAGGAGATGGTTAATTCACCCTTCTTTATTAAGCGTGTCTTAATAATCTCCATGGGCTGCAGTGCATCTCAGTAGACTTGAAGGTCAGAACATGAGACAAAGGAAGGGTAGGTGAAAAAAAAAAACTAATTTAAAATTTGCTGTGTTCAAATTACATACTAAGATCCCTTACAATGAAAGAGGAATTAATAAAGGTTATGATAAGTGAGTTTAAACACAAAAGGGTGCTTGACTGGCATGTGAATGCACTGCTGGTTTCATTTCTTCCTACAAAGCAGGGGGGCAGAGAAAAAGAAGGTTGGTTAGTCTAATTTCAAGGTTATAAATCATATAAAAGCTATTTGCAAACAAATACAGGAAGATGATGCATCTGGTGGCATCAAAGTTTTGGGGACCCATCATTCAGGGACGATGCAAACAGAAGCATTCATGGTGGCTCATGAATGCATGCATGTGTTGAAGGCAAACAAACAGGTGGAAGTACTCTCAAAATTAGATATTAAATGACAATGTGAATTGGAAGTTGTTTTTTATGCTACAAAAGATGGCATTTGACACAGACTAGGAAGATGGATGTCCCTTTTCTACAATGATCAATGGTAAGTCTGAAGATGGGGAGGGTTGTACCAAGGCAATAAACAGTCTTGGTCCTTTGTAGTGGCAGAGGCGCTCTTGAGTTGGTTCCTAAGGATAGCCAGACAAGAAGATCTAGTCTCTGGATTCAGGGATCATGGAGAGGGTGGCTGCCAATCACCATCTTTTTTCTGATGGCACCTTGGTTTTTGTGGGGTATGAAGAAATGAAAGTTCTACATTCTTCTTTTACGTCTCTTTTGTTGTCAGGTCTGAAGGATAATTATAATCATGAGTGCCACAGGCTGATTTCCAGTGCAATCTATATAGGATGCAGATAAACCCACTAACAATCTAATTAAGTTTGCCACTGCATTTGAGGAAGCTATGTTTTAGTGGAACTTAGTGGTGGTTGAAAATGAAGAGGAAAGTGTCGGTTTAAAAGATCCATTTACTATCCTTGGGGCCAAATATTTCCCGATGGATTAATCCACCTTGCTCCATCATTATGTCTTGTGCTTTTGATCCTTTCATTGATATCTTTCCAGCAAATACATCTAACCCTATGTTTTCCTTTAGTATTCCTTGGGTGCCATTTTGATTTTGATGTTTCATTTGTTCTCGCTTCTAAATGTTGCTATAGCTTTATGTACACATGAGGTGGTTCTTTAAATTCCTTTTTTTGTTGAAGATGTATTTGAATTTACATTTCTAGACATAGAATGAGATCGTTTTATGTCGATGTAAATGCATTTGGTGGTTACCTGCTAAATCATGTTGGGCACCTTCTTTTCCGTGGTGTTTGTCTTAAATTCAAGTTTGCTCACCCAGGTTAGCCTTAGTCCGCAATTTTGGATATTTAAGAAATTCTTTGCAATCCTTCCCTTCTATGGTTCCAAATGTATTGTTAAAATATCATGATTCTGTTTATTTGTTCTTCTTGGCTGATTTCATCTTCTTTGAGCTTGTTTTTCAACACATACAAGAAAATAATTTATTGTTGTTTTTTCCTAGATTTTTGCCATAAAGAAGATCGATAGTGCAGCAGTGTCATTACAGGAGGAGGATAATTTTCTTGAAGCTGTTTCCAACATGTCACGACTCAGGCATCCGAACATCACCACACTGTTGGGCTACTGTGTGGAACATGGTCAACGCCTTCTGATTTATGAATACATTAGTAACGGAACTTTGCACGATATGCTGCATTATGCTGATGATAACAGCGAAAGGCTTTCATGGAATGCTCGTGTGAAGATAGCTCTTGGCACTGCTAGGGCCATTGAGTAAGCATTTCCTGATGCCGGGTAGCTTAATTTAACTCTGATATGCGTACTGGTAGCTCAAATCCTATTGGTTTTTCTTAATTCTATATTCAGGTATCTACATGAAGTTTGCTTGCCTCCGGTTGTACATAGAAATTTCAAGTCTGCAAACATATTGCTGGATGAAGATCTCACTCCTCACTTGTCTGATTGTGGCCTTGCAGCATTGACGCCTAATACAGAGAGACAAGTAACTTATAAAGCTACTTATTTCCTAGTGGACAGTTCCTCATTTGAGTTGTTTTAAAATTCTGTTTGCATGTTTGACAGGTTTCGACTCAAATGGTTGGTTCATTTGGTTACAGTGCGCCTGAATTTGCCATGTCTGGTCTTTACACTGTAAGGAGTGATGTGTACAGCTTTGGAGTGGTGATGTTAGAGTTGTTGACAGGTCGTAAGCCCCTTGACAGGTGAGGTGAATGCTTACTTTATAGCATCATGCTGATGTTATCTCTCCTGATGTCATTTTGTGGAATGTTGGTATGCGCTCATGGCAATGACAACTAATCTGGATAATCTATAATGTAGACCAGGTCATGGGATTTCCAAATTGTGGAGAATACTTTTGTTATGGATGATTCTAATTTGATTATCTCTCCTGATATCATTTTATGGAATATCAGTATTGCCACAAGTCCAAATGGAAACTAATTTGGACAATCATTAATGTCACGAGATTGTCAAAGCGAATACAATACTGTTACCGGTCTCTTCAGGCAGAGGGTAGGCTCGAGGCAGATGTAGCACTTAGGATTTTGAGAAAAAGTTTCCAAAAGGATGGGTTAATTGCATTTCTACATCTATATATATTACTAACCATGAGTGGTTTAACTTTGTAACACTTTTTCATGTCTGTTTTTACACTTAATATTTATGTAGTAACTGAAGATCTTTCTTAATTTTGGATTTAGATCAGGCGCCAGAATTTTTTTAAAAATATTTTTAAACTAGATAATATCAGATCCATATCCACTTCAATATTTTAATGTCAAGAATAGTGTTAGATATCCACTAAATCTATATTATTGAATTTTACAGACATTAAATTTTAAAAAATAAATTTGTAGAAATATATGGTTTCAATGCACATTCTACTTCTTTAGATAAATAAATATTGTTCTTAATGAATGAGATGACGATATATATTTTCATTTCAAATTTTCCACTATGTAGGAGTATTTTTTATCTTAAGATATTCCTTCAAGTTAAAAATTCATAACCAACTCGAGGATTTAGTTGGAAACCTGGAATGCTTTTTTAACTCCCCATTTAAAGTTATATTTATATCATTATCATTATATATATAGATAATATGGAATGTCATACCATGTGCTTTAGCACGTGCACAAAACAAGTATGATTTGACTGGAATGATACTGGAGATTCAGCCTCTTTAGAAGGTGGGACAATAGTTAAATGTTTCAGTTTAGTGTCCATGTAGATGAAAAGCATATTGTGATTGTCATTGTTGTCCTCTGATATTAGCATTGTCCTAAATAGTTTATTTATACATCTCATATTGATGTCCCCTTTGGATTTTTGGTTGTTTAGCTCTAGGACAAGATCTGAACAGTCTCTTGTTGGATGGGCTACTCCTCAGCTTCATGATATTGATGCTTTAGCAAAAATGGTTGATCCCGCATTAAAGGGCATGTACCCTGCGAAGTCTCTTTCACGTTTTGCAGACATCATTGCTCTATGTGTACAGGTATCACACATAGTTGCAATTCAGTTCTTTTTATCTGAAATATAGTGACAATGATAATGCATATGAAACCACCTTGAAAATTTTACTATGCTAATATTGTGGAGCATTTGTCTGAAAGTTACCATTAGTATTTCCTACAGTATCTAATGAAGCAAGGAATTATCATTATGTGCTGTTATAATATCAAGAGTAAAAGAGATTGAAGATTTATTTTAATGAGATTACATGCGGTAAGCTTCTAAACAATTTGGTTTAAATTTTAGATGGCATATTAGAATTTTCTTTTCAATGTTTAAAAACAAAACAGAAAAAACTCAGAAATTTTCAAAACTTTGGGTATCATCATATGCTCGCAATGATAATGTACTAATGTTAATTCAAATCTATTTAGTGTTGGTTAATCCTGTTAACAAGGACCCAAGTCACTTGGTCTTCAGTCAATGATTGTAAATGTTGTCTTCGTTCACTGAAGATTGCATCAACATCATATGAAGCTCAACTGGAAGACTTGAATACCCTCCATATTGCACCATCTTTTATAGATTGACAAGGGCCTAGATCACCTTTTTACCTCAGGTAGAAATATATAGGGCATCAATTAGAATTATAGGTAAAATGGTTCTTGAATGCAAGGTTTTTCTTTAGAAAAATTTCAAATGGCATTAAATGATGCATGCTTCAAACATAACATGTGATGTGCTTCAGACAATTCAAACCAATAAATATATCCATTAGGCTGGCGTGTTAGCGGCAAAAAAAACCCGTTTCGAAACAGTTCGAAGCACCGTTCAGCTGGTTTTTAAGGTTTAAATGGAATTTTTTTCTGTGATTTCGAGTGGTGCTAAACCTTTCAAACACATTGTAGCGTCAGAAAGAATGCTCTGCCATTCTGAATGGTTCAAAACTCCATCCAAATAGTCTTTGGTCAAACAGAAATAATGGCTCTGCCCATTAGAATGATTGGTGAGTTGTTCGAGCATCAGGCTACCAAATGGCGAGCATCTATTTGAACGACTTCAGAATAAATATAAAAAACACTGTTTTTTTTACCGAGTCTATTTTGAAATCATTTGTAAAAGGGCCTTTCTAAACTTGATTTTTTTCCACGCATGAGACAACTTTTCCAGGGAGTTCTTGAGTGTTTATGAGATTGAAAAATTTGAATAAGTTTTTTAGAACTCAGTTGGCCTTAATTCTATGTAGAAAATTTTCATTGAAAAATCTTGTTTTGTCTAATTATCCAAATCAGAGATATTTTCCTTAAATTTTTTAATTTTTTTATTTTCTAAACATCAAATTTGAGATTTAGATTGTTAGATGAAAACCTAAAACTTATTGGACCTGAGCATGTGGGAGGAGGCCTGAGTTCCTGTGAGAGGGTCTGAAGACATGCATTTTTTTCTTCATCGATCATTGGACTCCGAGCGAACTTGGCCAGAAGTATTTATGTGACTTGAGTGTGGGGCCCAGTGTAAGAATTAAGAAAGTGTGAAAAGGTAACAACGAGTTTCTAGGAACTTAAGGATTCATGATCAATATGTTGCAAGTCAGATTGTAAATTTATACTTCACATCTCTCAGTAGATTTAATCTTTGGACAAGGTCCCATAGTTTTTTCCCAAGGGTTTTTCATACAGAAACCTTTGTGTTCTTGCACTTGAATTTTTTTTATTGATCCGTCTCTGCTTTTAAAATCTAATAAGGTTGCAAATTAAATTTAATTTGTTTCCAATTGCAAATCTCAAAAAATTAAATTTTTATTAGATCTATTAGCCAAATAAATTAAAAATGGTCAGTAATTTTAAATAGTCCTATTCATCTTTCTGTAGATCTTGCATAACACATCACTGAAGATTCTTAGGTGAGTATCAGTGTAATTCCTACTAGTATGGTAGTATTGGCCTATGAGCACAGGCTTGGAAGTATATATATTCTACCATACAGTTGGGCAGATAAGTAAGATTGCAGAAACCGTAGTGGAGATTCGTATCGAAATATATTGGAATCTGTTCTTTATCTACCTATTACAGAACTCTGATAATATTAAGTTCATTGACTTTTTATACTACGCAGTAATGCATTTTTCCTGCCATTCTGCCTTTCTTTACTGAAATTCTATAATTTTCCTTTATATTTCATTATTCAATCCAATTTTTAGAAGTAAAAGCACAAACATGAGTATGATTCATGAGTTTCATATACAAAATACAAATGGCACATTGATACAGGAGGGTTTTCGGCCTCATAAAATGCTAATTGGACTAATTGGATTTGGTAAATTTATCCCATTTCCTTTTTACCTCATCAAATAAAGAATTATAAAACTAGATCGAGCAGACAAAGATACTTGATCGACTTACATCATTGAGTAACCGATTTAAAATTAAAGCTTATGAATTTAATATTTATTGAACAACTTTAATCTTATTAATCTCGGTTTCTATGATGCAGTCAGAGCCAGAATTCCGTCCACCCATGTCTGAAGTGGTGCAAGCTTTGGTACGGCTAATGCAGAGGGCAAGCATTGTCAAAAGGCGTTCCGGAGATGAGCCTGGATTCTCATACAGGATAATGGAACATGAGGCTGCTGAAATACCATTTTGACCATACTGAAGATTGCACCACTGTTGAAAGCCAAAATTCCCCTCACATGAATCTTAGCATACAAGTACTGCTCGACGTTGATAAAGATGGGTCAGAGACCACACGATCACCTTCTTTGGAAGAATTTCCTGTCACTCTGATCTTGGTTATTCCAGTGAAGTTGTTCACTGGCACGTACATTATCATACATGTGTATAACTGTTACTTTCACTGCCACTAGTTTTTTCATACCTTTTGTGGCCTTCCTTCTATCAAAGTAGGGCACCAATATACCTTCTGCTGGAACAAGATCATACTGTAATGAAAGATATCTTGGGGGATCAGATTATTATGCCCTCTGTAAATTATCATGTAAAAAGTTATCTTTATTAGTTCTCAGTGGTTTTTTTTATCAGCATATGATGGGGCAGTTTTGCTAGTTTTCTAGAGTGCAATGCATTTCTTATGGATGTTTTTGCAGGAGGTTATATGTAAAATTTAGTTTATTAGCCCCCGATCTGTTTCGTGAATAAGCAAGTGTATAATGGAAGAATAAATTTAAACTCAATGTTTTTTTTGGGTTAGAATAAATCTTGATAGCTATGCTTATTTATTCTTGTTTATCCATCTAAAATTATGGTTATATTATAATAAGACACACAATAGGCAAAATTTTACATGAACCGAGTAACTAAATAAAAAATGATCTAATTATTCTCTATTTCTATCTTTGCATAACTGTTTTATGTTGGATAAGCTATCTGCGAGCCAAACGGAGGTTAGAGGGGGTTGAAGTGAAATTTACCATACTCCCAATCTATTGAAGAATCCTCTGATAAGTAGTAGATTTCGATGGGGTTCAATTTTAATTTACCCAACCATAGTCTATTCTAGTTCAATAAGTTAATAACAACTTTTACTACTAAATGAAATTTTAACCATTTTGAGAATGATTAATCTGTTCTTTCATTCATTACCACACTTCTATTATATTACTAAAATCCGTTTGAATCGACCTCCTTCCGCTATTATTTGTGTGTTTTCTATTTATGAAATGGTAGAGAGATGCTTCAAATTTATTGCTAAAATTCGACGAATGTTTAAAACATACAAAACATAAAAAGAAACACTTTGAACCATGACCGATAGAAGAGCATTCTACCGATTACCCCGAGTCCAAAATGATAAACACCTACTCCTCAATCACAAGTTGCCCACCCAAGATACTCACCTCACGTGCCCTCCCACAACACACAACCCAATGTTTAATAAACCTCTCCACTATTTCCCATACATTTTCAAAATAAATCCTTATACCCCTGAATATTAGATGATTCCTCGACAACTATAACCCCCACGTGACGGTCGGAACAAGAGATTGTAGCACTTTAGCTTTCACACTTCGATCCCCCCGTTGACTCAACTGCCGATCAGCCACCCATAATTCTTCAGTGGATGAGGAACGATTATCGAAGCCTATCTCTAGCTTCAATTGATGCCAAACATGTCATGGTATCGAACACTCCACCGTAATATGAGATGTGGTCTCTTCCCCATTGACGCAAAAAGGAACAATCATTGAAGCCCACTATTGTGCTATCAACCTCATTATGCTTTTATTTTTGTTTATTGCGATGAAGAAAAATCTGATATAATTTTGTTACATATCCACTTAAAATCATGAATTGATAGGGGGAGGGGTTCACTAGATGGATGGGTGGGTAGATTTTTTCTTGGTTAGGGGTTCATGAATTACATGGTTTATATAATGAAATATACATCTCTTTGAAAATGTAGGACTGTATGTGAGACTTTATATAAAGACCGCAGGTGCCCTAACTGTTTTTATTGGACCTCATCCCAATTAGGGTTGACCTTGAAATTAGCCAAGATATATAAATGACGCATTGGGTGAACTCATGCAATGAACCCCAATATGTATATATGTATAAAAATGGCGTTGATACATTTAGTTTGTTTTACATTCCTGTTTGTAATCTAGAGACAATCCCCCTAGCCGCCTTTACATTTCAATAGTGGAGTGTATACTGTCTTAGTGCATTACATACTATACTGGTGTTGTGTATAAAAAATTAAATTTTTTTTCAAATTTTCATGAAAAAATTGTACTTGTATTTGGTATATATATTTCACTTTTTTATAATAATATGTACCAGATGAGTATGTACTTAAGAAAATTCAAAATGGTTTGGGGGTAACATGAGAGACTGAATGCATTATTATGAAAAAATTATATATACTTGATATAATAATAGATAAGATATTTATTCAACATGTTATATACCTCATTTATTGTGGATTATCATATCGTGTCATTCTCACTAACATGCCATGCAGAAATGGCTCATGTGCCCTAAGGTTGAGCTGACATGAACCATATACCTTAATGTGTTGTTACTGCCGTGCCATGCTTTACCAATAACGTGCCGTGCTAGTTTCTTAACGTATTGGTTTGTTTTACACCTCTAGTGTGGTCTCTGGGCATCCTTCTCTGTCTATATCTGGGTTAGCTCTAATCCCAATTAAAGAGGCATTTAAAAAAAAAAAAAAGATGAAGTGTACATATAAAATGTAAAATATTTTTAATGAGTTGTAGTATATGAAAATGCAAATGATTGTATAAAAGAATGTTGTTACAGTTAAGCATTTTTACAGTACCAAATATTGTTTTATATAATTTGTTAACCCGTTAGCCCCCTCCACTCTCTATAACGAGATATGTTACTCGATGAGAATTTTTTACTTTTTCAATAATATCATTTAATTTATTATTATATATAAATCATTTTGTATAAAAATACATACCTTATAAATGAGGCATATGATTTTAAAGAAAATAAAAATGTGTATGATATTGTTTGCAGCATTGACTGCAATTTTATACACTATGATAACACAATATATGGGGTTCTATTACAGTGTATGATATTGATTTTTTTTATATTTTCAAAGAAAAAAAATATTATTATTTTTCATTACATATTTAATTTTATATAACAATTATATAATTTATTTTACTTTTCTTTCTTGTAAAAGTTCACCCAGCCATTTCAAGATGATACGGATACCTGGTCTTCCCGTGTGCCTTCCCCTCCACAATAATAATCCTTTCAGTAGAACTATTAAAAAAAAAAAAATGGTGCAACCATTTCATACGCCATCAGAGAAACTGAAAAAACCGAAACCAAGAAAAAAATAAAAATGGAGGCGTCCGGCGCCATAGCTCTTTCAACATCCATAGTTCCATTGTTCCGCCTCCGATCACAGTCATCAGCCCACCACCGTTTCTCCGTCCGCCGCAAGGCCCTCCTCCGTCCCCCTCGCTGTCAAAAGATGTTCGTCCCCGGTTAGTCTATCTATCTTTTTATGTTCTTTGTTGTCTGTTCTTTTGTTGGGGGTTTTGATTTGATGGTGGTGGTGGTGGTGGTGAATGATTGAAGGATTCGGGGAGGCTTCGCCGGAGGCGAAGGCCGCGAAGAACCTCCAAGATTTCTTCACTTATGTAGCAGTCAGAGTCGTCCTTGGGCAGCTTGAGGTATTCCCTTCTCTCCACCCAATCTCAATTGATTATATTTGTGCTTCTTATCTCTGTTTGTAATGGACGCAATCGGTTGGGGAAAATTGCGTTGTGTTAAGTATAATAGTGGACCAGTTTTTTAAGTGAATGCCAAAATTTTTTTTTGAGCAACGAAGTGAATGCTAAATTGGGGTTTGAAATATATGGGGTTGCTGATACAGTTGGATACTTTTTGCAGCCTTATTTGCAGTTGTCATGTCTCTAATACGGTATATTAAATCGCTTGACATAGTTTATACTTTACTATGTGAGTGTATGCTCTATTATGAAAAACATAAAAATATATGCATTTAATTCATTCGAGCATGTAATTTACTTTTCTTATAGAAGGATGTACCTTCATTAGACTATGATATAATTCCAAAAAAAAAAAAAAAAAAAAATTCATGTGCGAATTGCAAATGAGGCCTAAAAAAGGATTGAACATAGTGTTTTCCATGTTTAAGCATTGGAAAATTTTAAAAAGATAATGTTACCTAGAGCCCTGTGTGCAACCTCATGTTCAACACCCACGTGCTTTGATGTTTTTTTTAAAGTGTACTTCATGTAATGAAGCATGTTCATAAAAAATGAATCATATAGTTTAATCATATTTATATATACACTTACGGAAAAAAGGAAAAAAATATGTGCTTTATTTAACAAAGCATATACCTCATTGAAATGAGAGTGCACGCAATGCTGGAAATAAGGACCATGCATAACAGGACCCAAAAAAAGGCTGATAATTGTTAATACCAAAATAGAAGACCTGACAATGGAAGTTCTTCCCCTCAATGGCCATAACACAACGGTTCAAGGCTTACCTATGTTAAGGGTAGGTCTTGAGTTTGAGTCTTAACGCTGACTTATTCACCTAAACCGATAGAAAAAAAGACAATGGAAGTTCTTGTAGCTTTATGTATTGTTCAAGTGGCAAAGTACATTCTTGTAACTACAGTCTCTTTTAGTGGGATTAATCCTCTAACATAGACTTGTCATTGTAACTCCTTTATAAGTTTTGATTGATATTCAATAAAAAAATTTCTTATGAAAAATATAACCAAAATAGAGCATTAGGCATTTAAATATATTGATGCTAGGATCAGAGGGGGGAGTAGTTGGGATTATCAGAAAGTGTAATGCTGGAATAAGCTGCTTTTAATATCTTCTGTCCTTCATTTAGAAGGATGGGGAAGTTGGTGAAGATGTATCAGATGTGATTAAAAACGGAGTTTCTGAAATAGAGAGGAGCTTAATGGTATGTTTTTTAAGATTTTCATACAATATATATTCTTGCATGAATTGAAGTGTTGGGCAGTTGAGAACACGTGTAGAAAAGTGTACAGAAGATTGAGAGTGCTAAGGTGGATGAGTGATCAATCAAACTCCCAAGGCCTAGTTTGTAAGGGAATAAATAGTGAGATGAGGGGGTAATTGACAAAATAAGTGGTTGAAGAATGACTTTTTTATTACTAAAAGGGGATAAAGTGCATACAATTGCCTCAAATTTGAATTAACAATGAGGATTTTTTTGTTCTGCGTAACGGCTAGATAACATTCATCCCTTCTTTTTATCCTAATTTGACAGATGTAAATAAAGAGAAAATCTATTGCCTTTTTATCGCCTATAACAACGAAAAATTATCCTTGAAATCTTGTCCTCTTGGGGCCTTGTCAAACTAAACCTAAAGGACTAACTTCACAACATAAAACTAAAGTGGATGAGGTGTAGGAGAATTGCTTATGATAATTCAGCCATGTGTGATTAACATAAACTGGAGTAGCTCCAATGTAGAACCTATCTTGTGTTCAAGTGGAGGGTCCAAAAGAAGGGTAGACGAAAATTTGGGAGGAATTATGAGGACTGAAAGTAATGTACTATTGCTAAAGGAAAAGCAAGGATTAACAATTAACCAAAATCTAGACAAGAGAATTCATTATCATTTGAGGGAGGGAAATCCAGTCAAGGTTGGAATGCATCCCCTCAAATGTTAATGGGTCTTATGCCAATTACATTGATAACAAGAACTTAAAGTCAGGAACTACAAAAGAACTACCAACGAATTCAGTCAAGGCTGGATTGCACATCCTCAAATGTTAATGGGTCTTATGCCAGTTACATTGATAGCAAAGAACATAAAGTCAGGAACTACAAAAGAACTACCAACGAATTCCTGAGAGTATCAGCCTTCAGGATCTGATTTGATTGCGGTGGAGGCACTTATTAGCAAAACAAAAACAATGGGGTGGCGAGGTTAAGAAGCCCTGCAACTGGTTCTAGGATGGATTGTTCTGTTCCTGTCCTAAAGGAGGATGGCTTCAAGGTCAGAAGGAATGACATGAGGGGGGAAGGAGGTGCTCCCCATGGATTGTTAGAAACTTGTGAGAAAATCAGCTGCGTTATTCCCCGCTTTAACAGTGTGGGACAACCTCCAAGTGGGCTAACTTCTCAATGTGTTATATGTTTTTCTAGCTGCCCTAGAGGCATGGAAGAACTTCGAATATTTCTCCCCAATAGTAAGCCAGTTTTGTCTTCTGGCGAAGCATAGACTCTTCAACATCAAGAGATTCTTGGTATGATTTCCTGGCCATGAGCTCCTGCTTAATTAAGAAGGGATTGAGAGGGTCAGAAAGTAAAGATGAGTAGATGACTCGACATATTCAAGGCTCTGCCTATCCAATCTCAACCTGTTTTAATAAGCCCAAATACACAAAGGTTCCACTCTTTCTGCCACTCTCTGAGTATGAGCTTTTGCACATGACAGAACAAGGGGGTGACCCTGAAAGGGAGTATTCCAAGCTCCTTAAACGACCTCCAAAAAGCCAGGGTGGGAAGCCCAAGCACTAGGCTTGTCAATGGATCAGATTTGGGCCCGGTCAGGGTGGACTCGGAGAAAGATATCAACAAAGGGTTCAGGATGAGCTGCAATCCTCTCATGATTGACCAAGAACCTATAGTCTACCCCTTATCCAGGTTTGCTGAAAATTACTCCATGATAGGGTATGGACCGAAGCCTTAAATCATTAAGACCACATTGTTGAATGCAAGCATTGAACCTGAGAAGTTGTCGGGCTTGAAGTGGATAGACCTCATTGAAGTCCCTTCCTACAGCCCATATGGTGTTCCAAGTGCTCTGAGCTATTGAAGATAAGGTCCACAAAACAGAGTTCAGAATTAATAATTGAGGCATACACTGTAGTGATGAACTGCGCCTGGTCTGTGGGATGTGAATGATCCTTCAGTGGGTGTGCTGACTTGAGTACGTATGGATGTGGACCTTAAGTCCATCCAGATTCCAATATAGCCAGATTCTGCGGAGTAAGAATCACCCACCAAAAGGTTGTGCCTCATTTAGGGAGGATATCTCCACCAATAGCCTGACAATTATTCTGTGAAACCTTAGTTTCAAGTAGGCTGAAAAAAGAGGACTGTGAAGTTTAAGATAATTTCAAATATCCAACTGCTTGTCCTTTCTATAATCCCTCTGACGTTCCAAAATGTAAGATTATGATGAGGGAGGCAAAAAATAAAATAAAAAGAGAGAAAGATCATCTAGATCATCTTTGAATGCAATGAAACTATTTTCTTTCACTTATTATTGCTCTCTGTCACATTCCATGGATATTGTGAATCCCTTGAACATTTTATCATCTTATGATTGTTGTCTTGAGTAGAGTTATAATCCCGAGGCTCATGAGGACTTGAAGGAATTTATGAGCAGAAATTCTTTGAATGACGGGGACAAGTTTTGTAGAAATTTGATGCGTGAATCTCCAAATCATAAGGCTCTTGGTAAGTATTTTATTATTTAATTAGGTACTATTTGGAGTGCTATGATTCTGCAAGTCATTTCCCTTTACAGGCTCTAGATTTTATGTGACTTCTGGTGTGGTAATAATTATTTGTCATTTTCCTATTTGTATGTTTATATATTATCATATTATAGTCATAAGATACTAATAGCTAAGGATTCTTAAAATTTCGAGGGTTGAGTATGGCACTTCCACCAATCCATTTGATTACATGGATGCCAGAGAATTGAATTGTGTTCTCTGCTATAAAAGATATGCTTGGTTAAGAACATTGGGCGTAGATATTTTATGGGCTGGTTGATTGTGCAGTGGTTGTTTCAGAACTTGGGGTTTACTGTGTTCCTTGAGGTGTGCAAGACGAATGTTGTTCTTCAATGCGTCCCTACTCCATGATCTTATTCATAATTCGTTATTTTAAACATAATTTGTTTAAGTGACCCAAAGTCAAGAGGAGAGAGATTTCTCCCTCTAATTCATAAGACTCGGTTCTCTAAAATTTGTTTGAAACGAGAACAACGCAGATTTTTGGTGAGTGGGAGAATTTGTCCTTTTTTGTGCTGTATATCAAAAATGGTTAGATCCTTAAAAGCAGTAGGGTTTCAAATTCATAGTAGTGTAGAGTTACAAATATTAATAGAGTTCATCTGTGGAGGTCTCCACTTCCAAATTTACATGGGATACCTGATTCAGTTCGCACCAGTTAAATTGGCATCAATTGGACTGTCGGACACAAATAGCATGTTCCATAATATTATGCGTAGATTACCTGCATCACAGCTTCAA
The DNA here is from genome assembly GCA_030737845.1 of Acorus calamus. Lineage (NCBI taxonomy): Eukaryota > Viridiplantae > Streptophyta > Magnoliopsida > Acorales > Acoraceae > Acorus > Acorus calamus. The sequence continues at coordinate 28,527,745 of CM060872.1, forward strand.
ACTGTTAGGGGAATTTTTTTCCTGCAAAATTGGATCTGTATACCCTTTTCCCATTCCTTGCAGTATCTGGTTTGGGCAACTGTTCTTGCTAGTAGATCTGTCTCCAGTAACTCTTCATGCCGATTTCTTAATGAGTGAGCTTCACCATACTTATAGATGGATCAGCTGATCTATCTCTATAGGTTTGAAATATGTTGATACAATTGTCGTTTTGTCCAAAAAGCTGAAGTCCATGTTAATTCCTGGATCACTATGGCAGAAGAGGCTGTTCATAAACAACGGGGCAGGAAATTTCTGTTCAGACTGACAAGTGTTGTCTGTGGCAAGTCTGTGTCTCCCATGTTCAAATTTGAAGTTAAAAATTTGAAGGGAGAAATTTGATCTGTCGAAGAATGGGAGACAGATTTTCCAGGCAAGGGGAATGATGATCAGATATTCACTAGTGATGGCTTTTCATGATTTTCATCCTCTCTTATTGGTCCTTTGTATTTGACAATGATAAAAATGCGCTTATTCTCTTTTCCTGATCAATCACTTTGGCATCATCAGTGAATTTTTTTATTGATTGTATTTGTAAGTGTTAATTAAGCTCCATTGGGACACTCGTATGAACGATTGATTTAAAGAACATTGCAATAGCAATATATTGGACACTGATATTTTCTCTGTTCTTTGTGTAGCTCTCCGCATAATGCAGGTACAAACCCATTCTTTGACTGAGCAAAACAAATATTTACCCAATATTTTTCATATTAAAGAATTTTATATTTTGAATTTCTTTAGGTCCGATCTGCGTATTCCAAAGAAGATTTTGAGTGGGATAACTTGAAGAAACTAGCTTTTAAGGTGTGCATAATAAGAATAAAATATTTTTATTGTCTGTGTAAAGAAATAATCAATTGGTTTTTTTCTTTCTTTTTCTGTATTTTCACTTTTATATTCCTTTGTGCAGATGGTTGATGAATCGAATACTAGACTAATGAGGGAGTATGTCATTGAGACTAGTCACCTAGAAAATGACAAGTGATGTTCTGCTATATGCTCTTATCTTGGTGTCACCACTCATTGTACACAAGCATACTTCCACAGATATGATTATAGGTAGGTGCATAATTTTTATTTTTATTTTATCTTACTGTCATTTAATTTCATCTCAAAATGCGTGATTTGATTGATTATCGAATTTTACCAATTATGCTTGCACTATTGTCAAAGTAATTTAGTATACTTTCAGTATCAATGTCCTACAAATACGGGGTGCACATTTGACTGACTGAACTTTAAAGCCTCTATTCTATTGAATGTCACAAGTTAATATTACTTGAGATTCATTACCATAATTCTGGGTAAGCGGGGTGAGGTAAGCGGGGTGACTCAACTTTAACACTATTTAAGTGCATTATGTTAGATCATCAGATTGGTTTCAAACCTACTTGAGATGTCCAACAGTTTGTTACAATTCCTGATAGAAGAGTTAAGCAATTTTAATTATAAGTAAATAAGATACTCGGAGGAATTTAGTAATTTGTTGGGGGGGGGGGGGTGTGATGCCTCAATGAGTTTTGTGTATGTTGAGTTTATACCAGAGGGAAAAATCCATGACTGAAATCTATATAACCCCCCAAAAATACGCAGTAAATCCAAATAGCCCCCTGAAAAAAATTTATGTTAACAAATGATGAATATTTTGTGAATGTTATGTTTGGTTAACCCCAGTAGAAAACACAGTATGCCAGAAAAACCTACAATGTGCCAAAAATGCAAAAAATCTTCTATAAATGATGATTTTACTCCATCGGATAGAGTTTTATAATATATCCATAGCAGGTAAAATAGTCATTTTCATAGGATTTTTTGCATTTTTAACCCATTGTACTAGTTTTTTTAGTATATCGTATTTTCAGTCAGGGTTAACTAAATGAAATATGCACAAAATATTTATCGTCTATTAATAAATTTTTTTATTCAGGAGGTTATTTGGATTTACTAGGTATTTTCAGGAGGTTATATGGATTTTAAGAAAAGTCATGGGGTTATATGGGTTTCAGTCAGATTTTGGGGGGTTGTATGGATTTTTCCCTTATACAAAACATCAATACTATGCCATTTTTTATGGACATTATTTTTGTACATATTTCCTCAATCTCAATTTTCACCCAGAGGACTGTCATTTGTTTTGTTATCAATACCTACTTATATAATATCTATGATGCAAGAGTTTAATGTGATTAGAATTGTAGAGTAGATACATCAATGTTTCACAAAAGTCTTGGTCCATCAATGGTTATAATTTTGTGTAATTATAATATTATGGTGTTAATTCGTTAAGCATAAGGATTAAGTCACATGCCTGGGATCTTTGACGTTTTGGATTGCAATATTATGTGAATGATCAACCTTTTCGGATAGTTTAATTCTCAATAAAAATGATTGAAGATCATTCAGGATCATCTGTGTAGAAAACTCCATTAGAAAAGCAGTAAATCTTCTGGTAATATCATCATGATCAATGGCTACATAACTTTATAGAAAGCATACCGATTGAGTTAGTTATTTTAATGAAAGAAAATCCCTCCCACATTTGGTAGCTCGCCAGACTTCATATGGCATCACACTGTAATATCTAATTTTAAAGAAACTCATATTGTTTGAAAATCAAGAAGCTGTCTTTCCTTTTTTAAGAAAATTTATGAATTGTCAAAACAACATCCAGGGGTGGGGCAATGAGTGGGGCAATGAGTGATAGCTTTCACATGTCTATTCCAATGGAAGTACGCTTTAATCATGAAGAAATTCATGTTCTAGGGACATGGACTCATTGATTTTCAAGGCCTTTCCAAATCTAAATAATGGTTCATTAGATAGCTTTAAGGACTTATTTGAGATTGAAAAATCCTAAAACTGAACACATATTAATACAGTGACATTAAATTCACTGGAAGTTGATTAAAGTGTACTTCCAACTAACCATAAAATGACCTATTTTTGAACTTAGCAACGTGTATACATGTGTATAGTTCTTAGTCATTTTTATTGGACCATATGAAAGAATTTGAAATTAACTATTTAGTAACATTGCCTGTACCTTTTAACTCAACATTAAATTGAATTGAATTAATTTGTAATTGCACGTACTAATAAAAGAAGCCTTTTGTGCCTCAGATAAAATGGACATATTTGATACAGCCAGTCAGGTAATCTCAGAGTTTCTGTGGAACGCTATATCTGCTGCCAATCTATTTGAACTGAAGTCCATCATAAATAATTGTGGACTTTATATTCCATAGGATATCCTATGTACATGTATTATGCAGGTTGTGACTGTGTGGAGGGAGACCCCCGTTGGCAGGTCAGAATTCATTTATCATCTTTGATTCCTTTATTAAGTAAATATATGAATTTACATTATATATTGATATGAAGACATATAATTTGTAATATAGTGATCTATTATATGAAGACATATAATAGAATGTTTTATAACCTTGCCTTTAGTTATTGTGTTGTGAGGAACTTGTAAAATTTATGTATGTGTTGACTTTGTTCAATTTTTTTTATATCATTGAAGTTAAATCTAGCGGTTAAGCTATGTTAAATTCATATCTAAATGAGTCTGTCATTAGTGTTGCACTGAGAAACAGATTTACTAGTGTGAAATTTGAACTGGAGAGAATAAAGTGATGGTGCTCCTCAAGTGTGTTTAATGGAAAAATTGGCAAAACAGAGTAAAGAGATGGTGCTCCTCAAGTATGGTTATGGTGTGTTGGTAAAAATTGAAAAAATTTCTATGGACCGGGCACATAGGCGAAGGTAGACTATCTAGCTAGGCCAAAAGATCAGCTAGGCGAGGTCTCTGATATAAAAAAGAAAAAGAAAAGAAAGAAAAAAAAATGTTTAATGGATTGCAATGTCAATGTTTATGAGTGTTGATTAATGTAAAACGTATTTTTCCATCTTGACAATATATTTAGTGGTTATTTTTATGTAGTAAGTCTATTTCAGGATGTTTTTTTTATTTGTAAGGTGAAATCTATTCTATTTCAGGATGTTAAATTAAATAATTTGCTCCAATATTTTATCCCTTTCTTTATAAATTATAAGATTAAATAAAAATATCCATTATCACTCATTTAAACCAAAAAACATATATACTACAAGAAACTATAAATATGATGAACAATGCCAATACGCCATTTATATTTTTACCAGAAAAAAAAACAATGCCATTTATATCATGCTTCGTGTATCTGAGTGTGTCCAAAAAAGTTTTCGTTGTACGTGATACATTTTTTTTTGTTAGTTGCTGTTACACTATTTCAGTCTCATATGCGCCGATAAAAAATCGCCAGAACATGTACTCATATTAATGAATTTTTTTTAAATGAAATGGTAGGCATGCGCTTTAATTTTATTTAAACCAAAGTGAAATATGCACAATTTTGTCTCCAATGTACAAAATTGGTAGATGAGGGGTCTACCGAGAGGAGCTACGAAACCTACTCCTCGATCACAATTTTGTCTCCAATGTACAAAATTTTGCTTGCCCTTGCACAAACAACCCCCCAATCTCTAATAAAATTAATAATTGAATCTCACAAATTTTTAATGTAAACTCTTGTATCCCTAAAAATCAAATGGTTATGGGCAAACCAAATCGTCTACATCAAAGCCGGAATGAAAGATTGAGTGATTTTAACCACTGCACTTCGATCACCACTCGAACGAAAACATCTCCCTATCTCCCATATATCGTGCAAGGAAGCAAACTGGTCCGCCATCCCAGTCGTCGCCTTCAAGCGGCTCCAAAGTTGGCGAACAATCGGACACCCGATAAAGAGATGTGTCACCGTTTCCTCCTCTATCATGCAGAGAGGACAAACAATATCGGCATCAGGCACCCATTTGAAACAGTACACTCTTGTGATGAGCTTCTCCTGATACAAAATCCACATGAGCATTCGAACCTTGAGGGGAATCTTCGGTCTCCAAATCTCCACCACCTTCGAGGCTGTTATTTCAAAACATGGGCGATCTCTTCGCCACCAATCATAACATCCTCGAACAATTAAGGAATGCCGGGGCTGTGATCTCCAAATGATTGCATCTGGAACCCCGACCGATAGAGAAACAGTTTAGAGATCACTAAACAGGTCGGTGAGGAATCTGGCCTCGTCTCCCGTTGGATTCCTTTGAAGACGCACATCCTAAACCCAGTTTGGCGCCCCCTAACACCAAAAACTTGCAACTGTGACGTCACGATCTCGGGAAAAGCCTGTATATATAATCCAGAAAAACGCTCTTTCAATGTACAGTTCCCAAGCCACATGTCGTGTTAAAAACTAATGGACCTTCCATCACCCACCTTCCACCGAATAGCATCCATGAACCCCTTCGTAAATGAAAGTATGTTCCACCAAGTGAAGGAGACTTGAGCGGAGACCGTCGGGAAGCGGTTGGATTAGTCTCCACAATCAAATCTCGCCTCCAAAAGGTGACACCACAGCAACCCGCGATTAGACAACCACCGCCACCTCCATTTGGAGAATAGAGCCTTATTAAAATCACCCAAGTTCAACACGCCAACCCCTCCCAAACGTTTTATGCTGCATACCAAGTCCCAACGAACCATATGGGCCTTACGGCCCACCCTGTTTGCACCACTCCACAGAAATTTTCTTTGGATCCCGTTGAGTTTTTGGAGAATCATTCGGGCGCCTTAAAGATTGATAGAAGGAAGACTGGAAGGTTAGAAAGAACAACTTGAAGGAGAGTCAATCGTCCTCTGAAGCTTAAAAGCTTCCCTTTCCATCCCTCCAATCATCGTTCAAATTTGATCACCAATGGGTTCCAATCTATCTTTCGAAGCTTGCCTAAATGAAGAGGGAGTCCGAGGAGACGAGTAGAGAAGTGTTGAACCCAACAACCGAAGATCCTTGCAAATGTGACAAGTTCCTCAGGAGCAATGTGGATGCCAAGCATGGAGCTTTTGTGAAAATTGATCCGAAGGCCCGAAAAGAACTCAAAACATTTGCAAACATTAATGAGTTATATGCTTTGATAATTTTTTTTTAACATTTTCTATAAATGTATCTATGCAATTTATTGGAATATATATAGTTCATTTTTTTAAAGCATATAGCATATACCTCATTAGATGAAGTATATCATTAAAGACATTTGAGTCCCTGTAAATATCCACAAATCCATATAAGTCCTTGTAAAAATGGAGTCAGATATATAAATCCTTTAAACTATTACAGTAGGTCAATTTAGTCCACATGTTAACCTTTTATCCAATTTGATAAATATTTCTCATAATATTTTATCCGTGTGAAATTAAGCACTCATAAAAATAATTGAAAAAATAGAAAAAAACATATATATCCTTTTAAATGACCATCTTGCCCTTGATCAAACTCATTTTCACTTTTTTTTTTCTTTTGCGGATTTTGATTTTGTTGTTGCATACTACTCCATTATTATTATTTTTGCTTCTATTTCAAACAATTATAATTATGAAGATGATTTTATTTATGTATTATATTTATTATACTATAGATATTACTTAGATTTTTTATTTTACATTTTAATGAGGTGATTACACAACTTAAAAAACTCATGTTAATCACCATGTTGTGTATTATGGATGATATAATAGTAAAATCATGCCTATGGTTAATTTTAGCCATGATAAGTTCAAAAATGATTAAACAGTAGGGATGTATTAGAGATTTTATGTGTTTCTAAGGACTTATATGGGTTTATAGATGTTTATAGGGACTTAAACGTCTTTAACCCTTTTTAAAAATTTAAAATATGTTTAGACTGAAAATTAGACTAAAAAAAGGGTTGTACACTTAACATTATCCTTGTAGTTATGATATTCTAAACCCCCGTTTGATTTCCGTCCAGGATGAGAAGAATAGATATGAAATATGATAATATAAGGATGAATAAATCCAAAAATCACATTTATTTACAAGAAAAAAAATGAATATATGCTATGAGAAACGAGAGAGGGAAACAAAACATGACAAACTCTTATACAGAGCAAACTAGTAGCCCCCGTTTGAATACTGGATAAGCTCCAGATAACCTCGGATAAAAAAAAATTTGTGTTTTGGAAAACTCGGATAAACCCAGATAAAGTGTGCCAGAATAAACTGGTATAAAGTGATATATGGATTCCAATCAACCCCTAGAATAAAATTTATCTTAGGTTATTCCACACAAAGAATAAGTGGGCTCACTGTCAAATCAACTGTCATTACCTCTTATAAATCACCTATCAAATCAACTATCACTATTTTTTTACCTTTTATAAATCCTTATCCATACTTTATTCACATTTTACCCAAACAACAAAACATTTATTTTTACGATTCTCAACGAGAATAATTTAAAACACAATCAAACACAAAATCACTTTATCCTTATTTATACTCACTTATGCTCGGATAAATAAATACCCAAGAATAAATCTTATTCTATATGCAAACGGGGGCGTAAAGTTTATAGGCAAATATGCTTATTAACAAACTATATATTGCATCCTTATATATATATATATATATATATATATATATATATATATATATATATATATATATATATATATATAGTCGAGTGATAGCGTGCAGTCGGTGCGGTCGTGCGGATCCGACGTGCGTCGTCTGATCGCGGGTCCATCGCATCCAACGGTCGATGTGAATCGCCCCCGACCGTCTGATGCGATGGACCCGCGATCGGACGACGCACGTCGGATCCGCACGACCGCACCGACCGCACCATATCACGAGTATATATATATATATATATATATATATATATATATATATATATATATATATATATATATAGGGAAGTGATTCGATCGTCCATCGCATCCAACGGTCGAAATCGCGACCGGATGCGATGGACCCGATCGACGATCGCGCACCGCACCGACCGTAAACCGCATGTAATCGCATCAGTGCGGGAATGCGGGAAGCGATCACGAGTCCATCGCATCGGCGATTCATCTCGACCGTTGAATGCGATGGACCCGCGATCGAACGATCGACGTCGTTTCCCGCATTCCCGCACTGAATCACTCGACTATATATATATATATATATATGGTCGCGATTACGTGCGGTGTGCGGTCGGTGCGGTTTACGACGTGGGCCGTTCGATCGCGGGTCCATCGCATCCAACGGTCGACGTGAATCGCACCCGACCGTCCGATGCGATGGACCCGTGATCGACGGCCCGTGATCGCGCACCGCACTGACCGTAAACCGCACCTAATCGGCTCCCATATATGGTCGCGATTACGTGCGGTGTGCGGTCGGTGCGGTTTACGACGTGGTTGTGGGAATGCGGGAGTGATTCGGTGCGGGAATGCGGGAAGCGATCACGGGCCGTCGATCACGGGTCCATCGCATCGGACGGTCGGGTGTGATTCACATCGACCGTTGGATGCGATGGACCCGCAATCGAACGACCGACGTCGCTTCCCGCATTTCCGCACTGAATTACTCGACTATATATATATATATATATATATATATATAGAAGTGATGGGGTGCGGTCGTACGACCGTGCACCCTATCGTGCGCCCGTTAATCTCATCCGTCCGATCGCTGGGCTCGAAATCGGACGACATCCCATGCTTTTTTTAAAAAAAACAAAGGGACCGGATGAATACAAAGGAACCGGATGAAACCGGTTGTAAGAGGGAGTCAATCGTCCTCCCCTCTCTCTCCTCTCATTTTTTTTCCGGTTGTAGGAGGGAGCCAATCGTCCTCCCCTCTCTCTCCTCTCAATTTTTTTTTATCCTCTTCAATCCTTCTCTTCGACATCAGCTCTGAACAGGGTAAAAAAATTTCTTGATCACCACCTACAGACCTACTGCGGCCTCCCACCCCTCCTCGTGTTCGTCGTCCACTCGGACACCCCCAGCCCTCCCCGTGCTCGTCGTCTACTCGGCCAGCCCCACCCCTTCCCGTGCTCGTCGTCCGCTCGGCCACCCCCACCCCTCCCCGTGCTCGTCGTCCGCTCGGCCATCCCCACCCCTCCCCGTGCTCGACAACCACCGGCCACCCCCACTCAATCCAGGTTTTTATCTGATTTTTTTTTTGAGATTTGGGGTTTTCTTTTCAGATTTTATTTCAAATCTAGGTTTTATCTGATAGGGTTCCAAGAGCTTGGTTAATTATTTAGTGCAGATCAAACCATTGTATATTTTGTCCTGCGTGGGGTGCTGAGTTTTCTCGGTGATGTAAGGTAAATTTTAAATTTTATCTTCAGAAAACATCTTCATTACTGGATTCATTCCCTCTGCAAGCCCTCACTCATGTTCGCTCGTGCTGATTGACGTGCCTCTGCAGATCACCGAGTCGGGAACCCAGCTAGGCTTATCGGAGGGAAGGACAGGCCGGCAAGGCACGAGGACGTGCCCGGTGAGTCCATGGACCATACATCTTTTATTTCAGAGTGGTTTGATTACATAAATTGAATGAATTGAACTGTGCGTTATGTGTTTGTGTTTATGATTGTGAGACTTTTTTGTATTGAATATGTATTGTGATATTTGGATTGGTGGTACTGGCGATTACACTGAGATTTTGGTTAAGCAGATATTTGTGGTTTTGGTGTACAAAATTTGGATGAATTTGAAAGGTAATTGAAATGGAAATGTTACAATTTTTGGTTGATGATGTAAATCAAATAAAAAGAAGGAGAAGGTGACGAGGGAACACTAAGTTCGGCCCTTCGTGAAGCCAATGTTATAAAGCCAAAACTTTCAAACCAATCGTTTGGGCATAACGGCAAATTTCGTATAGCGTCAAAAGTCAGAAACCCGAATTTCCTTCAATGAGCCGGTCCATCAATAATGCCAGTTCTATCAAACCCTATCTTTCTCAGGGACCTGCCAGTGACTCTTGAACGTGAAAACCTTCCAGAAAGCTGCCAGTGGACCTTTAACAGTTCTTTTTGGGCATCAACGTATGCAAACCTGTCTTAAACGGAAGAAATAGAATTTGCTTAGGGAGTGTAGGGAGTGAGCTTGTGAACTCTTATTTGCATTTGAAACTTTATCTCTGGTCGAAAGTTAGAAACGGCATTTGCCTTAGGCGATAGATTTCCATCCAAAAGTGGAAGTTTATCAGAGTTTTCGGGCATAAACGTAAAGTAAGGGGAAAAAAATAGATCCTTGCTTGCTTTAATTCTGTTTCATATTCATAGTGTTGTGTTTGGCTGATTTGTTTTATGATTCTATTTAGGCATATTACATTGGGTGGGAATTTCATTTTGTCTTGTTGCTTAAAAGCTGTTGAAACTAATTAATAGTAGCAAGATGTTGAAACTAATTAATAACATGGACATAAACATAAGCCACAAGAAAAAATGAACAGGTAATGTGAGACAACATCTTGCTACTATTAATACAATTAATTGAAGTAGATATTTCATTTTTTTCTAAAAAGTATATATTTCATTAGATGAAGTATATTATTTTAAAAAAATTAAAACATATACGAATTGGACTTGAGACTGAAAAAGATATTGTATGTAACATTTTCACAACAGTATATTAACACAATAGATTAATTCAAAATTTTTATGTTTAAAATAATTTTAAACTAAGAATTTTTATATAAAAACATAAAAATAATATATTATAAAATATAAATATTATTATATAAAAAAATTGTAACTTGTACATTCGCTATTGGTTTAATGAGATATATATCACGTTAACGTGTAATGATGTATAGTTTTTATTAAAATATATAATTAATTAGATGAAATTTATAAATTTTAAAATATTAAAACTTGCGAATACTGCGACGTTTGACACTGCGCATGTACTAATATTTTTTTTTTTAAAATATCGAGTTACCGACAGACGACAACGCGTTGTACTTGTATGACTTAAAAAAAAAACGCCTACTAGTTGTACATGCATTTATTGAATGATAACTTTATTACCCCTATCGTGCTGCATTTATTGAACATTAAGATAAGCCGTACCTTCGGAAATTAATTGATGTACGGGAAAGTGTAGAGAGTAACATGGCCCAGTCTCCTCGCGTTCAAAATTTAAATGAAAGGGTTTTTATAATCTTTGTATACTATATAATTTAATAATTGATTTTTTTGTCACCGTTTGAATAGTGGAATTTAGTTAGTCTAGATAGATAACTATGTCAGTATATAAAACAAATTTATATGAATAAGAGATTTTCTATTTGGTTGTGTTTTTTTTATTTTCATTGAAAAACGTAAGATTAAAAATTAAGTTGTTTGATTGATAATAAATAAAATATAAATAAAGTGTGAAAAAATTGATTTAACATGTTGACTCTTTAATGTATAAGAGGTGTTGATAGATGATTTGATGTGATAAAGTGTAAAAGTTGATTTGACATGTGGGCCCATGAGAATAGATAAAGTAAGTATAGCTTATTCTAGGGGTTACTTAGAATTGTTATACTCTCTTATACCTGTTTAAACTGGCTTAGGCTATGTTTGGAAACACATATTGAAAAATAACTTTTGGAATAAAGCTGTTTTTTAAGATGATTTTAGACCTTGATTTTTTTAGGATGTTTTTTTTTTAATTTAGGAATCAATATTTGAAAGGAGTTTAATGTTTGGTAGAGAAAATTGCTTTCAATTCAAAAAATTGATTCCGACAAAAAATCATAGTTTTTGAGCTTTTTAAAACACGAATTTCGAGAGAAAAATAAAAAGGAATCCAGTTTTTTATTCCACCGAAATCCGCCCCGTTTGACTGCACGATTTTGGGATTTTAGATTTTAAAAAAGCGGAATCGCCCCAAATCGTGCAACCAAACGGACCCTTAGTAATACCAAGTTATACTTTGCAAACAAACAACTATTTTTTCTATCCATTCTTATACCACCCTTATACTCGGTTATTCCGTTTCTCAAATGGGTCAGTTAAAGTCTCTCGATTTAAATGGTATGTTTTTTATTAGTTATGAGAGAAACAAAAAAGGAACATATCCTTTAAACATGAGAACTTAAATTGAAATATGAACAATGTATTAATCATTAAATCATATAGTTTATGGAGACTTAAAAATAAAATACCCTTAATTTAAACAACGATTTATCAATCTATATTACTAATTAAAAGTGTTTTTAAATTCGTTTAAGATTTTTTAAAGATATATTGAATGAATGATGATGTAATCATATCACATCATCACATTTTTTTGTTGTCATTATTTTTTATTAGATTTAAATTGAGATAATAATGAAATATATGTGATAAATAGCAATATGAGTTTTAATGTTTGATCTCACTTTTCACCGTGAATAAACGTTTTTGTAAATTAACATATTTCACATTCTTAAGTATCGAAAGTCTCTTTTCAACAATCTATTGATTACTCTAATCAAAGTTATACGTTAAAAGTTATGAATTTAGAAAATATTTTTTAAAATAATTTAATTCTTGATTATATATATATATATATATATATATATAGACACGCGCGCACACACACATATATTGGATAATATCATTCATATCCATCAAATCTTAATGTTTTGTTTTTGTATATATAGCCCTAAAAATTCACATTTTAGTGTGTGTATATGATGCATTGTATAGGATGTAAATGGATTGAAGAAAATTAAGGGTGGTTGCTGTGGGTAGCCTTTTCAAAATATTTATTATATTTACATGCACAATTGTGAATATTAGTTCTTTCACTAGGTGGGATGTTGATAATAAATAAATAATAAATGGGGAAATTAATTTCGGATAGCCCTTGAATTTTTTTAAAGTCCCTTGAACATAATAATTTATTTTTAGATCTCATATTCCATTGATTATTATTTTTGGATTTTTCTATCTATACACTATTAAGTCTACTGTTATATTTTTCATTTTTATCTTTATTTCACTGTGTATATATATGTACACTGTTAACAGATTTGTGTACATTGTTAAATTATCTATGCACACTGTTGGCATGTCTGTGTACACTAATGTTAAACTGTCTTTATGCTTTGTTGATGGGGTTTGTACATTATTAATTTTCTTATTATGATGTCATTGTATTATGATATAATGAAAATTTATTGTGTTCTCACATATAAGGACTAAGGAGAATGATTGTTTGAGTGTAGATGGGGGAGAAAGGTGGCACAAAAATTATGAAGACATGGGCAAAATTTAAAAAATAATATAAAAGATAAACCCTTATTAGCTGAAAAGATTCACAAATAATACCCCAACTGATATGGGGACATACAAATAATTCTAGATCTATATATTTGTTCGATTCTTCATTATTCAGTTTGATTTAATCATTATTCAATTCAATTAATAAGTAGTTCAGTTCGATTCATCGTTATCCAATTCGGTTAACAAGTATTTCAATTCGATCAATTCTATTAATCTAATGTTCAATTCATTTAATGAGTACTGCAATTCGAATCACTCATTTTTTTGAAAGAGATTCATTCTAAAAAAAAATGTAAGACATTTTTTTTTGTAATTCATTTGTCTTGTTTCTATTTTATAGGGATTTAGTTATTTTATTTTTTTAAATAAAATTCTTTTCTTTAACATATTATTAGATAAGAATAAATCCCATGATTTAGAGATTTTTAATTTGTTTAAAAGAGTGTTATTTTTTTTTATTTCATTTTTTGTTTTAAATTTTTTTCTATTTTTTTAACGTATTAGTAGAAAAGAATAAATCCCATAGTTTAAGTAATGGTTTTTATTTCTTCAAAAGATTTTTATTTTTATTTATTCATTTTAGTTTTTTGTGTTTTGATTTTTGATTTTCTGTTTTTTTATATTCTTTTTAGTTATCTTTTGTTTTTTTTAAAATTTCTATTTTAATTGATTTTTTTTATTTTTATTACTCTATTAGAAACATAAAAGAAATAAATTAAAAAAAAAGAAAAAAAATTGGGAATCAATTAACTCAATGAGAGAGAGAGGATATATAGATTTATCCACTTATCAATATTAAGTCCACGTGTCAATTTCTGATAAGATACTGACTTAAGTGATAACAATAGTTGTTGATAAGATCTTATCTGTTGAGATATTTTGAAATACATGTCAATTTCGTATTGAAGATTGATATGAACAAATGAATGGAGCCCCTCACCCACCCATTCTTAAATGCCACCACCTACCTCAACCCCTCACCCACCCATCCATCACATTAAATACCCCCCCTTCCCTATCCATTCATCCCATCCCAGCCGAATGGAGGTGGGGTATTTTGTTGGAGTGAAAGGTGTGTGTTGTCTACGTGAATGTGTGTGGGGGTGTGGTTGCATGTGCAGTGGGTTGTGAGTATTGGCTAGAGGTGTGAAAGATGGGGAGAAGATGAAGATTGAAGAGGGTGTTGGTTGTGGTGTAGGATGTGCACAATGTGTGTGTCTCAAAGGGGTGTGTGGTTGTATAATGTGAGTGCCACCAAATCAGCTCTCTTACCTTCACAATTTACTTCCATCTTCCCAATCCCATCAAATCAAGTTTTCTTTACTTCACATCTCCTCTTCTCTATCCATATATCCCATCCTTTTATTTATTTATCAATATCCCCTCTCTCTAGTTCGCAAAAATTCCAATGGGCTAGTTTTTTTTTTTAGTTTTATGCTTTCTCCTTGTGTGCGTTTTATATCTTTTTTTTTAATATTTTGAATCTATATCTATGTCTAACTTATATTTCATATCTATATTTAATCTATATATGTTTTCTCTTCCATGTAATATTGATAAGTTTATTTTTTTTTATTAAGATCTATATCTATAATTTTTTTATTATTTTAAAGCTGTATCTATATTTTTAAAATTCTTTATCTATGTCTGTTTTTTTCTAAAATCTCTGTTTACATCTATTTTCATTTTTTATATATCAACTTTTGTTTTATTTTTTAAATCTTTTATCTATGTTTTGTTTTTTCAAATTTATATTTACATCTTTTTTTGTTTTTTGTTTTGATGAAATTGTGATAGACACGTGCCTCAATTATATTTCAAACCAAAACAAAACATGTCTAATATTTTTTATTATTCATATGGTTTTTCTCAAATCAATTTGAAAATCGTGGCATGCTTAGAGTTGAAGATCTGCAAGGACCATGGGTCCTTGGACATAACCCTCCAACGTGAGATTATGGGTCAGGATCCATAATTTGTTTTGGGCCCAAAAGCTTTTGGGCATTACCTTAAATTTAGAGAAAATGTTACACTCAGTCTTTTTTTTATATATTACATTGACTATTAAAAAATCATTAGAGTATTTGAGGGATGTATGGTTTTTTGTTTTCATGTTTTTTAGTTTTCCTTTTGTGATAATGTCATAGATCCTTCAAAAAAATAAAATAAAAATAGAAGTGAAAAAATCCTAGTCTCAAACCCATATGAATCCATAGTCATCTTGTGCTTCTGATTATAAACTTAGGGAAGATCGTTTTTCTAGGTGTGTAGTATTTGGGTTTTGCTCATTTTTCTTCATTTATGTTTAGGATGATTCTTTCAAAGGTTTTGTTTCAGTAATTGTGCCAAGGTTTTGTTGATTCCTAGCTGTCACTGCTTGGAAAGTAAAAAATTAAAATTTCATAAATTGTCACTTTTACCCTGTTCTGCTCTCTATCTCATTGTTTGCCTGGTCCCGGTGAGCTTATTATTCCATATTATATATATGTAGGGCAGTGAAGTGACAATTAGGTTGCAACAAGGAAATTAATGAGGCATTATGGGGATTGTTTTATGTGGTAGTAATTTATATCTGAAAGGGAGTTCTGTATTAATGTTGATTTTATTTTTTTGTTGAAAGTTTGGTGTTCTAGGGTTTGAATCATTGACCTCCTTTATAGATAGAGAGATTGCTAGCAGACTTCTTTAAAACTCTCGGTTCGCATATGTTAGTTGAGCTTTGTTAGGAAAATGTAGCCTCTTATGTTTGTAGTCGAATTATTGTTAGTCTGGTCAAGATTTTTCCACTGATGAACATGTAGAATATTCTGATATCAATTTTGAGTTGGTTTAGTATCTACAAATGAATGGTTTCTTTTGTTTACAATATCTAATCTTGGCATTATAGCTTTCCTTGGGTCATCCTAGCTGATCTTCAACCCTCTTGTGGGATTTCTTTTTTGGATTTGTATAAATGGTAGATATATCCATTTGTGTGCGCGCGCGCGCATCGTGTGCATTTAATGAATGTTTCATATTAGTGATCTGTATGATGACTTATAGACTTGTGTCATAGTTTATCTTTGAATTAATGATTTGAGTGACATCTTATTAATTGTAAATGTTGTGTTTCACAAATGAAAATTGTATAAGATTGGATCTCATGAATAATTTTAAGTATAACTAAAAATAGACTAAGAAATAGTCCTTTTATTTATGATATTGCTATAATACAGTTTTCCTATCACACACTAGATGTTTATTACAATTGATGGAGCTACTGGTCTTCCCACATTCATTTGAACAACATGCCAGTTTAAAGTACAAATTGTGTGTTGTATAAGTTGGTGTATGTGATGATGCTTATACACCCGGTTTTCATTGTCACTTTTGCGTTGTTGTTAATTATAATTAAATTTCTTGTATAAAAAAATAAGTGTGATATTAGTGTTCAGATGGGTGAATTGAGTGTTTCTTCTGTGGTGTCTGCGAAAGGTATGTATTTTTGTAAATTATATTTTTGGCTTTCTTTTACATTGTTTCTATTTAATTAAAAAATTAATAATTATTTTATTTTACTTTTTTTACAAATCGAGGAGAAACATTTTTTGTGACAGTAATAAGTATTATTCACTTGAGATAATAAAAATTTTAGTTTTGTTTTGGTTAAAAAATTTTGTTTCTTAGAATTTGCAGTTATTCTGGTTTCTTCTACACATCTATTGTGAGAGGTATTTCAAAGGTTATTGGTGTATATCCGGTGACCACAATTAGATGCCGTATAAGTTGACGGTGACCAACTTCAAATCGTTAAAGTTACTTAATGTACTCATTAACCATAGGCATTAGAGTGTTATATGATCATTAGCTGTATTACGTCATGACAATGGTACTTATGTTGCATTTGATGTACTTGATACAACATTAAGATTATTACCTGTGATACTATTGTGTGATCAATGGTGATTTGACTTACGGTAATCAACCTTAATGTTACATCAAATACATCAATTGCAACATAAGTATAATTTTAATGACGTAATACAACTAATGACCTTATGACATTTTGATGCCTATAATCAATGAATGCATTAGTAACTTTAACGACTTGATCTTGATCACCGCCACCCTACACGGCATCTCGTTATGGTCACCAGATATAAACCAATAACCCTTTAGATACCTCTCAAAAGATTGTTCATTGAAAATAGAAGAAGAAGCCTAAATACTTGCAAATTTAAAAACAAATATTAAACCAAAACGAAATTAAAATTCATATTATCTTGAGTGAATAATACTTATTATTGTCACAAAAAATGTCCTCCTCGATTTACAAAAAAAAACATAAATAATTATTAATTTTTTAATTAAATAGAAACAATGTAAAAAAAAAGTCAAAAATATAATTTACAAAAAAAATAAAACTTTCTCGCCCACCACATAAGAAACACTAAATTTCACCCATCCGAACACTAATATTACACCTATTTTTTTACTCAAGAAATTTAAATATAATTAACCGGGTGTATAAGCTTCGTCACAGACATCAACTTACATATACAACACCAAGACCAACAACTACATCAATTTTAATAATTATCCAATGTGTGATAGGAAAAGTGCACTAATAAAGAATATCAATGTCATAAAGAAAAATACTATTGGTATGTTTTCAGTAACACTTAAAAAATTATACATGAAATGTAATGTTACACAATTTTCATTTATGAGGCCAGGTGATAAACAAGAATGGTCAATGTGATCACCTACAAACTCAATAAGTCAAACAAAAAATGAAATAATGAAGCACCATCATTCATAAGCATGAACCTGGGGGATATCATGCTTGTGTGTGTAAATTTACCGTGTCTTGGATGCTATTTTACTCTGTTTTCATAGCATTTGATTTACGGCTAGGCTTCATATTTTAGTTCGGCTTATTGAGTTTGTAGATGGTAACATTGACCATTGTTGTTTATTATCTCACCTGCTCTATTCATACTGTTTCAGCTTACAATGTAAATTTTCCGTGTATGATGCTCTTTTATTCTCTTTTGCGTCTGTTTTACGGTTAGATCACTGCTTATTGGTTTTGCAGTGTGTATAAATCATGAATTGAATACCTTTGTTATATAATTGTGAAAGATCCAATAATTTTTTAGTAGCATCTCATGTTCTAGTTGAATGGTTTCATAACATCACAGTTGTA
The DNA here is from genome assembly GCA_030737845.1 of Acorus calamus. Classification (NCBI taxonomy): domain Eukaryota; kingdom Viridiplantae; phylum Streptophyta; class Magnoliopsida; order Acorales; family Acoraceae; genus Acorus; species Acorus calamus. Next base: position 28,546,142 of record CM060872.1, read on the forward strand.
CAAAGAGAATGTTGGATGGCTTTCTGCCTTGGTTGCTCATACTTGATGATTCTCTTGTATTCTGTCTGCTTTGTCATAGGTTTTATGTGATTTCTTAAGTTTTATGTAGGCTTCTCCACCTTTATCTTTGTCATGGGTTTTGTGAACATGGATAGATGGCGTAGAAAGCTTATGGTGGAGCACACCTAGATAACTATAGAGATAGATTGTCAAACAGAGATGAAGAATGATTATGTAATTGCTGAAACATGGCTCACGAGCTCATGTGATGCATCCATTTCTGCTCTTCAGAGGGTTGTGCTTGCTTTTGGACTATAAAAAGGCATTGAGTTAAACATTTTTCCTTCACTAAAAATTTGGTTCACTTCATTTTTTAGTTAACATTTTTACACGGTTAATAAAAATGTAGCCATTATAATTCAAATCATATTTCTCAAAGGGCACTGATATTCCCACTATCCTATTTTTATTAAACACCACCTTTATTTTACAGTTTTGCCATTAATGCATAACTTTTCAAAATACATTAAGGGCACCACCCCCATTCATGTAGGTTCTAAAATAGGTTAGACATATGAGATGTCTACATAATTATATTTCCCAGACAATTTCTCTGTCGATGAAATAAGAAAAGAAACATGCAAGCTCTGTAATGAGTTAGACATATGGAGAGTCTATATAATTATATTTTTTTAGACAATGTTCATGTCGACGAGAACAGAAAAAACCCATAGATTTTATAATGAGTTAGACACACATGTGGTGTTTACATAATTATATTTCCTAGACAATATTCATATAAATGGAAACATGAAAGAAATCTATACGTTGATTTTGGAATGAGTTAACACATGAGATGTCTACATATTTATATTTCTTAGACAATATCCATGTCGATGAAAACAGAAAAAAAAACTTTAACTTTCTTTAGCAAAACACGACTTCAAATATTTGTGTTCCAATTTTTTTTTTGTGCGTTTGAAAACATATTGAAAAAATATGATTTTTAATAAAGAGGTGGAGTTGGCATCATTCATCTTATCTATTTCCCACGGACCAAATCGGAGTTCAATCCCGTAGTTTCTGGAATGCGTTAGACAAATGAGATGTCTACATAATTATATTTCCTAGACAATGACTCTGTAGATAGAAACAGAAAAAAAACCTGTAGGTTTTTAATAAGTTAGACACATGGAGTGTCTACATAATTATATTTTCTAGACAACAACTACGTCGATGGAAACAGAAGAAACCCTGTAGGTTCTAGAATGAGTTATGGTTGTGTATTTAACTACACCATTGTCAACGGTTGTAGTAACCAGAGACGGTTGTGTATGAAAGTTTTAATGTTTTTTTCTAAAAGGTTAGATACATCGTGTGTTGAGTATATATGTATTGTTAAACAGTTTATAAAACACATTCAAATTAAATTAACATATTCACCTCTAAAATATTATGAGGTTCTACCAAACACAATCAAATCATAATACAATCATGTGTTGAAACCTAAAAAATTCATTTAAACTTCTGTTTTGATACACAAAATACAAGTTAAAACCATAAAAAAAAAGAGATTCATCAATGCCACTCTCTGCGTAGCCTTGATAGTTGTCCCCTGTCTCGAACTGCGGTTCATCATTTGAAACCATGCCATGTACTCTGAAATCACCTCCCAAGGTGTACGTACTGACTCGCTATTTCATCAATGAAAAAAAAAAGATTCATCAATGCCACCAACATACAAACAATGAAAATTTGACTAATATGTAGTATTTAATTCAATGAGTTACTAAAATGCATTCACAACGCTACCTTTCAATCCTAAACCATTCAAATTCATCCAATACACTCCATTTCTCTTTAAAATACCCTAACTTTATCTAAATTATCTTTACTAGATTGATTGGAGCATGAATAAATTAGTTTTACATTATTGTTTAAATGTAGTTCTCAACAATATGTATTGAACCATTTTACAATTTTATATCAATGTCAGTATACTAATTCATCTTATGAGTATGTTCAACATGCCAACAATAATCTTCCATAAAGGAATTTTTTTTTCCAACCAATGCCACCAACATACAAATTAATGAAAATTAAACCAAAATGCATACACATCCCTAGCTTTGACTAATGTATTGAAATTCAACCAACACACTTCATTATGAAAAAAAAAAAACAAAAACAAAAACAAAATAAACCTAGCTTTATATATCAAAAAACTCAAGCTCTCTTTCAAAGCCCTAACGTTCCCAATCAAAATCCTAACTTATCTACAAGAAGAACAATAATACTCATTAGATCACAATTAACAATTGATTAAAAAAATATTTTAAAAAATATATATTAATTTATTTCAAGAGAGATGAGTTCATGGCCTCAAGAGTGACACGAGGACCTCACGGGGGTGGGGGGAACGACTTCACGATGGTTTGTCGTCGGCGTCCTCACGGCGGGAGAGAACGGGAGAGGTGAATGAGAGAAGTAGTAGAGAGAAGAGAGAGAATATGTTATGATGTGTGAAGGGTGGTGAGGTTGGTGTATGTGGAAAGGGGGTTTTATAAAATGGTAGACTTAGTCTTTTAATAAAATGAGAGGTGGTGGACTTATGAAGGTGGTGCCCCTAACAAAACAAAAAGGGAGGTGGGTGTATCCCTGCTCTTTCTCAAAACTCTCTAACGATGAATATCTCATTTTTGTTTCTGCACCCCATCAAGCAGTGTTTTAAAACCCCCAAACCAACTTGTTTGGTTAAACTAGTTAACCTTTACTTATTTTTTTGATTTGATTTACTCTTAAAACCTAATGGTATAAAAACCTAGTAAAAACCAGGGGCGGCTCCACTTGTTGTGTAGCTATGGGATCAATTGACCCCATCCAAATTTTAACAAAAATTAAATATTACCCTTATAAAAACCCAAAAAATTTAAACATTACCCCCTACATAGCTGGGGTGAGTGGGTGATACATGAACACATATGTTGTGGTGGCCAAGTGGGGTCCATCAAACTAATTGTTTTAAACAAACCTCTTCCTACTCTTCTTCGAGTATGTAATAGATTTGAGTTTGATTTTTTTTCTAATTTCCTTTACCATTTTTATATATTAATATAAAATTTTTTCAACTTTGCATAATCGTGTATGAATTTTGAACAAATCTCTTAACATTTTACCCGCTTTTCTTCACCTGCTGACTTCACCCGTCTGTTTGGATAATCATGGATTTGATTTGGCTCTTTAGTTGATTAGTTGTTTAATTTTTTAATGTATTTATGTTTATAAAAATTTTATTTTACATATTTTTCCATTTGTTCAATGGGTAAATTTGAAAGAGAAAATTAACTATAGAACAAGATTTTCTCCCACTTGAAGAAAGTCGTGGTCCTAATTAAGCAAAATCACATCAAAGACAATTATAAAAGTTTATATATTTAAAATTATTAATCTCTTTGACGAATTTTTTTAAATGTCAGTTATTCTATTTTCAGAGGAATATTTATATTTTTTATAACTATATAATAAGTGTAGATTTTTTTTTAAAATTTTATAGAATTTATTTTTTTAAATGACCATCTATGAAAATTCTTGAAGCCGCCACTGTTAAAAACCAATCAAACCATTGGTTGGACCGATGGTTTTTAAAAATGGACAATATGTTCATTAAATGAATTGGGACTAATTACTTATTAAAATATTAAATTTATCAAAATAGATTTTATATAATAAAATAATGCTATGATTTTAATTAAAAGCTTAAAAGCATTAAGATTTGTAACTTGATAATTATGCCATGTTTAAAATATTTTATATTTTATTTTGTTTATTTAATAATAATTATTAATGTATTTATTATGTTATAATCTGGGCGGAGCCGGGGGGGGGGGGGGGGGGGGGCGACCCCCCCCCCCCCTCAAGCCATGGTTCATAATGCATATGGGTGTGAATAATTGAAATGTTCTTTTTGCATATGGATCCCTCAAATTTTTTTTCTGTTAATATATACCTTTTCAAAATTCAATTTCCATCATAAAAAAGGTTTAAATTTTTCATGAATGCCCTTATGAGGGGTACTTTACACAATATAAATATTTTAAGTTTTACATGAATACATTTCAAAAGGGCATTCATACAAAATTTAAACCATTTTGAGGGTCATATATGCAAAAACCCTAATTGAACTAGTGTGTTTAAAATTAAAAAATGTTACATGCAGTCCCATTTGCATTCGATTAGCATGCATACATTTGATTATGTTTGTAAGTATATATACTTATATAATAAAGTATATTCATCTTTTATAGATGTTACGCACCGGAGCGGCCGTCCCCAGGAACATTACCAATCATACAAAAACTGACAAGGATCGAATAAGGTAACAAGGCTACAGGAAAGTAGTAGCCAATAAAAAGAAATGATGCGGAAGTACAATATACAAATTAGTTTGTAATCAAAACATTATTACAAACTCGAATACACGATAACTGTCCTGTGAGAGTCCAAGTCTAGTCTAAATAAAATCATATGTGTAACACGCACGATTACTAGTATATACACAAAGAAAATGGGATTGCTGACAGCCTCGCACTCGCCAACCGAAAGGTGGGACACTCTACGCACGAACCACGCCCGATAGATGCTCTAGCTCCACGCCAACCCAGTCCCTGATGAAAAATAACACACGAGGGGTGAGCTACAAGCTCAGTGAGTGGCAAGAATCTAAGCTCTACAATGATAATATATATAAATTCCCTTTTCCCTCGAAGTAAAAGAAATATGGGAGAAACCAAACAGATAAATGTCACGTGGAGATGTGACCTTACCTCACCCATACCCCGAAGGGGGGTGGAACATTTGGGAAACGGTATTCTATGCTCGCGATATCATCCGGTAGCCCTCTCCCAGGTAGCCCTCTCCCTGGCGGCCTCCCGATGCGGCAGCACCACCTAAGGAAGCTTCGACGCTGGGTAGCTTCAACGCACGATGATACGGAGAGGAAACACTCCGACCCTATCCTCACCTTCACCCTTAGGGGTGACATGGAGCTATTGATACTTTGGGCATTCCCAGTATAAATGTCACGTGACAATGTGACACCAACCTACCTTCACTCTCACCCCTAGGGGTGACATGAGACTATTGGAAATAGAAATTAACTCGTTAACTCCCTTAACCTTCCGGTAGCCCTCTTCCTGACAGCCTTTCAAGATAGGTACGAAACCACAAAGGTATTGAAATACACATTGGGCCTCCTATGATGTAGCGGCAGAAACCAGGATAGCTCCAACGCCGGGTAGCTTCAACGCGGATACGAGGTAAGGGAGAAGCATTCCACGCTCACAATACGATCCTCAAGGATCAACTATAGTCATCTAGCAATTAACAATGCTAATGAATTCTCCTGAATTCTAATGCGAGTGTATCACATGGATGTCGAACAATCAACTACTACGCTTGCACATTGAAAATAACATATAATCCTAACAATAGATCATACCAACACCTATCACATATAGGTCCTATTAATGAAACAAGCGCAATTATTATAGGAGAATATTCAGTCTCAAAATGAGATGCATGGACCACATGTCCAAATAACCTAGCATGTAACAGTTGAACAAAACCAATACTCATGGAATTATATGCATCAACCAATGATTAAACCCCGCTAAGCATCTACTAACACTGAAGACTACCCACATATAGGAGTGCAATAATTGAATAAACAAGCAAAATATAGTACACTCTAGGCTTCCACGTCTCTCACATAGAACAAGTGAGTAGAATGAAAGTTAAGCAATACAAGTCCTAGACTAGCAATCATTCCACAAGACAGTAATAAATGATACAACTATGTCATTTTATAAGTACTACAAAACACGCATAGCCATAATATGAGCTCCTCTAGTGCGTTGATCAAACCACTAACCAAAGACCCGTTCATCACGAGTTCTACCATTGATAGTTTAGCTTGTACACACTATAAATAAGGCATGTATGCTCATTCACATTTGTATAACTACCACATAATGTGCTTAAACATTAACAAGCATAGACGATTTGCATCAATGATGGACCGCAAGTCTTTGAGCAGATAATATCATCCTTTAATCACAACATAAAGTCCATGTATCCAAACCAATTCCTGGTATTTAAACACATACATGCAAACCTTACATACAGACCAAACATCATATTATGCTAGTAGCTTATACATGAGGACTTAACTATATTTAAGATTCTTTGGCTATCTAAGGTCACCACTAAGCATGCTTAAGCATCAATTAAACATCTAAAGTGGCTCAACTATCACCACCTAAAATTAGGACAAGTAGAGGCTAAATGAATTATCTAACATAAAAGAAATACATTCACACATGAATATGATACATATGCAATATATGGTAGAAAAGGGGTTCTATACAATATACTTAGCTATACAGCCCTAGCATGCAATATCTAACACAATAGGGGTGCAAAGAAGCCCCATGGATGCGCGATGCATGACTACGTGCATCGAGCGCATCCCGAGGGCTTGGATCGAACCACTCACTAGTACTTGGATTGCCGCGCGTCCGGTCTACGAGATCTGCAAGAACAACCAATGATACTCCATTAAATATAAAGCATCTTGACACATATACAAGCCTTCTTCATGAAGACAACAACTCCTGATATTGCCCACACCATGCATAATAACTCTTTGACACATTCATACAAGATTAGTCCATCTACTGCAACCAGCCCCAAACATTGGTCTCCACAGCACACAATACACATCTAAAAATTCTCAAATAAATCACACACATTCTATGATATGTTGGGATCATATTCCGTGAAGACATAATAACTTGATAAAATCTCTAAATGCCCGAAATAAATTATTTTCCGAAACTGGTTAATTTCTGCGCGAATCTGGACAGACCATGAGAATCAGGCTATAACTTACAACACATATATCATAATGACACCAAATTTCATATATAACATCTAGACACATAGATGATCATATGAAATGAAGACACAAGCCTCAAAATATGTTTCCAAGTACTAGTTCTACAAGGATCTTAAAAAGTCATAAATCTGTCCTACAACAACATAAAGCTTCCAACAACAAGAAAAGGGAAAAACACCTACAACAAGACTTGGACATCCTTGCTGACCACCAAAAGCAATAGATAGCAACACTTATACCTCTTTGAAGCATTAACACAAATACCTACATGGCACAAAAAGGGAAAGTGAATATACCTTGGGAAGAAGAGGAGATGGTGCACATAAGGAGTTCCACCACCATCACCACAAACAACCACCATCACACATGCCACATAGCACAGCCACAACCACCACCAAATCAGCCATCTCACATACACCCTTCATAGATGCATAAAACCAAACACATGGGGGGGGGGGGGGAGCTGATTTAGAGAGGGAGAGAAACAATAACAACAACCAACAATAAACACAAGCTCACACACCTTTCTCTCTTCCACTTCTTCTTCTTGTTGCATAAACACAAGCACCTCATCTTCACCACCATCCCTAGCTGACCCAACACAAAGAGGGATCAAAGAGAGAGCTTGAAAGATAGAGATCAAGCAACAACATGGCTCCTTCCCTTGATCTTCCTCTTCACCTTGATCTCCTTCAACTTCCTCTCCTCCTTTACACACACAAAGAGGGGAAAAAGAGAGACCAAATAGAAGGAGAGAGAGCTCTATGAGAGGGTGAGAGAGGGCTGAAGTCGTAACATTTAGAGGGGATTTAATAGGCAAGGTCGGACTGAATGTCCGAGCTGTCCTCGGACTAAAACCTCTGTACAGCCTTCACTTAAAAGGCCATAACTTTCTCAATACAGCTCCGAATTATACGATTCCAGCGGCATTGGAAAGCTAAGAAGATTATCTACAGCTTTCATGTTTACACCTAGATCAAATAACCCCTCAAGCTATTCCGAAATCTAGGCTAAACATTTTACAGGGCTGCTGCCTGGATTTCTCATCTTCGGGGTATACTTGGAAAAATACTCATAACTTTTGATACACGAATCCAGTTGATCTAATTCCACTTATATATGGAAGCTATCTCAAAACTGAACATCTCGTGATGATATCGGATTTTTACCTCTTCATCTTGGGCATTAACAAAATTAAATCCAAACATCAATCCAAACTGCATAATTTCTAAAAGACTCGAAATGCTACAAAATTTCCATTAAACCCAAGTGAACACCAGAACCACAAATATGCAGTTAGATTTTGAAACTGAATGCCCGAACTATTAAAATAAATAAAACACGATATTTGACTTTTAAAAGTGACACAGTCTTAACAATAGAAATGAAGTACATATCCATAAAAAATAAATGCATATATTTTATTTATATTTTATGTAATAGAGTAGCACGTATTGCATTAACCGATTTTATATATTATGTTAGACATCATAAATATAAATTGGATTACAAAAAAGATTGAGTGTATTAACGCCCATTGAGATTTAGAGTCGCGGGTTATTTTTAAAAAAAAATTGTGAAAAGTTTTGTTTTCCGTATGAATGTTGGTATATGGTTTTGATGGATTGAAAATTCACTGATTTGAATATTTTAGTGATTTTTTTTACTTATTTTAATTTTTAATCATTGCTATATTGAGTATCTTTTAGATTTTTTAAAGTGAGATTTTAATTTTTTTTTTTAAAATATAAGCTTAAATGTTATCTTGTATGTTTTTTGTGATCGACACCATCTTTGTCGAAGGAGGGAATGTTTTGTGTTGTTTTCAGTGGGGCTTTTGAGAGAGCATAAGAGGTTATGATGGCAACAGAAAAGATGGGTTTGGGTATCATTTGAGAAGAGTTAGTTCGTTTAAAATTTTTTGTGTCAGGCTTTATTGATATGCTATACTGGCTTTGTGTTTGTCTCTTGTGTCTCTCTCTCATTGTTTTTTTTTTTGTTTTCGTTTGATTTTTTTACCAAAAGAGTTTTGTATTAAAAAAATGTCATGGCACTGTGAATTGTGATTAGCCTCTCACTCTCTTTTTTTTTAGAGAAATATTTTTTTTTTTGTGTGTGAAACAAGTTTACTCAAATTATTAAAATATGTGTTTCAATTTTTTATTATGGAATCAAATGCAAAATAACTTTTTATGTGCTCCAAGTTATCCTCGATTAGAGATAATAGTGTTTTTAGGAGCTGGGAATTGGACAACTACTAGATTGATCCCTGGTGCAAACAGAGTATTGTTCAATTGTTTTTTAACTTCTGCTAAGATTTCTTTGAGGATGTCTAAGTAGCTCTAGTCGACAGATCGTTTGTTGAAATTGGTTGGACCCAGTCGACAACCCTGTGGTTGAATGGTTTCCCTACCTTCGACAATGTACCTGTCCAAACAGACCCATTTCATAATCATGTGTTTCTTGTCCAGTTAGATAGAGATTTCATCGAAATTGTTTATTGGAGGTTTACAATGACCTTGTCGAATTGGGACCCCATTTTCGACACTGAACCTATCGAAAGAAAGTTTCTAGTTTTTTTTTCAACACACAATGACAATACTGCCATTGTGTGTACTGGGACCCCCTGGTGGCGTGGTTCGAGAATTGGGGGGGGGGGGGGGTGTTCTGGGAATACTTGATCTTAAAGTCATGAACTCTCAATGGGTCTGGCAATGGCTGTGAGAAAAGAATTCTATGGGTCTGGCAATGGCTGTGCGAAAAGAATTCTCAATGGTTTCAGGTGCTCCAGGACAGGTACAGAGGAGGGGCAATGGAATTAGACGTTAGCCGGCCATCACAGCTAGGACGTCCCAGTCCTGTAAGGCGATCTTTGCAGGCATGTCCACAATTGAGGGTACCATCGGATGGAATATTGGTTTTGGCAAGTTCTCACTTTCTTGGACCGACAGATGGGCTGGTCTGGATAGACTGTTCGATCACACCCTGGGCATCTTCAAAATTGCATCCATCAAAGAAGGGGTTGTATGAGACTTCTTTGTGAATTCGGGAGGAATTAAAACGTGGAGAATGGCACTATTCCGAGCACTAAGTGAGGAGTAGACGCGACAATTTTTTGCGCTGCTGGAGAGGGTGGGGCAATTCGGCTTACTGCAGGACAGCGAGGATACGCGATGAGTTGGAGTTCAACATCCATCGGGCGGTTCGCGGTGAAGAGCGCATACAAGTGGTGGTGCATGGCTGCTGTTGGAGCACCCCCGACGTGCCCGAAATACAAATAAATATGGCGCCCAAAAATACCACTGTATTTATGTGGCTCATGTACAAGGAGAGGCTACTACCTACTAACACGAGTGTATCGGGCAAAATGAGCAATCAATGACCCAATGGATTGCGTCATGTGCACGGCGGCCCCAGAAACGGCCCAACACTCATTCAGCAGCTGTGAGATGGTTAGAGGCCTGTGGGCTAGGATAGGGGCACACGGGGATGGCAACGAACTTCCAATCGCTTGAGCAGAGCTGCTTTGGGCAGTGGGCAAGGAGATCCAAGGAGGCGAGACAAATGGATTGACAACGGCGGTCTCACAATTCATCGTTCCCGCAGGGGTGTGGGCTGTGTGGATTACGCACAACGAGGCAATCTTCAGTGGAAGCACTCCATATCAAGAGAATACGTGGGATTTATTCCTTCTGTCTCAAGGATTGAGGAAGATATCGATATATTGCCTCGGCGAGAGAGGTTTCCATTTAACAACGGACGATTGGTGGTGCGGGACGGGATTGGACTCCCACGGTCTAGAAATCTCTTCTACCCAGGAGCTCTCCGATATTTGAGACTAACCCCCCTCTTCCTATGTTACTTTTCTTATGTTTTAATTTTTCCTTTACCCATTTTCCCTCCCCCCCCCCCCAACTCTCATGTTTAGATTTTTAATTTTGATATTCAGCAATAGAATCGGGTAGTAAATTACTATTTTTTTTAAAGGCAATACTGCCTGCAACCTAATATACATGTATACACCAAGATTTCGCTCCTCATCCTCTTCTCAATCTTCCCGCAACAATATAATCAATCAAAAATAATAATTTTAAATAAAACACACACAAAATCACCAACAAAGATGTAATTTGGAGACAATCACTTCCTCACTCCCAAGCATGGCTTCCTCTTCCATATCCATCTCTCAATCCCAACCTTTTCCCACCAAAACCCACCCTCAATCCCAACCTTTTCCCACCAAAACCCACCCAAACTTCCTTTCCACTCCCCTCAAAAATCCAAGTTCCCAATTCGAGATCTTTCTTGAAGTGGGTCACTCCCCATGACGTCCGTGCGTGGTAAGGGAGCCATGTTGGTGGTGGCAACGGCTACATCGTCAACGGTGGCAGATTCCGAAAAAGAGGTGCCCTGAAGGGGTCCGTGGAAGAATAAGAAGAGAAACCAAATCTAAAAGAGAGGAGAGAGATATTGTTGCCAAAAACTAGTCTATAGGTGGTGGAGTTGGGTTCAATTTAAAAATATCTATTAGAACATCTCCAATGGATATGTTAATTAATTAGTTAGTGTTAGATTTTTACAAAACATGTAAAAATGTTACTCCAATGAAAGTGTTAAAAGAAAGCTAAATGTGAGTCCCGTCTGTCATATATTATTTTTCAAACTAACTGTTTTAGTCAACCAATGTGGGTCCTATCATTCAAAAAATTCAATAAAATATTATTTTGAATGAGTGTAGAGGTTTGAGTGGGTGGAGAGGTGAACCCACTATTATTTTGGCTAGTTATTTAACTAGTCCATTGAAGCAACAACAACCAACTAAATAAGGACGTAGTAAATGAGAGTCTAGTTGACGCATAAAATGCTGACATGATAATTTAACATCTTGGTTAGTTAACATGTCTATTGAAAATGCTCTTAGATAGTGGGTTTGGTAAAAAAAATTTAGCAGGTGGGGGTTTAAGAAGGTTGTGGGTTTACAATATTAGGTGGTGGGAGTATCAGCCCCTGTATCTAAAAATATACTAATTTTTCGTCTAACATTGAAGAGTCATTCTATGCTATATATACCTAAATTATATTAAAAAATTATGGAGAAATCAATGTAAATATATTATTTGTAGATTATTCTCCTAATTATGGGATTTCAAAATCATAGTAACCAACTGTTTCTTCTTGTTTTTTTTTTAATCAACCTTCCTGCGTAATTTTGATTTGCAGCTTCCAAACAATTTTACGTCCAATCAAAATTTCCCTCTTCCATTAATGATTTGATTTATTGCTTTTTTCACCACCCTTTTAAAAGTTTATACAGGGTGTTGTAACTTAGAGAATAAAAAAAACAAAAAATCTAAAAAGAAAAATCAAAATTCAAATCCCCCATCACAATACCATGAAAAGAACCTTATAATAACTAATATTATATCTAAATATATACTAATTTTTTTCTCATATACCTAAATTATACTCGTAAATATGAAGAATGTATATGAATATATGATTCTCTAAATGTGCTCTTAATTACATGATTTCCAAAATTATAATAAACTAATTAGTAATTGCTTCTTCCTTTTTTTCAACCTTCTCAATTACATAATTTCCAAAATTATAATAAACTAATTAGTAATTGCTTCTTCTTCTTTTTTCCAATTTTCCTTTCTTGACAAAGATAATGTTATCTCCGTTTGATGTACAAATTCTAACAATCCTTATAAAAGGCAAGTCCGAACAAACTCTCGCTCTTCCATAAAACAAAACAAAACAAGAAGAAATAAACAATAAACATCGGAAGAAGAAAGTCAATTTCTTTTCAGGTGTTCTTGGAGAGACAGAAACCTCAACAGGTAAATAAAAGGTTTCACTCATCTCAATTTCGTCCAGAAAAATAAACAAATAAATAAAGGATAATACTGCTTATAATATTTTTTTTCAGTTTCAATTCCAATCTACACATGTTTTAAATTTTTTAAAACTAATAAAATAATTCATCCAATGAAGTACATGCTTTTTTTAAAAAATATGTAACATATATTCCAATGACTTATAGAAAATTTGAATTTTTTTATTGAAATATATATCAGATTAATGTAAATATATAGTCTAATAATTTTTTTAAAAAAAACATATGAGACTTAAAATGAGGCCAGACAAAAAATAAAAAAAAACTATATGTATAGCACACATAAATAAATGGTTTTCACTTGTTTCAGCGATGAATCACCCGCCGATTGGCGTCGAACAACTCCGCTACACGGAGACCGAATTCATCGTCCATATCTTCCACCTGGCACACGTCACCACCGTCGTCACCGCCTCCGCCGCCGAGGCGTCCATGTGGGTCAACGATTTCCTCTCGGCCTACAACAACGACAACAACCACGACGAAGGCCCGACCCGATTCTTGGTCGGCCTCGACGCGAAGTGGAGCCCCGACTACGGCATCGCGGTCCTGCAGCTCTGCGTGGACCGGCGCTGCCTCATCTTCCAGATCGTCCGTTGCGGTGCCATCCCCGACGCCCTCTCCGACTTTCTCTGCGACACGCGGTTCACTTTCACGGGCGTCCGAATCCACGACAACGTTCGGAGGCTGATATTGGACTACGACGTCTCGGTTGCGAACGTAATGGACTTAAGAACGCTGTTTGTCGTGGAGAGGGAGCGGGTTCGGCTGAGGCACAAGGAGCTGGGGCTCGGGACGGCTATTCTGATGTGGAGGGCGAGGAATCTTAGGAGCGTTGAATTGGAGAATTGGGAGGCGGAGCGTCTGAGCATGGACCAGATCAGGTACGCTTGCATGGATGCTTTCATACCTTTCGAGGTGGCGAGGCGGGTCTTCGGTTGAATCTGCATTATATTGTATGATATGAATAAGGAACGGTGTGAAACATTGGGGTTGTGAAAGGTGTGTTTTTTTTGAGAATGGGTTTTGTTGAATCATCAGGTTCTTGAATGGTTTAGTTTGTGTTCTTGAATGTTTTTCTTTTGTGAGTGGGTTATTTTGCAGGAATAAATGGTTATAGGCTATTGCAAATAGGTGAGAATAAACTGGTATTGATATTCCAGGTCCCTCAAGAATTTTTTGTTATTCCACCTAATCTATTCAATTGACTTACAGTTACAGGGGCTCACATGTCAAATCTCTTCACATTACCTCTACTAAATCAGAAGATCTACGTCAAAAAAAAATTTCCTTCATAAATTCATATTCACGTATCCTTCTTCATTATCAACCAAGCAACAAAATTTTATTTTACATTTTCTAATGAGAATAACTAAAAACACAACTAAACTAAAAATGATTTATTGTTTACTTATACTGAAATATTTATCATAGATTATGTCGCTACCCAAACGGGGGTGAAGGATGTGAGATCTACAGCTCCAACTAATCTACTAATTCTTTGTGAGGAATGCCTGAATGATGAGCTTCTATATATGTGCTATTCCACTAAGAATAACAAAACAATTGAAAATAAAGAAACAAAATTCTAATAATCAAAATCCGATTTTAATTTTGTTATTAGAATTTATTTATAAGGAGAGAATCGCAACAAGTTATGATCTCAACAAATATCTAAATCTCTCAAATCACCTAAAATCCTAAATAAAATTAAAAAATCCTAACTGAATCCTAACTTCCCTCAATATGCATCAACTAAAAGGGGCAAATATTATGTTAAATAAAACAAATGAAAATTACTATAAAAAAAAAAACTTTCAACTGTCGATTTGACCCCCGAGACGATATTCAATTGATCCAAAATTTGTCATACAAGCATTGCCACTCCTCGTGTAGGCCTGGTAGATACGAACACGTGGATATATAGAAGGTTAAATACATCTACATCCCTGCAAACATGAATAATCTCATACAAGTCTCTATGAAAGTTGGGGTAGACACATGAGTCTCTAAAAATTCAAAAATCCTAATTATCATCAGATTAAAATTTCATTCAATTTGACATAATATTTTATCACCATGTAATTTTGTAGACATTATAGTCTCTATAAATAATCATAAAAATAAATTAATACATACAAAAATTAAATTATCTTGTATGTCTTTTTATATTTCTTTATTTTCACTGAGTATTGTTTGAAAATGGTTAAAAAATTGAGGATAATTTAATAATTTCCTGATATAAGTTAAAGTTAAGTAGGTTAGGTTGGGTTATGATTAATTTTTGTTGAAACTAAGGATGTATATGAATTTTTGTGAGTTTTTTTGGACCCGTACGTCTGCCCCAATTTTGATAAGGACTTATATAAGATTACATATGTTTGCAAGGATTTGGATGTCTTTAACCCTATATAGAAATAACAATTCCGATTACAGTTTGTAAGTTATGGCCTCCCACAGTTACAATGTTCTCAAAACCATTCGATCTTTTTTTTTCTTTCTTCTAGTCCGTTTGATCTTGTGCGTTCATATAACTTGTGACTATGATATCTGCATCATCCTTTCCAGGTTGAAGAGAATTCGCCTAAAATTCATATCCTCATCACTAGAAACTGTCACCTGTGTATGGAATGAGGTGTTTGACATTAAAAATATCTGCAGTGCGAATATGATTTAGGAACTTCATTGGGTTGATCTTCTCCAGAATATCCAAAGGAACAATCTTGTGGGCAACAAGCTTATGGTATATATATAAGAGAAAAAAGGGGGGATATCATGTGAAAAATAAAACTAAAAAAAGAGATATCATGATTCATGGGATACATGTGATTTCATGGGTGGTTATTTTTAAACGTCTAATTATATAAAATCGGATGGTAATGAAAAGGGTGACCCAACCTGGAAGTAGGTATGGTGACGACATCTTTATCATTTCACTATTTTATACATATATGTATATATAAAAGATACTCCTAAATATTGTTAAATCAAATCTTAATTATATATTCTCCTAATTTTTATGGATTCTCAAAGTTATAATAAAATAATTACTTTGCTTCTGACTTTCCTTTCTAAGCGATGATAGAATTCTTCTCTCATGATTCACAGCTTCCAACAAATCCTTATAAAAGGGTCGTCGAATCAAACTCTACCCCACCCACTGAAACACAAAATAAACAAGAAGAAAGAAAGGAAGAAAAACATCGGAGGAAGAAAATCATTTCTTTTGGGGTGTTCTTAGAGAGATGTTCTTGGAGAAGAGAGAAATTCCAACAGGTAAATAAATGGCCTCACTCATCTCTCCATGCATCATAAATGAACGTTCTTCAGGATGGCGGGTCGTTCACATTCATGTGAGCGCCGACGCATTGTGCATCATAGAGTAGTGGCCCTGTTGTTTTAGGCTCAGATCTTTTTCGCATTTTCGGAGCAGTTTGATATGGCCTGTGGGATCTTTTTTTTTTTTTTCCTATACTAGTTTCTTTGTGTTGTTGTTGTTGTTTTTTTTTAATTATAACATCTAACCTAAAAATCGAACTAAACAAAAAACCAAACCGAAAAATAAAAAATTGAACCAATGTTTCATTAATCCAAACTAAACCGTTAAAGATAAATATATATGTATAATTTTTTTTCCTATCAATTTGGGTTGGTCAGAGTTTTTTTTGTTGGTTTAATTACAGCTTTACATGAATATTTAAAAAGTTAGGAATTGATTGTATAAATTAATGTATTACTTTTTTTATGAATATTAATGGTATAATAAAATATAATTTTTTTTATATAAAAAGAATGATCTAAATGAAAATGAATTATGATTAATCACGTGTTTAATTTAATTCTGTTCGATTGAGTTAATTGATTTTTTTTAAGTATAACTAAATCAAAAGAATCGGTTTATTATTTTTTCGATCTATATCCAAACCAAACAAAAAAAAAACTATGGACTCAATTTGATATGATTCGGATTCAATTTAACAGATCAAAGTTGCACCTATGCATCATGTGTTGATTTAAGATTGTTATAAGTGGTTAACAATGTCTCTCAGCGATGAATCGGCCACCGATCTCCGTTGAACAACTCCACAACTCGAAGATCAATTCATAGTTCATTTCTTCTACGCGGCACACATCGCCACCGTGTCACCGCCTCTTCCGCCCAGGCGTCCTTGTGGGTCAACCATTTCCTCTCCGCCTACGAAAACGACGACAACAACAACAATCCCACCCGATTCATCGTCGGCTTCAACGTGAAGTGGAGGACCGACAATGGTCACGAAGACAACCCGGTCGCGGTCCTCCAGCTCTGCGTGGACCGGCGCTGCCTCGTCTTCCAGATCCGAAGCTGCGACGCCATCCCCAACGCCCTCTCCAACTTCCTCTCCGACTCGCGCTTCACTTTCACTGGCGTCAACATCCAAATAGCGTTCGGAGGCTGATGTTGGACTACGAAGTCTCGGTTGGGAACATAAGGGAACTACAGACGTGGCTCGAAGAAGAGAAGGAGCGGGTTCGACTGAGAAGGGAGGGGCTGCGGCTGGCGAAGGCTATTCTGATATGGAGGGTGCGGAATCAGAGGAGAATTCAATTGGAGAACTGGGAGGAGGAGCGTCTGAGTTCGGAACAGATCATGTACGCTTGCATGGATGCTTTCATCCCTTTGAGATGGCGAGGCGGGTCTTCGGTTGAATATGCATTTGTATGGTATGGAATTGTGTGAACATTGGGGTTGTGGAAAGTGTGTGTTTTGAGAATATTGGGTTTGTTGAATCAGCTTTTGATTAGTTAATAAGTTTGTGTTCTTGAATGTTTTCTTCTGTTGTGAGTATTCTTGAATGCACTAGGGGTTAGTGTTTTGTGAATAAGTTATCCCAATTTTAAAAGATAAAAAAGTTTATCAATTTTGTATCAATTCACATTTATCAAAATTGAAACAAAAGCATGGAAAATGTTATCTCTACCTTTAGGAGGAACAAAAAATTTCCATTTCTATTTCAAAATCGAGATAACTGTCCGCACTTTATCCTGATTAATTTTTATATCAAACATAATAAGTTGTCATCTCCTCCATTTATTCTCACAATTATTTATTATTCCACCATTTATCCCCTTGCAAAACTTATTATATGATAAAAAAAAATAAAGGGTTTTGAAATAAAAATTACACTAGAGGCGCAATAAATAAATTAACCCTCCAGTTTACAAATGAGGCCGTTAAATATAACACATCTCCTGTATTTTTACATGAGGGCACAAAATCAACGAGTTTCGTGCTTGTGCATAAAACATGTCTCCCAATTGAAAGAAAAAAAAGGGCTAGCACTGAAGTATCAATGTTGATCGGGTTATTTTTTTCTAATATTTGAAAGTAGGGGGGGGGGGGGGGGGGGGGGGGGGGCATTTTAGCAAATTTTCCTTTTTCATTGAGTCTGAAAGGGGCAGAGTTGGAATTAAAAAAAGTAAATGAGGGATTATGATTATAATAGAACAAAAAGTTTTTCGTTTGCAAATGGAAGGAGAACGAAAACATATTGAGAATAATGGGTTGAAATTCTAATTGTAATATATATTATTACTTATTAAAGTGATCCATTTTTCATTTTCGTTTTTATCCTCCCATATATATAGCAATTACTTATATCCTATATATTAAAAATTTAAGATTTCAAATCAAATTTAAATAAATCATAATATATTACTATTTTAATATTATATTTAATTAAATCATATCAACATATTGAAAATTTTAATAATTCAATATTAAATATATTCATTAAATATATCTCGATTGAATTCTATAAAGATTTGCAACATTATTATATTATAATATAAAAATATTACATAGTATTCAAATTTATTACTCTATATATTAAATGGAATGAGTTTTTTCGATTGTTCTATATTCCATAAACATTTTTATCTTCATTGTGTGTCATTTATATCAATCTTATAGTTACTTATTTATATTTAAGCCATGTTCATTTTTATACGTGCATATAACTAGTTTTTTTTTTATTATTATTAAAGGGAGGTCTCCTGGATTTTTCATTTTCATTTTTTTTCATCCCATAAATTTAGCCACTACTTGTATCATATTTAGATAAATCATAAATATATATCATGATTTCAAAATCAGATTTAAGTTTAAATCATATCAATGTATTAAAATTTTAATAATTTAAAATTAAAGATTTTATCTCATTTGAATTCTATAAAAATCTATCTCAATTTATTTCGGTCCGCCATCCGTCCGTCTTCCGTCTGTCTGTTCGTCCCCTGTAATCATACCCAAAATCCATATAACACCATCCGCCCGCCTTCCGTCAGCCGAATTAACGGTGAAATTGGAAAAAATCCATATAACCCCCTGTAATCTAGCCTAAATCCATATAACCCCCTGCAATCTTCATATATCCATATAACCCCCTACAATCTTCATATATCCATATAACCCCCTGTAATTTTTAGGAAAATCCATATAACCCCGTGTAATATGAAAAAAATATTTTAAAAAATTAAAAAATAAAAAAATAATTTTTTATTAATAATAGAGTAAATTAACATTTACATGCATTAACATCTAATGAATTGTAAATCTTTATTTTGTTGTATTTTTTATTATTCTCATTTGGAAAAGTAAAATTGATATTTTTGTTGTTTGATTCACCTTTGATAAAATAAAGATAAATTGGTTATAAGAGATGAATAAGAGTTTATGAATTTTTAAATGACAACTATACCCCTGCCTAAATTATTTGTGTTTGAGAATAAGTATGAGAGATGTATGTGTGATATGATAGATGTGACACTTTTTAGAAAAAATATTTTTAAAAATTAAAAAATGCGAAGAGGATTTTTTTTTTTTTGAATTTTATTTTTGAATTTGTATAAATATTTTTTCCTCATTACAGGGGGTTATATGAATTTTTTCAAAATTACAGGGGGTTATATGGATATATGAAGATTGCAAGCGGTTATATAGATATAAGAAGATTGTAGGGGGTTATATGGATTTAGGCCAGATTGCAGGGGGTTATATGAATTTTTTTCAATTTCGTCGTTAACTCGGGTGACGGAAACAGACGGAGGGGGTTATATGGATTTTGGCTATGATTACAGAGGGTTATATGGATATATGAAGATTGCAGAGGGTTATATGGATTTAGATAAGATTTCGGGGGGGTTAAATAGATTTTCCCTATATTTAAATTTGTTTAATTTCCCAATGGAGAGTCATTTTATAATTATAATTGATTATACATTGGTAAAATATGATCCTAAATATGTATAAATCAATGTGAATATAATTATCTTAATTATTCTTCTAATTTTGTGGATTCTCAACAAACAAGAAGAAAGAAAGAAAGAAAAACAATTACTTTTTTTGTAATTTTCCTTCACAACTTTCCAACAAATCCTTATAAAAGGGACCTCGAATCAAACTCTCTCCCACTCATTGGAACACAACAAACAAGAAGAAAGAAAGAAAGAAAGAAAAACATCGGAGAAAGAAAGTCATTGAGACGTTCTTGGAGAGAGAGAACCTCATCAGGTAAATAAATGGCTTCACTCAGTCTCTCAGCGATGAATCAACCATCGATCTCCGTCGAAGAAATCTACTACTCGGAGACCGATTTCATAGTCCATATGTTTGACACGGAACACATCACCACCGTCGTCACGGCCTCCTCCGTCCAGGCATCCTTGTGGGTCAACAAATTCCTCTATGCCTACAAAGACAATGACAACAACGACGATGATCCAACCTGATTCTAGGTCGACTTCGATGTGAAATTGAGGTCCGAAAATGGTCACTGTTATATTACATATTAGTTTGTTATACGTGTAACATTATCATATTTTATTATATAAATAAATTTAAAACTTTTAGAATAGAATAAAAGTTTCATTATTATTTTCTCTCTTATTCTAACAGACACAAAGACAACCCCATCGACATCCTCCAGCTCTGTGTGGACCAGCGCTGCCTCATCTTCCAAATCCGCTGCTGCGACGCCATCCCCAACGCCCTCTCCAACTTCCTCTCCGACACACGTTTCACTTTCACGGGCATCAACATCAATGAGAGCGTTCGGAGGCTGAAATCGGACTACAATGTCAGGGCTGGGAACATAAAGGAACTACAAACGTTGCTCAAAGAAGAGAGGGAGCAGGTTCGGCTGAGGCTGGAGGAGCTGCGGTTGGCGCAAGATATTGTTAAATGGAAGATGAGGAATCAGAGGAGCTTTCAATTGGGAAACTGGGATGAGAAGCGTCTGAGTTTGGAACAGATCAGGTGTGCTTGCATTGATGCTTTCATCCCTTTCGGGATGGTGAGGAGGGTCCGCGGTTGAATCTGCATTTGCATGGTATGAAATGGTGTGAAACATTGGGATTGTGTAGGGGGATTTTTTTTTTTTAAATGAAAATGAGTTTTGTTGAATCAGTTCTTGATTGGTTTAGTTTTTCTTTTGTTCTCCATATTTTTGAATGTAGGCCACAACTTTACATCTCCAGACCAGGCTCCATGATATGACATGTGTACATTTTCTATTATACCCTTAAATTTATTTGAGAGGCTCCATGATATGACATGTGTACATTTTCTATTATACCATTAAGTTTATTTGGGAAACATTACGACTATGATTTTCTTCCGTTTTGTATGTAGTTTCAATAATTAATGTGATACTTCAAATCGTGAAGTATCATCAATGAAGTATCTTCGGAACTAAATTATATATGATGAACACATTGAAGCAAATATGAAATTTAAATTTTGAGAAGTTGAAAGACATTGATTTGTTCATGTTCAAGTTGAATCTCATATTACGTCTTCCGGATCAAGTTTGACAATTGTTTTTTATCATATTATGATTTTATTGGAATGCAAGTCATATCCGAAATTAACCTTTTTACGATCACATATTCAATCAATGTTACATGTTTTGAATTTCGAACACGAATTTTTTTTATGTATTGATCGTCATATTACACTTTTTTATTTAATTTCGTTCTAATTTCATAAATGTAACACTTGTTATTGTTAAATTTAATTTTTATAAGGTTTGTATGATATTAGTATTACATTTCTCACGTCGAAATACACATTTATTTTTTGATACATTCATAAAATGTAACATTCATTTATTTACATTTTCTTTGGAAGGTAGTACACTAGAAATTAAAATAGATGATTTCGAATAGTAAATGTAATTGTTTCTTCCACCTATGTAAATGTAATAGTTTTTATGTAAATGTAACAAATCGTTGTGAGAAATGTAAACATTTAAAAAATGTATTTGGAACTACCAATGTAAAATGTAATTGCTTCATATGGTAACTACATATGTTTTTTATTTAAATTTGAATACCCAACTTTTTTAATATTCAGTTAATAACATTCTTTAAAAAAATTAATATGTATAATAAGAATGTAAGTCTGAAAAGAAAAATCTAGGCCGTTTGAAGAATTTTGGTGAAAACAATTTAAGAAATTTTTGGTATAATCTAGGTTACAGATTTTTAATGAATGATAAATTTATATTTTATCATTTTATTTAAAAAACAAACAAGTCAACCAATGAGATGATAACACCTTATTAGAATTGTGAGTCAGACTTATATTTTGAAGCCCGGATATTATTACTCTAAATCAGGTGGGAAAAAGAATGTACACATACAAGTGCAGGGTCAATAAAACTGAAGGGCAAAACGACTGCAAAACTAATTTAACATACTCTAGGACTGCAAAGGCAATTAATTCACAATTATAAACTACACTTACATAGAATTCTTAAAAGAGGAGTCACAAAAACTGAATCCAAATAGTTGGGGACAAACCTAAAAAATAAATTAAATCCAAATAGTTAGGAGAAGCATCATATTAGTGTTTTCTTTAATATAACAAACTAATGTCCTTAGTGCCACCGTGAAAATTAAATTAAGTACAAAATGGTTCAAATCAAATTAATATGTTTGATTCACTACTGTTTCAATGCCAGGTGATCGGGTTATGTCCAACGGGCGTTGAGCAATTTGATCGTGACCGTTCGATCTACTTACTTTGTAATTGAGATATTTTGTAAGATTTTAAAACTGAAATTAGAATTGCAATTAAATTCTAAATTTTTTTTAAGATTCAATTAACTTGTGTATCTTAAAACTTATAAGATCGGACGGTCCTGAACGCGTTGGACAATCAAATTGTCCAATGAACCTAACCAGATCCCTATGCCTGCCCTTTTGTAAAGCATCAAAGTTGCAAGTGTTTAACATCAAAATACAATACTTATGAAAAAAATTAATTAGAATTTTCAAAATATTTATTTCATGACACATTTCAATAGTCTCCTTCAATCTCTATGTTCTGACAAAACAGAACACGGAAGTAGCACCCTCAGTAGTTGAATAGAATAACCAGAATCCCTCTTTTGCTCCCTTCCAATCAAAATTCCAGAAAGCATAACACGTGCATCAAACAAGAACCAAAGAACAGATTAACAAAAAAACACAAACTATCTGATGTTTTCACATTCCACAATCCAAAACACTTCACAGCTCAAACACTATGCCCTGCCCTGTACATCAACAAAAGAACCTCCAATGCAGGGGAAAAAAAAGAAATCACATCACATACCATCCAATGCAGATTCAACCGATGAGGTCCCTCGCGATCTCAAACGAGAGGAAAGCATCGACGCACGCGTACATGATCTGATCCATGTTCAGACTCTCTCTGTCCCACCTCCCCAACCGAACCCTCCTCGGCTTCTCCACGACCCTCCCAAGAACCTCCCTCGCCAGCCCCTTCAGCCCCTCCCGCCTCAGCTCGCCCCGCCCCGTCTCCTCCGCCGCTATCTCACACAGATCCTTCGCGTTCGCCACCGACAGATCATGGTCGGACACCAGCTTCTCCACGTCGCCGTCGACGCCGACGCCAGTGAAAGTGAATCGATCGTCGGAGAGGAAGTCGGAGAGGGCGTCGGGGATGTAGTCGCAGTGGAGGAGCTGGAAGACGAGGCAGCGCTGGCCCACGCAGAGCTGGAGGACGGCGGCGGGGTTGTTGTAACGGCGGCCGAAGTTGGGCCTCCACTCGACATCGAGGCCGACGATGAGGCGGGAGAGGCGGCGGCGGTGGACCCAGAGGACCTCCTCGATCCAGTCCTCCGCCTCCTCGCCAGAGGCCGTGACGACGGTGGTGATGTGTGCGTCGTTGAAGAAGTGGACGATGAACCTGGAATCCGAGTCGGCGAGGGCGTCGATGGTGATCCGAGACGGATTCATCACTGATGAAGGACGAAGAGACGCCTCGATTTGTGTTTGGAATCGACGTTTGAGGAGAAACTACAATGCGGCGAGGGATGAGTGACGCTGTTTTCTCTCTCTCCAGAAGTACAAAAAAAAAAAGGAGAGCAAGTGAAGTTTCGATTGGACGTGCCTTTTCAAGTTCTGGAATGTCAATACTGGATGGGATCGGATCCTCTACTCTCTATTTCATGCTCTGATCTTACTTTTGTTTCAACGTGAGATCGCCACGTATCACAGCCAGCATCCAACGGATAAATTTTTTTTTTGAGTTTCTGGTGGACCCCACGATTTGCTTTTCATTTAATGCGCAAAGTATAATTGATAAACTCATACCAAACCTTTTTATTTATCCTGTGGGGCCCACTTTTTTTTTTCTTTCTTTATTTTTTTAAGTGGACCACGTCATTTTGTGGTTTCTCAGCTTTCTTGTACTTTTTTTTTTATTGAAAAAATTAATTAGAGGTATCTGAGACTATTTTTGTATTAATAATAAGTTCTTTGATTTTTTTTATTTTTTTAAGTTCTTAAAGTAGCTGAGATATTATTTCTGGGCCCCTGATAGTACTTGCCATTTAAACTCTCCTTTAGTAGTGTACAAAAGTGATTTAACAGTGTACATATAAAAACCGATCTTATTGTTCAATTTATTATTATTCTATCATAAAAATTAAATTAAATTATTTTCATATGCTTGATTTTATGAATACACAAAAACCAGTAGATGGAGGCCGACAACTTATCATAATTATTCATTTGGGTCATGAAGCGGACAACAAAAGGAAAGAGAAAAATATTGACCCCTTTAGGTATATGCAAATGAGGTAAATTTGAATACTATAAAATTACCTAGGTAAAATTGCTAAATTATTTTTATACACTTCTATGTTACATGTATACACTGTTAAATCACTTGTGCGAATTGTTAAATCACACCTTCATGATATGCATATGTACACTGTTAAATCACTTTTGTACGCTGGTTTTTCATTTGTTCACAAGAGGAGATAAAATAAAACTCCAATATGATATTTTAAATTAAAATAAAATACATAACATAATATATAAACTCAGATGAAACAGAAGATTTGATACATTATACATGCCACAGCCCTTTCAAGTGATTTTAATTTATATTTAATATATATAAGTCAGTTTGTTCATATAAATTAATATTTGTCTTGTACATGGTGTTCAAATATCTTCTCTCATATTTTATATAGGGTGCAATAACCAATATCCACCACCGATGATATATCATGTGCATCCAATAAATATTTTTTTACTCATTTCTACTTACATGTTCATGGATATTTTGTTGGTCATTGAACATGTTTGATAATACAACAATCGCATAGAAATGACATGTCTAATTCATTATTGTGGGTGTCTTATAGAGATCCACAAAATACTAGTTTTCAGTCATTACTTCAACAAAACTAAACAAATCAACATATAAATTTTACATATGAGAACTCACAAGCCGATTAGCACGATTGTTGAAGATATGTGGATAAAAAATCCCCCCAAAAAGAAGTAATGTTCAAGTAAACTTTTATAAAGAGTTTTCATCTATATTTTCATTGAATTTTTTTTATTTTTATAGTATTGTTACTATTATGAAATCTAATTTATGTATTATATTATATATTTTGTTTTAACTTATAATAACACATTTGAGTTTCATTAATCAAATGAAACAAATAAAAAAAATTGTGCAAGAGAGCAAAGAGACCACAAACCAAACAAATTAAACCCCTGGCGAGAGAGGAAGAAGAAAGAAAGAAAAAATGTGGGCCCCATGGCTTGTATACAAAAAAATAAAAAAGAGAAACTAAAAGGTATGGTTTTTTCGATTGCACTGGGTGCATGAAAAGAAAATCATGGGTCCACCAATAAAAATAATTTCATCCGTTGGATGCTGGCAGTGAAACGTGGAGATCCCACATTGAAACCAAAGTAAGATCAGAGCACAATATTGGAGAGGACCCGGTCCCATACTGGATGGGAGTGACGGTTTTTGATGATCAGTAGTGGGTCACGTTTTCCCCGGCCACGTATTTTTTTTTTAAACATCCAAATAACTAAGTGACCTTTTGAGTAGTGAAATTAAGGTAGAACAGGGACGAAATAGGGGTGGAATAGATAAAATAGGTGTTTGGATAAGTGGAATAAAGGGGTATAGCTATGTTGAATAAGGAGAGAATAAACTGATATTTATATTCAAAGTCCACCCATGGAATTGTGTTATTTCTCTACTGGAATAAGGAAACCCACCTATCAAATCATATATTATCACATCAAATTATCTGTCATCACCTCTTATACATCAATCAGGCTCACATGTCAAATCAACTTTTTACACCTTATTCACATCTTATTCTTCATCAACCAAACACCTCAACTTTTATTATTACGTTTCTCAATGAGAATAACAAAAAACACAACCAAACATAAAATCTCTTATTCCATTAATAAAGTCAACAATTCCTGGAATAGGTATAAACCCCAAAATAGCTTATGCCTCTATCCAAACGGACCCTAACCGTCTGAAATCCATATATAAATTCTGAACTTTATCAAAACGGCCCGTTTGGCTATAGAAATAGAGGGGGTAAGCAGGAATAGACATGAAATAAGTAAAAAAAGATGTTTGGATAAAAAAAATAAAGAAGAATCTTAACGTTGAAAGAACTAAGAATTAAAAGGTATAGTAATCCCTACTTTCATATTTTACACCTTATTCATATCTTATTCTTTATCAACCAAACACTCCAACCTTTATTATTACGTTTCTTAATGAGAATAACTGAAATCACAATCAAACACAAAATCTCTTATTCTATTGATAAAGTCAACAATTCCTGTAATAAGTATCAACTCCAAAATAACTTATGTCTCTATCCAAACGGACCCAAAGTCTATATAACCCTTTGAAACATCTATGTAAATTTAAATAACCCTCCTAAGTTAAACTTTCATTGGTAGATGAGAAATATTATGCTAATGTCCTGTTTTGTTGAACTTGATTGAAAACACAGTATACCAAAAACTCTATGTAATTTCTTAAAAATACAAAAAACATTCTGTACATAATCATTTTACCCCTCCAGATAAATTATAAAACTCAATCTAGAGGGGTAAAATCATCATTCACAAATTTTTTTTTACATTTTTAACACACTGTAGAAGGTCTTTAATATTCTATGATTTCAATCAGGGTTTACGAATGATCATAATCTATCACAAAAAATTTAACCCGGGGGCCTATGTGGATTTACATAGGCGTTTTCAGGGGATTATATGGAGTTTAAGAAAAGTGAGGGGGTTATATGAATTTCGAGCAGTTTATCAGGGGTTATTTAGATTGTTTCCCTTTTTTATTTCATATTTAATTATTTGAAATATGCTAATAATACACCTAGTTTTTTTAACCTCATTTTTGTAATTCACCTCGTATGCATTTATTTAAAAGTTATACTGTTATTAATGAATATCAGTATACATGAATATTAACTCAAACAAAAATAACTAAGAATTCATCTAAAATTATAATGGATGTAACATTTTTTGGTCTTCATTATTTGTGAGAGAAATATAAAAGTCCGTGATTGCTATGCTCACGTGTTGAGTGATATTTTAAAATAATTCAATATAACTAAACGTCTTACACAAAATTTTAAAGTTGAGCTCAAGATCATGCACTCTCACGAAGGCACAGAAGGTTCACCGCTACCATCATACTGAGAATAGTTGACTCTTATGATTTTAGTGACATGAAGTTTCATAACTTGCTCTTATGATGAGGTACATATGCTCCAATCCTGTCATTTCATCCATAAAAGAGATTGGCAAGTTTGGCAACAAACTCCAAATTCAGTTTTTAGATCTTAGGATCACATCAATTCAAATACATTATCATTTAAAAATTAAAAACTAAAAGCTGTTATCAAACATGTCAACTTAAATATATCATCATTACTAGATTTTATCTTTAAACTGTACCTTGAAATCTGGGTTTTATAAAACAGCCATCATCATTACACCATCAAATCATCATCATTATATCCTCAAAATGTGTGCATAAAGCTGCAAAAAGCTAAAAACTATTTTTCAAACTATGTTTCAAATCGCTACCTAAGGGGTCGTTTGGGTATGCGGTCTAAGACACTGTCTTTAAAAATTCAACATCACGGTTGAGAAGCAGTGTTTCCATACATTTTGAAACATGAAAAAAAGACTGTGTATTTAAATTTTGTTTGGATCCACCGTGGTGATAAATTGTTTTCTTTTACAGAATCGTGGCATGTAGATCCCACTGGGCCTTAATGAGATACAATTGCAAATCTCATCAGTTGTCATGAAATTCATTATGTGTCATTCTTCTCTGGATACTATTCATTATCATTTATCTTAAAACATGTTTTTTTTTATATATGGGAGGGACTTTCCGTGGGTGATTTTATGGTTGAGCTGGGAAGACTACTTCCGCTTGTTTGTCCCGGTTCCATGAAAAATTCTTTCGAATAAATCACCAATAAATAAGTGGGTAAGTTAGTGCTAAAACTCGAACTCAGGACCTATCGTAACACCGCTAAGCCCTGAAAGATTTGGCTAATGTCATCTCTAGAAAGTGTGGAGTTTTTTAAGGTGTAATGCTATGTTAGAAGATCTAAGTCTTCAGTTCACTGTCTATAACTGCTGAATCCACATATCCGGTCGATTGTATTTTCTTGTTTTTAGTCGTTTCAGGCTTGTGTAAATGAGGTAGAGCAGCAAGTTTTGAATGATACCCTGTCTCGTATAAGTATTAACAATGTATAGTATGTTATAACATTAGTATATAAACCGTCAGGGCCTTGACAAAAAAAAAATAAAAAAAACCTATTAGAAACTGCCTTCCACCCGGTAAAGAAAATAAAACGTTGCACCTTTATTACAAACATTTTTCAATCAACAGAAACGCACTAAGGGGTATTTGGTTGCACTGCTAATCAGTGCTTATTCAGATTAAAGCTGAAATTCAGCTTTAATTCTGTTTGGTAAGACTCCAAAAAAGCTCACATTTGAAACCTCATTCAGTCATTAATCGCAACATTTTTTCAACCAAGATTTGTCACTTAAATAGTTGGCAAACTCATTCACTAAATCGTCCATGATGCGAAAAAACCAAAATGCCTCTATCCATTTGTCGTAATTACATAGGGTATTTAAACCCTCTTTCAACCAAACCTTCTCTTCTCTCTCCTCATTTGTCTCCGCCGATTTCACCCATTTCTGAACCCTAAATTAGACGAGTAAACGAAAGCCCATTCGAGATGCTATCATCTTCTGCACTGATCCCCTTCAAGTACACAAACATGTTCTTCTACTGATCCAGGAATTAGAAAACCCTTAAAATCAGGCTGATCTGCTTCCTCCTCACAAGTTTCGAGCTTACACTCCGATCTCCATCTCACCGTCTCCAACAAACCGTCTGAGTCTCTCCGACTTGCTTCCTCCTGTCCAGATCTCCACCCCAGTCAACGATTTAAGTAAAACCCACCACATCTCCTCTGTTCATGTATCTATTCAGATTTGTTGATGTAAAACTGTTTAGGGTTTCATGGAGATGAATGTTTTGTCATGATATTTGATTGACTGTATGCATGTGGTTATATTTCCTGTGCCTTGTGATTGAGTGTTCGAAGTTGTCTGAATGGCTGAAAAATGATTGCACGCATTGCTTTTTTGACACAATGACCCTGGAGAATTATGGGTTCAGGAAGATGATTTTAGATAATATCATATTTTTTTATTAATTATTATTGTGCTTTTTCAAAGGGATTTAATAGAAGACATTACTTATATACAATTTGAGTGCCTCATCCCTTTTACACAGAAAGCCTAGTTTTCAAGTAATGATGGCACTCAATCAGATGCAATATGCCCATTGTCTTTTGTTCTTATTAAGCTCTCCATTGGATTTTTGTTGATAAATGATTTATTACAGTTGTTAAGGTCTTCTCAGTTCACAAAATATTTGCAGGAATGAAATTTTATTAGCTCAATGACTCTTTATACCTATAATGATTTCTTTGATTAATAGAAGTTGCCCTTTTTTTTGAGCCACTTCAATCTTCTTTTATACCCATAATTCCCTGTTTTCAGTTTTGGTTTTTCCAACTATGCATCAGGATTCAGTCTCCACTGTAAGCCATTGATTTTGAAAAATCTTTTTGTCCTCGATTTCTTTACATAAATTTATGGGGTCATTTGACAAACCTGTATAGTGACAGCAACCTAAAATATATAATACCCCTATGGAAATGAATAAATGAACCAAACTGCATCCCTCCTATATGTTAAATAAATGAATGCAATGCAGAAAATGTAAAGGTCCTACCAGTCATTGGTAAAGAAATATTGCCAATGTCTTCAAATAACCTTTTCATGATAACAAAACTATAAATGGAAACTTTTATGTGATATGATACATGTTAATCTTTATTAAGCTAGATTCAATGAAGACTGTAGATCACAGATCCATTCATGTTGTTATTTAGGTGGGACAGTGGGGTTGCCAATACTGTTTTGTGAACTTGGTAGCATTATTTAGGTTGTTTAATTTATTATTTACCTCTCAGGGGTGGCATAATATGCCACTAACATAGACTTGTCATGGCTAAAGAAAAAGAAAAGCTAACAAACTCTTCACCACCATAACAAGCTAAGATAAAACATCAATATCTGTGTTTACTCTATGTTAGATGTGCTTCTCGTAAACTGATCCACCACAGATTAAAAAAATATTAGGCACCAAAGAATGACCATTGTGTTTTAAGTACC
The DNA here is from genome assembly GCA_030737845.1 of Acorus calamus. Taxonomy (NCBI): domain Eukaryota; kingdom Viridiplantae; phylum Streptophyta; class Magnoliopsida; order Acorales; family Acoraceae; genus Acorus; species Acorus calamus. Next base: position 28,577,131 of record CM060872.1, read on the forward strand.
CTGTACTGAGATTCAAGCTTCATAACATATTATTGCATGATATAGTCTATTTCATATAATAAATGGTACTTTGTTTCCATCATTTCCACAGTCTCTTTCATATAATAAATTAAATTGTGGGTGAGTGCTATGTGTTCTGGAAATTGATCCAAGTAAAGAGTCACCAAATTTTATTAAAGGATGTTAGTGAAAACATTGACAAGGATGTTAGTGAACAATTATTACATTTGAAATGGTCTTCCTTGATTCTCTTGATTTCCCATTGCGGTAATGTGGTGGACAACATCTTATTTACATACATTGTTCTTAAATAAGTAGTTATGGATTTCCACATCTCCCAGTGCCTGGTATAAACGGCATCCCTTTTGTATCCGGAACACCATATTTTTAGCTTTAGGTAATCAATAATGATGGTCCTATTTTTGAAGCATAAATATCCCTTATTGATTAGTTTCTTGATGATCACCAGTTAAAAAAATATGACTATGTTTATGAGGTTCAGCGTGCTTAAGTTTAGACACCCGTAGGTCTCCTAGTGACTTTCATTGTGGGGGAAGCTTTGATAGAACTGATTTCCATCATTTATGAAGACTCTCAACCAGTTACCAATTTATGTTTAGTGATCGTTGGTCAAGTTGCATATTGGTTTGCAACGCTGACTTTATTTTTTTTTTGGAATGTAGAACATGGATGGCAGGACTAAAAAAATATTGATGCATCGTGTCAAAGACTGGGCCTCTCAGGATTATTATTGTCAATGTTAATGATCGAGTTGTTTCATCATTCAAATGTTCATGTTGTTCTTCCATGAATATCAACAAAAAAAAGATTTTTTTACTCATGGGATTGTCCTTTATATACTCTCTAATGACTAATGGATTGGATAACACATGCAATGGAAGGTGGTAGTGACTTGTGTTGTTCATATGTTTTATATTTTCAAGATCCAATCTTTTGAACCGCCCACCTCAGATGATCATATAAAACCCACCCAACCAAATTATGGCTATTCATAATTTTTTCATAAAGAAAAGGGCGCCGATATACGCACCCCAAGTTTCTAGAAACCCACCCCTTTTCTTAAAAAAAAAATAAAAATTTATGTACTGTAGCAGTAAACGGAAACCCACCCCGAGGTTGGCAATCCCTCTGATGACGGTGGTGAATCATGGTCGCCAGAGGTTTCGACGAGTGTACCAACCCAGGTCGGCATGCCCTCTAGCGACGGTGGTGAAGTGTGGTCGCCCAAAGGCCCGACGAAATTTGTCTATTTGATTTGAAATTTGTAAAAATGTAAATTTAATTCGCCCGGCTTTCGGGCGACCACAATTCATCATCGTCGCCAGAAGACATGTCGACCTAGGTTGATACACTCACTGGAACCTCTGACGACCATAATTCATCACCATCGCCAGAGGGATCGCCGACCTCAGGGTGGGTTTACTCCTACTGCTACAGTGCACAAATATTTTTTTTATTTTTTTAAGGGGTGAGTTTCTTACTATGTGGGGGTGCTGGTATCCGTGCCCTAAAGAAAAAGCTACATGATTCCTTGTTCGAGCAGTTTCAGAGTACCACAGTTGATGATGATTGTTCCATTGAGCAGCTGTTCCCACAAGCTCGACTTGAGAATGATCAACAAGAAAAGAATCGAGTGCGAGATAAGATTGCCAGTCTGCTAGTGTTTAGACATTGATGGAATGTTTGTTGTATTCCTAGCTATGTATGTACATTATAATTCTAAGCATGCCTGTAACATTATAAACATTTCTATGGAGTAGTCGCTTTTGTAACAGGTTTTAAAAAACCTCATTTGTGGGAGTTTTAAAATTCAAACAGTACTGTTATATCAAACCAATGAAATTTAGATTGACTATCACTTGTCTATGTGAACTTTTTAAGTTAAAATGAAACATTTATATGATTTCAGTTTTATTGAATTTATGTAACTATCAAATTCTTTTAAAAGGGGCCCATAAGATTTTTTACTGTCCTCTTTCTGAATTTTAATGACGGCATTTAGACGTGTTTACAGTTCAATTGAAGAGTCTTTACAATCCTATGAGATATGTGAAAATATATAAATATCAATTTTCAACAGATTAAACAACCAATCAATTATTTTTCAACATATGGGTATCCAGGTGCTATATTGTTTTGGCTCTTCAAAAGGTAGTAGTGATTGATGTATTTTTAACATGTTAAAAAAGAATAATCTTTAATATCTAAAAAAAAAAACTATTTTTTTTTTATTTCAACAAAACATCAAAATAACATTCAGCACTTATAAATATATCAAATTACCCTTCCAATAAACACATATGTCAACTGGTTAACTAAACACACTTATTTAAAAACCTTCTTAATATTTTCCAAACGTTTTTTTTTCTGAACTCTTAAACCCCGTTTGGATACCAGATAAGCTCCGGATAACCCCGGATAACCCCGAATAAATTTTTTTTTGTGTTTGGGAAGCTCGGATAAACCCAGATAAAGTGTGCCAGAATAAACTGGTATAAAGTGGTATATGAATTCCAATCAACCCCTAGAATAAAATTTATCCTAGGTTATTCCACTCAAAAAATAAGTGGACCCACTGTCAAATCAACTGTCATCATCTCTTATAAATCACCTGTCAAATCAACTGTCATTATTTTTTTACCTTTTATAAATTCTTATCCATACTTTATTCATATTTTGCCCAAATAAAAAACATTTATTCTTACGATTCCCAATGACAAATAATTCAAAACACAATCAAACACAAAATCACTTTATCCATATTTATACACACTTATGCTCGGATAAATGTATACCCAAGAATAAATCATATTCTATATCCAAACGGGGGCTTAAAGATTATCTTTCCTTTTTCTGCATTTATTAATCAGCACTTAAAATCCGTTTTCCGCCGCTGCCAAACAACATCTAACTGAAAAATAACTTGCAGAAACTCACCAAACTATGGTGGTAGATCAATCGCCACAACCAAGAAGATCCTTGCACCCCACCTCACGTGTGAGTCAATTATAATGTGAGAGATCTCAAACATAATAAATAAAATATATTTATCCAATAATAGAAATACAAACCAAACACAAAATTTTGTCAATACATTATGAACCATTGAGATGCAACCCCCACTTAATTTACAGCATTCACCACATTCATAATAAAACAAGAAAACTACTTATCTGGACACATCCCCAATCAGAAATAAGAATCAAATTTATTCGGGTCTACTAGTAGCATGTGATAAACACCTTAACACGGCTTTCAGCCAGTGGATTAGGACGTCGGCATACTTGTGATGCTCTCAGATCGATTCTCGCTGGTTGGCGAGAATGGAACAAACCAGTAAGCCCAACAGGGCTTGGTTGTCTGGGCTCTGGCCCATGTTGTTTCCACCCAGTTGTTCTGGGTTGTATTAGGCTTCAGCCCTCTTAGTATATGTCAGGGGATGGTGTCACCCTTGTCCGGGGCCTCTATGTACCACAAAACATTAAACCTAAAACCTTCCTTTCTTTTCATTTCACTCTCTTATATTTCCTGCCGTCACAGACAAGAACCACCGCCCTCCACGCCGATTGAATGTCCAAGTGATATTTCTTCTATCTTTTTTTTTTTTCATTTTCTGTTTCAGTCTGTTTGCTGATCTTTTGCATTTTGTGCTCTTGATACGCTCATATATATGAGATCCAAAGACTTTGATGCTTGCCATTGGAATGAGTTGGAGCTCGACAAAGAATAATATGTCGTCCCACCCTTTTCAATTTGGTTTCCAATGGTGCACTCGAAGATCTAGTTCCTCATAGGGATAATGAAGGTCCATTTTCAATTTCCTCTTTCGATTTTCAGATGGATTGCTGCCTGTCTCCTGAGAGTTCTCCAGAACGCATTGACCACCTTTTGGATTTTCTGACTAGGTGTAGGAGGCAGTAACCAATAGAAGTGTGATTAAATTTGATCAATGAGTTATTTAAACTTTTATATAATTGTGACACTGTTCCTCGAGGTTGATAATATCCCTATGAGCACCTTCTTGTTATCGATGATGATGTGTGTATATATGTTAGGGTTAAGGATAGATTAGCCTTTTTTTCGTTTTTTTTTTGTACTATAAATATTAATACAAATCTAATAATATTCTTGGTTCAGTCTCTTCAATTTCTGATTCTAATATGGTTTCAGAGCTTAAATCCAATTTTTTTCTTTGATTTTCTGTTGGCGTTACTCTCCGTTCGCGAGATCGTCGAAGTCCCGCGCACTGTCGTCGCCCCTCGCGCAGCCCTGCCGCTGCCCTCGCGCAGATCTGCCGCATCAACGCCACTGTGCCACCGCCCTGCGCCACCCTGCTGGTGCCCCGTCCGGCCCTGACCGCGCGCGCCCAGCTTGCCCGCGCGTTGTCCCCTGCCAGGCGCCCTGCCGCGCCTTGCCACGCCCTGCCAGGCTCCCTGTCGAGCGCCTTGCCAAGCGCGCCCTGCCACCCTGCCCGGATCTTGTATCGGACAGAATCCCGGATCTCCCGGACACGCTCCCGGATCTCCCAGGTTCCTATCCCCTGCACTCCCGGGCCCAGCGTGTTTCACACCCGGTCGCGCCCGGCCCAGCACCCAGTCGCGCCCGACCCAGTTGTCTGACCCGACTCCAGCGCCCGACCCAGCTCCAGCACCAGCACCCGACCTAGCTCCGCGACCCGACCGGATCCGCGGCCCGACCTAGCACTGCGACAGTTTGCCGCTCTGTCATCGATCTTTCGGTATTTTCTTTATCTGGCAACTATGGACTCATTCGGACTCCGAATATAGTCATATTGGTACTTATTTTGATCAAATTTTTGTGATCTAAGCATCTATGACTGTTTTGGATCTATCAGATACTGTTTATTTTGATCTATTGCTGTGCAAGTACTATGGATTGCAGATATTGTCACTCATTTGGTCATGTGACCCTCGATTGCCACAAGTTGGCTAGAAAACGTGCTCGAGATGCCACTTTCTCCTTGTCAATCAAGTCGTCTGTTCAATCTTCTCTTTGTCAGGATCAGATTTGTACATCAATTGCACCTTGTGCTGCTTCTGCTCAGTCATAGTTTACCACAGCTCAACTTATTGCACGTTTAATGGGGTTACAAGACCAATATCAGCAGTTTTATGTTATGTTACAATCATTGATTGATATAGATCTTTCTGGTTCCGTTCAGTCTGCTTCTACTCCCGTACCAGCTTTATGTTATGTTACAATCATTGATTGGTATAGATCTTTCTGGTTCGTTCAGTCTGCTTCTACTCCCGTACCAGGTAAACCGATTATCTTATGGGTTCTTGATTCTGGGGCTCCCATCATATGACATCGGATGCATCGATTCTTGTAAATTGTACACCCCACATTCTCCTTCACTTATTCGCACTGTGGATGGTTCTCCTATGTCTGTCTCGAGCTCTGACATTCTCTCTGATCATTCTCATCGATTTAGTGTGCCAAATGTTTTGCATGTTCCTAAACTTTTCATGAGTTTATTTTTTGTCAATCAGCTTGCAAACTTTGGTTATATGATCACATTTGATTCATCATCTTGTTCTGTTCATGATCGACTTATTAGGAGACAGATTGAGACTGGACGACGACAGGGTAGACTCTATTACATGAATCAACTTCATATTCCTCAATCTTCCGCTGCTCCATTCGGTTAGATACAACTTCCCCTTCCCTTTCTCCTTTCGATCTCTGGCATCGTCGTAGCCATTTGTCTCAGCCTAGACTCAGATATCTTGTTAGCAGGATCATTTGTTTTATGATATAATCATGAGTTAAGACAGTTAGAAAATATGCATTGGTGTAGTTTGTATGATAAATTTTACTTGGATTCCTTTGGTTCACTTTACGTATTATCTTCATAGTCTGTTGTGAAAACCTTTAATTCCACTTTCCATTATATGTGATTTTATATGCAAAGGAGAATACGAGCGACTTAATGTCTGATTAAAAAATAATAATAACAATTCCCCCTCAACCCTCTTATTGGGCGAGTGATAAAGAAAGGTATCTTTTTTGAAATAGTGATTGCTATGGACTGAAGCATGCATTAATATAAATGACTCAATACAATCTAAAATTTATGTTAACAGTATTTTGTTTAATTTTTTTATTTACAACTGTACTCTTTTGTAGGAAATGAAAGGAGTAACACTTGACAATTTTTTGTAGTTTGAATTTTTCAATATATCCTTGTACACCTTAGTTGAGGTCCTTCTACTGTTTGTAATAATCTATTTGATCCAGCTACCACAGATATTCATGGGCTTTTAGTCTCTTGTAGTTTTTTTTTATTCACGCAAATTGAATATATAGTCTTTTCTTCAACAATTATAGCAATTTTTAAACTAAACTTTGTCGCCTTCTAAAGATGGTTGGTTTGATCTAAGAGTCGATGAACGTCATTTTCATATATAGGTGCTTGAGTTTGGAGTACATGTGATTTAAAGATGCAATACCTCCACAAAATGTCATCAAAAATATAACTACGTTTCTAATTTCTTGTAGTGGTTTGTCATTCAAATTATGTTTTTTTGGTTCATTCCTAAAGAGCTATAATGTGTTGGGTATTCTAAAAGATGGTAGATCAAACATAATACAAGTTTTCATATTGTCAGGGGGTAGACACGGCATCTCACCCCCCCCCCCCCCCCCGCGGCGCGACTCGGTGCTACGTGATGACTTCTATGGAGCTGCTAGCAAGCCAGACGCCCCATATTCCTGGCCACCAACTCACGTGCCCAGTTCGAAATGAGAAACTCCGTGAGCACTCACATGTTTTCAACAGAAGCTTGCGCACTTGTGAGTATCACATCATTGCGAGTTCGCCATATAACCCATGCACCCTTAGCGATGACTGAACGCGCGATGTAATTCAAAGGGCCCGTACTGGGGAATGCTAACAGTGTACTAGAGATACTAAAAAATGTACTAAAAAGTGTGTTAAAAGTGTTGTACGAGGGACACTTTCGGTATTTTTGAAAAATATACGGCTGGAGGGACCTAAAGATAAATTTTCCCAGCCTTAGGGACCTAAAAAAATTTAAAAAACTCAAGGATTTAAAAGTAATAGACGGGTGGCCACAGGACCCTTAATTAATTTCTCCATAAATAATAATAAATGCGGATATTCATTTTGATTATTTACTAAATTATTTTTAGGAAAAATGACTAAAAAAAGTCTCTCAAGAGTTAGAAATACTCAAATCAACCACTTTTTAAAATTATACATAAAAAATCTCATTTTACAATTTTAGAAACACAAAAGATTAATCTATCTTTATGCAATTAGATCCTTAATACATTACATATCTCTTAACTTTGTTAAAATATTTCACCCTTTTAATTTTATTAATATATTTACACATTTTCATGTAGCTCAATTTTTTATTGTAAATTATTTGTGCTTAGGTGGATTTTGTTAAATATGTACCAATATAATTTGAGTTTTTGATGTTGAACTCCATTAAATATTAATGTTTTTTTTAAATGGATATGTACTAATGATATCATAAAAATATATAAATAGCTAAAAAATAAAAAATGTGAATAAATATTTAGAATACTAAAATATCATATGTTGCATTGGAGCACAACACAGATTTAAATTACATATTATGATTACATAAAATGAAAAATGATAAACAATATCATGTAAGATATATATAAGAAACACACAGTATGATATATAATAACAAAATCTCTAAGATAATTGATTTTCATCATGTATAGAGAGATTGTTGTTTTGTAGAAAAAATAGTTTTTTAGTGTTGAATAAAAAGAGATATTAAAGATTTAATTACATAAGAACAGATTAGTTTTTTGTGTTTCCAAAATTATGAAATGAGATTTTTTTAGATATAATTTTAAAAAATAGTTGATTTGGATATTTCAAACTCTTAGGAGATTTTTTTGATCATTTTCCATTATTTTTAAGTCCGTGAAACATCTAAATTTATTTTAGATCCACATATTCCATTGTATATTATTTTCGCGTCTTTCTATCTGTACACTATTAAGTCCACAATGATATTTTTATTTTTATCCATTATTTTTCACCGATTCTAAACATATCTGTGTCCATTATTAAATTGTATGTGTGCACTATTAACATGTATGTGCAATCTTAAACTCTCTGCATTTTTTTTTTGAAAATATGTAAACCTTTTTATAATTATCGGAATCAGTTACAAAATTGTCCAAGGTAAAAACACAGAAAGTGCATAGAGTTTCCCCCGTGTCCCATAAGTCTATGAGGGAATGAAACGAGGACAACGACGTCACCGATCCCACCACCCTCCATAGCGCTTGTGAGACTGTTGAGTATCCCTCTGATACCCTTGGTGTTTTGAAAAACATCATATCACTCTCACCACAAGACACAAAAGAATAACACACAAACTTTGAAGAACTTTTTCTTTTTATTGATTTGCTTAAATTAAAAATAACACAACCCCTTCACATTTTTTTATAGGGTGTTGTAAGAAAGACAAAAAATCTAAAAATAAAAAAGTTAAATCTCTTGATGAAGGCCAATAACATAACATTAAATCATTTCTAAAATAGCCCATATATATTCATATATATGCTAAATTATTTATCAATTAATATAGAGTCGTTTATTGAATTCATAAATAAGGAGAAAATCAATGTGATTTATTATTCTAATTATTTGATATCAAATCAAACATTTTGTCTTTTTATTACCTTCTTTATTTGGTGGTGATGAGATCTTTTACCCTTTTTTATTTGGTGGTACTAATGTTTGTATTTATAACTTATTATATCTTTACTAATAAATAGTTTGTATGTTTAGTTTTATAATTTTAGATTTTAGATGAAATTTATCATTTTCATGTTAAAATTAATATTTTTTATTTTTACAAATATTATATTTGGTAAAGTAAAATATGTAAAATAAAAAAATAAGGTAATTTATCATTTCTCCAAGACTTTATCGGTTGTAATAGAAATTTGAATGAAAGTTAATTACGATGATAAATATGTATAATTTTTACATATTCCAATAATATAAAACTGAATAAGTGATTTGGATGGTATACATGCGAAAAACCAAAAAAAAAATCAAAACAAGATTAATTAACAACAATAATTAACAAAGCGATCAAACCTTGCTATAAATAAGCAAACGTGAAGAAGAGGAGGTGATCTGTCTCACACACACTACAAATATAGCCTGGTCTACTTGAAGAAGCAAACGTAAAAATAGAGAAAGATTGATTGAAAAGGCTTACATTCCTTTGTTTGATAATCCATTACGTATATAGGATGTAAGTCAATATACAGCAGAGAAAGAATCTCCTGAGTGGGAAACAATCCCATGAATTTGGGGCATAATACAACAATATATCAAGAATAGAAAGCGCTGATATCAGCTGGATGATTTTGTCATGTTTTTCACTGCGGTTCTCACAGCTGTTCTCACACCATCCTCCTCTCTGTGAAGATTTATATCAACCAAACGATAAATAAAAAAATATCACAGACATGACAACCGACCAACACGATATCGAGATGGCCGTCGCCGACACCGAACCCCTCCCTTTCGTCCTCTCCTTCACCGATCTCACCTACTCCGTCAGGAACAACCGCCGCCACTCCGATTCCAAGCGCTCCAGTCTCTCCCCTTCCGACGCGCCGTCATCAACCGCGAAGGATCCGAAGACGAAGGTCCTCCTGGACTCGGTGTCCGGGGAGGCGCGCGACGGGGAGATCCTGGCGGTCCTGGGCGCGAGCGGGTCGGGGAAGTCGACCCTGATCGACGCGCTGGCGAACCGCATATCGAGAGAGAGCCTCGGAGGGCGCGTCACCCTGAACGGGGAGCCCCTCGAGAGCCGCATGTTGAAGGTGATCTCCGCGTACGTCATGCAGGACGACCTCCTCTTCCCCATGCTCACCGTCGAAGAGACCCTCAACTTCTCCGCCGAGTTCCGCCTCCCCCGCTCCCTTTCCTCCTCCAAAAAGAAGGCCCGCGTCCAGACCCTCATCGACCAGCTCGGCCTCCGCTCCGCCGCCAAGACCATCATCGGCGACGAGGGCCACCGAGGCGTCTCCGGTGGCGAACGCCGCCGCGTTTCCATCGGCATCGACATCATCCACAACCCCATCGTCCTCTTCCTCGACGAACCCACCTCCGGCCTCGACTCCACAAGCGCGTTCATGGTGGTCAAGGTGTTGCAGAGGATTGCCAAGTCCGGGAGCGTTGTAGTCATGTCCGTACACCAGCCGAGCGCCCGCATCCTCCGCCTCCTCGACCGTCTGATCTTCCTCTCCCGCGGCCAGACCGTCTACTACGGCCCCCCCGAAGAACTCCCCTCCTTCTTCTCCGCCTTCGGCCGCCCCATGCCGGAGAATGAGAACTGGACGGAGTTCGCATTGGACGTGATACGCGACCTCGAAGGGTCCCCGGGCGGGACTACAGCGTTAGTTGAGTTCAACAGGTCGACATGCGGCGTACCCGCGACGACGACGAGACACGTCACCAACCTCTCCCTGAAAGACGCAATCAGCGCGAGCATTTCTCGCGGGAAGCTCGTGTCGGGGTCCGCGACGTTCGCCAACCCGTTCTGGGTGGAGATCGGGACGCTGACGAAGCGGTCCGCGACGAACATAAGGCGGATGCCGGAGCTCTTCGTGATCCGTCTCGGGGCGGTGCTCGTCACGGGCTTCATCCTCGCCACCATCTTCTGGCGCCTCGAAAGCTCACCGAAAGGCGTCCAGGAGCGCCTCGGCTTCTTCGCCTTCGCCGTGTCCACCATCTTCTACACGTGCGCGGACGCGTTCCCGGTCTTCCTCCTCGAGCGCTACATCTTCATGCGGGAGACCGCCCACAACGCCTACCGCCGCTCCTCCTACGTCCTCTCCAATGTCATCGTCGCGGTCCCCTCCCTCGTCTTCCTCTCAGTCGCCTTCGCCTTGATCACCTTCTTCGCCGTGGGCCTCGCCGGGGGCGTCAAGGGCTTCCTCTACTTCTTCTTGATCATCCTCGCCTCGTTTTGGGCCGGAATTTCCTTCGTGACCTTCCTTTCAGGGGTTGTCTCGCACGTCATGCTCGGATACACAGTCGTCGTTCCCATTCTCGCTTACTTCCTCCTCTTCAGTGGGTTCTTCATCAACCGTGATAGGATCCCCCCGTATTGGATATGGTTCCACTACATCTCTCTCGTGAAGTACCCGTACGAGGCGGTTTTGCAGAACGAGTTCGGGAGCACGACGAAGTGCTTCGTGAGTGGGTCGCAGATATTCCACAACACGCCGTTGGGGAACCTGTCGCCGACGATGAAGGAGGGGCTGTTGAAGGGGCTGAGCGCGTCTTTGGGGGTGAACATAACGGGGTCGACGTGCGTGACGAGGGGGACGGACATACTGAGACAGCAGGGGATCACTGACTTGAGCAAGTGGGACTGTCTGTGGATCACTGTCGCTTGGGGTTTCTTGTTCAGGATCTTGTTCTACTTTGCGCTCTTGTTGGGTAGCAAGAACAAGAGGAGGTGATCGGTGTCAACGTGAGAAGCATTTTATATATATTCGAATATAATTAAAATATTATCAAATTATTAGGATTTTTTCCTTTCAATTAAGATATGTATTTTTTTGTTTTAATTATTTTCTTTATTTTTTTATATACATCTTTAAATAATATAACTTCTTAGGAAATTAGTACCATTTGAAATATATCATTGAAACATTTAGCCCCCGTTTGGAACGGGAATAGATTTTATTCTAGGGTATAAATTTATCCAAGCATAAGCGAGTATAAATAAGGATAAAATGATTTTGTGTTTGATTGTGTTTTGAATTATTCTCGTTGGTAAACGTAAGAATAAATATTTTGTTGTTTGGATAAAATGTGAATAAATTATGGATAAAGATTTATAAAAGGTAATAATAGTTGATTTGACAGGTGATTTATAAGAGGTGATGACAGTTGATTTGACAGTGGGCCCACATATTCTTTGGGTGGAATAACCTTGGATAACTTTAATTCCAGAGGTTGACTAAAATCCATATACCACTTTATCTGGGTTTATTCTAGCATACTTTATCCGGGTTTATCCAGGGTAAACAAACACCTCAAAATATTTATCTGGGGTTATCCGGGAGGTTATACCAATTCCAAACGGGGGCTTAGAATGAGATCATTATTGAATATATTTAGTTTATGTTTAATTAATATTTATATTTTTTTATTAATATTAATTTGATTTAATTAATATATAATTAAATTTCTTTAGTGAAATATCTTTAGATATGTTTGGTAGGCAACATTGTTTTAAAATATCATTTTGAGTACATACACGTTAACTAATTTGTTACGCTCAAACAAACTGAAAAACATATTCCAAACATTACACTTAAATAATCCATTAAACCGGTTCATTACAATTACTATCATTCATTAATAAAAAATATCATATTTTATTACAGGGACATCATAAAAAAAATTCACTAAATAAATGTAATTAAAAATTAATTATATTAAATTAAAATTAACAAAAAATATAAATGCTAATTAATTAATTTAATTTTCAATTGTAAAATTAATATATTGAAATTTTGTCTTATTTTAAATGTTTGGACGTTATTTTTCTAAATGTGTACTAATTTTATAATAAATTGATGAGTTTTGTTATTGAGTGCCCTTAGGTCACTGGTTAACCTATATTTATTGCTGCATTTTTAAACAACCCAATAAATTAATTATGACATGAGTATAAAAAAAAATTTTTTTAAAAAATATCAACAACAACCCTGATAAATTCAGTATCTTTTTCTCTTCTTTCCTCCCATACCCCATTTACTCATAAATAATATATAAAAATTGACTTTATATACAAAAAAAACATTATTCAATTATTCGGTATACATACATTTTTTTTTACATAAATAAGACATTTTTCTTGAAAATATTTTATTTATGCTTATAACATTTTTTATTTTTAAACATTGTGTAAGGAAGGAAAAATTGGGTGTGGGAGGAAAAAAAAAAATGTGGTAAATTTATTAGGGGTGTTGTTGGTATTTATAAAATATTTTATTTTTTTAATCATATCATAATTAATTTGTTGGGTTGCCTAAAAAGTGAGTAATTAATTTGTGTTAACTAGTGCCATGAGGGCTCATTAACAAAACCATAAATGGATTTATGTGATAAATACACTGTTTAAAAAATATATAAAAAATAAAGAAAATAACCACAAGAAAAATGCCTTAATAGCCTCCAAGTGGGAACAATGTCTGTGTGTCTTTTGAGATGCACAATTTAATACACTTTAAATGGTAAGCTTTAAATGTGAAGCTAATGTGGCGTTGTCAAGGTCATTTTTGTAAATTATTTTTGGCAAAGATCATTTGCAAAAATAATTATTAAGTCAATGTTAATTTCAAAAATTTTCCATACATTTTTTTTTTTTTTTTTGAAAAAGGTAGACATTGCTACCAGCACTTTTATAGATAAAAGGTGGTTACAACTCTGAACTGGGGGTGAGGGGAATTAGAGTAATAAAGAACAAGAACTTAAAGCTTGACTCGTGTCCCTCCTCTCGGCCCCAGTAAATGGGATATGTACTAGGTCCGAGGGCAGTCACTAGCTAGCCCAAATATAAAAGAACCCCTCGCTATTACTCTGTAATAATTATCCTCCCTCCAGTAAAGGTAACACCTTGAACCCCTACTATTCCCCTCCCCCATTGTGAGATCAACGACGCCGTTGACTCCCACAAATTCTCCACGTACACTCGGGAGCCTTTGAAGATGGCCTCATTTCTAGCCCGCCATATCGACCATGCCCCCGCCACGATGATCAAACGGAGAACGTTGTTGGCCGCCTTTGAGGCTGCTGCGGACGTAAGAGAGTCCCTCGCTACCCACAACTCATCAACAGAGCTTGCATGCATGCACAACGACGTCTCTTGTTCCACGATCTGCCAAAAATCTTTCACCACCCTGCATGCGCAAAACAGATGCACCACTGTCTCCGGGTCTGCTCCGCACAGTGCACAAGTGACCGACTCCGCTGGGCACCATTTAGCCCGATAGACCTTTGTAAGCAGCCTCTCCTTCGCCAGTAGCCACCAGAACACCTTAATTTTTAATGGTGACTTGATTTTCCACATGCCCGTGAGCCGCTCCCCCGATCTAGCATTCCCCTCTGGCATGCCTCGCCACTGCCTATAGCAGTCCTTCACCGTGAAGCCATGCGCGTCGTTCGAGACCCAACACAGCACGTCCGGATCAGGGCCAAACACCCCCACCCATGATGCTAACCTCTCCGAAAGCACTGCGAATTGACTCGCCTCCGAATCCGTCAAGCGGTTGCGACGCAGCTGCACTTGCCACCCCCGCGCCTCCCCCTCATCGCCCCACAAATCGCGGACCGACCCCTCACCCCGGGCAGCAATGGCGAAAATTTCTGGGACTTCCTCTCGAAGGGGAACCGGGCTACACCATCGATCCTGCCAGAAATGGACCCGTCTCCCATTCCTGACCTTCCACTTCAACGATTACGCAAACTCCGCTGTAATGCTGAACATCCCCTTGCACAGCGCAGACATTCTATTTGAGACAGACGGCCATCGACCTTCCCCTATCCCCCCTCCACCATGTCGATCCACACATATTTGCACCCACGGTTTCCTTTCCTCATTCAACCATCTCCATAACCATCTAGCCAACAATGCCTTATTCATGGTTTTAAGGTCCAGGACTCCAAGCCCCCCATCCCGCTTGCTACGGCAAACCGATCCCCAATCCACGAGGTGAGGCCTCCTTGGACTCGTCGCGCCCCCCTGCCAGAAGAAACGCCTTCGTATCACCTCCAGCTTCTCCACTACTCCTACAGGAACGCGGAACACCGAGAGATAGAATAGTGGCAAATTGGATAGCACTGACTGGAGAAGAATTAGCTTTCCGCCAGTGCTTAACAGTCTACCCTTCCACCCGGCCAGTCGATGCTGCATGCGCTCAATCAACGGTGTCCAGTCCCCTTTCGTGAGCCTGTTCTTCACCAGCGGCAACCCCAGCAGTCTCGACGGCAAGGCATGTAGCTCACATCCCACCACCCTGGCCAACCGTTCAGCTAAGTCTTGTGGAGTGTGCACCGTAAATAACGAACATTTATTCCAATTTAAGCTAAGTCCAGAAACTAGCTCAAAGCACTTAGTGATGAACCTTGCCCCCTGTGCCGCAGCTACCGTAGCCTCGCATAGCATCAACGTGTCGTCGGCATACTGTACCAATGATACAGCACGCCCTCCTGGTGAGGCCACCAGCCCACCAAACCACCCGTCCACCCTTGCCGCTTTACACATGCGACTTAGAACGTTAGCTGTGATCACAAAGAGAATTGGGGACAAGGGATCTCCCTGCCGAAGCCCTCGATTCAACGGAAAGAACCCACACGACGAGCCATTAAGACCAACCGACCTGTGCGCCGTGTCTGTACATTGCTTCACCATCCTTATCCAGTGTTCACCAAAACCATGCTGCCCCAACACCTCAAAAAGGAAATCCCGATTGACTGTGTCATAAGCTCTCGCAAAATCTAGTTTGAGAACCATACCACTTCTCTTATCCTTATATAGAGACGAGATAATTTCCTGTGCAACAATGAAACCTTCTTGAAGCATGCGACCCGGGAGGAACGCGGACTGTGAATCCTCTATCACGTTAGCACACGGTCCTTTCATGTGAGCTGCTAACACCTTGGAAATGATCATAAAGCACGAATTCACCAAACATATGGGCCGATAATCATCGACCATTTGTGCCCCGTCCTTCTTCGGGACTAGCGTGAAAACTGATTTATTTAAACACCCCACCCCCTGCACTCCGTTAAATAAGTCCGCAAAGATTTGCATGATGTCCGCGCGCAGAATAGGCCAAGATGCTTGATAGAACCGCATGTTGAACCCATCCGGTCCTGGGGCCTTGTCCCCCTCCGTAGCAAATATAGCACTCCGCACCTCCATCTCGCTGAAAGGGGCATTCAGAGACCCCAACTCATCCTCTGTTACCTTTGGTAGCTCCTCGTCCCTCCACGCTGGCCGCCACCCACGGTGTTTGCTGAATCTCCTCTTAAAGTGGCGAACTAACTGAGCTTGCATGTCAGACGTCGAGGTCCAAGTAGATCCGTCGATTTGTATGGAGCTAATGTGGTTTACGCGCCTCCGCTGACTCGCCATTTTATGGAAAAAACTAGTATTATTGTCTCCCGCCTTGAGCCACAGAGCCTTCGATTTTTGCCTCCATTCCACCTCCTCCATCTTCAATATGTCCGCCAAGTTTAATCTAGCAGTGGCCCCCCCCCCCCCCCCCCCCCCCCCCCGCTCCAGATCAGTCAGCGCGCGTCCCTCCTCTATCACGTCCACCTCTTGAATGAGGTGTGAGAGGCAACAGATTGGGATCAAATTTTCCATACATGATATTATACATTGATTGGGATCCACTAGAAATGATTGATGATCTGAACATGCATAAGGCAACAGCCTATCATTAAAAAAAAAAAAAACTGAACATGCATGGATGTAGGATGGATTTAAAAAGAAATTATTAGAGGATATTTGATTTCAAATCAGCTCACATTCACGTACTCCAACTGCGGCGTAATTAGCCTCGACATCACCTCCTTCATCCCTTCCATCTCGACCTCCTCCCACATCGCCCGCGAGCGGGTCTCCCACATTCGCGTACTCCAACGGCGGCAGCGGCGGCCTCGACATCACCTCCTTCACCCCCTCCATCTTGACCTCCTCCCACATCTCGAGCTCCTCCACGACCGTCTCCCACATCCCCGCGAGCGGACCGGCCCGATCCGCCGTGGACCGGACCGGGTCTCCCACATTGGCGTACTGCAACGGAACAGAGATCTCCTCTGTCTGTCTCGACATCACCTCCTCCGCATTGGACCTCCGCATCTCGAGCTCGGACAGAGAGAGATTCAGTTCGCGTAACCTGGCCCGCTCGGCCTCCAGACGCGCGAGGAGCTCCTTGTTACTGACTAGAGACTATGAAGGCATGAACATTGAATTCCATCCTTGTTTCATCCACTAATTACAACTTTGACAATCATAAGCAACATGCATTAATGGGTGAGACCTTGAGAAATATATATATGAAGACTGAAAATGCATATTGTCTGCTAGGTTCTGCCACTTTATGAAGCTCCTTATAATGTTGATGACCATATTTTTATTGGTTAGGGATTGAATCAAGAAAATTAGTACGATCCTTCAAAATACTAATTCAGGAAATTAGTATGCTGTGATATTTGTAAGATTATGTCTTCTGATCAGTTTGATCTTCCTATATTTGAATTGATTATATGAGATCACTTATGATTGCAACTTGCATGAAAATTCTATTTTCATGTTAGGCTACTAAAGAATAGTCTGGTGATAACGTTTGCACAAATAAGAGGGACCTTGCTGTACTTGCAAGCATGTTTTATCATGTGGCTGATGAAGTTGAAGGCAATGAAACTTCTTCAAACTTTATCAGGCCTTGTAAATCCTAAAATCCCTCATTTTATTTTATTTTTTATTCCAAATCTGCCCCTTCCAGATTCAACAAGATCAATCCAAAACCCACCCTTTCAAAAACATGCAGAACAAAAGAAAAGATTCAAGAACACAAACTAAACCATTCAAGAACTGATTCAACAAAACCCATTCTAAAAAAAACACACTTTTCACAACCCCAATATTTCACACCATTCCATACCATGCAGCCTGGAAAGGGATGAAAGAATCAATGCAAGCGTGCATGATCTGTTCCAAACTCAGACGCTCCGCATCCCAATTCGCTGATTGTTCGCTCATCCGGCTCTGCAACCTCCATATCAGAATATTCCTCCCCAACCGCCGCCCCTCCCTTCTCAGCCGAACCCGCTCCGTCTCTTCTTCGAGCCACGTCTGTAGTTCCCTTATGTTCCCAACCCTGACATTGTAGTCCAATATCAACCTTAGTCCTGCCCGCCTCAGCTCCACCCGCTCTTTCAACATCCTTATGTCCATTATGTTCCCAACCCTGACATTGTAGTCCAATATCAGCCTCCGAACGGTCTCATTGATGTTGATGCCCGTGAAAGTGAAGCGCGTGTCGGAGAGGAAGTTGGAGAGGGCGTTGGGGATGGCGTCGCAGCGGCGGATCTGGAAGATGAGGCAGCGCTGCTCCACACAGAGCTGGAGGACCTCGACTGGGTTGTGTTGATGACCATATTCAGGCCTCCACTTCACGTCGAGGGCGACCAAGAATCGGTTGGGGTTGTCGTTGTTGTTGGCGTCGTTGTCTTTGTAGGCATAGAGGAATTTGTTGACCCACAAGGACGCCTGGACGGAGGAGGCGGTGACGACGGTGGCGATGTGTACCACGTCGAAGAAATGGACTATGAAATCGGTCTCTGAGTAGTAGATTTCTTCGATGGATATCTGATTCATATCTGAGAGACGAATGAAAACCATTTATTTATGATTTGACGAAATTTAAATTTTGATTCATGGGGAGATGAGAGGAGTGAGGACGTTTATTTACCTGTTGTGGTTGTGTTTCTTCAAGAACGTCTCCAAGACTCCAAGAAATTGTCTGACAGTTTTTCTTTCCTTCTTGCTCTGTTTTGTTCTGTTTCAGTGAATGGGGGAAGGGATGGATTGGAAAGAGTGGTTTTTTTCCGATCGGTGGTGGATTACTGTTTTTCCCGCCAGAAGCCGTTGAAATGGATAAAAGCCAAGCCCTTCTAACCAGATTTATACCTTGACTTATTGACGTATTAAATATATTAATAATTATTACTAAATAAACAAAATTAAAATTAAAATATTTTAGACATGGCATAATTATCAAGTCTTAAATCTTAACACTTTTAAGCTTTTATTTAACATTATAACATTATTTTATTATATAAAATCTATGTTTTACTAAATTTAATATTTTAATAAATAATTAGTCTCAATTTTTGTGAATTAAATATCTGTTGTTTAATCAACTTGTAGATTATAAAAAATTGTTGGTCCAACGGTGGTTTGATTGATTTTTACTAGTTTTTTTTATACCATTGGGTTTTGAGGGCCGGGTAAATTGAATATGATAAATAAGTGAAGGTTTAATCAAGTCTACTGATCGAGTCGGGTTGGGTTTTAAAACATTTGTGTGATGGGGTACAGAGATGAAAATGAGATATTCATTGTTAGAGTGGGTTTGAAGAAATATGATGTGATTACAATGGGCTATATTTTTAATAACCATCAAAAATGTTTAATTAAAAAAATGACAGATTAGCCCATATGGATCTTTAAACGAACCAATTGCTCAATATTAAAATTTCAAACTGAATTGGACCCATATGGATCTACTGATACGAGACAATTGCTTAATATTAAAATTTTAAACCGAATTGAACCCATATGATCACTGATATGAGTCAAATAGAATACACATGAAATAAAATCAATTTAATTTAATTTTCTGTTTATGTTTTAAATAAAATATTTGAAAATGAAATGCACATGTTTCAAAGCAAATAGATATGTTTATTCACTACTCAATGTTTCTAAAATTAAATATAACCGAGTCCAAGAACAATTCAATACTACCAAATTAAATTGCAGTTGCAGGCTTGCCTGCCCTGAAAAATTAAGCCTGCCCTGAAAAATTCTATGTGAAGCCTCTATGTGTTTAATACAAAAACATTATTTATGAATGATTTCCATGAAACTAAACATTTTATTTCATAACACATTGCAAAGTCTCATCCATTTTTAGTTTTTCGAGAAAAAAAAAACTGTGTTTAACTTTTAACCTAACAAAGCGAAAACTAGCACAACTAATTAAAGAAAATTCAGGATCTCTCAATAATAACAACCCTGGGATAGAAAAAATCCAAATCCTTTTTTCCTTTCTGTCCATTACAGATTCATCAAGAAAATCAAATCAAAACCCACATTCAAAGTTTCACAAAGGCAAACAAATATCAAACCAAATAACAGATTGAAGAATCCAAAACTAAACTATGAAGAACTGATTCAACAACCACAACCCCCTTCACAACCCAATCTTCACACCATTCTATACAATCCAAAAAATGACAATCCCATTACCATACATGCCATCCATATCTGTTGGAGGGGTAAAATCATTATTTATAAATGAGGGTTTTATGCATTTTTAACAAATTGTAGAGAATTTGGTATTTTTCAGTCAGTTAACAAAACGAAATAATCATAATATTCCTCATCTACAAGGGGTTATTTTGATTTTTCACCATGTAATGTATTATGGTGGGTTTTACAAAAGGGCGGGAAGAATAACTAATAGGGTGGCTTTTAAAAAAATCTGAATCCTTCTTTTCCTTTCTGTCCATTACAGATTCATCAAGAAAATCAAATCAAAACTCACATTCAAATTTTCACAAAGGCTAACAAATATAAAACCAAAGAACAGATTCAAGAACACAAAACTAAACTATCAAGAACTGATTCAACACCACATTCTCAAAAACAAGCCTTTCACAACCCAATCTTCACATCATACTATACAATCCCCATTACCATACAGCATCCATACCATCACAGATTCATCAAAGGAGCTGCCGCCCGATCTCGAGCGCAAAGAAAGCATCGACACAGGCGTACATGATCTGCTCCACATTCAGAGCCATATGTTCCCACATCGCATGCCGAAGCCCCCTCGGCTTCTCCACCTCCCTCCCAAGAACTTCCCTCACCAGCCCCATAAGCAGCATCCCATCATCTCCCCCCGTCCCAACTTCTCGACTGCCACCATTCGTAGATCATACGCATTCAACATCCGGATTTTATAATTTAAGAACAGCTTCTCATAATCCCCATTGTTCCAAACCCCGACGAAAATGAATTGCCGGCTCGAGAGGAGGTTGAAGAGGGCGTTGGGGAGGTTGTGGTGGGGGGGAGCAGGAAGACGAGGCAGTGGTCACCCACAAAGAGCTTGAACATGGCGACCGACTTATCTTGATGACCGTTGATTTTGGGCCTCCAGTCGATGTCAAGGCCGACGATGAGGCGGGAGCCGTGTTGTTGTTGGATGAAGAAGGCATGGTTGACCCACTCTGTCACCACGTCGTCGGCGGTGGTGACGGTGGTGGTGATGTGTGCCTCGTTGAAGAAGTGGACGGTGAAAGTGTAATCGGAGAGTCGTTCGATGGTGATCCTTGAGGGGTCCGTCATCACTGTCAGGATGAGAAATCTTGGTTTATGTTTGATATAGAAAGACAGAGCAATTAGTCGAAATTGTAATGCATGGAGAGAGATGAGTGAAATTATTTTTACCTGTTGACGTTTTTTATATCTCCAAGAATGAACACCAGAAAAATGAAATTACTTTCTTTGCTGCTTCTTTAATTCCCCAATGTGTTCTTTCTTGCTTTGTTTATCACTGAAACCTTATATGAGAATTCGGTGCTATGGAAGGGAATTTGAATGGTGGCTCATGACTTTTTTCCGCTAGAAGCCGTACCTGTGCTGGTGGGATCAAACATTTCTTTTTAGCTTTAGTACGTCTGTTTTTTTACTCCAATTTCAGTCCCATATAATTCATTTGTGTTATAACTCACATTTTTATATTTTAATAAAAAAATTATATTTTATTACATGAGATATATTAGTTTTAAAAAATTAAAACTTATGTGAACTAGAACTAGAGCTGGAAAAAAAAACTGTGCAGCAGAACATTATCTCTTTTTTTATGGAGTTTGAAGTGAATTAACTGGGCTGAACCATGAAGATTGCTTTGGTTGAGAGTGGTTTATTTTGGGATATATGTATATTATGAAATTAAATATGTTTGCATATTGTTATATTATTCATATTCATTATCAATTATATATAATCTTAAAATTTATATAATTATTGTTTTTTTATGCATGATCTGAGAGGAGGAACCTTGACTCTTGATTTTAGTTCTCCTATCTCTCTAATGCACTCTTGTTTTTTCAAATTAGTGTTTATATTTAAAAAAATGTCAGATCCACAAATTGGTATCTACTATTCAAATTGATTTAGAATAAAATATAAATATTAAAATATCATATATGTTTACGAGGCCAAGTGTTTTACGTCGAAGTAAATTATTCCTCGATGATATCTATTGGAATTTTAACATATTGTTTCATGAGCATCTAATTTTGAATCAAAAGAAACCTTCTGTGCATGTTCTAATAAAACAACTATGATTTTGAAAAAAAGTACTACTCTAATTTTAGAATAATCGAAATCATTCATCTGTGTTTTTTCATAATTCCGAATCCATCCATTCCTTGTTCATCAAGAAAATCAAATCAAATCCGCCATTAATTCAAAGCACAACTAAAGAATTAATAGATTCAAGAACACAAACTAAACCATCAAGAACTGATTCAACCAACCCCATTCTCAAAAAACCTATACGTTCACAACCAATGATTCACACCATTCCACATACCAAAAAAAATCCCATGTCAACAAAAGAAAAATCGCATACAGTCCAACTTAGATTCACCGACCAAAGCGAAGGAACCGCCTCGCGATCTGGAATGAGAGGAAAGCATTGACGCAGGCGTACCTGTTCTGCTCCTCGTCCAACCACTTCTCGTCCCAATCCCCCACCCGAATCCACCGTGGCTTCTCCACATCCTTTCCCAAGAACTCCGCCAGCCTCTTCAGCCCAAAACGACCCAGCTCACGCCGCCCCACCTATTCCACCGCCATCTCCCTTAGGTCCCTCGTGTTCACCACATTCAGATTATAGTTTCTTCCCAGCTTTCTCGCATCGTTGTCGATCCCGACGCCCATGAAAGTGATTTGAGGGGCGGCGAGGAAGTGGTAGAGGGCGTCGGGGATGTGAGGGCAGTGGAGGATCTGGAAGACGAGGCAGCGCTGGCCGACGCAGAGCTGGAGAAGGGCGACCGGGTTGTCTTCGTGGTCGCGGAGGTTTGGCCTCCACTCGATGTCGAGGCTGACGATGAGGCGGTAGAGGCGGTGAGCGTGGGATGATTGGATATAGTGGATCCACCTGGACACTGTGGATTCGGATTTCGTGATGGTGGTGGTGATGTGTGCCATATCGTAGAAATGGACAATGAATATGTTAGGGCAGTTCGGGATCAACGAGTGTTGTTCGGACTTCGGAGGCTGTCCGTGGACTGTGGAACAAAGAGGACATAAGAACGATTGTGGCTGAGGAGAGAGAGGGAAGCACTGAAGCACGCGGGGCGGACGAGGGATGTTCTGTGGAGGAATGTGGAGAGTCTGAGGAACATTCAACGAGGAGGTTGGGACAATAGGTTCCTGAGCATGGATCAGATCATGTGCGCCTGCGCGGATGTTTTTCTATCTTTCCAGATCGGTTGAACCTGCAATGGGTGGTATATGGCCTATATGGCGGATTGTGGAAAGTGTGTGAACATTGGGTTGTGTAAGGCGTTTCTTTGAAGAACAGTGGGTTTGTTGAATCAGTACTTTTTTTTTGATGGAATGAATCAGTACTTCTTGATGGTTTAGTTTGTGTTACTGAATCTTTTATTTGGTTGCGGTTCTTGTTTCGTGCAGTCATTAGGCTTTGAAAAATTTTGTATGGTGAGTTTTCGATTTGATTTTCATGTTGAACCTGGAAGGGGCAGATTTAGAATTCTGATTATGTTAGAAAACAGAGGTGTTTTTCAGAATCTGAGGGAGATTATTTTTTTTGAAGGAAGAAAGCTTGTAGTCCATTCATAAAACTCAGTGTTACAAATAGTCTGAAAAGGATGAGAAATGAGAGTGGGATTACAAAATGTAAAAAGAGAAGACAGGGAGGGGAAAGGAGAAGGAAAGCATCGTTCACCAACAGCCATGTGTAGCGGAGGGTGCTACAAAACTAGTGGCGCCTGTGTCATTTATTTCATTCCGCGATCTGCAGCGCGCCATCGACTAGATGAACCCTCTTGGCCCAAATGTGCGTAGTCTCCTCCCAAAGATTTTCCATGTAAAATGTTGGCCATTGAAAAGCTTTTCATTCCGTGCCCTCCAAATGGCCCATAATGCTGCCCATATAATGACCCGCGCCGTGATGCTCTTATCTCTGTGGTTCTGGCACGTCACCATTTGCACCCAAAGTTCCTCCCTGTTTTGAAACGCCAATCGCACCTCCCTGTTTTGAGACCTCAAGGAGGCGCCAAACCTGTTTGTCACAGGGCCTGTGCAAAATAAGTGGTCCGCTGACTCCCATTGTGTTATATCATGGATTGTGACATTTGTAAAAAAAATTTATTGATAGTAGATTGATCTCTGGTGTGCTCTCTTAAAGTATGTAAGATTTGTCAAACAATCTAATTCTTTGTGTCTTTTTTTCAATTTGTTTGTTTATTCTCTTTATTGATTGCATCACAAGATTCAAGCATTCTTAACAAATTGCACATCACTGAAAACACAGTTTGTCGGGGCTAATCTTTGGTGAGGAGTCAACCTTGTACCAGCAACCATAGGATCGCCTTCACTTTTAAAGGCATTTTCCATTTCCACATTTGTCGGGACTGCTTTTAGGATGTCGGGCGAGATTATTGAAAACCCATCATAAAATAAGTGGTCTGAAATTCTAATTGTAATCCCTCAAAGGCCATGCATGCATATATGCAATATTGCTAGTATTAAAATGGAATTCTTGGACTCGACTATGTTTAAATTATAACAAGTATTAACAAAACTAAGTCTCTATAGGGACTTAAAAAAAGTATCGAAAATGTCACACTCAGCTCTGTTTCCAATCCCAAATGTATCTATTATGTTTTTATTTTTAAAAAATCATATACCTGATGCCTCACGTAATAAGATGGATACTTTTATAAAATATGTAATGTATAACCCAATTAATTAAATGGTAACATTTATCGAAAATACAAAAATTTACAACTAGATTTATACCTATAGTGAGTGAAGGGCGTCAACGAGGTACATATTGATTGTGTTTGAGACTAAAAAAAAAATAATTAGGGTGCGTTTGGTTGCGCGATTGCAAAACTGATTTACAGGAATCTGCGATTGCAAACCTGATTCTGCAGGAAGCTCACTTTCTCAGCTTTTTGAAATCGCAGCTTTTAAGCACTATTTGTCTGCAATCGCTGAGTTTAAAACTGCGATTACAAAACTGTTTGGTTGCACGATTGCAAACGCAGCTTTCTGCAATCGCAATCGCAGCGCAATCGCGCAACCAAACGCACAGTGTAATCGTGGTTAAGAAACAAATGATGCAGCTGAGATTGATCCGGACACAATAGAGTACTTTATGGAAAATCTTTTTTGCTGTCATTCTGCCCTCCTATTAGCTACATAGACCCTGTACTTGATACGAGTTAACAATTCTTTTTGCGCATGATTGAAGTATAATAGTTGATTAGCAGAATTGTGTGAGAGCTACTCTGAATCTCTGATAGAATTGACCGGTGAATCTCCCATTTTTTTCATATTGGATCCCCGTTTAAAACGATGATAGATTTTATTCTAAGGTATAGATTTATCCAAGCATAAGTGAGTATAAATAAGGATATAGCGATTTTGTGTTTGGTTGTGCTTTGAATTATTCTCGTTGGTAAACGTAAGAATAAATATTTTGTTGTTTGAGTAAAATGTGAATAAAATATGGATAATGATTTATAAAAGGTAAAAAAGTAATGATAGTTGATTTGACAGGTGATTTATAAGAGGTGATGACAATTGATTTGACAGTGGGCCTACGTATTCTTTGGGTGGAATAACTTAGATAACTTTTATTCTAGAGGTTGATTAAAATCCATATGTCATTTTATTAAGGTTTATTCTAACATAATTTATTTGAGGTAAACAAATGCCCCAAAATAATTATCCGGGGGTTATACCAATTCCAAACAGGGGCTTAGTTTTGCTGGTTCGTAAAATTCCTGGAGTTAAAAATTGTCTAGAGAGTTCTGCTTTAAACAGTGAATTTATTATCATTGACTATGAAGGCATCAGACATTGAATTTCATCCTTGTTTCATCCACCAAGACTTTGACAATCATAAGCCACATGGATTAATGGGTGAGTCCTTGAGAAATATATATGAATACTGAAAATGCATATTGTCTGCTAGGCTCTGCCACTTTATGAGGCTCCTTATAATACTGATCGATGAACCGTATTTTTATTGGTTAGGAATTGAATTCAAGAAATTAGTATGTTGTTAAATGGGGAGTGAGAATACTAATAAGAAAATTAGTATGCTGTGATATTTGTAAGATTATGTGTCTTCTGATCAGTTATATGAGAATCACTTGTGATTGCAACTTGCATGTTAGGCTAGCTTCTAAACAATAGTAGTCCGATATCAGCCTCCGAACCTTCTCCTTGATGTCGAGGCCCGTGAAAGTGAAGCGCGTGTTGGACAGGAAGTTGGAGAGGGCGTTGGGGATGGCATTGCAGTGGCAGATCTGGAAGATGATGCAGCGCTGGTCCACGCAGAGCTCGAGGACCTTGACCGGGTTGTGTTTATGACCATATTCGGTCCTCCACTTCACGTCGAGGCCGACCAAGAATCGGGTGAGGTTGTGTTTCTTCAAGAACGTCTCCAAGACTCCAAGAAATTGTCTGATTTTTTTTTCTCTCTTTGTTGCTCTGTATTGTTCTGTTTCAGTGAATGGGGGAAGGAACGGATTGGAAAGAGTGGCTTTTTATGATTGGTGGTGGATGACTATTTTTTTTCCCCGCCAGGAGCCGTTGAAATAGATAAAAAAAGGGAGCCCTTCTAACCAGATTTAATCAGGGGTCCCTGATCTTTTTTTTGATATATCTTTAAGTCCATATTTCAATATCCTATTATTTTTATGTCCAAACTAACAGATTCTGTGTGTCCCATCCGTTCACACGCCCAAAATGCCTTTTGTATAAGTACACTGTTAAATTGTGTGAGTACGTTGTTAATATATCTGAATATATTATTAGATAGTCTGGGTACATTGCTAATATGTTGAGATATTTATTTTTATTTGTTTTAATTACTATAGATTTGAATTTCACATTATTTGAATTCATTGGTTAGGATTAGATAAAGATTTGTTAGATTTGTTTGTTAGTTTACAGATTTAGATAATTAGTTGAGATTCAGTTTGTTAGGATTCTAAGGTAAACAAATTGAGGGATAGGGGTTTATTTATTTTATCTATTGATTTTGTTAGGAGTACAACAAGAATATAGAAATCAACAAATATTTGAAGCCCAACATATCCTTCTATTGCAGGGAGACATATCAATGGATGACATAGAGTTTACCAACGCGAACCGCCGCTTGGGCCGCCGCCGTCGAGAGACTGCCTCCGAGCCCCGCCGCCGCCGAACAGTGTCGTCGCTGCTGCTAAAACCTCTTCTGTCGAAGGGCGTGCCGTTGTCGTCGTCGTTGCCGATTTTCATATCTCATTTATCTATCATTTTCCTATATTTTATCAAAAAAAAAAAAAAAACTCCACCCCGTACAAACCCCAGATGTTTCCTCTTAATTCATAAAAAAAAAAAACAAACAAAAAAAATTACATTTAACCCCTCATAGAAGTTTTCCTTCCAAAACACCCATCCCCCCAAATATTTCTTTTCACTCCAATCCAATATAGATTTTTTTTAAAAAAAATTCCATGTTTCGAAAGGATAAAGAGAGTAAAACCATCAAATCAAAATTCAGAAGAGCTGCTCGGACTTCATCACCAAATCATTCAACCAAACTCGAGGACGAGTGGAAAAGTATTTCCAATAATGTTGAGGACCACAAACATATTTGTATTTTTAGTATTTTAGTTTTATTTGTTAGGATTTATTTTTATTTGTTTTAATTACTATTAATATATTTTAACTTTGAATTTTAGTTAGGATTAGATAAAAATTTGTTAGATTTGTTTGTTAGTTTACAGATTTAGATAATTAGTTGAAATTCAGAGCCCTAGATATAATAGGATATGATTATTTGAAGTTTATTTATTTTATCGAAATACTAACATTTACATAGAAATACCAAATTTCTGGACTTAGGAAATCAAGAAAAATCTCCAAATAGCTTTGTTGGACCCAAAACCTAAAATAATAGGAGGATGACTAAAGAGGGATAGGGGGACCAAGAATATAGAGTAGCCTAATTAATTTTTTGGGAGAGAATGAAAACAAGGGATTTTTGGATGTTGAAGAAGATGTTTTAAAGAGAGTAGAAGATAGTGGAAAAGTATTTCCAACACCACAAACATCTATTAATATATGTCAAATTTATTATGCCAAGAAAAATTGACATTTTTAAAGAGGCCCCTAATTAATTTCCTCCAAATTTATTATGCCTTGACATTTTTATGACATTAAAATATATTAATAATTAGTACTAAATAAACAAAATAAAAAATAAATTATCAGTCATTTAATGAACATGTTGCAATGTAACAAAATAAAAATAAAGTTATACTAAAGGTTTAAACGGTTCAATCAATGAGTCGGGTTTTAAAATACCACGTGATGGGGCACATACAAAAATGAGATATTCATATTTAAAGAGAGTTTGAAGAAATATGAAATGAATTATAATGGGCTACATTTTTAATAACCATGTAAAAATGTTTAATAAAAAATATGAAATGATGAATTTAACGAGAGAAAAATGTTACACTCAAGTGTCTTTTTTAGTCACATGAGCTCATGAACTAGAAGAATGGGGCACGACCCTTTGAAGAGAAGAGATGGATGTATCACATGGGCAGCCAGAAGAATGCTATGCACAACAAAATATAATATTTCATCCTCAATTGCTCATTATTAAGATTTTCAAACCAAATTGGACCCACATAGATCTACTGATACGGGACAAATAGAATAAACAAAAAATGAAATCAATTTAATTTAATTTTCTATTAATATATTTAAATAAAATATTTGAAAATGAAATGCAAATAAATATGTTTATTCACTACTGTTTCTAAAATTAATTGAGCCCAAGAACATTTCAATACTGGCAAATTAAATTACAGTTGCAGGCATGCCTGCCCTAAAAAATTGTATGTGAAGCATCTGTGTTTAAAAAAAAAGGAAAAATCCAAATAACCCCTAGTAAACTGTCTAAAATCCATATAACCCCCTCACTTTTCTTAAAGTCCATAGCCCCCTTAAAACACCTGGGAATTAAACTTCCGTTAACAAATAAAAAATATTATATAAATATTCTGTTTGATTAACCCTGATAGAAAACACAGTATGCTAAAAACTTTTACAATTTATTAAAAATGTAAAAAGTCTTCTATAATGTTGATTTTACCCATCAAATATATTATTAAACCCTATCTAGAGGGGTAAAATCATCATTTTTTTCACATTTTTCACATATTGTGGGGGATTTTTAGTGTACTATGTTATCAACAAGAGTTAATCTGTGAGCGAAAATCTTATTCAAGGGCTATATAGATTTACATAGGTGCTTTCAAGGGGTTATATGGATTTTTCTCCAAAAACACATTATTTATGAATTATTTCCATTAGAATCTAAACATTTATTTATGCCGTCAAATTTGCAAAGTCTCATCCATTTTTAGTTTTTCGAAAGAAAAAAAACGTGTTTTAACTTTTAGCTAAACAGAGCAAAAAACCAACACATCTAAAGAGAATTCAGGATCTCTCCATAGTAACAACCCCAGGATAGAAAAAATCCGAATCCTTCTTTTCCTTTCTGTCCATTACAGATTCATCAAGAAAATCAAATCAAAACTCACATTCAAATGTTCACAAAGGCTCACAAAGATCAAACCAAAGAAAAGATTGAAGAACACAAAACTAAATATATGTTAGTCAAGGATATATATGAAAGAACACAGAACACAAAGGCTCACATATTTATTTGCATTTCATTTATATATATATGTGTGTATATATCGATTTATATATATATATATATATATCGATATATATATATATAGTCAAGTATATATAAAAATAAGATATTTGGGGGAATTGTTGAAAAATGGACTCACAAGAAAGGAATCTTATGGAAAAAATCAAGGAAAGCAAGATCCATGTTTTTATATGATTGTCTTAGAAAATTATCACGCTTTGGACATCTTTAATCCTTCTCCGGTGCGAAAGGTTCAGCATAAGACATCATCATAATAATATTTAACTATACTTGTGCATCTAACACAATAAATGTTAGTACAAAAACATGCAGAGAACTGACTTCTGCATGTAATTTAATAAAATATCAGATGCAAGATGAAGATATTAATTAAGACTAGTTCAATATCATCCCTTCACTCAACCACCAAAGCATTAATTAATTTATCAACTACAATAAACAAATATGCATGGCATCATCCATGACTAAACAAGTGACAAATCATATAATATGTGTGTGATCTTCATCACGCACTAACAATAAACAATAGTTATGATTAAAATAACACAACCCAAGTGCTTATTGACCCATGCTAATGCCACTACAATGGGTGCTAATCAAAAATGGAATTCATGTATTGATCATAAAATCTAAATCGGTTTCTTGTATTGATCATCAATTCAATTCATCTAATGAAACACACACAATTAAAATCACATGAACTGAAACAAAAGCTGGTTTACTTGCTATACATCACACATTGGACGCCGGCCTCGGCGGGGGAGGCTGAGACGACCGCCTCTCCCTACCCGCGAACCACTGCACAGTCCGCCTCGCAATTGGAACCCAAACCTTCCTCACCTTCTCTTCTTTGGAGCCACCGTTATAATCTCTACTTCTACTCCTCCCCATGAATTCAGCAAACCTCGACAAGTTTGTGATCTCCGACATCGATCGCTGGTTGCTCGAACGATTCCCCAAATTCGCCTCCGAATCAATGGAGGACTTACCAACCCCAGTCCCCGAATTGTTCAAAAACTCGCCTTCCTTTCTAAGGACCTCTTCTTCTCCATCTCCTCCTTGATCTTCGCAACCATGTCCTTCCTCTCATCCGAAGACGACCCAATACTAATACTAGTCGTCGTCGTCGTGTGCGAAGAGAAACGCTGGCTCGTCGTTACGCCAAGCATCTCCGAATTCAAGTACATCAAGTCCGAAGAATTGACGTCGCTCCACCGGTTCTTGAGCACGACATCCGACACCACGACACGGTGCTTCACCTTGTGAAGGAACCTCGTCTCCTCCGTCCCCTCCGGCATCAACATCTCCTCCTTCTTCGTCGTCTTTCGAAAGCTACCGATCAATCTCATCGAAGTCGACAACAAAGACGACGGACCGTCGTTGATCTCAGGCTCCCTCTCGATGAACAATTCGACGTTGGCCTCCTCGAACCTCTCCGACGGGTCGCGGAGGAATCGCGAGCTGTTGGAGTACTTGAAGACCATGACATCCTCAATCTCGACCTTGTCACGGCACAAGGGGCAGGTGGAGTGGCTTTCGAGCCACTTATCGATGCAGTCGATGTGGAAGGCGTGCTTGCACTTGGGGAGCAGGCGGAGGATCTCGGTCTCGTCGAACCTCGAGAGACAGACCGCGCATTCGAGGCCTTCGCGGGAGCCTTTTAAGGAGGAGAAGCGGAAGAAGGGGAGGGACTCGATGACGGACTTGTCGACGCCGGAGAAGCGGGAGGAGTGGATGAAGAGGGGGTCGTAGATGTCGAAGGGGCTGTGGTTGTGGTTGTGGCGGTGTGAATTGTGGCAGCACTTGATGTACGTGAGGAGGAAGAAGGTGAGGGAGAACATGATGGAGAAGACGGCGATGACGATGGCGATGGGCGGCCGGAACGCACCAGACGGAGCGTCCGTGGCGGTCGAGAGGTCGGGGAGGTTGGGGATGGGGGTTGACTGGGCATCAACACCTTGCAAGATGAATGCTATGAAGGAGAGGAATGTTAGGATGCCCATTTGAGTGTGAGACAGTGAGCCAAACTTCTCTCCTCTCTTGTTCTCCTGTAATGAGGATTGTTATTTGTTTATTTTTATAGGGGGTTGGTTTTTTTTTTATTTGTGGAGTTGGATTTTGTTTCTTGTAGGGTTTTGTATGGGGGTGTGTGTGGGACGACCACGCTATGACAAGGTTTTTTTATTTTTAATATATGCTTTCCATTGTTTATTTGGGTTATGGTTATTACATGGACATTTGGTGAGCCATCGGATGTCATTCAATTAATGTTATGGGGTCCATTAGTGTTCAATGACGTGTATTCAAAACATCAAATGTGAGGGGATACATCTCAGTAGGTATGGGATTCAATCAGTGTTGAAATTTCATGAGGTTAGATTAACATTTGTTACTTCACATTATAATATGCAAGATTTGTGATAATTTTTGTCAATTGGGGGACAAGATGAAAGACATCCAGCCGTTTTTGAATGGGGTGTAGTTTTATTTGCAATTGGATTGGCATAGATTAATCTAAGTTAGCTTCATAAATTATTGTGGACGGTGAAGTATAAATCATAAATGTCCTCCTTTGCTCTAATATCATATCAAATAGTCTAAACAACAAACATGATTCATGTACCATATGGTTTTTTTTTTGTGGTATATAGTTTCATTGCGAAAAGCGAATTTTACAAACGTACATCAATACATAATGGGAAAAAAGGAGCCAGATCGAGCAATAAGATTTCCACTATTACACTTATGCTTTTAACATATATATGAGTTAAATTTTCTTAGAAAATATATATATTGAGTTAAAGTTTCTTATAGTGCCAGGAAGATGCAAAGGATCCAATATGGAGGTACCCATTGTGGATCTTATCAGCCACTCTGTTGCCCTCTATGTAAATATGAGATACTTTCCAGTCTTAAAGTAGATACGAAATCTACTGAATGAGGTGAAGATCTCAAAAGGCTGACCAAGGAACAAGTCCCTTTCCTTTAAAACAAGCGATGGCTGTGGACCACACCTTTCAATTCAAGCACATTATTGATAGAAGCTACCATATGTTGAGATGTGTTAATGACAAAAATTGAACCATCAGTCTTGATTAGCTTTTTTCGTGCAAAACATGAAACAATTACAAATTGAATTCATCGGTCTACCTCTCCCCCGAACAATTGTTTTTCAAATGTTAGGTTTATTTTATTTTATTTTAATGACCCGAAACAATTAGATGGACAATATTATATAGGTCTATATTGATGTTGTGTGTTTCTCTCGTTGGTCCATCATGAAAAACATGATATACCAGCATGTGCACTTGGCTGATCCATTTCTCAATACAACCCAATTAATCAAAATAAATACATGTCTGTTAGTCACTTGGTCCTAAAATTTATGTTTATGTTTTTGTATATTCTGTGATAAAACAATCTGAAGTCAATGTAATTGTTGACCGTGTAATTGTCTCTTTTATTCTTTTTGTCGAAAGATTGACATGGTAGGGGTAAATTAGGAAGAAATCTTTAATCTAATTCATAAATTAGAACTCTGAAAAACCATCCACCACCACATGCAATTCCTTTAGCTTAAGAGTTATTGATCCAAGTAGCGAGGATTATCTAAATTTATGGAGGTTGCGCAGAGAGGAACAAAACCAGGGATGGGTAAGACTTGAAAAGGATAACATTCACATAATGAGAAATAAATTAGAATGTGAATTCTTAGAGAGTGATATCAGAGTTACTTTTCAAATTGGTTAATTGACATAGAGTCAATTAAACGATCAGAGAGATATGATCCAGGGAGGATCGGGGCGTTTAGTCATGAGTGTCAGGTTGTAAGAACTGTTCTCTTCTTTTTTCAGGAGAGTGATTTTTCTAGCTCTTGTAGGTATGGGGTTTTCCCTTATAAACTTTGCATCCTTGTGGTGTGGTTGATTGTTTGTGTGCATGTGATTGCTTGTGATTGATATATTATTTTACATGTTATAAAAGTATTTCTGAATGTTTTGGATAATTAAGTAATTAATTGATTTTCGAAAAAAAAAGTTTAAAACAACTAAGGCATCAATTAATTAAAGTGATTTTAAAATCCACCTCAAAAATTGAAATGGGTCTATTCATGCATCTGCCTCTAGGTCAAAACATCACCACAAGTCTTGTTCCGACACTATTAATTAATGGATTTTGTTCAAATGCTATATATTTTTTTTATTTTTGTGCGCAGAAAAATCTAGCTCATCATGCAGTGAATTGTGATATTTAATTTAATAATTTCATGTATTTCACTACTAATCACAGGTAGGTAGGTCAATTCACCATACAATACCTTCCAATGTAAAGCGCACCTCATGATCCTGTAATAAAAGAACAGTTGGAGATAAACATCCATCAACAAAGCAGTAGGTGATGCCTACCCCATCTAACAACATAGTATATATGATCAATAATTCTAATTGGATGATGTAGAATATGAGTTAACTATTGGGTTGCTTGCATACAGAAAACACGAATATGCATCATCTGTTGGAACAAAAAAAATTATTTAAACAAGTACAGTATAGCTTTTATAGAATGAGATAATTGTTACTTCAAAGGATCTTGATCTTATTATAAAAAGCAATTTTTCTCCATAAACAAAAGGGTCATTTTGGTGGTTGATTTTAAGCAAGGGAAATATCAGTTGGTGTGTCTCGCCAAAATATATGTATATATACTAGTTGGTGTGCGCGCGCGTGCGCGCTTCACACACATGCATAAAAGTATAATGAACTTGGGTAAAACTAGGGTGTTACGTGAACTAGTTTAGGCACATTTCAACCCTCATCATATATATTCTTTCATTTGGAAGGTACATGGATCCATCTACCCTCAAATGGAAGAGAAAAAAAGTATATTTCATTAAGGGTCGTTTGGATATGAGTTTAGGTAAATTCTGCGTTAGAAAAGCTAAATTTTTTTAAACTCACATCCAAATACATTTTCAGCGTTTGGCTTTGCAAACCTTAATCTTCTTTTTCAGGCCAAAAAATATTACGGTTGAAAATCTAATAAAACATAGTTTTTCAAAAGCTCTGTTTGAAACATAAGATTTTAAGAATTTCAGAGTTTCAACCCCACATCCAAACGCACCCTAATAAGTGTTGGGGACAATCCGGGCCCTGAGTAAAATGAGGATTGATTAGAACATTATTTTGAAAACTATGAGAAACAATTTCACCTTCGACGTCCTTTACTTTAAACAAGTTTATTTTCAATAGGACATTATTTACAATGAAGAGTATGATTCCTTTTTTTACTTTACTTTTTTGCATAATCTAGTATATATACAAATCATTATAAAAAATATACTTATTTTTTGTATAAATGTACATCTTTCATTATATGAAGTATAGACCTTAAATTTATAGGCATGCATCACCAGACGAAGTTAATTATCAATCCTAAAAACTGACTACAAATTTATCTCAAATATGTTTAGGAATGACAATATACATGCATAACATAGGTCACCTTACATAAGGGGGTAAACGAGCTGAACTAGCCGAGCTTTGACCTGTTCAGGCTCAGCTCGTTTAGCAGCAAGCTCGGCTCGTTTAGCAGTAAGCTCGGTTCGAGTTCGGCTCGGCTCGGAACCGAGCTTCATTTCGTGTTCAAGCTCGGCTCGTTGAGCTCGTGAAAAGCTCGGTTAAAGCTCGGCTCGACTCATTTGTTAAACAAGTCAAGCCGAAGCTCGAATCAAGACTCGGCTCGGGCTCGTTTAGCTAAAAAAAACCTTGTTTAGCATTTGAAACGTCACATTTCACAAATCACAACACTTATATATGTGAAAATAACATAAGCTCGGGTTCGGACTCGGCTCGGGCTTGGTTCGGGCTTGGTTCGGGCTCGGCTCATTTTCTTTTTTTCTATTAAGTAAACGAGCTCGTCTAGGCTCGGACTCGGCTCGTTTTCCTTTTTTTTATTAAGTAAACGAGATCATTCAGGCTCGGGCTCGGCTCGGCTCGGATCAGGCTCGGCTCGTTTACAAACCGAGTTTTAAAAATTGTTCAAATTCGGCTCGTTTATCTAATCGAACGAGCCTGAACGAACTTTAATCAAACCGAACCCAAGCCAAGCCCGAGCTGCTCAGCTCATTTACCAACCCTACCCTTACATCGTATGAATGTACACACCAAAAATGGATATGAAATGTGATGTCATGCTAAGATTGACTTAAAAAAAGTATACAATTTATTAAGCCCCCGTTTGGTAACGGGTTAAGCAAGAATAAGGGTGGTATAAGAATGGATAGGGAAAATGACTGTTTGTTTATAGAGTATAACTTGGTATTACTAAGCCAGTTTAAACAAGTATAAGAGAGTATAACAATTCTAAGTAACCCCTTGGATAAGCTATACTCTCTTATACTTGTTTAAACTGGCTTAATAATACCAAGTTATAAGTTATACTCAATTTATCTATTCTCATAGGCTCCACATGTCAAATCAATTTTTTATACCTTATCACATCAAATCACATACCAACACCTTTTATACATCAAATGGCTCACATGTCAAATCAGCATTTTTATATTTTATTTATATTTTATTCTTTATCAACTAAACAACTCAACTTTTATTCTTACGTTTTCTAATGAGAATAAAAAAACAAAACCAAACATAAAAATCTCTTATTAATATAGATTTGTTATCTGTACTGGCATACTTATCTATCCAGAATAACTCAATTCTTCAATCCAAACGGGGACTAAGGTTTTAATGTTGTAACACACGACTTGAGAAGATATTCTATAAAACACATAGAAGTCCCAAAAGTTGGTCAACTCCTGCACTCTGTATCTTGAAGGAAACATAAGCATTATATTTCCTAAAATGATTCGTCCTGTTTGCATCGCGCGCTTAATTTTTTTTGGAGTATATACTTAGCTAAATTTATTTTTTTAATCGAATCGGATTTGATTTAACCGACCAAAGTTATACCCCTACCACTTAGTATAGCCATCTACAGTACCCATGGCATTTTGCATCAGACCAATAGGGGAGGAATCTGACTAATAAGATCTGCCCTACAAGAGTTGTTTTGAACTATATCACTTAAACCATATCGAAGGGATTAATACTAAACATTGATAAGCGCAGGGATCCTTGAGAATGGAACCATAGGAAACCATGGATCAAAAAGTATATCAATGCCAATAAGTTTACCTGGAATCATGCAGACATGGATGGTAAGCCTTAAGCGTTGACAACATAACCACCAAACAGCAGAGCTTGATGAGGTGGTGACTCAGACCTCCCATGGATTGCCTCACATCATCATTTTTTATGATTTTTTTATTGATTTTATATTTGGATAAGTATGAAATAAAAAATCTATCTATCAATATCCATTACTTACTTATTAAAGGGTAAGTGACCTAGTTTTTACATTCTCAAAATACCATTAACAAAAGTTTAAAATTAATATATGTTATAGATAAATTATAAGAAAAAAAATTGATTTTAGAATTCAAATTTAAATACATAATTCATAATATATTATTTAAATAATAGATAATAATTATTGATATTGAAAAACATGATATATAGATAGATAATAAGAAACAAAATTTCATGCATAATAGAATATTTAAATTAAATACATTATATGGATAGATTATAAGAAACCAAAAAAAAAAATTTATATTTATATTTTAAATACATAATATGTAATATTTTATAAGACACAAGAAATTGGTTTTTATAATCTAAATTATTAAACATTATCGACATATCAGTATTCATATTTTATATATACATATATCTTGGTATGTTATATGATGTGCATTTGGCGCATGCATGAAACTAAAATATATAAAAATTAGATAATTTCGTATCCATATTCATCATATCTAATAATTCTAAAAAAAAGGTTAATTATGTTATCAGTTATAAATAGTCTTAAAGTTTCTTTTAAAAATTCTAAGAAAAAAAAAAGAATATTTTTCTGTGGGGGTATTTGTATATACCCCAAAAAAATCACATTTTTGTCAAAAATTAATATTGCTGATGAATTGTTATTTCTAGCAATACCCATAAAAAGGTTTAAATTGCTATGAATGTCATTTTGAGGGGTATCTTGTGAAATTTAAAATATTTATATTGTGCGTATATACCTTTTCAAAATAATATCAATGCACAACTTAACCCATTTGAGGGGTATATACTATAATAGTTTCAAGGGGGGGACTTTGACAATATAGGGTTGGGTTATTTCAGGGTATATATGCAAAATAATTCTTTTTAATTGTATATTCCTTTAATTTATAGGGAAAAATTCAAACACCCCCCTGTAAACTACTCGAAATCCATATAACCCCTTGACTTTTTCTGAAGTTCATATAACTCCCTGAATTAAATCTCCATTGATAAAAGATGAATACTATGCAAATATTATGTTTAGCTAACATGGCTGAAATTACAGTATACTAAAAAACCCTACAATGTGTTAAAATGCAGAAAACCCTCTTTAAATGACGATTTTACCCCTCCAAATAAATTATAAAACCCTATCCGAAGGGGTAAAATTGTTATTTACATAGAATTTTTCTCGTTTTTAACACATTGAACAAGATTTTTGATATACTGTGTTTTTAGCCAGGGTTAACCAAACAAAATATTCCTCATCTGTCAATGGAAGGAGGGGTAAAATTATCATTTACAGATAATTTTTCACATTTTTAACACATTGGATAGGGCTTTTAATATATTGTATTTTCAGCCAGAGTTAACCAAATAGAATATTCATCATCTATCAATGGAAATTTAACTCAGGGGATTATTTGGATTTACATAGTGTTTTCTAGACTTCAGGAAAAGTCAAGGGGTTATACGGATTTTTCCCTAATTTATAACATCATAATGAATTTACAAATGATTTGTTTAATAATTATTGAAATTTTTATTATATTATTTATGTATATATAATATGAGATATTATATTACATATAATGGGGTTGAAAAAAATGAGGATGTTGGTTTAAGGCAGTTTTGTCAAAGTATTTTTTTATTTATATGTACATCACGCGTGGATGAAGACTTATTATTACTATGTTATTCTACATTTACAGACTTGTTTTATGTTACATATAGTTCTATGTGCGTGAAACCCTATTTTATCTAAAGAGGTACATGTTTATCTTTTTTTTATAAAAAAAATTAAAACATGTGAGGATTGTAAATGAATTTAATATGAGTCAATTGGAAATCGACATGTTTGCAGTATTGTTTTTTTAACAATCCATTAAATTTGAAGTTCCAATTCCATGAGATATGATTGGAATTGGAATAGGTTGGATTTCCAATCCCAATAATTTGTTGGAACTAGAACACCTATCTCTTTTGGTGCTGGAAAACTTAAATTCAGGATGATTAAATTTTTCATATATAAATTCAAGTCCATGAAAAGAAGTGGCAATCATAGGAATTTCAGTTCCAATTCTACCCAATACTCTAAATCCAAATGTGCCTTAATTTTAACTAAACTCTATCACAGGAAGCTGTTGGTCCTTCTCTTCAACTGGGGCCATGGAAGGTATAAATGCTATCTGCACAGGGGACCTAATCAGCCTATCTGAACAGGAGCTCATTGATTGTGACACAACCAATGAAGGGTGTGATGGTGGATACATGGACTATGCATTCGAATGGGTCATAAACAATGGTGGGATTGACTCAGAATCTGATTATCCATGCACAGGATTGGAAGGAGTTTGCAATGTCACAAAGGTCAGGATTTCAGATTTCCTTCTAGAGTCGTAAGTGAGTCCGGATCCAGTCAGGCCTGATACCATCAACACTATCAGTATTGAACTGCATAGCTTATGAATTGATTAATAGGATGTATAGTTCGATATTGATGGTACTGATGGTACCCAGGCGCTTGACCGGATCTGGACCCGTGGTAAGCTTCCATCTTTGTTCAGTATTTAGCTTAGTTTTGTGGCATTATGAATCAGGAGGAAATTAAACTGGTAACAATCGATGGGTATGAAGATGTTGATCCATCAGAGGGAGCCTTGCTATGTGCTGTGGTGAAACAGCCCATCAGTGTGGGAATTGATGGGTCTTCTTTAGATTTTCAGCTTTACACAGGGGTGAGTGACCAAAGGACCAGAACTTGTATTGTTTAGCTGTATAGGATTTCAATTACATGCACTTGAGACATGACCTTTCATTTAAAATTGTGTATATATCATTGGCACATTCTAATATTTATGAAGCTGAGTATTGCAAGATGCAGGTGTTGATGTTATACATGTATCACAAAACTTTATATATGCTCTTACATAGTATGCACACTTCCATTATAAAACTTTGCTTATGAACAGGTGAATGTGCTGCAATTGTTTTGATCATACATAGCTTGGTCTAAATTAACCAGGGAATCTATGGTGGAGACTGCTCAAGCAACCCCAATGACATCGATCATGCGGTCTTGATTGTAGGTTACGGCTCGCAAGGCAGCACAGACTACTGGATTGTGAAGAATTCGTGGGGTACAAGCTGGGGAATGGAAGGGTACATATACATAAAGAGGAACACTGAATTGCCTTATGGAGTATGCGCGATCAATGCCATGGCTTCCTATCCAACCAAGCAATCCTATGCTCCAACTCCATATCCTTCCCCCCACGATCCCTCCGCCTCCACCTCCTAGCCCTTCTCCATCCCAATGTGGAGACTTCTCTTATTGCCCATCAGATGAGACTTAGTAGACAGCATGTGGCTTGCAGGAGCTAAAATGAATGGTGGACCAACACATGTAGGTAAATATTGTGGGTATTGCCAATTCAGACCCTTTTTATCCCCAATTATTACACATTTGATTGAGCATATTAAGCATGTCACAAATATTTTTTTCTAAATTTTCCAAGCTGTACATGAATTATTACAAATTTACAAACCATGTGAAAAACGCTCGCAAATAATACATAATCTTCTCCATTATTACTTCTGTGATTCGAGACAATGTGCAGCCAATAATAACAGAACCCTGAATAAGAATTGTGTCCAGAAAGGTTTTACAGTTAGTAAGATATGAAGAGCAGCCATCACAGAATCACTAATAAAAAAATACGCCCATGCCTCAATAGCCAATTGGAATGCTGTTCTTGAAATCATAAGAATGTTGAACAATAAGGATCGGGCATTCCAAAAGATTAATTCTACAAACGATCTTCTGATATACAACATTTTGAACTTTGGAAGGCTGCTCCAGCAAAATAACACGGCACATTTTTTTCTCACAACTCGTAAATAGCCAACCTATTTACCAATAGCAAAAAATGCGTCGCCTCTTTCCTTCTCATCATCTCGATCTCTTCTACTACTCTTGCATCCCTTTAACATGATCGATTCACGTTCTCAAGTCATGTTTCATGTTCCTTGATGTGAAGTGAAGGGGCCTAAATATATATAACAGGTAAACAAAACAATATATCAGAATAAGAGTTGAATAGTTCCCATGAAATTCATTAAAATAAATTCTGCCAAAAGCTTAGTATGAGAGAGAGAGAGAGAGAGAGTAAAAAAAAATAAAAAGGAAAAGGAAAACCACTTTAGAGACAACTATACAGCCCATGAATTAAATCATGCAATCCGGTCAACAGATAATTCAGAATGCAACTTTTTCAAGGGCTGATCATCATATATGCCACACAACATAGTGAACAGATCAGAAACATTGCAAACACTAACGATAAGCATATTGTATGGTTAAATTAATTACCTTAAGAATTCACAGGTTTGCCACTTAATTTGGGGAAAGGATCATGCTTGCTCAAGACAACAACCTTGCTCTTGTGAGCAAAATAACCTTTTATGAGG
The DNA here is from genome assembly GCA_030737845.1 of Acorus calamus. Taxonomy (NCBI): domain Eukaryota; kingdom Viridiplantae; phylum Streptophyta; class Magnoliopsida; order Acorales; family Acoraceae; genus Acorus; species Acorus calamus. The sequence goes on from CM060872.1 coordinate 28,618,905, forward strand.
TTCTTGTATATCAAAATGGCCACTATGCATTCCACCTGACATGCAAATATATGAATGAATATACCTTCAATATATTCAAATCCACAGGAAGCAAATTAGATTCAAGTCAATAGCAAGCACCTCATCGACATCCATGTCCTTTTCAAGCCATTTCAAAGCTTTAACTAATACTTCCAACTTTATTTGGTGCGCTTTGCTGGGATCTTTTGTTTTCTGGATAATATATCTGCAAAGGAAGCAATAACTCTGAGTGAACTAGCTTTATTGTGTGTGTTTTTTTCAATGTAAAACATAAATGTGTCTTTCACAATTCAGTTTCAAACTTACATCTTCTTAAGTAATCTTTGATAGACTTGGAGCTCTAGCTTCTCCAGGACAAGATAGACACCTGATCTTAAGAATCTGATAATCCAAAGCATCAGATGGGAAATTTTCAAGCTGCTTTAATACATAATGCTGATGGCAGAAATTACCGGTCTTCATGCTCTTGAAGGGCATGTCTAAGAAGTCGAAGGTCTCCACTCTTTAATGCTTGTACAACATTTATGTACTGCATGATTCAAAATGTCAGCCTTGAAGAGAATCCCATCTAAATATAAGCATTTGAAATGTGAGAGAATATACGAGTGATTAATCAAGTAATGGTCCCAGATTGCAAAACATGAGGACATGCCTGCATAAGTTCAGTGCATTGTCCCATAAGAATGTGCATGAGTGATGAAGGGAAGATATAATAATAAGGATGCCATAAAAGGCCACCAATAGTGCACTTCACTGATAGCATGCAGTTTAGTAGCGGTCTCTCTAAAGTTTCCAACATGATCTTCATGTCACAACCCATTCAAACTGGTAGGCTACTTGGTTTGACGGGAAGGAGAGGGAGGCCACTTAGCTTGGGCAGGAAATTGGATTTGCTTAAGGGCATTTTTCAAATCACTCTGTTTTATCCCTAAAAGGGTTTTGGACTCGTAAGAATACATCAGAAGATGATTCTTTGGAGAATGGAGAGTATAAGAGAGGATAAGAGAGCCCTAGAAAATGGAAGGATGTCAGCTGCAGAAACTATAGGATGGACTTTAGGTACTAAATCTTTATCTCGTGAACATGGCATTGCTCAGTATTTGACCAAGGGAATTTATAATGCTCCACACTACGAGTCTACGGGGGGATTGTAAGTTTGAAATAATTGGAAAGGCACACTCAAGTTGGCTGATAGGTTTTCAGATGGAGCTTATCTCTGAGTTGGAAAAGATAATATCATAAGATTTTGGCAAGATAAATGGCTTCAAGAAGGACTGGGCCAAAGATGTTTTCAAGGTTATCTATGGCTGCCCAAAATAACAATGATGATGTCTGAGCTATGCAGCTCAGGGAAAATGGCATGATGAGAGACTTGACAAAGTGAAATGGTTTAAGTTTAGGAGCTTTCTGGACAGAATGCGTAGGCTCCCAAATTTAACCTAGTAAGGACAGGAGCTGTATGGACTATGGAGTCACTGGAAAAGAATAGGATTTTCTGATAAACCATTCTTTTCAGTTCTCACTTCTCAATAGAGCTCAGCAAAGGGATATTGTTTGAGTTGAAGAATGCAAGCAGATTTCGGATGCCAGATGCCCTCTATGGATTCGTGCGTTCATGTTATTGTTTGTTGGTTGAATCCACATAAAAGAAAATAGGGATAAGCGGCTAATGGTGCAATATCCTAGATGAATTGTGTGATTTAGAAGTTAAAGCACTGGTTCACTCATCTCCAATTGTCATATTACTGACGAGGTGTGGGAAAGTGTATGAGATAGTTATAACTAAGAATTCATCCTTTATCTATGTTCATCAAATGTTGGAATGGTTCAAAGCTTCAAAATAAAGAGGAAGAGGTTTTATTAATCTTAGGACTGAGTTTGCTAGTCTTGTGTGGGGGAGGAGAGAGATGTTTTCTGGTCACATAATAATTACGGAAATGTAATTTGCAGATTTTTCTGATCAGATTGTATTTTAGGTAATGACATAATACAACTTTCTATGTTGGAGGTTACGACTTCTAATTAATCAAATCACAGTTAGTGTACTTGACCTTTCCTCAAAATGGTAGAAATGGTGGGCCACACTTTAAAAATCATTTTCTTATTATCCCTTCCTTTTCTATCAGAATAAGTGGATAAGGTTACATTTTGATATAGACGTCAAGAAACTAGATCAAAGAAAATGTTTTTTTATTCACCAAGGATTAGCGAATATTGGATGTAATATCCTTTAAATTAGCTGCATTGATGTTCTAAGGAGCAGATCCATGTTGCATGATAGATCAAATAGATAGGCATTTGATCCAGGGGGGAAACAACACCATATGAGGAAAAACATCTTCAAATCTAAAACAGAAAGGGACAAAAATTAAAATTATCATGGCTTCCATCAGAATAATCTTTTTCTTTTACAATGGTGTTCTAAAACCACCCCCATATGACGCTCTTTAATTGTATCAGATATATTCAAGATGTTAAAGCTGTCCCTCTGCTCCATTCCATTCTTTAACTGACTCAAAGGGTGAAGGAATTATTCCTGGAACTTCTTTCTCCACCTATCTTCGGAAACCAATATTATTTATGTACAATTTGCAACAAAATACTAGAAATAAAGTATATCGCAGCAATAAATACATAATGCATTTATATAATCTAACACAGAAAGTTAACTCTTTGTATTAAAACATGGATAAAAAGTTTAGCGCACCTCAACCAGATTATACTGCTGGAGAAGTGATGTTGCAGGTAAAATGCCTACGGAGAGCTTAACAGGTATGAGGTACTTCAGAATCATCCTGTTTCAAGAATTATAAAACAAAACATGTTATTTTTCACCAACTAAAATAATTTATCAAATAATACTGCTTACATCAATATTTTTTTTTTAAATAAAGGTATGCATATATGCGTCCCGAACATGGACACGTGATACGGTGACACAAACATTTTTTGAAAAAACAGGACATGGCGAGAACACGGCAACAAATAAATTAGTATAATATATATATATACATACATACATACATACATATATATATATATATATATATACACACACACACACACACATATATATATATATATTGAAATGATTACGTGCGGCGAACGGCAGGTGCGGCCGCGACATGGGCCGTCCAATCACGGGTCCATCACATCCGACGGTCCGAGGTGAATGCGATGGACCGTCGGATGCGATGGACCCGTGATCGACGGCCCGTGATCGCGGCCGCACCCGCCGTTCGCCGCACGTAATCACCCCTATATATATATATATATATATATATATATATATACACACACACACACGCATAGATACATACATATATATATATATATGTGTGTGTGTTTCCCCATACACCATCATTTCTTTCAAAATACAAAATAGCCACTCCATACAGTTTTGGGTTTTGTTTTTGTTTTTTGTTTTGTTTGTGTTTTGTTTGTGATCTATGTTTGTGTTTTGTTTTCTTCCCTTTTCAGTTTGGGTTTTGTTTAAATGGGTTAGGCTATTTTAAATGGGTTGGACAATTGGGCAGTCTGTTTGGGCCTTTCTGTTTTTTTTTTAACTGTTGGTCTGAAACAGGTTGGGCCGTGTCCCAGGCGTTTCCTGGTCATGTCCAGACCAGAATTCAGGCCCAATTTACAGGACACGCCTGGGGCCGTGTCCGACACAAGTATGGAGGCCCGAGAGAAGTTTTCTTTGTAGGTAGGCACCCAGCCTCGATAAATATTATTGAAGTGAATGCCAAATAAAATAGAACATCAAAAAGAAACCATAGAAAACACAAGCTTTGATTAGTTGGCTAACGCCTCCCCTCTCCATGAAAGAGGTCAGGGTATCAAACCCAGGGGAGCACCCATTTAAAAAAAAAAAGACATTGGAGGATAGCTAATGGTAGAGGAGGGATCTACCAAAGGTCATTCCAATACCACAAAACAAAATGCTGCAATATACTGCTTACATCAAGAAAATAAACCAGCTATAATAAATTATGTAAACTTTAAGTGGGCTTTGGGATCGCATACAACCAACATTAATATTTATTGAAATGGTAGGCATTCCACTCTTGAATTTTATTATAAAGAAAGGGAATGCCAGCAAAACAAATCAAAGATACAATGGGGAGGGACCAGTCTCCATTTTCTCGAGTGTGTCATGGTAGAAGAGATTGATAACAGACACAAACCCATAGGCCCCAAAATAAAGACGCTTACCCCTTAATGGTGAATTTGCTCCTACTATAACCTACTATATACTAGCCCCCGCATAAAAGCGACCCCAATCCTTGACGAGGTGAACCACCATTTTTCAAACATTTTCCACATAAACCTTTGTCCCTCTAAAAGGGAGGTGATTTTGCACAAGCCAGAGTTCCCACACGACCACTGGTCAAAGGCATACAACCAACTTAATATTAAATGCCTTCAAATTCTTCAGAAAGTGGGAAGTATCCATGGACTGAATTGGTACAGAAATGCGTTGTTTCAAAGGATTGATGGTCTTGTCAATGGAGAAGATGTTAGTGTCACTATATTTGTCTGTTGGTAATGACCATGCCAACTACTTTATGGAAAATTCCTCGAGAGCTACCTCATGAACCAACCAAATGGGTAATCTCTGCATGTTTTTCTTAATTTTGCAATTTCAATATTTGATTTTGTTGAAAATGCATATGGTTTGAAAGCATTTAAATAAAGAAAATGTTTTGAGACTTTGCATATTTTTTTAAAGACAAACATTTTAGTGCCCAGATGGTTTTGGAACCATCCTGACGGCCTCTGGAAATTGGAACAGTTTACAAAATCATTTGACAAGCTTTTGCTCAAAATGTTTGCCTCTATGGATGGTTTACAAATGTCTGAAGAAAACTTGAAAATATGTATTCGTAGAAAACATCAGGCCGATCAGAATATCGTCCAGAAGAATTTGAAATTCAGAGATAAGCTAAAATTTTCAGGTGAATAATTTACTGAAATTGATTGGATCTCAAAATCGTACGGACGCCCTGAAAACCGACAAACAGCTTGAAGATAAGGTCATATCACGAGTTTATTTGGAAAGCTGTTATGATAGCATAGCCTAGCTTCAAAAAAATCCAAATATTTTCAATGGAACAAAAAAATTTATGTAAGATGGAAAACAATTAATTTTCTTGAAAACCTTAATTATTAGATTATTTTCAAAATGCTTTTAAGCCATTTGAAAGCCTGTGATCTTCAAAAATCTATATTTTGAGTTGATGAAACTTTGATCTGAAATGGATTAAAGATGGAGTCAAACCATAAACCATGCAAGGTAGAAGATCTCTGGATCATCATGAAGAGGGACATTAAAGAGGATCAAGCATGAAGACTGCAAATTACTGATACACGGATGAGATGAACTAAATCTAGAGTGGATCAGATACCGTTTGTGTAGTAGCGCTAGAGTTGTAAGTCTGTATTTTCCTTTAAGCTATTAGTATTCAGTTCCTAGAATCCTGTGTTTTCTATTTTCAAGGTTTTAATTTGACTTCTTCATAGTGAACTAATGCATGCATGAGTGATTAAGTAGGTTAGTTGGATTAAAAAATAGAATACAAAATTTTTAAATCCACTTAATTAAGTAGGTTAGTTGGATTGAAAAATAGAATACAAATTTTTTAAATCCAACTAAGTCACTTAGGAAGGCCTATTCAACCCACCATTTAGGTCTTACGTTGTAGTCAAAGTAACTTTCAGAAGGTTGTGGCTCATTTTGCATAGATGAGAATCAAAACAGGGATACCCAATTGCAACACTCTTCTCTCTTGGTTGCTCAAGTTCTCAATTCATTGTAGAAGATATTCAAGAAAAAAAGTGGATGATAAAAAATTTTAAAAAGGGTAATGAGGACATTAAGGAGCTGAAAATCACATATTTCCTATACGAATACGGTCCTATATTGTTCTCTGTGGCTGACACGGTAAGATTGTTGTGGTCCATATATTTTCCTAGAAGGGATTACAGACATGAAGGTGCACTTTTAAGTTTTCATTAGTGGGGAGTATATGCTATGTAGGACGTGCGGGTATTTAAAGCTGCTGACATACAACTGACAGATACTTCTTCCTCTATCATATATAATGGCTTCCTTTGTCTCCATATGCAATCAGATGTGGAAAATGGCATAGAGTGCTTGAAAATTTAGATTGGAAGCTTTACGGGTAAAAGGGTAAGGTGTTATCATTTGTTAGGAGCTTTTTCCTTTCTGACTGCAAAATTGAGCTTTCCTTTGTTATCTATTGTCTATAGTTGCAGGATTCCATGTCCTTTGTTTTCGCAGCCCGGGGGGGGCGGTCCTTGTGTTGAAGGGATAGGCAGAATTAAGAAAGGAACATCTTACTAAGTAGATTGTGGAGAAGAGGAGGTTATGTACAAAAGAGGAGAGAGTCTTGATGAGTTTACCCTTGCAGCCTTGCTCTGTTTGTTAATAGTGGATTAAGCAAACTGTGAGCAGCATTATCATATGCACCAGCTAGGAGATCATGGGGCATGGGTGCATTAGTTAGCTCAAATATTTCTCGGATTTGTGTGACGGTGGTGGAAGCAGTTGTGGATATGGACATTGGTTTGGTGGTGATTGTAAATAATGGGGCTAATATTGTCTTCTGAAAAGATAGATGATGTGGGAAGATGATCTTGCGCGTCAAACAAACCTAAATTCCAAAAGTAGAAGGTGGATCAGGAGATTTGCGAGTTTGCTGAAATTTTGGAAGTCCTTAACAGTGCACTGATCAATTTGAGGCTATGGGATAATAAAGGTTTGAGGTGGGATAGTAAGGGAAGTTCTCCATCTGATCTTTGCAGGACTTTCTTCCTGACGGAGAACATGTATGGAAATCAAATATGCCCATGAAGGGAAAAAAAATTTAAGTAAAATGGTGCAACAAAGATGTGCAGACTCTAAAAGGCACCAGAAATTCATGCCAGTGATTCAGGCAGTATGACATTTGTGCGAGGCGGAGGGATAGTCAGTTATCACTTGTCTGTGAATTATGTGTTTGCAGGTCAGGTCTGGAGGGACTTTTTGATATGGCTCGTCTAATGGCCTCCAACAACTATATCTGCCTTTTCAGACTCTGGTATAGGAAGTGAGCTTGTGCAAGGGGACATGTATGTAGAAGAAATTCCTTATTGCAGGACACTAGATGATATGGATTGGAAAAGAACAGAAGGATTTTTGGGGATTTGGCAAGCTCTTTTGTCGATATAGATAGGGGATAGGGAGAAGCCAGAGATCATGTTTAGATTGAAGTTAAAGTGCTCAGTGGGTGCAGCATAAAGCAAGGGGATGTAATATTTTGTTATTATTCTCAAGGAGAAGAAGCTCATATACTTCATGTGCTCTGAGATTCATTATGTACAGGAAGATGGTTCCTCTTGAAGAGATCTTGCATGCTTAACATACTTGAGATATCCTCCACATCCCAAAAATAAAAAAAGGTGTTTGAATGAACCTTATGTTAGCTTCACTACGAGGATTGCAGTTCTTCAAGGCATATGTCAGCTTTTGATCAGCCTGTAAAAATATAAATATATAGATTAGTCCAATATTATAGTTGGGGACAACAGAGTAGCATGAAATGCTAATTATAATACAATTGTGTGGTGTGTTAAATTGAGCAATAATGGATGATAAGAGCTAAATTCGAACAATACAGATATAGTTAAAGCCATTGAGAAAACTGATGTGGTCATAATCATTGTTCTTTGCACCAGTTTTTCCAATGTCAGCGTTATAAACCTTACAGATTGCCAATTAGCCATAACTTACCAAATTTCTTTATAAGCTCAAATCTTTCATGCCCTCAATAATCTTCATAAGACCTGTTGTAAAGACCAACACCCCCATACAAACACTTCTGACATTCTTACACACATCAAAGAAAAGAAAGGCTTTTCCTCCAACAAGCAGCCAATTGAAAACTCATAAATTTACAACACAACTCAACAACTTAAATTTATGAAGTCACTTCTTCTTTTCTCTAAACAGCTTGGTAAGACCACTTTAATCAGATTTAACTGTCAATGTAGATATATATATTCCAGATTTCATAAAAAAATAAAAGCATGTTGGACTAAATACTTAAAAACTCTGTCCAAAAAATGTAATATGAGACCTAAGGAATGGTCTTTACATAACTACACCATCCTTAAATGGGGATTTTACCCTACAAGCTTGTTATACTTAGCCTGCAGCTTATAGGTCCACAGCATCATCCCTCTGATCAGTTAAGCTGGAAAAAGTGCTTCTTCTTGCTTCAGGCTCAAATAATACCATTGACAGTTTATTACAAGCTAGATTTAAATGGCAAGAAAGTAGTCCATTAAATTGGTCCCGGGCATATTTGATTGGGTCCAATCGCTAAATACATTGACCTCTTAAGGCCCTACCTAAAGACTAAATTTTAAAGCACTGTTGTAATTAGTACAAAAAAAATTGTCATTATGAAGACAGAAAATAAAGATTTGATGGGCATACATATATTCGTCTAGCATGCTCAAACATATGCATGTATATACATATAACTTTTGATGAGTTCATAATACTTACCACAAGGAAATTTTCATTGTACACTTCCAAGCGACCTGTATAGTACATGTATGTGACCTGCCTTCCAAAAGTTGGAAATCAATGATCATGTATAAATATTCGTAAAAATAATTCTTAAACCAAAAACAAAATGTATTTATACATGCCTTTTCTGTCTCACAAGATATACAGTAAATAAAAGAGATAGTCAATTCAATAGATTGGCGAAGATTGTAGATAATGCTAACCTGATCTCGTTTAGGGAATTCCTCAAAATCAAAAAATCGAGCTGTTTCAATGCTTCTGATCACACTTCGGCAAAGATGCACTGTGCCAAGCTGCAAAACATGGACAATCAAGAAGAATTTTAATTAGGGAAATGTTAGATAGTGAAGGAATGCATAAAGGTTGCTTGAAGCATAATCCAGAGTGAGATTGTCAAAAGAATGGCAAACTGACCTTGAAGTACACTTTAAATAATTGGCATGTAACATACAAGGCGCCGACACGTTTAGGACCTTTACCCTATAATGGACAAACCAGCAGAAGAAATTGACATGAATACACAAATGATTCAAACCACAAAGTGGCACAGAGCAATTTACATGCAAATTTTAAATTTAAATAACCAACGTCCGAAGAAAAAAGCTGAATTCCTGCAACTCTCAATACACTTTTTAATAACAAGTTATAAGCTTGAGCATGATATGCATGCCTACATTTGAAACCCTAAATCCATCCATTAGTGCAACCAACAACCTCTAGGACTGACCTTATTTAAAAGAAATTGGCAAAAAGCAGACGTAGATCACCTAAGACATGCCACCTTCAAAATAGATAACAACCATATTTCTTAGCTCCAGAAACACAATTTACTCACTTGTCGGATTTTTTTAAAAACAATTTGGGGAAAAGGATGGTGTACTGGATTAACAGAGAGCTTAGATAGAAGTAAAAGGAAAGGAAGGTAACAAAATAAAACTGCTCAGGATGCCAAAGTTAATGTAAGCTATGACATCCAGGAGCCAAAAAGCCCCAGCAATCCAGCAGGAAATGCCTCACTCCACTGAAAACAGATTCACCCTTTCAATTTTGACTTTCCATGCCTTCAGGACATGATTAGCACTGACAAGCATGATTGAAATCATCGTAGACTCTACACCTATTTGACACAATCACAACCATACGATATAGGACAGGGAGTCATTAGAGATTTATTTAGTTTTTCAGAGAGTTGTTCGAATATCTTTATTTAATTAGGAGACTGGATGTGATTTCTCAGTGTTACAGTTTTTATGAGGAAAAACTTAAATACTGATCTCCCCCCCCCCCCCTCTTAATCTTTTCCCCTCTTCTTCATCCTTCATTCATTTCAAATAGTTATTTCTATCTTCCAAGTTCTCTTCTTCCTCCTATAATTTTTCTTATTACATATTCTTCTTCCTATGATGATCTTTATTACACCATATGATAATCTTCTTCTTATTACACCATATCATTGCTTCCCAAGATTTTAAAAAAAATGAAGTCAGATCCCACCAAATCCCACCTGTTAAGTGTCCCTTTCTTCCCATCATCACCTTAGTATTCAATGATAGGTTGAGAGTTGAGTGTAAAGACTTACAAAGAAATTTTCAATTTCATTGCGATTACCATATGTGAACTCTGCAGAAAGAAGAACAAAATATCCAAACAACTTGTCCAAATGACTCGTTGTTGCTCCAACACAACCCCCAAAATGAAGAGATGACATCCTTCATGCCACATATGGGCGCAAGATATTTAGATTTCCACAGGGAATAGTAGACAGTGCAGCTTTGGACATCAATCTAACAGCCAAACACAAAATATCACTGCCGCATAGATCACAAATAGGCAGAGACACAACCAAGAACCAATAAGGTATCACTGCTGCATGGCTGTGAATGCACTGGAAAAAAAAAAGTTCCCCGCTATTGAATCACATACAAAAATATCAAAACCTATAACCAATTCTCAAGAGGATATGTTAAAGAAGATCAGGGAAGCAAAACAAAAGGATATCACTATCCTGCCTCATTCATCGCTGGTCAAATGAACTATTCTAGTTAACCAAACAACAAATAACAACAAATAAGCTGGATGCCTATCTTTTATCCAAAAAAAAACAACAAATAAGCATAAAACATAAATAAGAGGATGTTCATGATAGATTAGATGGTTCCACACAACTACAAAAGTTTTTTTTTCCTGGTAAGGTACAACTATAAAAGTTCGTGTAGGTGGCAGGTATATGCAGCTAAGTGACGTCAATGAATGTGAAGTGGTTCTTTGTTTGTTGTTCCTTGTCTCTGGAATTCATTGCTCTCCATTTGTTTATTATTCAACAATTCAATCTTAACGTGTATTGACACTGCAAAACCACAGTTGAGGAAAAAAATTCATACAGTGAGAGCCGAAAAGACTTTCATCAAGAACGACCCAGCCCCTTTCAATTTCTCCGGCGTCTTTCCCAGAGACGCCAGCTCCCTGTCAGCCTGTCGTAAACCAAACAAAACTTCCATATATAACAAAAAAAAAAAAAAAAAAAAAAAAAAACAAAACAAAACAAAACACCCCAGAAATCAAATAATCGCATTCACCCTCTCCGCAAGAACCCTGATCTCATAAGCGATGGCGTATACAGCCTCCATCGCCCACGCGGACTCCCAGTTCCTGAACTCCAGAAGAAAAGCACTGCAAAAACACATCCACCAATCAATCAATCAAACCATACCAATCAAATGATAAGCATCTCCAATCCTATACCCAAAATGTATATCCAAATTTAAATTAAATAAAAATCATCCAAAAATATCTCCAACCATTTACCCATATACATACCAAATCAAGCCTTTACTCAAATTTGTACCCAAATCTCAAACCTTTACCCAAAAGTTTTATAGGAAATAATCAGCAGAAGATGAGAATTTCTTACTTGGCAGATCTTTCGTACGCATTGTAGGCGTCGATGAATCGCCCGGTTCGGAAGCTATGAAGGGCGCGGAGGTGGTGTTGGAGTACATCATTCAGTTGTTGTGAGTTCTTTATGAGTCTACCCCAATCCTATTCCAATCCAAAAAAAAATTGAAAAACATTGAATAGATTTATATGGTAAGAACATATAAAGAGAGAATCCTATTCGAATCCAATAAAAAATTGAATAAGTATTGAATAGATTTATATGGGAAGAACAAAAAAAAGAGAGAACCTGGAAGATGAGGAGAGCGTCGGCGAGGGAGACAAGGTGGGGGGAGGAGACGGAGAGGAGGGACTTGAGGGAGCGGCCGTCCTGGGACTGGACGGCGTCGGAGAACCGGTTTAGGTATTCCGTGATCCGACGGTGCGCCTCACCCACGCTCAGGTAGTAAGACATCTTTTTTGTTTTTTCTTATGTTAAGAAGAATAAATAAATAAAAAAAGAGGGGCCTTTTATTATGTTCTTCTTTACTGTGTTTTGTTTCCGATAAGGGAACGGGAACGGGAACGGGGGAGGAGGAGGGTTCACTGCTTATGACTTGACTGAAAGGGAGGGGAGGGTTGGAGATCCAGGCGGTTGCTCTATGATCATATATGCCTAGGATCCCAAATCTTGAAAAACAGTGTTGGATTCTTGGAATTTTTTATTTTATTTTTAAATTATTTTATTTTATTAAAAAAATATAATAGTTTATTTTATTTTTTGGGAAATTAATTCGGGTTGTTTTGAGAAATTTTTAAATTAATGTTTATGTCCTAGAGCATCTGATTTTTTTTTTCTTTTTTAGATTCTTAATTTAGTTGGGGTATTGTTTTTGAGTCTTTTAATTTAATGGAGGCTATTTGTACTTCTTTTTATTTTAGCCTGTCTATCTCTCTCTCATTCCCTCCCCCTTCGCGGAGACCACGCGGCCTCCTGTCACTTCCTCTCTCTGATGACTCGCTCCCTCCCATCTTCACAATGTGCTCATATTAATTGTGGACACAATCTGTAATAGTCGGGACCCTCTTATGCCGGTTTATGCTAATATTTACGTGTTTGGTGTACAGGGGAGGATAATTTTATGCTATTGTGCTTTTGATTTTTATTCTCCCTGAAGTCGTACATTTGGTTTAATTTTTGAAAAGCACCTTCGAGACATATTTGAGATTCACGTTCAACATATGAAATCTTCATTTTTGAGTTACCTTTCATATAAAATTAGTTTGGCGTTCTTTGGAATTATATTAGAAAAGTTATGCCTGTTTTACCATTTATGCCCCTAGAAGAATAAATCGCGAGGTCTTCTGTTCGTTGTTATTTTAAATATAGTTGGAGGCTTCTTCTGATCTTGGCTCAAACATAGAAGTTGTAGATATTTTTGTTATCTTTCCAACAGAAGTTGTTTCATGTGAAGAGGATTTCCCTACGAGAAGATATGGCTGTTTGAGTCAAGGCTGCGCAGATTTTAATGGAAGGGCATGTTGGTAATTTGGCGAAACCTAAAGTTTTTAATTTTTGGTGAGTCGGTGGAGGGTGGTAATATATGTGCGGGGAGAGAGAGAGTGTCATCCGAGACACTGTTCGAAGAAAAAAAAAGGGGAAAATCAGGGAAAATTAGAAAAATTGGGAAAAGCTTTGTGGAGCATTTTTTGCGATACACTGGGTAAGGATTCTCATTCTTTTCATTGTTATTCTTCGTATAGGGTTGTTTTATTCCAGTTTTGAATCAAATTTGTGATTTAGGACTGGAATATGATTATGTTTTTGGGGCTGGATAAATAGGTATTTGATGGTTAATTTTTATAGTATCATTTTAGGGTTTGTAGTGAGGATGTCATTTTTGTCTTGGTGGATTTGAGAATAGTTTGATTAATAGGGTTATATTTTAGTATCTGATTGAGGTTATAATTTTATCAGTGAATTCCTGTCTGCGTGGTTTAGGAGCTGAATTAGGGTGAGTCTAGCTTGGATTGTGAATTGTGAGGTAAGTAACCCGATTGACTTTTGTCTGTTCCATTTCATTCCACGCTGTATTATTGTAAGTAACCCGATAGACTTTGCTTGTTCTGTTCCATTCCAAGTTGTATTATTGTAAGTAACCCGATTGACTTTTGTTTGTTCCATTTCATTCCACGTTGTATTATTGTAAGTAACCCGATCGACTTTGCTTGTTCCCTTCCATTCCGCGTTGTATTATTGTAAGTAATCCGTTTGACTTTTGCCTGTTCCATTTCATTCCACGTTGTATTGTTGTAAGTAACATGATCGATATTTGCTTGTTTCGTTTCATTCCATTATCTGTTCAATTCCGTTCCGCGTAGTATTGTTGATTCGACATTACTTATTCCATTCCACCCCACATTTTATTGTTGTTGAGGCTATTCAATTTTATTTTGATAATCCATATGATTTTGATTGTGAGTACCACATTTAAATGACCTATTATTGAGACATATTCCTTTATTGTTGTTAAACTGTGGTTGTTCGATATTCTAAAATATTCTTATAATTGTTCTATTTATATCTTGGAGTTATTCTTTATAATTGGTCTATTTGTATCTTGGAGTTATTCTTTATTGGATTCCAGCTTACTTGCCTTATTTATATCTCGTGAGCTTATAATTGACTTGTTAGTATCGTGAGTCTTTCTTTGATCATGATATGTATCCATCTTAGTGTCTTTCTATGAACCTATGATCTGTATGCTCGTGTTGTTTGACCATGAAGCCTTGTAGTGTGATTGACATCGTTGCTTCTATATTCCTCTTGTGTACTTGGAGTTGGATGACCATAGACCTTACAGTGAGGGTTGAGGTTTGCCTCCCTAGCGCGCATAAGTACGTACGGTCCAGCGAGGGGGACTTGAGAATACCCTGCCGTGCCTGGACGTTCCGAGGGCCAGGTAGTGAATCCGTGGTGGACGTTCCGAGGGCCACACGCGAGGTATGTGGATATCTTGGATATAGGGGCCAAGATGGTGGGGTCGTGCCGATGGTCAATCCTACGCTTTGGACATTTGGGGACCCGAATTGTGATTTCCTTATCATTCTTGTAGCATTGTGACATTTCCAGGGCCATCAGTGATTTAATTAATATCCTTTGGCTTGATGGGTAATTTCAGAGTACTTGCTTTCAGTCCAATTGTGATACATCTTGATGATATTCATTGGCTTTATCAGTTGTGAGGTGTTAGTTTGAGCTATTCATTCCTATGTTTATATATCAGCGATGTTATTGTTCTCCGCTGATGCTTATACAATAATTCCATTTATCATTATATTTTGACCTGGTGTTTATTGAGATTACTGAGCTTGATTTTGGATGTCATTCTTGTTTTCCTTGTGCGTGGAATGTCTGGGTTACTTACTGAGCATCTTTCGCTCATTCCATTCTATTTTCTCTTACTTTGCAGAGTAGAGGCGGGGTTGGTGGACGTTGGCTTAGTCTTCTTTTGGTGCCACGTCCAGCTGGTGATAGGTATATATAGATGTGTATAGTTTGATGTTTTGGATCTGTATATGATTATTTTGGTAGAGGCTGGTCTAGCGAACCATGCCTATGTTAAATGCTCTGTATATATGGATGACTGTATATGAGGTGTGTTAGATGCTCTGTTAACTGCTTAAACTTTCCTAGGTGTGTTGTGATATAGGTGATTATACATATCTTGTTGATTAACTGTTATCCCAGGGTTGTTATCATATGTGATTATATAGGGTGGACATTTCGATGTTTTGTTTTAGAAAAAAAAGGATTATGGTGGGTTTTTAGGCACGTGACGCGCTCGTGTCGGCGTTTCGTGGCGCGGGCCTCCATAGTTGGTATTAGAGCTCGGGTGGCGTGCACGTGTCGGTATTTTGGGACATGGGCCGCCTCAGTTGGTATCAGAGCTTTGGCAACGTGCTCGTGTCAGTATTTTTGGGCACGGGCCATCACACAATCAGTGCATGAGAGAGATAAAAATAGATATGTTAATGGTGGATTTAACCGCTGTAACTGAAAAGAACTTGAAAAAATAGACAATGGGATTTTCGGATTTAAAAATAAATTCAAATATTTTAGGGACCTAAAAATAATTCAAATGTTCCTAGGATGATCAAGAATTAATTTCCCCTTTCTTTTTTATCTTTTGATTTTGGTTGTTCCTATTTTACTAGGATGTGATGTTTTTTTTTATTTACAAAGAATAAAATATAGGTGTTGTTTGGGTAGTAAAATATAGATGGCGATGGAATGGGGTAAATGGAAAACCCACCCCGATCCAACCGTATTAGAACGGGTTTGATCTTCTAAATGTCAAACATGGATTCGAACCCGAACCTGACCCGACCTGTCCCCGATGAAGACATAAGACAGATTTGGGATTCAAAGACAAAACTCATCCCGCCCCATTATACCTGTTTATATCACTTATATCATCAAAATTAATTTGATATATAAGTAAAACTAATTCATCAATATATTATTGTTATTATTAACAACATTGATAAAATAGTAAAGCATATATCAATTAATATTGTATAAGATAATTATTTATTTATAATATAAAAACAATAAAAAAAATATTTAAAAAATTTTAAAAATTGATATTCTTAATTTTGTTTCCTTCTAAACTTGATGAGACATGACAAGTTTGTTTCTTTGAAAACTTGTTGGGATGGATGGGTTTGGAATAAGTTTGAGATGAGATTTTATTAGCGGGTTTGGAATTGAAATTAACCACACCCATCCCAATTCACCATGTCGCCATCCTTATTAGTGAAATAGGGGGAATAGAGGGAGAAAAGTCTAAAAATTTATTTGTTTGGAAGGAATAGATGGGTATGCCATAAAGAATAGGTGAGAATAAGCTAGTATTTATTTTTTCAGGTCCTCATGAAATTGTGTTATTCTATTCAATCTATTCTATTGGTATAAAGAATGCTCACTTGTCAACTCAACTGTCAACCCCAGATGTCAAATTATTTTTTCACCTTTTATAAATTTTGACCATCTTATTTATTTATTTATTTTACAACATATTCATGATCAATCAAACAACAAAAATTTCATTATTAGGTTTGCATGGGGTGTGACAGGCTTATTCGCCCTAATAGTTATATCGCGATAGATAACAATTCATGTTGAATAAACAAATTTTTGTTTGGTTACTTTTTTTGTTATTTTCATTGGGAAACATAAAAGTAACTGTCTTTTTGTTGTTTGGTTTACCTTGGATAAAGTGATGATAAGTGGTGGATAACGAATGGATAAAAGTTTATACCCTTGAATAAGTGTGAGAGATGTGTGACTAATTTAATAGATGTGATAGTTTTTGGAATATGTGTGTGAGACTGTTAGGTGAGATGAATTTTTAAAAATGGCATAAAATGGTATTTTTATCCATTGGCATAGATAAGTCATGATAAGCAATTACAGCATTTCTTTAGAAAAGTTATTAGGTCTTATTCTAACTTATCTAAACATAGTTATCATGGTTTATCCAGGGAAAACAAACAGCGAATAAAGAATATTCTCTAGTATTCAGCTCCATTCTCTGTTAATCCTCCACCACAACGGGGGGGGGGGGGGGGGGGGGGGGACGAGAATAAATAAAAACAAAATCAAACAGAAAATCACTCATTCCGCTAGTATAATTATTTGTTCTTAGAATAGTCATTGTGAAGGAAAAATCTGCACCCTGTTAAAAGATGACATGTGTTAGAGCTTAGATGGGTATGGGCCACCGTATTCGACATCTAAGGCCGAAATACCAAGTAGGCACTCCTGAGCAAGTGAGACACGACCAGATTGGCCTCTCACCAAAATAAGTTAGGTCTAGTCAGATGGTTTTACACCCACTACTACAAAAACTGTAATAGCCCACAATGATACAATGCATTGTCCATGTAGATGATGTGGGATGAGATGCCCTTATCCATGTACGAGGCTAAGAAGACGTTCAATGTGTTGGGAATGAACTATGAAAAAATACATGCATGCTCGAATGATTGCATACTATATACAAAGGAGTTTAAGGACTTAAGTTCTTGTCCCACTTGTGGGGTATCCAGATGGAAAGAAAATAAAAAACCAAATGAAAAAAATAAAGGTGTGCCTGTCAAATCCTTTGAAATTCACAAGCATTGAAATCCCCATTGATAAAGAAATATTTGGTATTAGCATTCCATTTATCATACCTGTGAATCGAGGATATTCTACATATTTGTGATATGGAACAATTATGTGTCACATGTCTTATGGTGTACATGAGGTGAGTTAAATGATCATATCTACATAGTATGCAATCACATATTCATTAAATTTCTAATGTTTATTCTTAATTTTCAGCTATTTACAGAAGCTAAATGCAAATTTCAGTTATGAATTTATCAATCTTATTTCTGTGGCCGCCTCAAAATCATCAATAGTTGTGCGAGCTCTGACTGATAGGTTTGGGAATGCTTCTCATGTCGATTTATTTCTATTGCCTTATAACCCGGGGTAATTTTCTAAATTTCATAAGTTACATGTATTATAATATTATGTTCATTGCATTTTTAACAATCTCATATTTTAATTATTGAAAATGTTTAGCCAACATTGGATCTTGTTGATCATGAGCGCCAAAGAACACATAGTTTACTATTTGGATCCATTGGGGAATTTAATTCATAAAGAAATCAAAATGATGATAAATCTGCAAGTATTTTGATATTCATGTATCCTCATATTTATTATAACATTACTTTTAATCTCAAAATTATCTCTTTGTAGGGGATTGAAAATATACCATATGAGTATTGGGAGCAAGTAAAAAAAAATTATCTCTTGGATTCAAGTCTCGGTATGACTATTGTATCTTTTAATTTCTTTTGAAATCATGAAATAAAAAAACATGGATTCAAAGTTGTTTCTTATGAAGTATGACACTTGGAATCACATGAGTATTGGATGCATGTATCCCTTTAGTCATTGGATCAGAGTTTTTTTGTTTCTTGTAGCAATGCATTATGTTTGCTCCAAAATATTTGGAGTCATTTTGAACTATAGAAAATTATATCTTTGATGTTATTTAAATTTTTGTATGTGAATTTATGATTTACTTATATTTGTAGTGCCAAAAGCAAAGAGGAAATATCGAATAAAGTTATTTTGTAATAAAGTATATGAAAAATATCATCGAAAACCCAGAAATTCACATTCTTCAAAAGGTAAGATCTTTATTTTTTGTTTGGGTTGATATATTTAATTAAATTCATTAGCTAATTAATATCATAATTATGTTGTATATGCAGTTCAAAGGAAAAGTCTCATACACAGAAGATGAAATAACTACATTGAGAAATGAGTGGTGCAACATAATTCAAAATTTTATATAGTTGAATATTGTGAGTACAATTGCAGTTTTTTATTATATTGTAGTTTTTATTTTGAAATTGGTGCTACTATTGAGTAGTTGAAGATCAACATAATATTTTGGTGTGTTTGATTCAAATGCAAGATTTATTTTGGATATTTTCAGCTTGTATTTGCATATTGTGTGGAAATTGTTTTTTTTGGGTATGATGAGGTGGTTTTATTCATGAATAATATTAAATATATATGCAGTTTCGAGAAAATGATCACGGTTAAAATGTAAATGTAATCTTTTCATATTATAAACTATCATGATCACCAAATAAACCGTGATCCTTACTAAGGAAACAATCACGGTATAGCCTAAAACTGTAATTGTTGCCCAACAAAAGATCACGGTTGCGTATAAAATGTAATTTATTCGTATTTATAGATCACGATTTGTTTGCTAAAATATCACGGTCGACCAATAAACCGTGATCATTACTAAGGATACAATCACAGTGTTCATAAACACCGTGATAGTTAACCAACTAATAATCACGGATTAGCCTAAAAACGTGATCGTTGCCCAACAAAAGATCACGGTCGCCGATTAAATCATGATCTTTACCAACAAACAATCATGGTTATCTACCGTGATAAAATCATCAATCAAAATATCACGGTCACCAACAAAAGATCACAGCTCGGTAGATCACGGTTTGTGAACCGTGATCTATTACTTTTGATCACAGTTTTTAGCCGTGATCTTTGACCTTTTTTGTAGTAGTGACCTCACGGACGAATGTCTTCCTGAGCAAGTAAGCACGACCAGATTGAATCAGGTCTGGTTGGACGGTTGTATATCTCGTGGGTAGATACCATCCCAAGCAAGTGAGACTCGATCAGATTGAATCAGGTCTAATCAGACAGTCTCTCACATCTCGCGGATGAATGACTGGATACACACCGAGTAGAACTCAGTGTACAGACCAGATCAAGACCACGAGGAGGATTCGGAAACGATTAGGCACCCATAACGCTAGTAACTGTCAGGTGAATAATTAAGACACATTACTCTTAAAACATATGTAATTAAGGGCACATTCAACTATAATAAAGTAGGACAGTTATCACAAAATTCACCTACTAAGTAGCCATTAAAGAAGAGTTGTTATAACGGCTAAGAGGTCAGTGACAACGGCTATTAAGCTCAAAAACCTTATAAAATGAAAGATTAACATTAAACAAGGTATGAGTTATCTTTTAATCAAGTCACATTGATAGTGTGAGAATCATTTGAGTTCTCTTACTGATACATCTCTTTCGGAGTTCCTTTGTTTGGCACCACATCGGTATTCACTTGATTTCTTTTTTAGTGCAGGATCCACATTTGACAGGGTCCAGATTCAAGAAAGAGGTTTCGACTGATAAAGTTGACTAAAGGGGAAAAGTGTCTCCTCGGTCATAAATCCAAAATATATTATGTCTCTGTTCAAATGACACATTTTGCTCGTTTTTATTTTATTTATTTTATTCTACATTTTTAAACATGTGGCATTTTTATGTTTATTATTTTTCATTCCAGGGATACATTTTGGTTAAAATGACTTTTTTTATAAAAAATTTTATCATTATTCAAATTTTTTGTGATGAGAATATTTTAAAAAATAGTATAAATAGGGGCCCTACTTTTTGAGTTCGCCTAGCCCCTCTCTCCATAGTAATCTGCCATGTGCTCCTATTAGTCACGACCATTCCATACATCAAGGAGAGGAAGACGGGCCTTTTGGTAGCAATGCTTTAAGGAAGATATCTTTAGCCCCGTGTATTTTCAACCGACTCTGATTTTATTTATTTTTTAAATACACTTGTGCTGATTTACATATATACACTGAGATATATTTTTGTATTTTTTTAAAATTTTTTTTTATATACTACGATAATTTAGTATACATTGTATTATCACAGTGTATAAACAGATGAGAGTTTTTTCTAGAATGTAAATGGGGTTATAAAATCGGACTAAATGTATTAGCTCCCATGTTTTAAAGGAGCCTTGGTAAACACACTAATTTTTCCAGTCACAATTTCAACCCCATATACATAATTAGTGTCATATACTTTCATAGTTTCATTGGAGATTTTTTAAATTTTTTATAAATAAATCTATGTAGTTTATTGGAGTATATATTTTATTTTTTCATAAAAGTATACATATTTCATTAAATGTGTACTACTCTTAAGAAATTTAAAACATGTGTGATAGAAATTAGGACTTGACCCCCCAACATAAGTAAAAGCCAAATCACCGATTCCGTTAGTTATGTTAACTATGAGTTATAGGAATTTAACCCAACCGTATAAATTTACATTTATACCCTCACTTCAACAAACCTAAACTGACATCCCCTGGCTTTCTTCCTCTTCCTCTTCCTCTTCTTTGCCTAAATAAACCTAAATTTCCCTCTTCTTCTTCTTGAAATTTAAAATCTCTAATTTGAGTTGATTAGAGGAGTAAAAATGTAATTGTGAGGGGTTATTTGTGTTTTCCTAGCTTAATATTTTTCAATGTTTCTGAAAATTTTGGGGTTTTTTTTTTATTAATGAATCTTTTCTATTTTTTTCCATCTTTTCTGTGGGTATTGTGTGAATTAATTGTTCTTTCTATGGGGTTGATTGTTTGTGAATTTATTTATTTAAAGCATTAACACACTCGAGTCATTTTGCAACTCTATATAATATAATAGCGTAATATATATCACGCTATCACAGTATATGAAGTTTTATTATAGTGTATGAACTATTTTTTTTTAAATAAAAAAATATATTACATCTCAGTATATTATTTCATTTCATATAACAATATATACTTCAATGAAAAAGTATATAATTTTTTTTTAAAAAAAGAAAAATTGATAGACATGGGGATGGATTAGGGTGGACATATCATTTTCCATTTATATTTGTTTTTTTTGGACATTCGATTCACATCTTTACACGTGATCTTCGCATGGTTGTCCTTTTTTCTTTATCTTTTTATTTTTTGGTGGGGGTGTTGCTTTACATCTAACAATGTTCTACTTTGTTCAATATGCATTTTATATTTAGAAGAATGCCCAAACATACAAATGAAAAAACAAAAAATTACACACATGGCTGAACCGGATGGGTCAGGGTAAAAGAGAGATCTCCCTAGGCCTGTAAGTCATTGTAAAAGAGAAATCTAAGTATGTCAATTATCCAAAAAAATATTTATATCCGATCCGAATCCGTATCTGAAATTGCAGAAAATATCCAATATCCAAAAATCCATATTCGTATCCGAAAATTTTCAGATCGGATCGGATGTTGCATATATCCGTATCTGAACTGTTATTTTATTTATCTATGTTAGAATTAGTTTCAACCCTTAGATGAAAATCAAATGGTTCATGATCTAGGACAAAACACAAACCTATTTAACCATATTGGATACTTATTTAACTATATTAGGATTTGTGTTTTTATGTCTTTGGTGGATACCTATTTAACCATGTTAGAACTTAAGATTTTATAAATTCTTTAAAAAAAAATTCTAGTTTGGATATTTCGGATATTATCCGAATCCGTATCCAGATTTTCGGATCGGATACGGATATGTGTTTTGGAATATTGGACGGATATCGAATACGGATATTTTTTTCGGGAAATTCAATTCGGATACGGATACGGATACGGGCATATCCAATCCGTATCCGTCCGATTGACAGGCTTAGATCTATCTAGGCATGTCAATGAGCCACGGGTCGATCTACACCCGATCCGATAAAAAGCGTAAATACCTAACCCGAAGGACCCGACAATCAAAATGGGTCAAGTCTGGATTCACCTTGACCCGATTCTATGGACCCGATGGACCCAACCCAAATATTATGTGATTTTTTATTTATGATCCAACTTAACACCTATGATCCAACCCATTTATAACAAAATACTAAATAATCATTTAAAATTTTAAGCATTTGAAATATTTTTACAACATTTTGAATTCACATAAAAGCTTAATAATCTAAACCGTATTCCAAATTTTCCCTTATAAAATATTAAAAAATTAAAAATAGTGAAGAACTATTTATAATATACTACTCTATTTAAAAAAATTAAATGAAACTATTGTATGCTCTTAAAAAGTTCATCGACATCTCTTTGTCTGACCTAGGCCTGTCAATGGGTCGACCCAACCCAGACTTGACCCGTTGACAAGCATAGATTTACCACAAACCCCTAGCCAATGCCAAGGTTCACCCAATATCTTACTCCTCAATGGAGAGACGAACCCTAACATACAACACCCTCTTGGCCCCGGTACAACATAAGCCCCAATCTTTTACAAGACTAATCACTATCTCCCATATATTCTCAATGTAAACTTTGGTCCCTCTAAACAGAAGAAGATTGTGAGATGGCCAAAGAGCCACCCTTTTGCGCTCTTATCACCCTTCGGATGCCACTTTCACCCCTTCTCCCACATATCTTCAAGAGATAGGAAACCTGTGTCCAAACCATATATGATATTCCATCCTATCTAGATAGAAGGGGGACTCACATTTCAAATTATATGTCATCGTCTTTTATAAATCATGGGACTCACATGTTAAATCAATTTTTCACTTTTTATAATTTCTTATGCACCTCTTTCTTTTTTGCTTGGTAAAACTCTTTAAAGATTGACTAGTTTACTTATGCACATCTTATTCACATTTTATCCACAAAACTTATTAATGGTCGGCCAAACAACACAAACAATTTATTACGTTTTCGAATAAAAATAACTTTAAACACAATACAACAAAAAATAACTCAAAATAACTTGTGTCGCAACCTACAGGGGCTACAAGTTTTGGAAAATGGTAAGCATGACCAAGTTACAAATTGTGCAAAGAAGCAAAGCAAGTCAGTAACCTATAGCCGAGGCCCGAGAGAGAGCTACTGCTCTAGCCTACAATGCACTATCACTCATCAATGACAAGCCTCTCATTTATAAACTCCACATGACTCGGCTCTAGCACAATATAAACCCAGCCTTTTATAAACCTCACAGCCGCTTCCCATATGTTATCAAAATATGGAGACCCCTTTGAACACCACTTGATTCCTTGTTTGTACCACACACCCGTATGAACAATAGAACAATAGCCTTTTCGCTCCTGACCCCATGCATATTAAGACTGTTCCCAGCCATCCACAACTGATCAAGGCTATCCAACTGTGAATGAAACCAATCGCCATACAAAGCATCAACTAAAGAGATAAATATATAGTCGTCTCTGTGTCAGTATTGCACTTTGCTCTGTATGCCTTCCACAATATCATCTTGATACATCAACCATAGAAAACCCTGCACCTTGAGAGGTACCTTAATGCCCCAAATTTTCCTTCTTCTTCATTCATTTAAGTGAAGACCAACCTCTCTTTTGGTCATCAACCTTAACCACTCCTCACCGTGAATCCTTCCCGTGGCCACGGGCTCCATTGAACCTCGTCTGCTATGTAAAGCGATGTATCCAATATGGATTCACAGTCAGCAGAAACTGGGCTTTTGTGGTCGGAAATGGGGTATACATGTTCTGGCTTGGTGGTTGGTTGCAGCAGAATGCACCAGCCGACTTTTTCTCGAGACTGTATTGCCTTGCAATTTGTATGAAGGATAAGCTGGAAATGGTACACCAGTTGGTGAATGGTTCACTAGTGTGATTCCCAAGGCCAAGGAAGGAGGGACCTGTCTGATGAGAATGAGATAGATGTAGGAGCCTGCTGAGTCTCTTGCAAAATGTCCAGATCAATCCAGAAGCAAAAGATGACGTACTGTGGATGAGGGAAAACCTGGGATTTTCTGTCAAATTTCTTTTTTACAAACCAGGCCGAGGATTTACCTCATGGTGGTGATGTGCTTGGTGGAGGGACATTAGGGTGATCGTAGATTCCTGGGTGGCTAAATCTCCTCTCAGAATCCAAGCTTTTAAGTGGACTCTATGTCTATATATCGTGGTGTGCTAAAGTGACTATAGCCATGTGGGCTAGTGGGGTATCTATCATTTTCACTTGTGTGGGAGTGAGGAAGGGGATGCATATGACCATTTCAACAACTTTTCCTGTTATGGAATATGTTGGGCAATGCATCGAGCAGACATTACGACTTTAGTACCATTCAGATTATAATGGATTGGTTCAGGCAAATCTAAAGAGAAGAAAATTCAGTCTGCAGGCTGTAAGTTCAGCCATTTGGTTGACTGTGAATAACAATTCAGGGGCAAGGAATGTTATGTCAATAACACTTGGGCATAGGCGTATGTGATTTGTGTCCTAAAAGAGTGGTGCATGCAAATCCTCAGAGATAAAGAATCACTACTGGAGGGATGCTTTATGAAGAGTGGGGAAGTCCTGTGGGAAATAGGCTTTTGGGATAGGGACATTTCTTATGTCCTCTCCCTTTTATTCTTTCCTTTTTTGTAACCTTTACTCTGAATTCACGTGGTTCACTAGTTTTAATAAATTGGACACCGCCCTTACTCAAAAGGAGGGGCAAGAAAAGGAAAAGATAAGAAGAAAAGAAAAAAAAGCACAAACACAAACATTGCGCAGCATCCAAATAGATGGTAAATCATAGACTATCCTTTGGTCAAAGAATGGAAAAAAAAAAGAAATAAGAACTCTTGTGGAATTCAGAAAAGTGTAGGAATTTTAAATTGAGAAGCCCTGCATATATGTGGGATAGAAAGCTGAGAGAGACCGGAATAAGCCTCCCCTTTCGGGATGACAATCTTTTACATGTAAAACTATGTAACACACAAGAAGGTGATTGAATAGATGATGACAACAGGTACAAATTGCTTGCAGAGAAGATACCTGACCTTCCAAGGAGAAGTTTATCCAGTCATCAGTGATTAGTCTATCACCTGATAAATAAAAAAATTAGGTAGTACGCTCCCAAAAGTAGTTCCCTATGTAGACATTGAGATACACAAGACAAGATACTTGAGAGCATCGGCCATCTAATGAACATGGACACTTCAATGAATATCCTGTTTCGGTGTCCAACACATATCGGACATGGGGCATGACATGATACACACGTGTCGGACACATCCTATATATGTCCAAAATTTAAAAATAATTTTCTGAACTTCAGATGCATTGGATGCAAGATGGATAAGGCATGGACGACAACATGAGAAATCAAATGATGTTAAAATCTTAATGAGTTGATAGTTGCCACACTATTGTAGTTATATTAACTTTTGTTATGTTTGCTCCATTTTAAATAATCGTAATATAACATATATATTATATTTTTATTCATTGTTCTGCCTTTATCATGTCTGTATCCTAATATTTCAGGATTTTGTGTCACCGTGTCCGTATTGGTTTGTGTTCATGTCCCATGTTCGTATCCATGCTACATGGTCAGCCATTAAACACTGTGCACGAGAACTAAGTAGTTTCCATCTCAATATGGGAACGGGAAAAGGCCCACTGTAATAAGGGCTTCAAATTTCACTAAGGTGAACTTGATTTAAACCAGGTCAGGACTGTCTGTGAATCCTTTTTGTTAAGAGGGATGGGTAAAAACTCTTCCTTAAACAGGAGGTTCTTTCTAATAGAGGGATACTTCACGGTACGCACATTTCATCAAGAAATTAGGTCGGAATGCATGGTGATTTAGTTTGAAGCCATAAAACTTTGGAATATTAATTGTGGTGTGCAGTCCATGATTTCCAAAGTCATAGTGTATTGACAGAACTTCACCAGAAATGCATTTTGAAGTTGGGCAATTATAAACTAATGACATTGAGTAGCAAATTTGGAGTCCAATTGTTGGAGTTACACTAGGTCATATGGTTTAAGCATCTTTATATTTTTTTATCATAGAGATTGCTGGGGGAATATCAACACACATCCCTCCACTGATAAGAAGGCTCATACAGATAAGGAACTAAATACTGCAACCTTAACCAACCCAACCACATTCATAAGATGCTCTAAAGAGGTATGAAGTGTATGATGACAGAAACCAATTCTGCAATCAAAACATCAAATAAATATTGAGGATAAGTTTAACCACAACTGGAAGAACAAACTTTTTATTCATTACATAATCAACAAGGTAAAAAAAAATTCATAAATGTGCAAAAAAGGGTGAGGAGAATCTCTCTAGAAACAGAAAAGCAACATACAATTAGTTCAAGCTACAAAGCATATAGCACAGATCACAAACATGAATTTGATACAACCCAGCCTTTGTTGGGGTAAGATGGGTTCATCAATTAGGTCGTAAGCAGAAATTCATCCTACCATAAGATACAAATATGCATAAAGGGAGAAAGATAGAGAAAGCACATACAATCTATTCCTGAAGATCCGGATCATTCTTGCCAAATTTGAGAGGGAACTCATCGTACTGGTCAGAGAGTCCATGGCCGTCACTGATGCTCTTCAACGATGTATAGACCTGATACATGGAATGCCTCTCCCTGGGCATGGAGGCCACGCAACCACGCGCAACTTCCAAGAACTGCAAGATCTGATCATCATATCCCTTCCCACGTAACACCCTGTCAATAGCATCTCTGACCCGACCGCTCCCAGAGAGCCAGTTGAACCAATCAACCAAATTCCCCTTAAACCCTCATCCGCATTGCCAGTAACTTCAAGCGGCTTCTGCCCCGTCGCAAGCTCCAACAAAACAACACCAAAAGCATACACATCCCCCTTCGCAGTCGAGACAGGATTGCTCGCATACTCCGGTGGCACATAACCAAGATCCCCCCCAAAATCCCCGTCGATGAGAGCGTTGCTCACAGCGCCTGCATCGCCAACTCCATTGCTCTCAGCCGCCCCCCACCTTGAGAGGCGGGCGATCCCAAAGTCCGTGATCCGAGCCTCATAGTCTTCATCAAGAAGAACGGCAGAGGAGCTCATGCTCTGGTGGAGGAACGGCGGCTGGCAGCCGTGGTGGAGCCACGCGAGCCCTCTAGCCGCGCCGATCCCAATCCTGAGCCTCCCTGGCCAGTCCAACGCCGCCCCCGCCCTCCCCGACCTGTGAATTATTGACGCTAACGAACTGTTTGGCATGTGCTTGTAAACGAGAAGCCTCTCATCCTCCGCAGCAATGCAAAACCCCAACAACGGAACAAGATTCGGGTGGCGGAGCTGCCCGAGCCTCACCATCTCCGCCCGGAACAGCTTCTCCGATACCCCAATCGAAGAACTCCGAAGCCGTTTAACCGCAAGAGCCGATCCATCCGGCAAGACCGCCTTATAACAGACCCCCAAAACACTCCCGCCGCAATCCACGACGTTGCCGGCATCAAAATCATTGGTGGCGGCCAACAAATCAGCGAGCCGCACCTTCACAATGGGCTTCTGGAAGAGCGAGACCTGCGCGTACCGATGCGACCGCAGCCGCTCCACCCACCCCTCCCCATTCCCCCCCTTCTTGCGGCTCCTGAAGAACCACCACCACAGACCAAACGCGAAGAGAAGCGAAGCCGCGGCGCCGAAGACGCCCGCGGCGAGGATGATGATGAGACCAGTCCGGCCCAGCCCGCCGTTTCCCCCGCATTTCCCAAGAGGGCGACCGCAGAGGCCGGAGTTGCCGTCGAAGGAGGAGGAGCTGAAATCCGAGGCGAAGGACGACGGGATCGGGCCGGAGAGGCGGTTGGAGGCGACGGAGAAGGAGGTGAGGCGGTCAAGCCCGGAGAGGGAGCTCGGTATCGCCCCGGAGAGGGAATTCTCGCCGAGGAGGAGCGTGTTGAGGTAGCGGCAGTTGGAGAGATCGGGAGGGATGGGACCGGAGAGTTGATTGTTGGAGAGATCGAGAGTCACCAGGTACGGGAGCCAGTCGCAGATGGAGGAGGAGATGGGGCCGGAGAGGCGGTTGTTGGAGAGGTCGAGGTGGGTCATGGAAGGGCAGAACTGGAGGGAGGAGGGGATCGGACCCGAGAGGGACATGGAGGGGAGTTGGAGACGGAGGACGCGGTTCTCGCGGTCGTTCCAGCAGGAGACGCCGGAGAGGGAGCAGATGGAGCCGACGCTGGTGTTTGCGAAGGTCCAGGAGGAGAGTGTCCCCTGTGGATCTGAGAGGGATTTTTGGAAGCCTTGGAGGCACTTCACGTCGTCTTCTACGGCGGATGAAGAGGGATTTGGTGTTAGGATTGTTAGAAGAAGAAGGTAGAGGTGGAAGGGGAGGAGAGTTGATCCTCTCCTCGCCATTGTTTTTCTTCTTCGGCTGGTTTTTGTTTGTGTTGGAGGAAGAGGGGAAGATCTGAGTCTGAGAAGTACTTTTTTTCTTTTTTAATTATTGTTGTGTTGTTGTGAGAGCATAGCCGTCGAATGATGAGTTTGTGATTGGGATTGGGGGTTGATTGATTTTGAATGAGTAGTTACTTTACCAGGTGTTAAGTCGGTCTGGGTTCAGCCGGTGTTATTTATATATAGCCCCCAGTTTGTTTATATCCAGTGTTTTTAGATTGTATGCTGTTAAAATATTGTATAGAACATACGCAGTATGCAAAAATATAGGCTGAGTATAATTTTTTTTTAAATAAAAATTAATTTTATAATAATGAGTTTTAAACGAGAGAATTTTTTTAAAGATTATCGCATACCATATCTATTTTTGTCATTTTTTAGTCACATTAAAACATTAACATTAATACTATCAATATCAGTTAATGATGTGTGCACAACAACTTTCAAAATGAAGGATCCTTGTGGATAAGCATAAACCTATGTATCAGCAGCATATTATAAAAGTACATTTTAAACCGTGTGTCTAGGACTGAGAGATAGTGACGGATCAGATACATATCTTAGTCCATGTTCATCACATGTTAACATTATCCGTGAATTCATTTGAGAGAGAGAGAGTAGAGAGAGACCTGCCAAAGAGAGAGAGAGAGGAAGAGAGCAAAGAGAGAGATATCTGCCAGAGAGAGATACCCAAGGAGCTGATGTGAAGGTGGAACCTAATGAAAAAGGTGGAAGTGTGGAACCTAGATGACGAAGATGAGTTGCGGTTGAATTACTTAGCCATAAAGATTGAAAAACTTTCTTTTTACCTTCGGTCACTTTCACCCACACTTAATGAAAATACATATAACCTCCTACCCCCATTTAGATATAGAATATGATTTATTTTTGGGTATTTATTTATCCGAGTATAAGTGAGTATAAATAAGAATAAAATGATTTTGTGTTTGATTGTGTTTTTAATTATTCTCGTTGGGAATCGTAAGAATAAATGTTTTGTTGTTTGGGTAAAATGTGAATAAAGTATGAATAAGAATTTATAAAAGGTATAAAAGTAATGATAATTGATTTGACATATGATTTATAAGAGGTGGTGACAGTTGATTTGACAGTGGGCCCACTTATTATTTGGATGAAATAATCTAGGATAATTTTTATTCTAGGGGTTGATTGGAATCCATATACCAGTTTATTCTGGCACACTTTATCCGGGGTTATCCGGGCTTTCCAAACGGGGCTCAAATTTTATCCAGGGTTATCCGGGGTTTATCCGACATCCAAACGGAGGCTAAAAGTTTACGAATATCCATATTAACCCATTATTTTTTTTAATATTCATATAACTCTCTATATTTTTTCATGGATAAAAATTTAGGCTCTGAGTTTGTTTTCTATTAAAATATAATTAATGTTTTAGGTAAATTTATTTTCTGTTAAATTTTAAGAAATATTATGTGTATATTATATCCATCTAAAGATATTTTAAATGCGTTTATCTAAATAATCTCATGAGATGGATTTTGTGTGATGATGAATTTTACTTAAATTTAGTTTACTCCCATCTATCATGGATTTTGCTTGAACTTGGTTTATGATTTGAATTTTCAAATGAGTTTACATGGTTTTATTATATGACAACTGAAGGGTTTTTTTTTATGAAGATAGATGCATTAAGCTAACAAAGTGAAGTGTCCTTAAAAATAGGAATGACAATAAAAACCCCTTAGGAAAAGGTTTTGGTGTTGTGTCTATTAAGTAATATGATAAAATTGGATATATAGTAAACTTAGAAATGTTTCACATAAAATTTATGAATTTGGTATATTGTTTTATTATAATTTATTTATTTATAACCTAACTATTGTATATTTTTTTTGCAGGACTCAAGATGCAAGTTTTCATTCAACAATTGATGTGTGCTTGTTCTCATATCTTCGCTTAAGTCCATATGTATATATTCTTGTAATTAGTGATGATATTGTCAATTTTAATGAAATTTATGTAAGATGATGTTTTCTTTAACTTGCTTACTGAAATAGTGAAATTAAGATTTGTTGAATGTCAATTGTGTAATAATATATTTGTGCAAATATTATATATACATGAATTTTTTTTGTCAATGAAACATTTGTAGGTTGGGGCATGGAAGTCAATAGCGACGACCACTGACCGTCGCTATTCTTGATCACATACGTTTAAAGATTGTCTAAAATTTCTTTTGTACAGTATTAGCGACGGTCACTAATATGAAAAATAATTATCCATTGATGGCTTTGCAGAACGGCGTTAATATCACCTTTTAGCGAGGGTTAATTAGCGACGACAATGACGGCTTGCCCGATCGTCACTAAAAGAAATGGCGACGGCGTTTTCTGTTTTCAGCGAACGACTTTGGCCGTCGATAAAACCCCTTTATCTTTTAATGAAATGATCAAATTCCCTTCGTAAAATTTATTTTTACTGTGTTTCTTCCTCAATGAGTTAAGAATAAATTATTATTTATTGTTAAATTAATTAAACACAAGTTTTAATTAAATAATGGTTGGGGTGATATGAATTAACTGCATAATTTTAGAGGATTATATGAATATTCAAAAAAAATGAGAGATTTATATGCATATTTGCAATATTTTCGGGGGGGGGGGGGGGGGGTTACATGAATATATATTTTTTGGGGTGAAGTTAAGTAATGTAAATATTCCACCAATATTTTTCTTAAATTGATAGAAATAAAACTATTGAAACTTTGAGGGGGTTATATAGGATTTTTAGATGAAAAAACACAGGAACATAGATATTAGCAAAATTTCAAGGGGATATATGCAGTTTTATCTTTTCTTATATTTTCTGCCATAGAGCAAAATTATAATGCCCTTTGACTAAGGGTTCCAATGTTTTTTCTACCCGTGGACTTGTTTTATTTTTTATTTACCCTTAAAATTTGGTCCAATTTTTTTTCCTCTAACATGTGTCAATTTATACTTAAAATACTCCCATATGTAAATTGGCATTGCATTTTTATAATTCGGTCGACATATTTATGTAATTTTGTAATTGTTACATTGGTTATACATTCTGTAATGTTGTAATTTTTGTTGTATTGTTGTTATGTAAATGATTTATGTAAATTATTGGATTACATTTTGTTAATTGTTTGTAAAGTGTCAACAATTGGTCATTTATATATATGTAAATTGGTATTGAAATTACTGTAATTAATAATTATATTTCTTATAAAATTATGTCCTTAAGTTGAATTCCATTGATACTTTTTGTAATTAGTTATGTAATGTCGTAGTTTCTGTAATTGCTAAGTACATAGATCAAGAAGTACTTCTACGAAAATATTACAGTTGTTCATATTTATATGTTTGAAATCTAGTTCGGATTCATGCTATTACTAATGTTATTCATAACTGCTAAATAAAAATTTGTTTAGGTGACTGAATTGTTGCATCTTGAATGTAGCTTAACAATGCATTATTTATTATGAAATACGTGAAATGTCTAGTTCGTATGCCTTTCAATGGATTTCATTTCACCCAAGAGGATATGAAGAGGATCAAGGGGGGAGCCAACAACTTGATTTCATTAGGATATGAAGAAAATGTCGTAATTCAAATAATTGATGTATTTATTTTAACGAAACTTTAGGATTGTATCTATAACCATTTTGGGTACGTTGAATGTACTTACAGATGATAATGATATGACTTACATTTCATGAATTTATTGTAATGACACTTGGAATGTATAGATAATTATTTTGTGTTTAAACATCTTTGTGTACATTGAATACTTTTTGTAGATAACTATTAAATATCTGTAATTATGTGTATATTTTCTGTATGTATCATATTATATTTTTGTAATTCTATAAGTCTGCCTATAAGGGGTAATTCAGATATTATGAAAATTCAGGGACAAAACAAAAAAGAGATAACACTACAGAGGTAAAACAATAAAAATAAATAAAAGTTTAGGGGTAAAAAAAAAGGGATAAAATGCGTTTGGACCCCTGAGAATTTTCTAAACCTGCAGAAACACCCCTTATAGTTCAAAAATATGCAATTACACCCCCCCCTGCAATTTGATTTTTTATTAAGAATGGGAATAAAAGTACGGTTTTACCCTTTTAATTAAATTTTTATCATGTTTTTAATTTTTTGTAGGGTTATTTTCATCTTTTAATTTATTATTATGTAACTTAATTCCCACAAACATGCATTCAAATGAATTTGAAGAATAAATTATTGTATAAGTTAATAATTTTCTATGGATATTTAGATAATTAAGGCTAAAACGATAATTTTAAATTATTTTTTTCATATCTTAATGAAAAAATATAATGGCAGGGGGTGTATGTAACGCCCCAGGCTTACACAGTAATAAATTGTCCGCTTTGCCCCTAATGGGCTCACGGGTTTAAAACGCGTCTTGGTGTGTAAGAGTTGTGCTCACATATAAGCACAGACTATTTCCTCCCATTAGACGATGTGGGACTAAACACCCTCACCCTCACCCAATCTATAGGCCTCTTGGGACTCTTGGGCCTGGCCCAAGCGTCACAATCACCCCCCCCCCCTAATAGGCCACACGTCCTCGTGTGGGGCCACCCACACCCACCATTGCGTAATGGACAGGCTCTGAAACCAATTGTGACGCCCCAGGCTTACACGGCAAGAAATTGTCCGCTTTGCCCCTAATGGGCTCACGGGTTTAAAGTGTCTTGGTGTGTAAGAGCTGTGCTCACATATAAGCACATACTATCTCCTCCCATTAGGCGATGTGGGACTAAACACCCTCACCCTCACCCAATCCATGGGCCTCTTGGGACTCTTGGGCTTGGGCCAGACGTCACAATTGTAACGCCCCAGGCTTACACAGCAAGAAATTGTCCGCTTTGCCCCTAATGGGCTCACGGGTTTAAAACGCATCTTGGTGTGTAAGAGCTGTGCTCACATATAAGCACAGACTATTTCCTCCCATTAGGCGATGTGAGACTAAACACCCTCACCCTCACCCAATCCATGGGCCTCTTGGGACTCTTGGGCTTGGGCCAGGCGTCACAATCACCCCTCCTAATAGGCCACACGTCCTCGTGTGGGGCCACCCACACCCACCATCGCGTAATGGACAGGCTCGGATACCAATTGTAACGCCCCAGGCTTACACAGCAAGAAATTGTCCGCTTTGCCCCTAATGGGCTCATGGGTTTAAAACGCGTCTTGGTGTGTAAGAGTTGTGCTCACATGTAAGCACAGACTATCTCCTTCCATTAGGCGATGTGGAACTAAACACCCTTACCCTCACCCAATCTATGGACCTCTTGGGACTCTTGGGCCTGGACCAGGCATCACAGTGTAAGTGCATGTTTTTTAAATTGAGGGGGTATTTCTGTAGGTTTCAAAAATTTCACGGGGCTATTGGTCCAAGGGTATTTGAGCAATTCAACCATAAATATGTTACATAGCTGTATAAAAGTTTGAAAACTAGAGCTCAAGTACATGTATGCCTGTCAATTATCCGAAAGAAATCTGAATCCGATCCGAATCCGTGTCCGAAAAATCAGAATTATCCGATATTCGAAGATCCGGAGTGTGGATATGAATATCAGTCTATCCGATCCGAAAAATATCCGTATCCGACATACATTATATATATATATATATATATATATATATATATATATATATTTGTATTATATATTGTCCATATTGTTATTCTTTATGATTAAAAATAATGATAATATATTATAATATTGTTAAATTTTCAATGTATGATATCTGAATAAGATAATAAACTTTGAAATATCAATTTTAATTTTGATCGCTCTCTAAATATTATTTAATTATCCAAAATAATGTTAATGTATAAACATGTAAATTATCTGAAAAATATCCGTATCCGATCCGTATCCGAAGGGATCCGAATCCAAAAATTAATATCCATATCCGAATCCAAAAGTTAAGATGTGAATATCAGCATATCCGATTCGTATCTGTCCGATTGACAGGCTTAAGCACATGCATTCCAACCACACTATTCGCACAGGATGCAATATGCATCATCAATTATAGTAGAGTCCATGTGCCACCTGGCTGTGGTCCAATGGTAGTAGGCAACCCTCTCTTTGTGAGATGGTTGCCTTTATTCTTGTTGTATATATGCAAGAATTCGATTAAAAAAAATTCGCCGATATACACACTTTTTTACAGCTCATTTTGTAGCCTCATACGCTAAGATAACATAGTATATAATACGTTATCTTAGCGTATAGATTCTATCATAGTATATGATTTAATTTTTTTTCATTTTTTTATTATGAAAAAAAATACACTAATGTATTTTAGTATATACTTTATTTCATATAATAGCATTCACTTTAAAAGATCAGTGTATGATTTTAAAAAAATCATAAACTACAAAACGGACTGTAATTAGGGTTGTGAGTATCTTTTTCTTAAAAAAAACTAGCTCGCATGGGCTTGGGTGTTATATGGGCTTTGTTCCCATGGTAATTGTGGGTTTGTAATGATAGTCTTTTGTACTCCAGTGATATTGAGACTTTGTAGCCTTTTAGGGTCACTGTGTACCAAAAAAAAAAATTATAATAGTTCCTCAATTGCATTGTTCTTGAAAAAGAAAAAAAAATGCATATAGACTATCTAAATTTGTTGATATTGCGATATTGCGATCGACCTTTATTTTTCTGAAAATCCATGTAATATCTCTAATATAATGGTTAATTCAAATACTCCTACAAGTATTCATGTGTAACGGCTCTATGGTTAACTTAACCTCCAATATTAGGGCTGCAACTCGGGCGGGTTGGGTTCGGGTTGACCCCAACCCGAACCCAACCCGAATTCCAAACGACCCAACCCTAACCCGACCCAACCCGATTTTCAACCCGAATTGGACCAACCCGAACCCAACCCGAAATTAAATAAACCAACCCGACCCAACCCGACTTAACCCGAATTGGACCAACCCGACCCCAACCCGATTTTCAACCCGAATTGAACCAACTCGACCCAACCCGAATTTCTAACATGATGTGTAAATTAAATAAATCAACCCCACCCAACCCATAAGATTATCTAGGTTTACCTAAAATTTGGACTACCCATATTAGAAGTTACAAAATAAATGGCCATGATTTTTTTTAAATATTAATTTACGGGTTCGGGTTGGGTCGGGTTGGGTCGGAGGCCAACCCGAACCCAACCCGATTTGTGACCCAACCCGATTTGGCCAACCCGAACCCGAACCCGAACCCGATTTGATCAACCCAACCCATGTAAAAATCGGGTTCAACCCGTCGGGTTCGGGTTCAACCCGACCCAAGTTGCAACCCTATCCAATATGAAGTGACCAAAATACCCCACTATCAAAAACTGAAACAAAGACATTGCACTTCAGTCATTTTCATTCTCTTGTATGTTACAACATCTCCCATGCTATATATCCAAATATTTACTCAAATTCAAATTTGAGTAAAAATCACCCAAAATCTTTAGCAACCATTTATCTATATCCATACACAATCAAGCTTTTATTCAAACATTTACCCAAATCAAGGGAGACTCAAATCTTTATCTAAATTTTTAACATCTCTTTTTTTTCTTTTATCATCACATTTTCTTTCAAATGTGACATTTTTTTATCTTTCAAATCCACATTTAATTGAATTATATTAGATTCATTTCCACCACAAAAAATTTTCACCACCCAAAAAAATGTTCTTCTTTCTTAAGTTTTCATCTTTGTTTTTTAACTTCTTACTTTTACTACAATAAAAAAAAATATTATTTTGACATTTTTTATAAAAAAAATTGGATGATAATGATTTTAAATTTAAATACCTTGAAAGAAAGAAAAATTGAATTGATTGGGTATAGAACTTTGAAAATGTTTATAGGAAATAATTAGAAGAAGATGTGAATTTTTTAAAAGATTTGAACAAAACACAAATTGATGGTTGGAGACACATTATATCAAATCAAACTTTTATTTAAATTTTAAATAAAATTTTGATATAGGTTTGAGTAAGAACTGAAAATGGTCTTACCCTCCATTTGAGTGTTCTCCATCCTCGAATGGTGGATGGTGGCGAGGAAGGCAGAGCCGATGGAGGCGGATGTGACCCAGACGGGGTTGGGGGCAAAAACGATAATGTCAAGGGAAGATGGTGCGCGGGGGTGGTTGAGGAGACATTGGAGATGAAAGTGACAATTGGAGGACGGGTCGGAGATGTCGAAGGGGAGGAAAATGAAAGACAAGAGCATGTGCAAATTTTTAGAGTACACATAAAAAAAACAATTTAATTTAATTTTCTATTTAATATTTAAATAAAATATTTGAAAAGGAAATGCACGACGTTTCAAAGCAAATAAATATTTTTATTCACTACTCGATGTTTCTTAGGTTATGTTTAGTTGCGTGATTGTGCAACGTTTGCGATTGCAGGAAACTGGTTCTGCAATCGTGCAACCAAACAGTTTTACAATCGGAACTTCCTGCAAACAGATTTCAGTCAAGTAGTACCCAAATGCTGCGATTTGCAAAAGCTGGGGGGAGACAGTTTCCTACAAAATCAATTTTAAACACAACGATTGCATAAAATCAATTTTACAATCGCATTACCAAACGCTACCTTAAATTATATTATAGTTGAGTCCAAGAACATTTCAATACTAGCCAATTAAATTGCAGTTGTAGGCATACCTGCCCTGAAAAATTATATGTGAAGCATCTATGTGTTAAAAAAATCATTATTTATGAATGATTTCCATTAGAACCTAAACATTTTTTTTCATAACACATTTGCAAAGTCTCATCCATTTTTAGTTTTTGGAGAGAAAAAAATCCCTCTGTGTTTTAAATTTAATCCTCAGTGGCTAGAGCACAACGGTTCAGGACTTACTTGTGTTAATGGTAGATTTTGGATTCGAATTTTGGCGTTTAGTTACCCACCTGTTTGTTAGCGATTATTCGAAAAAAATTTCCCTAGCCTTCCCAGCTTGACCTCGGGGGTCACTTCGATTAAAAAAAACATTTTTCATACTTAATAAATTAATCAAATTCTATAGGTCCCAGTGGGTAATAATTCTAGTTTTTATCAATATCAATTTATGCAGATTCAATCGCAACAAATAGCGTATATATTATCAATGGATAATATTACATACAACCCCATTTTCAGCCTCAATTTCAGTTTATATGTGTTTTGAATTTTTAAAAATATTATACTTCATCTATGAGATACACTCTTTTATAAAAAATGAAGCATATACTCTAATGAATTGGATGGATGCATTTATAGAAAATATTAAAAAAATTATTTCAAAACATATGTCTTGTTAACCTGAGCATATGCTCCGTTAATTTTCTATCGATACATATAGGTTTGGAATTGGGGCTGAAAATGGATCTAGGTGTAACAGCACCCATTATCAATTTATCACACAATCATTCGAGCTAAGGAGGCTATTCATCTAATATATATGAAAATTTAGACAAATATAATCACACAAATATTTCATCAAAACACATGATAGTTACAAGATTAAACACTCAACCCTAGATATATGATCGCTATGATGCTTTGTAAGAGTAAAGATAATGTTGGTTTACTAGTAATTGAAGATGGTGTTTTCCCTTAATAAATGTTGCCAGGTCAGAGGTCCGTCTCCAAGTGAAGATCCGGATCCTCATGCCTGATATCTTGTATCAAAAGAGCATGGAACACCGGTGTGATGCCAGCTAAAGGAACTCCGACGCTCAAGCAAGTAGAGTGAATGAAGTAGATGAAGATGGCCCTAAGAACTAGAAGACCAGAATAGTTTTTAGTGCCTACTTGTGAATGTCCGTATCTCCTCCTTGTCTTGCCATTTTAGCCGAGTGAGCGACCGCGTCATTTCCTGCCCAAACGTCCTTTTGTCTCGGCTAGAATCTTCTAATATAGAATATTTCATGAGGTACATGTCTGATGGGTTGTTATGATATCGTGGCCACGTGGCATGGCTTTATTGGCCCTAACCACTGCAACGAGCAGTAGCATGCAGCTTGTTGGGACCAAGGCATGTCTTTGTCAATTCGGTAGAGTAGAGCGGTCCTAGCCGTACCTTGTAGTGCCAGTGATC
Organism: Acorus calamus; assembly: GCA_030737845.1. NCBI lineage: Eukaryota > Viridiplantae > Streptophyta > Magnoliopsida > Acorales > Acoraceae > Acorus > Acorus calamus. Next base: position 28,658,221 of record CM060872.1, read on the forward strand.
CTCCTCCTCCTATGGTTAAACTGGGGTCTAAACTTAGGCCAGGATAGTTACACATGGGGACACCCCAGCAATCATGTTTAGTGAAAGTGGTTAGTATGATTGGCTGGCCCTAATCATCCTCGGAGCATTGTTAGTCTGGTTACCTTTGATCTCTCCTCGGTATAATGCTTTGACGGGGAGATTGCGATCCGGGCTGTCTTGCTCTAGTAAGAAAGCACTCCTCGAGCAAGACTTCACGAGAAGACCATGATATCTTCAACGAGGAACCTGGTCATTCTCCTCGTCTGGATGATACTCAGTCATAATCTAGGCTAGATCGTGCTGTCCATTTACCCGACTGATAAGGACACATGGCGCCCTCAAAAAAACCGTGAGATTTTTCCCACCACAGTAAGCATGAAAGCTTGAATTTTGGATTGAAACAATCATTTTAAAACAACAAATGAAGATGCATAAACAATAAATCGTTTACCAATTGCAAATGACACAAACTGAAAGAAAATGAAGGAGATGGTGAATGACAATTGGTTTTCAATGAGTGAAACAACATTGGGGGAGGGGGGGGGGGGTGGGTTGGAAGCTTCAAGATTCCCAATGGTTGGTAATTCCACCATTGGGAGAATTTGGATTCATTGGATTGTTTTGGGTGGACATGGGTATTTTGATAATTTTTGGGATCTTTTGAATATTTGTTAGATGTTAAGGGTTATACAAGTATATATTTTTATGCCATTGTTAAATCACATAATATTCCTAAAAAATAGACGACAAATTAACTCAGGGAACTATATGTTTAACAAGGATTAATATTAGGTCATGTAAATTTTCATAAAATGAGTCCATCTGAATATTGATGAACTTTTAGAGGGCTATAAGCATTTTTCTCTTAAAAAATAGTTGTAGAATATGTAATACCAATATACCTTTAATTCTAATAATGTTAATTCTAATAATATGTTTATTATATAACGTGTGTGTTCATGTGTGTGTGTAGAGAGAGAGAGAGGGGGGGGGGTGGGTTTTAAAACTTAAGTTTACTAGATTGGCAGATTGGGTATGTCAATATTCCAACTGGAAGGACATGGAATCCCACATAGCCTTGGTGAGGCGGTAGTGGACACCCCTTTTTCTTAAAAGGGCAGGCTTCAAACCTTACCATGTGCAAGTGTGTGGAAAAGCAGCCCATGGTGGGCTGGGGTTCAGTGGGCTTTAGCCTCATGATAGTTAAGTGAGTGGATCTATAATGGTCCAGATAGTTATTGTACTAATTACTAAGAACATGTTTATTCTAGTATGTCAGAGGGCCTTGTAACCCTTTTAGGGGCCTTTGAAAACCAAACAAAAAACTGGGAGGACGTGGAATGATCTTTCCCACGTATGTAAAATACCGTTGGCATCATAAACCCGTTAAACGCGTAGGTATGTCAAAATCACGATTATCAGTCAAGCCACGTCGAGTCGTCGACCCAGCCAAGCATCATTGTCAAGCCCCAAACGTCAACAGAGGATCTTAATTTGAAAATGTAGAGTTTTTAAAGCAGACTCTTGACCTGGCGTCTTCAGGCCCGTGCAAATTAAAATTCCCTACCCTTCACTTCACAGCATCCCAAACCATCAATCAATCAATGAAATGAAGACACGAGGGCAACTTCTCCTCCTGATCCTCTACCTTCTACCCTCTTCGGCGTTGGTGGTGGAAGACGATGTGAAGTGCCTTAAAGGGGTCCAAGAATCCCTCTTCAATCCAAAGGGGAGCCTCTCGTCGTGGACCTTCGAAAACACGAGTGTCGGCTTCATCTGCTCCTTCTCTGGCGTCTCCTGCTGGAACGACCGCGAGAACCGCGTCATCCGCCTCCAACTCCCCTCCATGTCCCTCTCCGGCCAGATCCCCTCCTCCCTCCAGTTCTGCTCCTCCATGAGTAACCTCGACCTCTCCAGCAACTCCCTCTCCGGTCCCATCCCGTCCTCCATCTGCGACTGGCTCCCCTACCTTGTAACCCTCGATCTTTCAACAAATTCCCTCTCAGGTCCCATCCCACACGAGCTCTCCAACTGCAAGTACCTCAACACGCTCACTCTTGATGGGAATTCTCTCTCGGGGGCGATACCGAGCTCCCTCTCCGCGCTCAAGCGGTTGAAGTCCTTCACCGTCGCCAGCAACAAGTTATCCGGCTCGATCCCCCCTTCTTCACCAGCTTGGGTTTCGACAGCTCTTCGTTTGATGGCAACTCTGGGCTCTGCGGCTCGCCGCTCCGGAAATGCGGAGGAGGTCTCAGAACATCGGATGTAATCGTCATTGTTGCTTCCGGCGTGTGTGGGGCTTCAGGTTCTTTGCTTTTGGTCTATGCCGTCTGGTGGTTGTTCTTCAGTAGCCGCCATCGTGATCACCGGCAGCGTGTTTGGGCTGTGGTTTCTTTGATTTTCAGTAGGTGACTTGTGTATGTGTTTTTTGTCAGATTGAAATTTCATCGGTTTGGCTATTTTGATTTGTTGAACATTACTGTGACTGAAATTTTATTGTCCCAATTGTCATGGGTCCAGATCCAGTTAGGTCTGGATACTATACCATCAATATCGAATTACACAGTGAACTGCACAATCAATTGTTGGGTACAGTGTCACTCTCTGTACAAATCGATTTGTAGACTGTGCAGTTCGATACCGATGGTATCAGACCTAACTGGATCCGAATTCAATGGTTATTTGAATAAGAAGTAATTAAGTGCACTTAGGTAAAATCTCTGACATTATGGGTGTGTTTGTGTCAAAAGAAAGTGAGGAAAAATGAAAAAATTTCTTTTGATCATTCAAAAATCTAGTATTTGTGTCAAAATAATAGATATATATTTTTTTTTATCACTTTTTTTCTTCTATTTTATCTTATTAGAAAACGTGAAAAAAAAATTCTTTGAAAAAATGATAGAATTTTTTTTTACTACATACACAAACATTATAAAAGTTGGTTAATAAAAAATATATATATTATTTTTCAACACTTTTTCTATACTCAAATTCTCACACTTTTTTTTATTTTTTTCTTTAAATTTGTGTATAAACACACCCTACGTGATCCTAAAAGCTTATCTATTAGCTTACTGTACTTGACTACTTTCAAGAGACATCCCGAACGGAAGCGTATGAATAATGAAGAACACTGAGCAGGAAAAGGCGTTGACTTTCTGGAATTCTTTCTCCCACAATCCAGTGCGAGTGACCCTCACATGACAACTCACACAAACTCAACTAACAATATTGACGTTTGAACAATGTTCAGCCAATGTGTCCATAATACCTCCAGTTAAGTTATTTAGAGCATCTTTAAAAACCTCTCCAATGTTTTCTTATATTGTGAAAAAAAAAGCTTTTTGTGACATGTATGGAGCCTTTTTTTATCACTCTACAAGCTTTTTAATTCTTATCATATTTTCATTCAAATGACCAATTTACCCTGATTCATATTTATAAATTACATAATCTAAAATCACACACTATAATTTATCAAATATTGACATGAATAAAGCTCAAATTCCATACCAAAGAATTATGCAGCAAAATGAGAGGAATGTAGACATTGAATAAAAATCTAAGAGCCAATACAACCCAAATTACATCAAATGAAATAAATTTTAACATAGATCGTCCTCGCAACCATAACAACCTCAATAAATGACAGATTTTTTGAGTTATATTTACTTTTCATCAGTTTAAAGATCTGAATACATGAGATCCATTTGGGGATCCCAAAATTAGATAATCCATTTGAGGGATCAAGGAGGAGGAGAAGATGGAGAGGTGTCGACAGATTCTCGAGGTGCTGAGAGAGGAGCGGAACCAGATACAGAGGTTTTAGGTCATCGATCACGTGTCTACCACCATCGTCGCTGCTCAAGCGATTCTGAAGGGGAGGGAGCAGAAGACAGAGGAGGTGGAGGTGAAGAATGAGGTGGTGGAGGCCGATGTGAAAGCTCAAAGCGGTATCTAATCAAGAATTTTGAAGTGAAGAAATCAAGAATTTTGATTTTTTAATTTTTCTAGGGTTTGTATGGGAGAGAGGAGGATGAGATCCATTTGGGAGAGATAGTTTCACTTTGATTGAAAAAAATGGGGAGAGAGAGAGAATTGACTGAAAAAAGGGTTTTGTTGAAAAGGGTAATGTGATCCTTTTATATTGTAGTTTTCCTTACAAGGCTTTATACATGTATGAAGTCTTGTAGAAAAAAAATATTGTATGGAATCTTATAAAGAGTTTTTTGAATTTTTTTTTAAAGTTTTTAGCTCTTTATGTTAAGGATTAAGCTTTGTAGGAAGACTTTTGGAGATGCTCTTATATATCACACGTTTTCACCACACCATGACACGTGTGAATAATATGACATCACCAAAGAGTGTTTGACATGTCAGAATTCGTCTATAAATAAAGATCTACACTCAAGTTAACAGATTCATTATATCTTTATATTAGATTCCGTTTTCTTATCTTTCTTTTTTCCATTGAAAAAAAATAAGTGATTTCTAACTTGACTGGTGGTGGATTTTTGACATGCACCACACTAATGTAGGGATGGAAGTGGTGAGTTTTATTGGTAACTCGACCTGTTCCGCCCTTATTGGGGTGGGTTTAGATTCAATGTTTTTCAAACCCGCCCCAATCCGATCCGATCTGTGTAATACATGGGTTGAGTTTGGATTTTATATTTAAAACCCGACTCAACCCGCAAACCAAACCTATATTCGATGAGTAGGTAGAGGGGCAAAAAATAACGTACTGGGTTTGGGTCATCAGAATCCGTCCACTCATGTCTCCTCCGACGGGTACCGTCTGGTTGTCGGCGATCCTCCTCCTTGAATGGACAGGACTCGAGGACGGTCTGGGTTTAGTTTGATTTGAACTGAATCTGATGTGATTTCTCAGGCTGCCTACGTACTCTTATAAAATGATTAAGTCACACGTAGGGATATGGTGGAAAAACTGATTCCCTATTTATAGTATTTTGCTAGGTGCCCTAGAATCAATGGTGGATCTCTCTCCTATCGGACGGATTGGGAGAGATCCTTGTTTTAGGTGATTAAATATATGTATATTTAGAGATTTTATTAAATCAATTAATGATGTTTACAAATCTAACATATATTATTGTCAGGATTTTGGGAATCATTAATGATGATCCATAATAAAATATATATATTGTTGAGATTTGAGAGATCAATAATTGGTTGATGATCTCAAAATCATATTTTCTGTTGGGATTTGATCTCAAATTTAACTTGATATTTATCAATGGTCGAATGTGGAGGGTAAAACAGGCCGGATCCACTCATTGTGGGTTATCCGGGTCGTGGGCTCTCGTCAATCAGGTCATGAACTGTCAATACGTGAAGCATAGTTGATGAACCTTATTTTTTGGGCCCTATAGTAGGATTTACGAACTATAAAAAAAATTAATTTATAATATAGTTAAAAATTATAACTCAACTATCATTAATCCATTCATTCGTATTCATCTCTTAAAAATAAAAAATCTCTTATAAAGTATTCATCTCTTAAAAATAAAAAATGTTTGATATTTTGTGATATTTTATCTTTCCTTTTTCTTTTCAAATATCCAAGTCAAAAAAAAATATTTATTTAGTCTTATATGTAAATTTGAACGAACTATTTATATTATGCATCCAAATTTTTTTTAATTAACTTTCAAATATTGTAGGCAATGGATGTCATAAACGATTTATTTTTTTTTTTTAGATTTTAATATTTTTATGTAATTAAAATGAAAGTTTTTTTTATGATTGTAATTTGCATTCATGTAAAAATAATTTAATTTGTTATATAATTTTTTTATTATATTAACTACATAGACAGAACAATCCAACTCATGGATTCTCATTTCATGGAATCACTTTAAACGAGGTGGGGTGGGGTGGGGTGGGGTGGGTGGATATAGATTTTAGGACAAAAATCATTGGGATGTTAAATTAAGTTCCAACTCCACATCAAATGCACTTTCCATGAAAAGTTTTACCAAATTATACCACCGTTTTGTGGATGGATGCTCACACACTGCCTAGCTCCATTTTCTGCACTAACAGTTTTCATCCACAAACAAAATCAGCTAATGTACGAGAACAGTTCAGGTTCTACACATTCTTAGACAGTTACCGAAATATTTGTACAGAAACATTATGCATGAGTAATAATAGCTCAGAATTCACCTGCTTCCAGAATTCAAGGATCCATAATTTAGTTCCATGATGGGGCAGCTGCTGGCTCCCAATACATCTTGATGGCCACCGGAGCTACATCTCTGTACCGATTACTATAAAACATTCTACTAATCCCTGAAAGGTCGTCGAGAAAAAAGTATTGCAGTAAGTACCAGAAAGTTACAAAAGTAATTACTAACACATCATAAGTCTGACGATATAGAATGCAAATCAATACATTTCAGTCCCTCAAAAATAGTGGCATGACTTCCGATCAAATGTTTTTTTGAAGTGAAATGGTAGGCTAAAGCCCTCGTATTAATATAGGAGAGAAATGGCCCAAAAGAAAGTACAACGAAGCAAAAAGAAACAATGTGCAGCTCAGAACACTGTCTATCGAGAAGGTCTCAACAAGACTAGTAAGCCCGAGCCCCACCTACAAAACGAATCAACTACTCTTGAATAACAAAAGACCCACCCACAAATGTGACCATACTCACACCCACATAATACCTCCCCCAATCAACATACATTGCAGAACCACAATCATAATTGTCCCTGGATAGTTGCATAATAAAAAGGAAATTATAATGATAAATGACATGCATCTCTGCCCATTAACTATTTTCAAAACTTTTTTTTTTCAATTACATGAAATTCAGGAAGAACTTTTACACATCCTGAAAGGATTTATCAAACTATTCTTGCCCAAATAATGTATCTATCCCAAACTTACTAAGCAAAAGAACATAATATCATCAAACGGCAAACAGATTCCTCCTCTAGTCTAGACAGCACCCACGTTAAAACCCTATCATGAGCCCAATTATCCAGGTTGACTTTAGATAGGATTTTGTCTAGGAAGTCCAGCAAAACAAATAAGTGTGTTTCCAGAAAGTATCTTGTTATCATACTTTCCTTCATAATTGTAATCAACACGTTTTTGAGCTTAAGGGTTCATTATTTATAAAGATAAATGACATGCATCATTGCCCATTAATTATTTTCAAATCTTTTTTTTTGTTAATTTACATGAAATTCAGGAAGAACTTTTACACATCCTGAAAGGATTATCAAACTATTCTCTGGAATGATGTCAAATGAACCTTTGTTTGGAGGAAAAAAGAAAGAAAAAAGTGCATTATCTGGGAAATACATCACCATTGAATCAATATGCTCATCATACTCTTGCACAACGATTGATTAATCATCCATCAGTTCAGTGTACACATGAATGATGTTAGTTATTGGTGAGCATGCATTCAGGAGCATCCACCACAGTTTGGGAGCTTCAATCGCAATATCATGTGTTGTCAGGGATCTTCATATTTGGTTTGGCAGTAAAAGCTCAAAAAAAGTGAGAGATTTCTGTGTAAATGGCTGAACCGTGGTTCCAGCTAGACATTTGAATGGAGATAGCTCATCTCTATCTTATTGTCTTCTAGTTTTTGGTTCTGCTAGAGGTTTGGCCTTTGTCCTCCCTACATTCTTGCAGTTCTTCGCTGTCAATTGATATAAATACTGATAGTGCCCCCCCAAATTTTCTCAAAATATAACAGCTCAAATATTGTGTTTCACTTTCATTTTTACAGGTCAGAAACTGTGGAATATATACAACACTGGATCTATCATCAAATAAGCATTGGATCAACATCTAATTCATAGATGCATTGAGGAGAATAAAACCAGATAGGGTATGGAGTAGGAATTCCACGTCATTTAGGGTTGAGGAAAGGTGATTGTTGCTGCTGGGGTAACCAGACTAGTAGATTCATTGCATGGTGATCATAGAACATAGCTTAGTCCATCTCTAGGCGTCTGTTTTAAGGAAAATATATTGAAGCAAGTTTATTAATGCACACGACACAATCAAAGAGCAAAAGGATCCTTCGCACCTAAGGCACAAAGCAAGGCACATGCTTCATTGACTTAAAGCACAAACCTTCAATATGCGTCTGTTTTAGGGGAAATATATTGAAGCAAGGTTATTAATGCACACGATACAATCAAAGAGCTAGAAGATATTTTGCGCCTAAGGCACAAAGCAACGCACATGCTTCATTGACTTAAAGCCCAAAAATTATCACAACTCAAAATATCAAAGAAAGACAAGACAAGAATTACTCTCCTAATAACTAGTAACTATATATGATTATTAAAAAGAAGTTACTAAAAATACAAACCCATAGCTGATGATAAATCTTGAATAGATATTTTGTCTCCTACTAACACGGGCCCATAAACTAGATTTTCTATAGATTTCTAATTCTGACCTTCCTCCCCATTCCGATACTATGGAACTGATATAAACAGAAATACGTAACAGTACAATTCTGAACGGTAGTAATACCGGGGTTTTGCAATATTTGATTGATTACAATTATGTATATTCCATTTACTATAGAGCTTCCAGGGGAATTCATTAGAGGAATTTTTCCAATAAATATAGTTTGTTCTTGCACATCTCTACTGATTTTCCAAATTAATCCCGTGGTACAAATAATTTCAAGGAATATGTGAATGATTTATGCAGAGCATAAGGTCAATCTAATATGTCAACTACATGCCATCATATTTCTAAGTCCAACCATAAAAACACTTAAAAATTAAACCTATAAAATAACTACAAACTTCACTCTCATAATAACAACTATGAGCATAAGCATAAAAAATTCTAAACAATAAAACTACTGCAAAGCCAACTTACTCGTGATTCCAACTACAAGAAAAGTAACTAAATTGTTAGTGTATTGAGGATTGAGACTTAAAACTATGGTCGGATAGGGCACCTCTAGAAAAACACATTGCCGCCCCACAAAATATGCATGTAACATCCCTTTCACGAGCCCATTTCGAATGATTTACCTTGGTGAGGACCTCATCTAGCGAGAGAAGCCACATGAAAGCCCTAACTTTCAAAAGTGTAAACGTCAGTGGTCGAAATGGGGAAGGGGGTCTTGTTGATCTTTCTACATAAAGACCTCACCGAGAAGCCTAAGGAAGGTGTAATCCTAACTAAAAATATCTGATTTGCTGTAATTTTTTTAAAGTGGTCAGGTACACATTTTATTAGACTGGAAAGACTAAATAAAAGGAAAGAAAGCGAAAGAAAGAAAAGCAAGCATAAAAATAAGAGAAAGGCACCAGGACTGTCCCATCCCTTCCACAATCAAATCATATGAAACCTCACTCTACATGAAAAAGCCTCAACACAGAAATCCTGAGCGTCTTCCTTTAGATAATGAGAGCCCCAGTCCCTAAGGAACCAAACCAACAACTTCGAACCATTCTCAACACAGCAAGCTTTATTCTGGAGTAGTTTTTCGTTACACATCAGCCATATGGCCAAGTAGATTGCCTGAAGAATGATGGCGACAAATTTATTTTTTAAACTCTGATCACCCCTCTCCTTTGTTTATAAAAACTAGACAAAATATCCTTGATGGATCTGGTTTGCTGTAGTTTATATAATCAATTATTTAAGTGTCAGATATCTCCCGAAAATTAACTTTAGATAATGGCCTAGTCCTGAAAAATTAAAAATATGAAAAATGGGTTATTGTTAATCGAACTGGATCATTCCATACGGTTTGCTGGTTGAACCACTAAATGCCCATATTTCCATAAGATCTTGGGGATTTTGTTACAATGAGTTCTGACCTCTTTTTTTCTTTTTTTTTGAAGTTAAGTTTTAAAATCCCCACTTAAAATCTATTCTTAAAAGACATTAAAGGTGGGTTTCCAGTAAGGCACCTGTGATGAAAATCGAATATCTTCACTTCAGGAGCTAAATGATGAGAAGAAAAACTATACTTTCTTTGTTTTTGATAAAAGAGAAAAACAGTAATTTAATGTTGGCATTCACATCGAGCACATAAATTAGTGAATGAAACCAACAATATGTGCAAAAAGTTTCTAGGATTGTAAAGAAAAATAATTTCGGGCCAACATCGAGATGTTCTTTCATCAGTAAATTCCTCCTAGCAGTCTGCTACATGATGATGATAAATTTTACTAACAAATGCCATATTTCTGAAAAGAACCTGTCTCATATTTGTTGGCTGTTTCTGCAAAGAATTTTCATTTTTTTTGTTTATTATAGGTACCTTTAAGTACTGTTTTCGTTCTAATTTGTAATGTAATGCAATGCATGCATTATAAATTGTATAAGAGGATGCAGGATGCATGAGGAAGAAGGAGCATCCGCTGCTGACTGATCATGATTTTGCAGGATAGATAAAATTAATCATTGGTGAGTTTTCTAGCCACAGCAATTTGCACATGGGAGTTATCATTTATCAATAGTTGTTTGTGAAGGTTTAGCACACTGGAAGGAGGCAGGGAGCTGAGATGTTACATATCTCGAGGTCAACCAAAATTATACATAAGTTGACTGTCGACACCAATCACAATATCTGATTATATAATTAAGATAAATATGGATATTCTATTTATCCATAAAAAAAATAGAAAAAATGAAAAGGTTGGCTACATCCACCATTATAATTATAATAATATAAATGGAGCACATAGCTGACAACAATAAGAAGAGGAAAATGACAAGGAGCAACAAAACAAAAGGTAGAACAGAGGTATGCAAGGAGCCACCCAAAATATTCAAAGATTTTCCATTGACATTACTATGATATGTTTTTAACAAGAGACATTCGTTATTGTGAGCAGATTAAAGTATGACCATACCATTAGAATGAGTCATTTTCTGTTTGAGTGTGTTTTTAGTCATTCTTGTTGGAAAACATAATAATAAAATTTTTGTTGTTTGGTTGATCATGGTTAAGTTGTGGATAAAAGAAGAATAACAAAATTTTGGCATAACTATACCCACTTATGCCTTGCAGGAAAAACAAGTTCTTTGGGCTTATTCACTCCCTATGCCACCCTATTCCAAGGTTTATTCTTCTACCCAAACAGGAGGCTTGGGGTGAATGGGTTGTCATAATTATCATTAGAAGTACTCTCTTTTTTCTTTTTTTTTTGAAAGGGGGGAAGGTTGCAAGAAATGTGTATTTGACAACATGGTCCATCCATCCATACTGAGTGTAAAAACAAAAAGGATTCTCTCGATTCACATCAAATGAACAAAGCTCTTGAAAACGGTTTTGGTGACTTCTCATGAATCCCAATGCTTTACATGCAAAAATTATCCATGGCAATATTAACAAGGTGGGGACAGGACTTGAGGCTATGCATGGGTCCTATTATAACCTCCTGAATTTCTGGTGTGGATTGGGCAGAAGGATAGACTGTTAAACAGAGTAACTCATTTGAGGCTGGAAATGGTCATAATATCATGTTTTGTCAGACACAATGCATAAGGGGGAGGTTCTCCCTGAGGTGTTTCCTAGTTTGTTTAACCTGGCAGTGAACAAAATGTTGAAATCAGCTGACATCTTCCATAGGGAATGCTGAATAAGTGCATAATATTTTATGTTCCAAAAAAAGCTCCTGGATCATGATTTGGTTGAGATGGAAAATCTTCTAAAGAGGCATCAAGGGATTACTCTGCCTTGAACATTTGCAAGATGAGGTATGCTGAATACAAAGAAGAAAATTCTCTGTCAGATCTTGTCACTCGATGGATAACGTATTAACGTGAAACCTCAATTTAGATTGTCACTGTTGGGTAACTCCAACCAAGGTGAACATAGTAAATGGGCTCGAGACGGTGACATAAGATGCGTTTGTGAGAGACAATTGACCACTTTCCGGTCCAGTGTGATTTTAGCCAAGAACTATATGACACGAGCTTTGTTCTTTGCAACAAGGTGGAAGAGAAAACTGATCACTTCCAGGTCCAGTGCGATTTCAGAAAAGAGAAGTGGTGCTTGTTTTTTAATAAAAAAATATGGGATTACACTGCCTCTTAATTTTGTACAGGATAAAAACTCCAAAATGAGGGGTGAAAATAAACCTCGTAGTCAAAACATAAAAAATGGAAAATAAAAAAAAAACAGGGAGATTAAGCATCTCCCTCATTCCTACAAAATAACACAGCCACCCAAATACAGCCAATTGGCTATCCTCATGTTAGTAAAATAGGCTTAGTAAGTACTGAAAAGGAGGGAAATATTCCAGACCCCAGTCCATTCAAGCTATGTGCAGGTTTTCCCTGTCTAAATATGAAGAGTAACAAATCAGCCGAAGAAAAGTTCAGAAACCTCATCCACTATCCCATATGCTGGAACATATGGCTTACCAGAAATGAAATTTTATTTCAAGGAAAAACAGACATGTAGTAAACACTAAACACTTTGGGGCAGAGTTCTTGAATATCTCAAGGCATCAGGCTCACATATTTCCAGGAATCTCCTCTCTCACAGAACAAGGATGACACTTTTTCCATATAATAGGCCATATATTCTTTATTGTTTATATGCATTTTTTTCACTGTTTTTGCTGCTGTCCTGGGGAGACCACTTTTTCTTTCTTCATATGAAGTTGTCCTCCAACCTTATGTTTAAAAGGGTATTTATCTGTTTTAATGACAGGTGGTATGCTCACACCTTTATTCAAACAAATGTTGAATTTCATGTCAACTAATTTTCAGAATAAGGACTGTTTAGCAAGCAATTAATGCAAATCAAACTGCCTCAATGACAAATATGAAATATCCAATCAATTTGCAACATGATTCTACAAGATTGACCAATCACACAAATAAACAAGCAGCAACAGGAGAATTATATATATGAAATAAAAGGAAACAACAACCATCACAAACCAAGAATGAAAAGATATACATACCAGTACTTGATTAAGCCATCCCATCCGCACGTGGCAACCCTGCTCTGTTCCAGCGGGTGCCAAACGCACCCGATGCACACTCCATCGTGGCACTTGAGCGTCCTGAACACCTTGCAGCTCTTCCAGTCCCAGAACCAGCACTTCCCCTCTCCGTCCCCTGACATGACAAACCTCCCATCCGGTGAGAAGTTCACCTGGCATGCATAACCCGCCGCAATGTGTCCCGCAAACCTCTTCTTCTTATTCAATTGAAACCTCTCCTTTGTCCCATATATCAATATTTGATTATCCAGACTCTGCGCTGCCAACCAATTCGAGTTCGGATGCAACGAGATAGAAGGCATCGAATGCATGTGCGGCTCACTGATATACTTAATCACAACAGGTATCCCGAACTCCCAGACACGCAATGACTTATCATCGCTAGAAGTCACAAACCTACGGTTATTATCAACAAAAGTGATCGTATTAACCGGCCCAAGATGCTGATCATACTCCTGAGTGATCTGCCCACTGTTCATGTCCCACTGCACAATATTCTTATCATTCATCCCCGCTAGCAAGATATTCTGCTTGTCCTCATCCGGGTTAAGCTTCACCACATAAGGGATTTTCCCAGTGGAGAACGTCGAGATGACCTGCCCCGTCTCCGTGTCCCAGAGCTTGATGTTCTTATCATAACTCGCACTCAAGAACTTCGTCCCATCATTAGAGAACGAGATATCCCGAACCGCCTTGGAATGCCCCATGTAGGTCCTCATGCACTTGCGAGACTCGAACACATCCCAAATCTTGACCTTGGAGTCCATCCCGGCCGAAAGGAGCAGGTGCCCATGCCTGGGGAAAAACCGAATGGCAGAAACCCCCTTCGTGTGCCCGCTCCACGTGTGGATGAGCCGCTTGGGTATGTAACAATGCTCGTTTGCGGGCTTTGCGTCTTTCGGTGGCGCGATCCACGACCTGCCTTGATAGTCGCGCTCCTCCTTCCCGTGGAACGTGCTCTTGTCGACGTGATGCTCTGCCGCTTTGTCCGCGTCCCTTCTCCCCTCCTTCCCCGCCTTCTTCACGGCGTGCTCCTCTGCATACTTCTTCTGCTCCTCCGTCAGCTCCGCCTGGTCCGGCAACGGCCCGTCCGCCCCCTTCGGCTTGTACCACGGGCTCTTCGGGTTCTTGGTGACCCACTCGTCCGAAGCAATGTCAACGTCCTCTTCTTCCTTCCCCTCCCCCTCCTCCATCTGCTTCCGCTCGCGCTTGAGGCGCTTCTGAGCGCTGGAGGGGACGTTGTAGACGGAGAGGCCCCGGTTGGCCTCGAAGGACTTGACGTCGCCGATGATGGTGGTGGAGGACGAGGAAGGGTCGGCGGCGTAGCCGAAGCGGAGGAACGTGTTGTACTGCTCGTGGAAGACGAAGGGGTCGGTGGAGTCGTCTTCGACGAAGCCGAGCTTGTGATTGCGGAGGCCCTGGGCGACGCCGTCCCTCGAGTAAGGGTGGGCAGGGCCGTAGATCGGGGCCCAGAGCTGGTCGTAGGTGGGGTTGTAGGAGATGATGTGCTGCTTCGGGTCGATCGGACGGTGGAGGGCGGCCGTGGCGGGGTCGGACGCGACGGTTAGGGCTAGGGCCGTGTCGTCGACTTTCGGGGCTAGGGTTTTGGTCGGGAGTTTTCGAATCTCGTGTTCTTCTTCGTCGTCGGAGTTGGATTCTTCTTGGTCTCCCTCTTCGCGGTAGGTTTGTAGCAGATCCATGGAGGGATAATGTACGCAATTCGGGAAGGAAAAAAAAACACACAAACAAAACGAAAGCAAAACCCTAGTTGACGGTGAAAGAAGAGGCGAGAGACATCCAGAGATGATGACGGGAGGGGTTCGGGGTTAGGACTTGGGAGCGATGGGGACAAAATGGGCTAGCTTTGATGGAAGTTATTTTTAGTTCCTCATTGGAAAGCCCATTGTTCTAATATTAACATGCGGTATGGATTTAGATGTGATTGAGATACTATACAAATATATACGATATATGCGAAAATATACGCATGAGTATATGCGATTTTATAATTTTTTATTAATAAAAATATATAATAATGATTTTTAAACATATCAAGATAAATAATAGATATTCAAGACATATATCCAAAAGATATGTTAAAGACATTTAATATGTTTTATTTTAATCAAATTATCCCAATACAAAAAATACACATTAGATATTTTAGATTACCAACATTTACATTCAACCAATAAAAACTAGATGTCCCAAATCAATTCAAGATAACAAAAAAAAAAAAAAACTCAACTCACAAATGTTTCAAACTGTCCCATGTAAACATTTGTTTAAAGACACCAAATATAGGTGTCCCCTATCCTCTTCTCTACCTAAAGCAGCTTCCTATGAAAACCCCAAGAAAACAACAGTTTGAAACACAGACAGAATGAGAAAAAATAAAGAGAAGAGAGAGAGAGAGAGGGGGGGGGGAAGGAGAGAGAGGAGACACAGAAAGAGGAACAATGAAGCCAAGAAGGTGGCAGTGACAGCAAGAAAATGTTTCGATCCGTTCAAGCCATGGATTTCTAGTTGGAAAGACCAACAGGCAACAGGGGAGGCCTTCGCCGAGAAGGCTAGGCTCGGGGCGTCCAAATTCGACAAGATCTCAAATGTTTCGGTGGAAAGGTCTGTCGAAGTCGGAAGGGTGGCTGGGGTGGCCGAAGCTCTTGAACTTGAAGACCCTCTCTTCCTCTTCTTGCAACACAAGCTTGTTGGAGGATAAGTTGAGGTTGAAGGAGGAGAAGAAGACCCCCTTTGTCTCTGTTTAATAACACAAAACAGTTTAAAATTTCTAAACTGATACGCCCGCTTAAGCGGGCGCATATTCCGCTTGGGAGCGCCTATGCGGGCAGCGGGCCCTATCCACATATCTCCGCTTATTGACCTACACGACTTCTATAGGCTTATCGAACCGCCTGTGCAATTGCATATGCGGCCGCACAGGCCGCATATCAAAACACTGGGTAGGCCTGTTAACATGTCACAGGTCAAATCGAACCCGACCTGATAAAAGATGTAAAAATCTAACTCGAAAGAATTGACAATCAAAACGGGTTGGGTCTAAATCCACTCCGACCCGGTCCCATAGATCCAATGGACCCGATTGATTCAACCTACATACTATATGATTTTTTTTATTTATGATACAATCCATCACCTATGATCCAACCCAACATTTATAACTAATTACTTAATTTTCATTTAAAATTTTAAACATTTGAAATATTTTTACAACCTTTTGACTTCACGTAAAAGCATAATAATTCAAACCGTATTCCAAATGTTCTCTCATAAAACATTAAAAAATAAAAATAATGTAGAACTATTTATAATACACCACAATCTATTTTAAAAAAAAAACAAATGAAGTCATTGTAGACCATTAAAAAGTTTTCAACCTCTCCTGGTCTAACCTGTTAGTGGATTGACCCGACCCGTGATCCGATATGGATCTGACCCAAATAACCCGACAATCAAATAGGTCGGGTCCGGATCTACCCTGACCTGCCCGACCCGATCTGGACCCAACCAGTTGACATGCCTACTTATAAGGGGATCGCAAGCCCAACCCAAATTCAGATGGGCCACGAGGGGTTACTATGAAAAAGAAAAGGATCATTTTTATTGTGTATTTGTGCACAATTTCAAAGGGAAAATGAAGGAGAGTGAATGAATTTAGGTCAAAAGAAAAATGATAGAAAAAAATATATTTTTCATTTGACCTGTTTATATGATATTTGTGTTGTAATGGAAAGTGGTGGAAAATAAAATGGTTGTTTGTAGCTGTGATGGAAATAGATGGAAAATAAAAACTGTTATTTATGCCTATGATAAAAAAAATGACAGAAAATAAAAAAAAAACGTGTGCTACCACAGAAAGTGATAGAAAATGACAAAAAATAAAATATCTATCTATATACTAACCTAAAGTGTTTTAGTTTTCAATTTTGTGTCTTGAGAACATTTTCATTTTCGAATTTATCCATAATTTTTTATAATCTTTATTTGATATTAAACCCATGTTTCGTTCATCGCTTACCGTTGATAATTGACTGATACTTGAGTCATCCGTCCAATCCAAAGTCATCGTATAGAGCCAGTTGTGTGCAATTAATCTGTCACACATGACCAGATCATAGTATTCAAAACTCTTCACTCGCTGCTGTCTTTTTTTTATCCCAAATGACGGGGAAAAAAACAAAAGAAAATATGCACTCGAGCTCTATTTTATAGTCTAAAATGCAGTTCATTTATATTTTGTTTTTTAAATTATATACGGGGGCGATTAGGTGCGGCGTGCGGCAGGTCGGCGGCGACGTGGGCCGTTCGAATGATTCAACGGTCGACGTATACCCGACCGTCCGATGCGATGGACCCGTATCGATCGACGCCGCACCTGCCGTTCGTCGCACCTATCGGCCCTCATATACGGGTATCATTATAAGTGGAGTATGTTAACAATGTATAAAATATTGTATTTGAGACGGTAAAAAAGACGGAGTATAACCACCATTAAAAGGGGGAAAAAGGGCATTTCTTACTCAAGCAACAGTATTATCCCATGTTTGGTTGGAAAATAGGCGAGGAATAGAGAAAAGTAAAAAAGAGAATACATCAAAAAAAAAAATTGTTTGTTTACAAAGAATAGAGTGGAATAGCTATGCCTAAATACATATGAATGAACTGGTATAGATATTCTAGGTCTCCTCTGGAATTGTATTATTCTATCCAATCTATTCTACTGGTATGAAAATAACTCAAATGTTCAAATCATCTGTCATCACATCTATAAGGAATCCACATGTCAAATAAATTTTTCACATTTTATAAATCTTTATTCATATCTTATTCATTTTTTATCTACAAATTATTCATTATCAATTAAAATATAAAAACTTATTATTACATTTTCGAATGAGAAGAACTAAAAATATAATAAAATAAGAAATGACATGTTCTTTACCTATATTATAATAGTTATCTATATTAAAATAGTTTATATAGTTAATTCGAAGGATCCTTGAGGCGGTGTCTCACAGGTTTAAAAATTACACCTTTCCGGATTGCCTCTCCCCTCTCGCTTCAAAGATGGAGTCAGTTTTTGGTGTTAAATTTATTCCCAAACAAAGATCTACTATTCTAGGTCAAATGGCATCTCCCTCCTAATAGGTTAGATCAAAGCCAATTCGGATGGGTCGGTGTCTAAAGACATGGTATGGTTTTGGTGCTCTCATCAGAAATTCACAAGGGGACTGTCCTGCAGCCATTTCAGGCCAGAATCAGAGCAAATTCCATAAATATTTTGGAATTGACAAGGATTGTGGAGGGGATCAAGCTCTGTGTCAATCATGGAGCAACTAACATTTGGAGTGAGTCAGATTCCACAACTGCTCTTGCATGCGCTAATGAGAGAGGCACTATACCTTGGTCAGCTTTTCGGCTTCTCCGACAATTGAAGTTTCTTCTCTCTAATGTGGAAAGCTGGAAAATCCTCTCATGTCTACCGAGAAGGAAATACTGTAACGGACTTATCTTGCATCAGCTCAATCTGAAGTTGGGGTGACTTCTTCTGCGTCCCACGTCCTTTAGTGAGGATTTCACTAAGCTCCTTCTTGACGACAAAACAGGGAAACTATATCATCGCGACAATGCTAAAGCCTTTAACTATGCACCTCAACTAATGTAACCATATGATAGTCCAGGCAACTTCTCAGCCTGGCTCTCTTGCTTCTTCCCTATGTAATTATGTACATTTCCTCTATTTCAATACAAAGTTTTTCATTATAAATAAAAAAATAGTTGATGTCAGTATCTAAACGGGGGCTTACAATCTCAGTCCTGCGAGAGATGTATTGTACTGTGTGTTTAGAATTATTTATGATAAAGGACTGATGCAACTTCTGGGGAATTATATTCATATCTTCTCCTTCACTTCTTCTGAATTATTTATGATGAGGAATGATGCAACTTCAAGGGGAATGACGTTCATATCTTCTCGGTCACTTGTTTAAGAATTGTTTCTGATAAGGACTGATGCAAAGTAACAGGGAATTATATTCTCCACTACTTGTGTTTATAATTCTCATTTTATTCTCTCTCTCTCTCTCTCTCTCTCTCTCTAACCTGGCTTTTGTTTGACAATGATACACATGGGAAGGGGTGGTAATCATCCGATTTATTCACGTAAATTTGAAATAATGATCGAACTCTTCACTGATGAAGGATGTTATTTCTCCAACTAACCTGAAGTCACTTAGCTTCTATAAAAGGAGGCTTTGCATTTCTCCCTTTCCAACCAGATCACAACACCAATCACCCATAAAACAAACAAAACTCACAAGATGATGGTCTTGGGAGTGTTGTTGCTTCAGTTCCTACAGTTCACACTAGTGACCTCCCAAGCAAAGCCCGGCTGCCAAGATAAATGTGGGGATCTTAGCATCCCCTACCCATTCGGCATCGGTGAAAATTGCTTCAAGGAAGGCTTCGGCATCGATTGCAACACTACTCATGAAATCAGGTCAGTCCCATACCTCCACCGCACCGACATTCCCGTGACCAATATCTCCCTCCTAATGGGAGAGATAGTCGTAAATCAATATGTCGCTATGGATTGCTACGACAAACAAGGAAATAGGTGTTAGAAAAACAGTATTAAAATTAACAAGAAGTGTACTGATTTGATGAATCTGTTCTGTCGAGTGGTGAAGACCGAGGCTAGAGTTGGACTCTATGTCCTTAAAACTTTGTTCGCCCCGCACTGGTGCTCACGGGTTCCGGCGATAGTCTCCTATGATACAACGGTCAGATCGTCCTCTGGTAGCAGCACTTCAAACCAAAGAACCAGCGAACCTTCTATGTTTTTGGAACTCTCTCTTACTTGAATGCAATGGAGACTCGAATGCAAACTCTTTGGTCTGGAATGCCTATTGCAGTGAATGAATTCGATGTCTAAAAAATACAGAGAATGGGTGGTATTTGAATAGGGAAGAATTGTTCCTCTGTTCAGTTTTTCCTGAAACAGAGTCTCAAGCACCCATTGATTTAAATAATCAACGGTCCGATCGTAACCGTCGATCCGACGGTCCACATTGCATCTGCGGATTCATTCGATCAACGGTCCGGATTTAATCCGATCATCCCACATCACATCTACCGATCGACGGCCCGGATTTCATTTGATCAGAATGATCTCCACCGTCCGATCAGACAAAAGGTCCAAAAAGAAAAGGCTCCAAGTGCGCCCTAAAACGCTCAATACACCCTCGCGCGCGACGTGCACCGCGGTGCTATGCACCACCCTACTTGGAAAGGTCCGCCATAGGGTGTCCACCAAAACCAATTCACTAGAGTACATGGAGCCCATCTTATAAATATCTAATACTTTTTGTTTTTAACCGATGTGGGACTAAAGCTTTTTCTTCTCCAACCACCAACCACTTTCATCATGTTATTGGGAGAACTTTGAATTCAATTTTCTCATTCATCCAAACTTGGTTTTGATAATGTAAATATACTACGTTCATCTACTCAACGAGAGGAACGCAATCCAATGGGTTTTCACTAAATATAATTATTGGAACCCAAACTCATTTTAACCCCAAATTGGTCAAAACCCAAGTTGTTCCAACAATAGGTTGGTGAGAACCCAGCCTTCTTTCAATCTTAGTACATTTCCCTACACCTTCTCTGACACCCAAAACAAGTTCACCGTGTTAGGCTGCGACACCCTCGCCTTCATCGGTGGCACCGTGGTTGGTAGCTTCACCACCGCGTGTGTCTCCTATTGTTACAGATCGGACTTGGTGACTAATGGGTCATGCAATGGGTTCGGCTGCTGCCAGACATCCATCCCCAAAGGCCTCAAGTACTTCATTATCAATATGAATAACTTCCACACTCACTTGAACGTCTTTAAATTTAACCCTTGCGGCTACGCCTTACTTACTGATCAGAAGTTCACTTTCCGTGGACTTTCTGATCTGGGTGACTACTACAAAGTCCATAACAGAAGCGTTCCGCTAGTGCTAGATTGGGCTATTGGGAATCAGACATGTGAAGAAGCAAATAAAACATCAGATTATGCTTGTGTCAGCCAGAATAGTTACTGCTACAACTCCACCAATGGCCCGGTTATCGTTGTAATTGTAGCGTTGGTTACGAGGGTAACCCTTATCTTCATGGAGGATGTCAAGGTATCATTCCATCTCCCCTCTCACATGTTTGATTTAAATTGTGTATTGCCTAGTTGTTTTATATGTCACAACAACACGCACACCCTCTTACGTTTTCAAATGCAAGTCATTAACAATGTCTTGTATTATGAGTGAAAATTGTTACTGTTGCATTGGGTACCAGACATTGATGAGTGCAAGGACAAAGTTGCCTACCCATGCAGAGGACTGCACGAATACAGAAGGAAGTTACAGTTGCGAGTGTCCAAAAGGAAAGCATAGTGAAGATCCCAAGCAGTATAAATGTGAAAGCCCACTTCCAGTACTACAGGTTGCTCTTGGTAAATCTCACTTACCATATCATATACTTGACTTGCTGTATGTAATTCTTTCCCTTCTAATCAGTGTTATCCATCATTGTGAAAAAAAAAGAGGATGAGTAGTGGGATACAGGGATGATTACAACTTACTTGTTTGGTATAAAAAATAATAGGAATAAAATATGCACAATTATCCTAATTTTGAGATAAAAATAGAATTTTTTGTTCCACCTAAAGTTTTTTGTCTCAATTTTAACAAAAGGGAATAAAGACAAAATTGATAGATTTTTTATCCCCTAAAATTATGACAATTTATCATCAAAACCTTAACCACTTGACAAACCACCCCTAAAACTATAATTCTTTTAAACTCATTCACTTGTAAAATTACTACACCAAGTAAAAAACTGAAATGGCAATTCTCCAAAAGAGTCGTTCAATTATGTGTTTCAATCTATTTTTTATTCCTTTTGGATTAAGGGTATAATGTTCCTTCTTCTTTCCTCTTTTTTTTAATTGTTTACCTCTGCTTTGAACATATTCCTGATTTCTTTTTATAATAAAGTATGTCTAAAGTTTGATTCTTGATTGGACGTACAGGAACAGGCATCCCATTCATTTTGATTCTCATCAGTTCTTGGATTTATTTGGGAATACAAATAAGAAAGTTTGCCAATCTCAAAGAGAAATATTTTCATAAAAATGGTGGGGAGCATCTGAAGCAACTAATCTCTGACCATCCAAATGTTGGCTTCAAGATTTATACTAAAGAAGAGCTTGTGATGGCTACCAACAAATTCAACGAGAAGAATATCCTTGGCCAAGGAGGCCAAGGAGTAGTTTTTAAAAGAGTTTTATCAAACAAACAAATCGTGGCTATTAAGAAGTCCACAATGGCCTCTGATGAATGGAGAACAAGCAATTTGCAAATGAGATATTCATTCTTTCTCAAATCAACCACAAAAATGTGGTGAAACTCTTGGGTTGCTGTGTAAGGTTGAGATTCCCATGTTGCTTTACGAATTTATCTCCAATGGGAACCTATTCGACTGATACATGGTGGAGGACAACTATGCCTAAATGAATGTTTGAGAATGGCAACAGAAGCTGCATCCGCGCTCACCTATCTACACTCGGATGCTTCCACACCAATCATCCATGGAGATGTCAAGTCTCCCAACATCCTCTTGGATAAGGATCACATTATTAAGGTATCAGATTTTGGAGCTTCAAAGCTAACTCCCAAAGATGCAAATCAGTTCGCGATGTTTGTTCAAGGTACACGGGGTTACTTGGATCCAGAGTACTTCCAAAAAGGACAACTAACTTATAAAAGCGATGTTTATAGTTTTGGTGTCGTTCTCGTGGAGCTCCTGTCACGGAAGAAGGCATTTTTTGCGAGGGAAACGAAGAGGAGAGAAACTTGGCTAATGTTTTCTTGTCTTCTGTGAAGGAGGAGCGACTTGTGGACGTTTTAGATCATCATATGTGGAATGCAGAGAGGAGGGATTTGATACATGAAGTATGCGATCTCGCTAAAAGATGCCTCAGCATTGTAGGGGAACAAAGGCCTACGATGAAGGAAGTTAAAGAGGAGTTAGAGAGGTTGACTAGGCTTCAGAACCAACCGTGTGTTATGAGTAATCCAGAAGAGACTGAAAGCATCACTAGAGCAACATTGAATACTCACACCATAGAAAGCACTGACTATTATACTTCAGAAAAACATGCAGTTCGATCCATTGAAGAAGGACGTTGAGCATTATTATTATGATGACTTGATGAGTCGTGTGTGTGGTTTATAATTTACATCTTTGTGTGTGTTTTTTTTTTCTTTATGTGTTTGTATTACATTTAATTAATCAATGTGTGTGATCTTGCTTGTTGTAGACTTGTACTAAAGTTGTCATGGTAGTAAATCTTGGATATGTGTAGTGACATAAGCTATTCCGGAATGGATACATATTTCAATGTAAATAACTATATTAGTGAATTAAATAATTTTATGTTTGTATGTTTATGGTTATTCTCATTGTGAAACATAATAATAAAGTTGTGATGTTTGGATAAGAGATAAATTAAAGTGTGTGGATAAGTATTATAAAATGTCAATTTTAACCTTATATAAATGTGTTCCTAGAAAAAAAATTTATTCTGTTCAATTAATCATCATCTCCATCTACCTTCATCTGCCGCCACCCCCAACATGACAAACTATCACGGCGGAACTTCAATTATACAATGTATGGAAATCAAACCAGTTATTAGCACTATGAATGACTTGGATTATCACTAGCCCATAATTAGATTGTAAGAACAAAGTACCCAGGAAACTAGCACAGTAGAACTTCCACTACAAAAAAAACAAAAAAATTGTTTGCGACAGCATTTAAAAAGCATCACATATGCTCAAATTTTGACGGTGATATTTTGACAATCACAAATTCTTCTCTGATTTTGTGGTGACTGAGTTGAGCCACTATTAAAAGACGTATTTACGGCGAGTGTTTGGCGCCGTCTCAAAAAACCCTTATTTACTATGGTTTCCTATCTGTTGCAAATAATTTACTGCAAATCATATCCATCTCATCGTTCATTTTTCCATTCCAAAATTCACCTTTTCTTCAGTCATTCGATCTTCATGTATTAAAAAAAAACATAAAACCTGATATGAAATGCTATCCCTAACATAAAGTCCGATCTTTAACTACTGCTGTTATAGACTACAATCCTTTATCGTCTTCAACCCTTCATCATTTGTTCGCTTCATTATCTCTGATCCGCCGCCTTCTGACTTTGATTCTCCAAAGGTTTTGATTCTTCAAAAAATTTCAGATAGTATCATGGAATGAGATTTTGCAAAATGTCTAGTCGTTCTCTCCTTTTTGTGTCTTTGATTTGGTTCCAACCATTTTTTGGTTGTTTTGAAGGCCTGCAACCGAGGATAGTGTGACAAGACATGATACAGAGCACTACCCAATCTTTGCCTTCAATCGTGATATATTGTGTGGTCTTGGTTTTGGCATTTGGGGTTGTGTTTAAATATTTGATTATGTTGTTAATTTGTTCTTTGTGGTGCTTGTTTAGGTTTTGATTTCCATAGAGAAACCTTCTGGTTACACAAGGGTGGATCCATACAAATTGTAACAAATAGATTCTAATCATAATTTATATTTTTTTGTTCAATTCAGGTTTATCATTGCTGATCATCACTACAAGAAAACTAGTCTATAGCTGCGGTTTTCAACCGTCACTATCCATCAAACCTCAGCTATAAGCCTATAACATGTACCGATGGTTTGAACCTACGTTGTTTTAAGTTTTAGTGATGGTCTGTGACTTATAGTTTCATTTAGCGGTGGCTTTAGAAACTGCCACTAATGGTTCCCCAGCTTTTCTTTTGATTCTTCGTTGAGGGAGGTTTAGCGACAATTTTGAAAACATAGCCATATTTACACCTATAAATACCCTTAGATTTTTGCTTTTATTATTTTTGTCAGTTACAAAAATGTGCATTAATGTGCACAAAATATTTTTAAAAATATGTTTATGTTGCATTTATTTTAAAAAATAAACCACAATAAAATACATTTGTAATTCAAAATAGTGTTGGTGTACAAGAAAATTGAACATTAGATATAAAAACATAAAAGTCTAAAATTAAAATACATCTAAATTTATTTAAAAAAATGAAATTACAAAACAGAAGTAAAAATCACTATCTAAAACAAAAAGAAATTATAAATTCTGAAAAATTGTTTATTGTTCTTGCATTTCTTGCATCTTTTTCTGCATATTCTCCTCCTTCTGATCCTGCAGCTTTTTCTTGCATTTGTTGTGTATTTCGCTACTCCATGTAATAGATCCTCTCATATAACTAATTTGGTATTGTATCCAAGCTTAGGTTGTGACCCATATGCAACTATTACATGGGTTTTTTCACCCATGGCATTTATTAACAATGGAAAGAATCATAAATTCCTCTATATGATGCACAACTGATATCCTGACAATGTATACCACAATTGTTATTAAGATATTATATGTGGCTTTAATATCATCTCATGTTGATTTAATTCATCTTAAATTATGTTGTTTGGAAACTGAATTCTCCTTATTTGTTTCTCTAAATAGTGGAAAAGTAGGGATAAGAGTTGGACCAATTCACAAAATAAGATCTCTCAAGCATACATGAATGGGGTTGAAATTTTTTTAGGATTTGCATATATTAATATGCTATCCAATCGGCCAATCTGAAAAGATTATGGTGGAAAATTATTTGGTCATGCTCTAGAAAAAGTAAATCAATTTGAGCTTTTTGATGTGACATACACACAGATTCATCGATATGTTCTAGAGTACAATGATGCGGTCATACCATACCTTGAGTAAATCATATTTTATGCAAACTAACATCAATTTTTCCATTTGATATGATGAATTGAGTGTTTCGTTTGTTCATTTTAGAGAATACCTTGCATTTCTTAAGCCCCCATTTGTTTTGGGTATAAAACTATGGATAACTCCGGATAAAAATTTTGATGTGTTTGTTTGCCCTGGATAACCCTTGATAAAATATGCTAGAATAAAATAGTATAAAGTGGTATATGAATTCCAATCAACCCTTGGAATTAAAGTTATCCTAGGTTATTCCACCCAGTGTTCAGGAAAGCGAGATGCAGTTTGCGTGCGGCTAGGATACCGCACAGAGTATATGCGGTATGCGGGAGTATATACGGTTATGTTATTTTTATTAATAAATTAGATATATAAATTTATTTAACCATAAATATTCAAAAGACAAACAATCTATAAATAATGTAAACATAAATTTTCATGTTCATCATCCAATTAGCCAGCTATAAGTCCAATCAATACAAGATATAAATTATATAATACTTTCAATTACATATAGATATACATGTAAAAAGCATATAAATACAAAATTATGATTTCATATAGTCAAATATAATAAATTCATGAAATAACATGATCATCAAAATCTATTTAAGCATTCAAATAGATTTTGAAACAACAAATTTATTGTATAAAATGATAAAACTTGTTCAAATAAATTTCTAAACAAATTTTATATAGGTCCCTAAAGTGTTTCATACAGGTCCCTAGCTAATTATGAATCAGCCCTTATAATATGGAAGGAAAATGGGCCTTAAGTTTGATCCATTTACACAAACCCATTTAAAATAGAGATGTCCTAAACCAGGAACTCATTAAACACATTTTATTACCAAACATACCCTCATCTTCAACCTCTCGACCAAAACCACTGATGAAAGAAGAAAAAGCAAAAAAAAATCTGAATGAAAGATCTGGTTTTGTTTTCGTTATTTTTTTACGAAACTTGTGCGCCCGCTTAATCGGGCACATACTCGGGACTCGGGCGCTTATGTAGTCGGTTCTCGCATATCTTGCATTTAGAGGGGATGCGCTTCGGTGTGCTGGCCGAACCGCCCAAGCGGTTGCCTATGTGGCCACCTCGGCCGCTTTCCTGAACACTGATTCCACCCCAAGAATATATGGGCATACTGTGAAATCAACTGTCATCACCTCTTATAAATCACCTGTCAAACCAACTATTATTATTTTCTTACCTTTTTAAATCTTTATTCATACTTTATTCACATTTTACTCAAACAACAAAACATTTATTTTTACGTTTACTAACGAGAATAATTCAAAACAATGCCTGCAGCCTGCAGGATGTGACATTATCAATAACTTCTACGTATCCCTGCATTTGGTAAAATAGATGCGAACTCTTTGAAGACGTCAACCCAGGATTCTTTAGTCCGCTATGAAGAGGGTCTCGTTCAGGTCGGCTCGACAGAAGTGTCTATGCAAAGTCCTTCGTATTCGGGGGCTGAAGGTCTCAAGATTCCCTTGCCTAACAGATGTTTATTATTATTTTAGTACAAATAAAGAATAAAATGATTTTATGTTTGGTTGTATTTTGAATTATTTTAGTTGAAAAACGTAATAATAAAGTTTTTGTTGTTTGGGTAAAATGTGAATAAAATGTGGATAAGGATTTATGAAAAGTGAAAAAATGATAATAGTTAATTTGACGATTGATTTATATGAGATGGTGACAGTTGATTTGATAGTGAACGAACATATTCTCTTGGATTGAATAACTTAGAATAACATAATTTCAATGATTAGTTGTAATCCATATACCATTTTATATCAGTTTATTCTAACATACAAATTCTCATTTATTCTAATTTTTCAAACAACATTAAATCCCTTATTCTATATTATACTCATTTATTCCACCTTCTATACCCAATCAAACATGGGCTTAAATATTACCTACCAAAAAAAAGAGCGCTGCTCCACTCAATTATTTTCTCAGTCCAAAACACATACCTATATACCTCGTTACAGATTCAGTGAAGCATATACCTCACTAAAAAAATTTACACTTACTATAAATGAGTTCATTCAACTCGAAATGGAGTGACATGCATTATTTATTAAAGTATATACGTAATTAGATAATGTTTATTATTTAAAAAAAATAAAAACATGTAAGATCTAAATTTTGATTGGTGAATTTGATTGACTGTATCATTTTTCAGGAAAAAAAAAAAACACATGAGCTTAAATATTAGATGTCGTCCGACTTGCTTACAACCTTCTCCACCACTTGGACGGCACCTTAATCGCCACCTCGCGGACCCCGTCGACGGCGTCTACTCCTTCGACGTCATCATCGACCGTCCCTCCTCCCTCCTCTGCCGCGTCTACCGTCCATCCCCGATCGGTGCTCCCGTCACCGTTCCCGTCGTCGACATTGGATCCCCCCATCACCTCCTCCGACGCCGACGAATCCATCGTGCCGGTGATCATATTCTTCCACAGAACAGCTCGATCTGCTACGCGGAAGAGATCGCAGGGTTTGGGATCGATTTGGGGGTGGGATTGGGTTGTTCCAAATACAAAAGAAAAAAAAATATTATGGGGGTGGGTTGAAGATCTGATGGGGTGGTATTAACTGCCTTTTAATCCTGGCTGAGCTTCCACGATGCGAACCTCTGTATTGACATAAACATGATATATAGAGAGAAATCAACGACCTGGAGGAGGTTTGCGGAAGCGGCGGCGCGACGATTGGAGGAGGAGGAGACGGCGGCGGTGAAAGTGGAGGAGGATGCGATTAGGGTTTCCTGAGAGGGATAGAGAGACAGGGCCGGTTTTCGATCTGTAACGGCAGAAAGAAGAGGAGGGAGAAGATATTAGATCAGTAGGGGCGGGAGCTGGAACCCCCCTCGTCATTTACATCAATACCATATTTGAAGCTTCGGCGAATCGCTGTGCCAACGATGTCCTTGGTCGCAACCGGTCAGTCTCGATTTCTTCTTTTTTTGAAGTTCTTTGGTTTCGTTGAAATTGTTGGATTATTTGGAATTGCTTTAGGTTTTTTTTATTAAATTGGGTTCCTTGGTATTGCCAAATCTGAGATCGGCCCCTTAACATCTCTTTTGTAGGTCTGCAATTTCTCTAGGATTTCTAATTGAGGATCAATGAGTTTGGTTTTGGTTATTGGCATATGCATTAAGGATTGACTCTATAGTAAATGAGTTTTGTTACATGCAGTCTGGGTGTGCAGTCCCGCGGACAGTATATATATATCTATAGCCATCTAGCGAGGTATATAGCTCCTTAATTTTTTCTTACATTTGCTAATAATGGGTCCATTCAATTCATAATAGAGCGATATACATTTTCGTCAAAGCATACCTCATTAGATGAGGTTTACCATTTTAAAAAAATTAAATCATGTGCGGACTGTCCCCAACATTTTCTATAGTAAAATATACATTGTGAATTGACTTTCAGAAAATGTTAAGACACAACCCCGCCTTTGCACAAAATTTTAAAATATATTATACCTCATCTAATGAGTATATATTTTTATCAATGTTGGAAAAAGCGCGAGGCATTATTTGGATGGTTGGTGACCGACTAGTGATTAATTGGTTAGGCGGGGATTAATCGGGATTCACTTTTTTAAATAATAAATATAATACATATAAATATATATATATATAATAGTTAAAAATTTATACTTTAAAATAATAACAAAGTAAATTAATCTTTTTTGATAATATAAGCATATTAGGGATAACATACAAAAAATAATTAATATACAAAACATATAAGTCAACTAGGGATTATTTGAAAAAGCGGTTAGGCACTAAGCATTGAGGGTTGGGCCCACTCAAGCCTAGGCGGGGATTAATCGGGGCCTAGAAAGGTTTTTTAGAACACTAATTCTTATTAAAAAAAAAGAATTATATACTCCAAAATTTTTTTTTACTTATCTATAGAAAATGTGACACATTTATTGATGAGGTATATATACCTTGTTGGACAATGATTGAGGTATATGGGATTGCAGGCATGGCTGTAAATGGGACCATGTGTAACAGTGCTCTTGATTTTAGGAGGTATTGGGAAAATGTAGGATGTCTGTAATTTTTTAAACCTTCCATGGAACTTGAGAAACTTGTGTGGTTGATGGGACTGAGAAGTTAAGGACTAAAGAAGTCGTACTTCAGGATCATCTTACAAAGAATTGTCAGATATTATTAACATGTTTCATCTACATAAAGAATGAGTTGGAGCATCTTGCTTTAATCCTTTAGTCTTTTGTGGCACTGCTGTTGTGGGTTATGCGCTCTGAAGCAAGTTGCTGCCCAGCAGATACTGTTTGATCCTCATTTTTTGCCCCTCTCTTGTTCAACGTTTCGAAAACACTATTTTCTTTTTAAATAGATACCGGAATTAGAATAGAGTTATTGAACAATGTATATCCAACACCTAACTTCATTTCTGTTTCTAGTGTTTTTTATACTATAACTTTGCATGCTTAGCTTACAGGGACAACACTGACCTTCCTTTGCCACTCATTCATTGCGATAAATGCAGGGAATCTAAATTTAATATAAAGTGTTGGGACCGTTTTGATAGATTCATCACCTTTAGAAAGATTAGAAATTGTTCTATCTATGTTAGAGTAACTAGGTCTCTCTCCTTACTTATGTAGGGTAACCAGGTGCAATGCATGTGACCACAAAAAACAAGATTTTTTTGGGCAAATATCCGTATCACTTCTTAGAGGGTCCAATTTATTTTTCCAGTGTAAAAGCTCATTTATAGACCTTTTAATTAATATCAAATAATTGAGAGAGTCGTACCAAGGTTTAAACGCCTATCTCATATTAGCTTGTGATTATATCAATAGTACTTTTCTATTGATCTTTTGTTTTCTTCAATGTGAGATTAAAAAGGCATACGAGTCAGTTTTGAGGTTTGAACATTGGAGGGACCTTTGGTCTTTGTAATGTAGTAGTGGGCCACTGGTGTGCATTATTTAGGAAGTTTCCATTATAAATAGTATATGTATATGAAAAGAGACTTCTATTTTGGGGCACTAGCCTTGTAACTCTTGTTTCAGAATTCAGAATTAGGTTTTTATTTCTATGGTTTGCTCGTTATCCAAAATTATTTTCTATTATGTGATTATAAGTGTATAGGCCACACATATGGGAACCTGGAAAAGAGAGAACTCTAGAGATAGAGAGAGGAAAAAGAGAATAAAAATCTTACAGCTTCAACAAAAACAAGAAATATAAGCTATGGGAGAGAAAAAAAAGTTCACCAAAAAAAAATTCACCAAACAGTTCAATCAAAACGAAGTGCAGTGGTATGTCATCCACTAGAGGTGTTAGTGAGGTGTTAGTGGCAGTGGTTCACACATGGTCCCGTTCAATTCAATTTGAAGAGTATGTATCCTCTGCATGGTTGCATTTGGGTTTGTATCAAAGATTCAAAGTGAGGGTCCTCCGCTACACATGCTTGGGAGTGTCAGTAAGGAAAGGATCCTCATCAAATTGATGAGTGTCATTGTATTCAAGTTCCTTGTTCTCATAGATCTCCTCAAATGGGTCATCGTGATGGTATGTCATCCTCTGGGGCGCCAATCTCCTCGCTTCCATGGTTACCCTCGAATAGGTTGTTGTACGACACATATCATGTTGGTCAGTTCCAATTTCCTCTTCTGCATGATACTCTTTAAATAAATCATCATCATAGTGTATATCAAATTTAGTGTTCAATGTCTCCACACCTTAACATACCCCTCATAATGGATGAAATCTTTATTGATGTTGATGTCGATGTTATGCCTATTTTCCATGTGGTACTTCCACTCATATATAGGTTTTTGAAACTTGTATTCCCCCGTCCTAGTCAAACTGAAGATCTTCATCTCTCTGCGGATTGTACAATAGGAGCACACTTCATCTTTTCTCCTTGGAGTCAATGTATGTCACTTTGTTTGGGTCAGGGAAAACAGTTCAATGTGAGAAGACTTCAAAGTAAGGTCATCTATCCTTAGAACCATTGCCAGTAACCACTCGTAGTGGCTTTAGATAAGTCAATGATTGATTCGACTGGGATCGACGGTTAGAATCTTTGAGCTATCGTGAGAACCACCTGTGAACCACATTGCCTAAGAGTCAGCTGGGATTGACAGTCAGATAGGTCAATCCGTGAGGGGTCAACAGTACTCTTCTAGCCATCTACGTGTTGACTGTTCGTTTCCACCTTCCATTGGGTGCCGTCCCTTTGTCTTCCAATAACTGACCTATCAACAACTCTTCCTAATCTAATACTAAGTTAAATATTTACGGTTATAAAGGGATAAATTGACTAACTAATTTTCTAAACTATACCTAGGGGATCAAAACAATCAAATTGAAGCAATCTAAAACACCTACAAGACATTGAGCCGATGTTTGGATGTGTGTAGCTCTCAGGTAGAATATCACTGACTTACAACCATTTGAAAGTTTGCAGACCTTCTCCATCTGCATCAATATGTGAAGATTTTTTGCACTCAAGGCTCACATGAAGGAGCTCAAGAAGACAACAGGAACACTTTAATATGGGGTCATGTTATTATGGGTCTTCTTGTTTGATCAGTTAAAGCAGCTCTGTTTTTTTTTTAATTTGCACTTAAATTAAATTCTGATATCAAAATTTCATTGTTTTTGGTTTGATCAGTTCAAAACTTTTTTTTATTATGATTTTGGATCTTTGTTTGTTCCAATAAAATTAGAGCAGATCCCAAAGGGAGGGAAGACTTAATGGTTCATTCATCAGGTTGTCTTGGCATTTTATGATAGTTAATTTTACTCTGTAGAAAATTTAACCATTTTTTTTACTTTCAGTGTTTTTGTTTTTTTTTGTAAAAAAGAAAATAAAAGCTTTTGTTCAGTGTCTTGCAACAGCAGAATGATATTTGAAGGGCATATTCATCATTTAAGTTTCCTCGTTCGCCAATAACATCCATCTATAAAGGAAGTTTCATTCTCTCTGTATTTAGACCTTGTCCTGGTTATGATTCAGATTTGGGATAGGACCCAATTTTGCACAGGCCAAATACTGATCTTAACGTGCATGATCCAATCCTTTCCTGTCCTGGGTCTCTGGGACTAAATCTGGATCTGCCCCATTTTACATCCTTAATTTGAACCACATAAAGATAACAGTAGTGAGTAGTTAATGATAAATGAGTTTTGATATTTGTTGTGTGTAGTAGGGATAACTTGGTATTAGTAGTAGCAATAGTGGTAGAAGTCCCCCATGGGTTTATGAGTTAGTTCTTCCATGCGTCAGATTTCTTTGAGTGTACAACACGTGATATATTTAATTTTTCGTTGATTGATTGTTTGAGCAAGCTGTTCCTCATTTAAATCTCATTTGTCACTGATTAATAGGCTTTATTATTTTTATTATAAAACTGAGGGAAATTTAAAAGCAAATAGCTCTTGGATTAATCAGCTTTACAGTTGTCGAGTTAAATATCTCATTTGAATACTAAATTCTATAATGCTGTTTGCTTCAGATGGGATTCAGAGTTACATCCATGCTCCGTGTTTTCAGATTTGGAACTCGTCTTTATACCTCTGCCACCCATGCCATTGTAGAAGCAGAGGCGGCGCTACCAGTCTCTATCGAGGTCCTCTCCATACTCAACACATCTTCCCTTGATGGTGACTTTGAGACCCAACTCGAGTCCCTCATTCCCAAGCTTTCCCCCCACACTGTGTTTGACGTCCTCGGGAGGTCTTCAGCTGTCCAATCTGCCTTCCGCTTCTTCATTTGGGCCAACCGACGACGGTGCCTTCGCAGCCTCGCATCTCACAATGCGATGGTCTCCCTCCTCCTCCACAATGATGGATTTTGCTCCGCATGGTGGACCCTTGAGGACTTACGCTACAGGGGCCTCCCAATTGGGCCGGAGGCATTTTCCGTGCTCATTTCTGCTTATGCAGCCACTGGCTCCATCGAGATGGCAATCAAGTCATTTGACCAGATGGATGAGTTTGGCTCTCGTCCATGTGTCTTCACTTACAATGTTGTCATGCATCTCTGCTTGCTCAGTCAGCAACAATTCCTATCGCAATGTCCATGTACAATCGCATGCTCAAGTCGAATTGTCGGCCAAATAGGTCCACTTATAACATCTTGATCGATGGCCTCTGTAAGTCGAGGAATGTTGAAGATGCACTTACAATGTTCGAGGAGATGCTTAAAATGAGGATTTACCCTGATAGGTGACCTACACAATTGTGGTAGCCGGCCTCTGTCGGGCACACCGGATTGATGATGCAAGCTCTCTATTGCTGAGGATGCAATTGAATGGTTGTGAGCCTGATTCAATCATCCGTACAACCCTGCTTGGCGGGTTATGTAGGGCTGGCCGCCTCAAAGAGGCGATTGAGATGACACAGTCCTCTGCACAGGGCTTCCTGGATGATTGCAACTGCCTGATTGACGGGTTTTTCAGGAATGGATGGCCTGATGAGGCAATGAAGTTATTCAAGGCAATGCCTTCCTACAACCAAGTGTCATACAATACAATGATCAATTGGTTTGCAAGGGCTGGTCGGATGGTTGAGGCATCTGGGCTGTTTAATGAAATGGTAAGAGAAGGTATAATTCCCAACTTGGTCTGTTATGCTTCGCTAATCAGGGGACACTGTCGAGCAGGGTTTCTTATTACGGCTTATAAGCTCTTCCAGACATTGCCCAATAGAGGTTTTTTTCCGAATGTGCAAATGTACTCGATCTTGATAGATGGCCTTTGCAAGGCTCAATTTATTGATAAAGCATTGGAACTTTTTATGGAGCTCCAAGTCAAAGGGCTATCTCCTGATGTTGTGACCTACACGACACTTATAGATGGGCTTTGTAAGGCGGACCGGTTAGAGGATGCGGCGACCCTTATTGATCAGATGAAGTCTTGTCAGTCTGTTGACAGTGAAAGTGTACATAGTGTGGTTCCAAAGTTGTGTGAGTCAGGCTATATGGTTAAGGCATACAAGCTTCTTAGAGAGGTTGTCACCCCAGATATCATTATGTACACTGTCTTAGCAAACTGTCTTTGTAAGGTTGAGAAGTTTGATGAGGCTTTGAAACTTTTTGAGGAGCTTCACTTAAAGGGGTACTCCCTTGACGTCGTAGCTTACTCGATGCTCATTGATAGGCTTCGAAGAGTCCAGCGATTTGAAGAAGTTCTCATGGTTTTCAATCTGATGTTGAGGAACGGATGCATCCCTGACTCATGGGTTTGCAAGTCTGTCATGAAGTGTCTATGTAAGATTAAGAAGGTCAGTCATGCCATTCTCTTTGGTTGGATTATATATCGCAAACAAGCTGCATCACTGCCCGAGAAGTGGAGGCCTTGGAAAATCTGAAGAAGGCTTTTGAGGTTGGGCCCATTGAAGAGGCCATCATGGGATTGCTTGATTTTGAATGTGACTGCAAATCTGTGGACTTCTCACCTTACACCATCTGGCTTGTGGGCTTTTGTCAGGCTGATAGAGTAGAGGAAGCCTTAGGAATCTTTTATGTAGTTACAAGGCGTGGGGTCAATGTGTCTCCTGCAGGTTGTGTGATGCTTATTAAAAATCTCTGCAATAGAGAAATGCTGAAGCCTTCTATGGATGTGATGCTCTATGCATTGCAAAATCACATTTTTTTACCAAAGTATCTTGGCAACAAGTTGGTTAGGGGGCTTTGTGAGAGGAATTGGAAGAAGGGAGCCATGAAGCTTGTGCATAGGATGACTGTGGCAGGATATGATGTTAATTCTTATCTTGCAGAAGACACAAAAGCTCTTTTACGTCGTGATGATGATGCCCACTATTTGGTGAATGGTTGATGTGGGAATTATTCCTATAGTATATGATTGGTGAATCCACTGCATTAATGTGCCCCCCAATGCTTAATGTCACAGGCACAGGTGAAACAGACGACACTTTTAGGAAAATGATATGTCTATGTAGCCACATGCACAGCCCACACCGATTTTCTTTTTTTAGAAAAAAAACATATACACGCCTATTGAAGTACATATTGTTATACAAATTAAAGTATACACTGAGATGCACTAGTATATTTTTTCTTGAAAAAAATGAAAAAAATTGCAGCCCCATACACTGTGATAGAACCCATACATTGCAATAGTGCAGTACACACTCCTATCCAAGTACACACTATTGCTATCTCATTGTATGGGCTACAGATGGGGCTGAAAATTGGATGTATCAACGCTCCACTTTTTAATCATTTTTTGCAATCTGTGATAATTTTTTCTGTGCATTCTTAAATTTTGACATCTAATCCTGCGGTAGTTGACACTTATTCAGTGAAACTGTAAACTTTCAAAGTACAGCTTGAAATAATGGAACATATAGGCATTGCTCGAGGTTGCCTTGCAACGATAGATTTTTAATGAAATATTACATTTTCTATGTCATCAATAATTTGATTTCATTTGAAGTGTAGGGATCTCAGTATTGCATGTAGCTGCTATTGTCACATCAAGATGACAAAAGGATAACATGGAGCATTAAAAGTGTTAAAGAAATCACTCCCTGGTGGCAAGCCCAGGCTGGGGCAATACCGCAGCTAAAAAGTACCAGATTGGCAGCCTCTCAAGCTGATTTCAAATCGACTTTTGAGTCACTGAATGCTCCGAGGTGGAGGCTGGGGCTTTCGCACAGCGGATCCATGACCCAGAGGCCTTCTATAGTAGGGTGGCAAACACGCTTGAGAAGATGAAGTTTTACATACATACAATATCTGTGAAGGTGCCTCCAGTCTATAGGACTATAGCCCTCTGCGTATTGCCATCACATTGAATGTCATCTGTTTTTGGCTTCAGGTGAGCTGTTAATGCATTCTCCTGGGCAAGTTAAGATCCTTTTTTTTAATCTCTAGGGTTTTAATCAATACCTTTGTTGCTGTTGATTCAATTTGGTGTGCTACATATAAACTGTTATAGCCATTATAGTTGAGCTGAAATATTAAGATTTGTGAGATTGGATGTGATGTGTGTTCAGATTTTTTTTTTCTCCTCTTTTGAGAGAATGAAAGTTCTATTTTCCCCTGAATTTCTCATCTATTCGATATCAGCGTCACAAGTTGGAGGAACGCATTTCAAGTTGGACTTGGCATGCATGTGTGCCGTCATGGACACGCTAATCCATTGAGGTGTCCATGCTTCCTAGTTCTTTATTGCAATGTAAATAAATTTCATTGAGCAGATATGTTCAGTAGGTATCATGGTAATGTCAATAAGAATCAGTGATTATTTCCATGTGAAAATAGTTAAATGTGAATTGAGAAATCAGGGACAATTTTATTTTATTTTTCAAAATAATGGAACAAGAACAATATAAGGTTCAGAAAAATCATGTTGAAAAACTCAATTGTCCATATATGTTAGCTGATTACTTTTGTGGTTCAGCCTATACCTCATCACTTAACGGTGCTTGAAGTGGAATCTTAAATCCTGAACACAGGTATTGTTCTTAATGTTATAGTTCTAAAGGTTGACATTTGTGGCATAGTTTAAGATCTTCTCTGCCTTTGTTGAATGATTACCAGCCATATGTCAACATTATAATCTGAAAATCGTAGTTGTTTCTAAGGTGGGAACTCTTGTGAAATGCCTTTGAATTTCTCTGGCATTATGTCAATCTTTGACCTGATTTCATGAGTTGGAATGATTCCGATTGTTCAGAGCATTGTAACTAAAATAGTAGTGGCAGAAAAGCAGAAAGTTTGTCCTTTTTTTTTTTTTGGGGGGGGGGGGGGGGGACTTTAAGAAAGTAATTGTAATAATGCTGAAAAATATCAGAAAATCAGAAAATGGGAACAAATGAACTCAATTCACAAAAATGTATTGTCAAATTATGTAATATATATAATATTTAAAGGGAAATGTGATGGCATATGCGACAAAGGCCTCTAAATGGAATATGCGCATATGATTGCATTTGACTATGATCCCCCAACTTTAATGGGCAATAGCTTTGGAAATTGACAATTTTGGGTCTTCAATCATATGAAGTGACACCATCAGTACTTCAACATGGATTCCTTGTAATTGCATTAATAGATAGTGGTTGGAAAAGGAGATATAAAAGCTTATGACATTGAAAGTGTTAGATCGGTTATGGAAATCTTTTTTCATGAAACAAGAAACTCCATAGGACCAGAACCATGAACAATTTTTGATGTGGGTCATTGAGAAGATAAATAAGCTGTCCTGCGGGGCTGCAAGTATCTGAGATTGCTGATCCAGACCTTTGGATTTATGATAAGAGATTCTGATCCAATAGTGAGATCTGATCCTAGACAAATTCCGATCATTTTGTGCAGCACCAACATAGCACTCACAACATACATAGGAAATAGAGACCATTAAACACTGAAAACACATTTTGGATTCTGTAAACTATGCTACAATAATGCATACATGGTAACAGCAGACCCTAAATTCCTGAAATCTGTAGAAGTCATGAGTTTATATCTTGTCAATTATAAACACATGGAAAACTTAACAAATAAAAAAATCTTGATTTAGTTTTGCTGAATGTTGTGCAAATTCTATGGTTTAGTTTTGCTGAATGTTGTGTAAATTATGTATTAACCATGAAAGCTGCTTTAGAAAATCTGTGGAAGAAACCGTGTATCGAAGCTGTTCTTTCCCTTTGAGGAATCTGTTTTATGTAGAAATATATATCAGTGACTGTTAGTGTCATGTGATTTTAAGTAAAATGTTTAAGGTGCACTTCTTCGCATGCTATTCCTAGTCTGAAAATTATGTTCTTAGGTTTTGCTTGTAACAATCATATATTGGATATTTACTTTTTTGGACTTCTTTAATGTAAGATAAATACAGTTTGAGAACTTTTAAGTTGTTCATGCTTGATTCACAATGCATTTTCTCATTTTTAGATGCTCTATAAAATTGTCCATTGAACTGTTGATGTTGTTTGTGCTCATGATTTGTACATTTTCCTGCAAGTTATGTTTATTTTCCTAATTAGAATCAGTTGAAATTATTTCAAACCAGATATAAAAATCCCTTTGATAAGGGTGCAATATATTGAAGATAGAGGTGGAAAACTCAGAAAAGGCGTTAAGATCTGTGATCAGTGAAATAAGGCTGCAGGTTTGTTCTTCTATTTGATTAAACATTAGACATATTTGTCATTGACTACAAACTGTTCCCTGCTAACCTTTAATGATTAAGTTGGTTGCGTAGTTACATTTTTATTTTGATGCCTCACTGGGCATAATAGAACAATTGGTTAGCTGGACTGAAATCATGTTCTTCAAATTTCTGTTTGAAAATAGAAATCTATCCTCCTATGACATTTACGTTACTGGGTACCAATTACAGACAATTTAAAATGTTTTGCTTTATATATGATTCTGGATTCTCAAGACATTGAATTGTGGGGGCAAATTCAAAAAGCTTGATGATCATGTATGTTATATGACATTCAAAGTCATCCTTTACATTAATGGTTATTGGGTTGTCATATCTAAAGTTTTAAAAAAAAATTTGCTTCATTTCCCCAAGGTACCAGGAAAAACTAAACCGACTCTGGTACCACCAAGGCACCAAAGCCATATTGAATCTGTTCAGCATTGAATTGCCTCTGTACAGTTATGGAAGAGAAAATGGATTTTGCTGTTCTGCTTACCTTGTCTGGGATTGCATTACAGAAAAACCATAAGAAGAAAAGTGGAATTGCTGAGGGTGAAACACATAAGCACTATGAAATTTGTTATAATTTGTGAGTTTAACATATTTTTTGCCTGTTCATCTAAATGGATGCACGGTTAGAAGTCAGCGAGATTGTCATTTTAACTAGCATCACCATTACTTTGAATGCAATGAATTCATTAGTCAGAATACTATTCAACTGGTTTCTCATCTGGTGGATGACAAACAAGTCAGGCAAGCTCAGGGCATTACTTTCTTAGTTTCTTCTATATACATCCTCTAGCCTTCTTTTTTTTGAAATAACCGGTAAGCACATTACCTCCATTTTATTAAAGAAAGAGTGCCCAATATATAAAAAAAAAAAAATGAAAGCAACAACAAAGCAAAGTCAAGGACCACAGTGGAAGTCGTGTATTGGACCGTCGGCCTCAGGCCCTCAGGCCCAAAAAACCTCGGTACACTTTTCCTCAATGACTATCCCCCCCACCCACACACACACACCAAGACACAACTTGTTCCCACACAAAACGATCCAAATCCTTAATAAATCCTTGAACCTCAACCCAAATGTTCTCCCCAGATGCTGTGCTGTTCAAGCCCCAATGTGATGCACTATTAGACCAACAAAAAAAAAGGTGTTCTACAGTCTCGTCCAAACTGCACATGGCACGTGAAGAATCATTGGGGGCCCACTTTGCTCTATAGCTCTTAGTCAACAATTTGTTCTGGTACATAAGCCACAAGAAAGCTTGGACTTTGAGAGACACCTTTATGCCACACACTTTCTTTGATTTTGCTGCCGTCTCGCCTGAAGTATAGGACACTTAAGCTTCAGAATTCAGAGCCTTCTCGTTGCCCCACAAGACATAACAAAATAATACCACCTTTCCCGAACCCACTTCTCATTGGATAGCCTCACTGAACTGATCTGCCAGGATTGAGATAACCTTCCAAGTTTTGAATAATTTGGAAGACTAACACTGGAAATTTGTCCCTCTCCAAGCCATTACATATATATCTGTCAGCCCTGCACCACATGAGATACCTGTCCTCCAACCACCTCCACAATGATTGGCACAGAAGGGCATAGTTCATATCCTCAAGGTTGGGGATGCCCACTCCACTGGAATTCTTGTTGCTACATGCAACATTTCATTTAACAAGATGAACCCTCTTCCCTGTCAACCTAGCACTGTTCCACAAAAATCTCTTCCAAATACCATCCAATTTGGAGAGGATGCCTTTAGGAACCTTGAATAGGGAGAGGAAAAGAATTGAG
This sequence comes from Acorus calamus, assembly GCA_030737845.1. Taxonomy (NCBI): domain Eukaryota; kingdom Viridiplantae; phylum Streptophyta; class Magnoliopsida; order Acorales; family Acoraceae; genus Acorus; species Acorus calamus. The sequence goes on from CM060872.1 coordinate 28,699,123, forward strand.
AAATTTGAGAGGACAGCCTGTAGAAGAATAATCTTACCCCCCAAACTGAGAAATCTGCTCTTCCAAACATCCAGTTTACTTTCAAATTTAATTATAAGAGGCATCCATTCCAACTTGGAAAAACTCCCTAGATGCAAAGGGGACCCAAATGTCAGGAAAGACTCCACCGAGCACCCAAAGATGCCAGCCAATGTTTTCAAAAAAAAAAAAAAGATCCCAGCCAACACCTCCATCTGCTCTGTCAACGATGCGAGTATGGAACTCTTCCTGAAATTAATAGATAGACCATAGAGCAGTTCAACAACCTACAAATAGCTTCACACTTGGATTGACTCATCAACCACTGTGTCATCTGAATGTTGCACATGGGAGAAAACCAAACCCACAGAATTGCATTTCAGGCCCTCATCCAGCCATCCAAATCAGCATTCATCATCCCAAGGCATTCAACAATATTACAAACTATAACATAGATGTTGGTGGCTTTGATTGTCGTTAAAATCTCAACTTCGCCAACAAAATATAACTCTTACCTACTTTTGACAGAAAGTGGTAGTAAGAGGTCGATCTCACAAGGAGGCTATTGAAGCAAACGAATAAAAAGTAAAAGGTTATCAATTTTTGGCCAAAAAGGTTTAAAAACAAATGATCAATGATCGATTTGAGAAAACTATTTAAAAAACTAAAGTTGAAATCAATATATAAAAGAAGACCACCAAGGATTGGAAATCCACCTCACGTCTATCGTGATGATTCTTCCTTTTGCATTTAATGAAAACAAACTATTTCAAAAGCAATTCACTTCTACTCGATTTAAAAATAGGGTTTGTAAGCATCAACCGTATCCCATCTAATAGAATGACGGAAGTTTTAAAAATACACATAATCAAAAGAAATCTGAATTGAAAAAACTATATAAACATGAAGAACAAATCAGAAAACACCAATGCACAAAGAAAAAATCAATCACTCAAACGCATGGGATGGAATCCTCTCCTTGATGGAAGGATTTTCTAGCCTACCATGATTGGTGAAATTATAGAATAAAATAAAATTCCATGAAAATAAAATAAAAAGATACTTTATTGAAAACACAATAAAATCTATGTCTATAATATCAAAAAACTAAAACTAAAAACAAAAACTCAAAATAGAAAAGAAAGAACAAAAGCTGAAAATAAATTCATTTTGGCTAAATAAAGAGACTCTCATCTCTCTCTGTAGTGCCCTTTTTATAGGAGTTTTGAGGGTTGAATTAGTTGTAAATGCTATTTGTTTGAGTTGTTAATGTTGATTTACAAAATATGTTGGAGATATAATTGCAAAATATGTTGGAGATCTTGTTGATTTGTTGGAGATGTCAAAGCTGATTTGATTGAAGATTCTATTGATTTGATGGATCAGATTTAGAAGCTTTGATAAATCTTTGAATGCTAATTTCTTCTCTAATTTATAACCTGCCAAATTTAGATCATGCAAAATTTAAATACTGCCAAATTTAGATTTCTGAATTTTAAAATATGGCTCCATATGAAAAATATGATAATGCATATTATTGTATAAATATTGTCAATCTGTGCAAAATATGTTTTGAATATAAAGAATAGAAACTTCTCTAATATGCATGTATAAATGAATAATTACATAGGGAAATGTTCAAAACAACTCTTAAAAGCATATGAAAATATGTTCTTTTGAATATCTAACAATAGACATGGGATCTCCTTTGTCAATACCCTTATTCAATGGAAAGAAGAGTTTTGGCTCTAGAAATACAGGCATTGATTATACAAATCTAGTTTAGTTCAAAGCCATGACACCATAGTAGGTGATTGATGAAATTCCACTTGGCATATCATAGGCTCTTTGAAAGTCAAAGCTTGATGATGACATCGCTTTTTTTTTATGTTGATGGACATTTTTAATGCATTCATGCACCATCATGAACCCACCATCATGAACCCATCCTGCAGTCCTTCCTCAAATAAGCACTGAGTGGTTCTCTTCCACCAACTCACTTAAAGCTGCTTTCAATTTGTTTGCAAGCTTCTTCACAACTAATTTGTATGTAGTCTCCAATCTCAATAGCCACCTCCTTCTGTGTGAGGGCGAATAACGATGCATTAAACCTTGGGACCAACTGAAGAAATCCCTGAACATCTCCAACAAGTCACCCGTTGGCAAGAAGGCCTGATAAAATTGGAGTCTGAACCAAGGGCCCTAGGTTTTATTCCCATCTGCACCATACAACTCTTCAGTCCTTGTGAGGCACGTAACAGTCCTCTGAGATGACACCACCCCAACCTGGCACTTGTCCCCACTATTATTAGGCCTGACCACCAATCTGGCCTTTTGCCACAATTGAAGAACAGATCGACTAGGGTGAGTTACAATCCAACGACTCAGGCCCCCAACCCTTCAACTATTATTATAGATGAAAAAGGTCATTACATAACATCCATGAATATTTGACTGTAATTCTCACTCTCTGATTTTCTAGCTTATACGGTAGTGGAAATGACACCCCATCTTTCATCACACTGATTTTTTACTTTTCAACTCTGATAGTCTTGCTTGGCCTGGTAAAGTCACTTGGTTGATATTTTCCTGTTATGTCTATTATATCAGTTCCTTTTTCTTTTCTTTTAATGGATTTTTTATTGGAGTGCATGCTTGAGATCATTTGCCTATCCAATATGTCAGAAATCATCGTAACGACATCCAGTCATGCTGATCACCTAGTTATGGGCAAGTGGAAAGTAAGCTTGACGAGGAGGACCAGGCTTTGCTGGCTGATCAGTTTTGCCTTTTTTTTGTAGTTATTTCCACATTTTATCTGCTTTGAATGCATTGTCATTTTATAGAATAAAAACGAACTTCAGAATCTCATTGTTATAAACTTTGTTGGATGGTTAGGGACTACTACATATGGGGTAAAAAGAACTGTGTAATAACGTTCATTGACCAATGATGATTTCTTCCAGGGGTAAAATAAAAAAATAAAAAATAAAAATTAATACATCATGTGCAATATCTATCTTGTGAAAGAAATTGAATTGCAATCCACGGAATGAATTCAATGTCGAATGAAATTCAAGTTAGGACGTTGTATAAAGGCAATTTATGTGCTTAGAACAGTGTTTTCTCAAGGCCTTGCTTTTCTACTGATGGATGAGGTTCTTATTTAGAGTATTTCTTTTCCAGAATATGGCATCGAATTCATCATCATCTATGTGTGAGGAAACATCACAGGAAAAGTTTTTTCTAAGAGGGTTTATTTGCCAAATATTAAGTTTAACATGGAGCTGTTAATAAATACACCAATTATATCAAGAGTTGGATTGCAATTTTTCTGACAGAGTGGAGACTTTTTTTATAGGTATCAATTTTTAACACAGAGCTGCCTATGATATTTCAAGGGGAGATGGTGCTTGCTTGCAGGGGCATCCGTGGAACGTACAATATTTGTACTGTCAGATCGGGTGGTCTACATTTGATTCGAGTGAGTTTAAAAAAAATAAAACAGCAATCATTCGACGGATCTATGAGTGTCGAACAGTGATCGCACATGCGGTTTGGACCTTGATCGCACATGCGAACCACATGTTACTTTGAAATATTGAAGAAACTGCCACAGCTGAGGGCATTGCATTTGCCTACTGTAGTATGCATGACGAACTCAAAATAAACATATACAATCGACTGGCAAGTCTCATTTTGCCACATTTGATTTGATCAACTTATTGTGCAATTAGTCACACATCCACAATGAGATCTTATACTTTACTTCTCCTTAATTTTGAATTATATTGTCCCAGGCTTGTCTGGAAAAAATTTTAAAAAAAAAAAACCTGATTTGATAATGTAACTTACCAAATGGATGCTCAATGATGATGTTGCATCATGATTCAGTCTTAATGACAATTATTCACAGTCCCAATGAAAATTCATGTCATAACCAATGTTTTTAAAATCCCTTCTAGGCCTAGCTCAATCCGCAACACTTAACATCTAAGCATTTTTCTAATTAACCTCTAGTTGACTGATAAGTTATTAAGTTACCTTGTTATTATATAACTATTAATTAATTTTTTTATGCTATCTTTATCATGTTTATATTATTAAATTTGTTTTGATGTTATTTTATTATTATTTTATAGTTAAAATTATTATACATATAATATATATACATATTATATTTATTATTCTAAAAGGTGACGGATTAATCTCTGTCTAGTCGATTAATCCTTAGTCCCTCTTCAACCATGTGACTAGCACCTATCATTTTTTATCACATTGGTCATAACTAAATGAATTAGTGACAAAAGATGTTTTTAGCTATCATGACCAATAAGCTATTAAATTACCTTGTTATTATATATCTATTAATTAATTTTTTTATGCTATCCTTGTCATGTTTATATTATTAAATTTGTTTTGATGTTACTTTATTATTATTTTAGTCTAAAATTATTAGATATATAATATACATATTATTTTAAAAGGTAACGGATTAATATCTGCACGATTAATCTTTCGTCCCTCTTCAACCATCCAACTAGAGTCTCACTTTTTATAACATTGGTCATAACTAAATGAATTAATGACAAAAGATGTTTTTAGCCATCATAAGATCCAAATACATGATGGTGATCAGCGTCATGTTAACTCTAAAACTCGATCAAACAACTCTCAACAAACCCAATCTAATCCTAACAACTTAACAACTCGAACAACCAAAATAATCCTAACCATCTAAATACTCCCTTAATACTATACCAACTTAGCAAGAACAACCTTTTCAAACAACATAAATATCTAATTTATATATAATGAAAATAGAAATGAAACCAAACGTAATAACCTGATCTGCATCAGTGTCAGTGTCGTAGAACATAAAGCATAGTTTTCTTCTTACAAAACAACTACGAGAAAGTAAATGATCAAATTAAACCACAAACTCACACATAGGATCTTAAAAGTCTACTACAGCATAAGAGCATCTTATACAACCAAATGGAGAAAAATCAAGTAATAAAAGTTTTAGAAGCTGCCAAAAAATTGAATGAAATCGTGGATATAAATGTGTTTTAATATTAACAGATGATTACAAGCTCAGCTGGAGAAAGGGTGCAGTCAGACATACAAAGGAACATGTATCAGATAGGTCAGTCACACAGGCATTTGTAAAAGATGCCTTCTTCCAATCATAACCTAGAGGAGTTGGTTGGTATTCTGACTGCTCCAACTCCAGTGGTAGCAGTGCGTTTCTGCCGAATGTATACAACAGAGCCACTTAAAAGCAATAGGCATATCATTAACCCCTGCCAAAAGCATCCACGGTGTCATAAGAAAGAATACATAGATGGATCGAAGTAGTATTATTGACCTAAATCAAAGAAATTAGGATGGAATTATGTAATTTCAGAATATGCATTGTATTCATCATGGTATTAAACTGATTTTGATGCCTTTAATAATCAACAACCCTTTAGAACCTAAACCAGGGGCCTCAGCTTAAGAAGAGCACTGAGGCAGTTAATGCAACATTAACATGAAAATCAAAATCCGGTGAGGGATGTTAACAATCATTTGACTTCCATTACTGGGAAAAACTTCTTCAGAGCAGAAGAAAAAAAAACAATCAATTGGCCTATTTGAAAAGTAAAGTAGGAAATGCATGGTGAACAAACAAATGGGTAGAATATATCTATCTGATGTGTCTTGATCCACAGAATCTGCTGAGGGAGCACAATTTGGCCTATTTAATAACATGAAGGGGCTCCCAGTTGTGTGCTCTACACATAGTTCAAATATTCTGAAATGAAAATGTGTGACAGGAGGCTCAACATGGATCCAAACAGGTCAGGTCTCAACCTACAGCTCACTTGTATCGGCAGATTTGGGATGCCAATACTCCATTGAAATTGGAGGAATTTGGTGCAGTCTCTCCCGGGATGAGCTCCTATCGAAGGTTATAGAAGTCGACGGGTCCATGATGGGATATGTGATAGGCCATAGGGGTTTGGGATCATTTATATATCAAATATAAATTGATATCTCAAGTCCTTTGTTGGTTCCTACTTTTAAAATATTCTGAAAATCCCATTTCCCCTTTGGCTTCCAGAAAATGTATCCTCCTCCAAATCAAGTTGGACTCCCTAAAGCATTTCCATTTTGGAGGTGACCCCTTGCATCTCATGGTCGTCTTATTTTTTGTGTAGTCTTGGGCACAAGAACAATCCATCCCAGCCTATCTGCAATGAATAGTAGATCGTTCATCCTTGCATGGAGCCACCCTGAATAGGGTGGGAAAAGAGCCGCAGATTTTTATTGCAGTTTTCTTTGCTCAATTCCCTTATATTTTCATGTTTAGTTTTGCAAGTGCGATGTTTACACTCCCTCAGAAAATTCGGCCTAAGCATCTAGGTTTCTCAAGGCCAGGTCAGCACCTAAGGGCCCTACCCTAAAGAATGGGTGCATGCATGTTGAGCAAAGTAAGGAGACTGCAGAACTGACAAAAGAAGCCCATATCCAGATACATGACATGTCACTGTATTCTGCTCCAGTTCAAAAACATTTTCCTGTGCATACCAATATGTATAAAATTTGACAAGATCTCAATCATGATGCCGTATGTGTTGTGACCAAAATTGTGTCCATATTTCTGTTAGCAATTTCTGTGACAAAACTAATATTAGAGTCAATACATTGTAATCAATAATTGAGTCTATTGTGTCAACTGAACAAATCAAGAAACAAACTGAAGACTCAAAACTCCCAGTCTTTTTTATATAGTAGGTAGGAATTGTACTACCAAATTTATTGGAAAATATATTGAGTAAAGTTCCAGATTGGGAATAAAGGACTTAGAATGGTAGATGAGCATTCTACTTATATTATAGATGAAAAAAGAATAAGAAACAGAGACACCTTACCTTACCAAGGCAATGAAAAAAGAAGGAAAATCAAAACAAATACAACCAAACAAATCAAAACCAACCACCAAAACAGGAAATCATTTCAATCTAGATTACTCCAAGGCCAGCAACCTGCCATTTTGCAAACTGCCCAACTTCCACACAAAAAACTTTAGAGGACCATTCCTGTTATTGGTTCACTCACAGTTGGTGATTGATTTCAGCAAGATCTTTTGATTTGATTTAAATAAGCTTTAATCGAGTTTTCATGTGAATGATTTTGATTGAGAGTTTTCAAAGGATTATAAATGATTGGATTGATGTTGAAATGGATTTCACTCTAAATTTTTCAAAAAGAAGTTTCAATGTTATATGTTTCAAAATGAACCAAACAGAGCCCGATGGGCTGCAACAGGTGATCCAAACCATGAAAAACTAGGTCGAATTTTCAAAAAATATCTTGTGCTGGCTTTTGGGACAATATTGGACCAAGTTTATTTTCTATCTGGTTTTGTAGCTTATGTTTAATAAAGGTCCTGAACAAGTTTGATGATGGTTGAAAAAATCTCTCTCCTTCCATCTATCTTCAATTCTAATCCTTATTTTTTTTAAACCACGTAGTGTTTCAGCTTTAAGAAAAATTATAAAGATTAAAGAAGTTATTCATCCATGTTGCAAAGCTACAAAAATTATGGAACTTTATCAAAAGATCTATAATGAAATATTCAAAGTCCCTCTAGCTTCCAAATGCTCTTGCTGTCATGTTGATGAAAAGTTCCCTTGGTTATCTGTTTTTATAAGAAAATGCAGTATACTTCAGTTAATAAACATTCTTAAATCCACTTGCCACATCGAAAGTATCATTTATTGTGATGACTAGCTAGCATATTTGAAGGAAAAACATATTGCTGAATGCTTGAAGACTAGAAAAGGGCTCAAAAGGGAGAAATAAACTGAAGTAGAGCAGGTTCTATTTCTAAAAATCAGTCAAGATCTCCAGCAATTTGTGTAAACTGTTAAAGCTTATCAGATTTTTTTGAGGAAATGGTAGGCGTCCTACCTCAATTTTATTAAATGAAGAGAATGCCCAAAGCATGAAACAAAATAAACAAACAAGAAGAACACTCCCGGGATGAATGATAGTAGAAGAGAGATCTACTCAATGTTCTACGAGATACCCAATACCTCCTACACAACTCACCAATCACAAAATTTTCCTTGTAAACACTAGGGTACTCGCCCCCAGACGAAAATGAGCCCGATCTTTGATGAAACTAACCATCATTTCCTAAATATTTTCCACATAGAGCATCTTCCCTTTGAACAAGACTTGGTTGCACATAAAACCAAATCTACTACATCACCGCCAGACATAGGACGGGGAGTTTTCACCTTTGTGCTCCGATCTCCCTTTGCCTTTAATTCTTGCCAACTTCCCACATTTCATCCAAAGACAAGAAGTTGTTGCCAACCCAGTCAATGAGCACAAGAGATCCCATATTACCTATTGCAATTGAGCAAATACCCATTAGATGCTCCATAGTTTCTTCCCTCACATTGCACATCACACACATTTTTTGTCTTCAAGCATTGCCCATTTAACCATGTAGATCTTGGTCAACAACCTACCTTGTCCTGAGCCACCTCTTCTACCAACACCCCGTGATAGGGATGCAACTTGGACGGGTTGAACCCAACCCAACCCGATTCATGGGCTGGTTTGGGTTGGGGTTTTTCTTGTCGGGTTCAACCCAACTCAAACCCAAACTACCCCGAACCCAATTCGGGTCAGGTTCGGGTTGGGGGTTCAGGTTAGCTGGGGTCAACCCGAACCTGGCCCAGTGCTTGTTAAGGAATGTTATGTTGACACAACAACATACCCTCACTAACCCTAAAACACAAATCAAAATGTCTTCTTTTATTCCAGCCGTCACACTTCCCACACCCTGATATACACCCTACGCTGACCAGGCAACCACCTACGGCCGCCGCCCTGATGACCTAGAAGACACCATCGAGAGTGACTAGTGAGACGAGGTCGAGGAGCTGAGTGCCGCCGTGAGCCACACGAGGGACAAGCCAAAGGAGGACAACGACCCCCTTAAGAATTTCTGCAAGGACAAGCCCGAGACCGACAAATGCCGCACCTATGAAGATTAAATTTTTAGTTTTGGGTTTTGTTTTAATATTATTTATATGTGGTTTCGATCAGGTATGTTTAATCAACCATTATTGTTGTATTATTGCCACTTCCTTGATTTGGAGAAATAGTGTTGATGTATTGTTTGGGTGGATGAATATTTGAAGATGTTTGGTGTGAAACCACAAACATTTAACCTTCGCCATAACATCACCGCCAACATCACTGAATTAATTTTAGTTTTCAAACATGGCTTTTGTCTCAGAACAGGGGAAAGAATGTCCCTTGAACCATTCTTGAATATAAAAGGTCAGTTTATATTTTATCAGACAAAATTGATCACCAAATCTCAATATGCTTGGTACACTTTACTCAAAATCGGGTTCACCTGAGCCCGACTCGAGCCCGGGCTCAACCCGAACCCGACCCAAGCCCGGGCTCAACCCGAACCCATGGGTTAAGTTCAGGTTCGGATTCGACCCTTCGGGTTGAGGTCGGGTTCAGGTTCGGGTTCGGGTTCGGGTTAAATGTAGTGCATCGTGGGCTGGGTTTGGACAGACCTTCAACCCGACCCAACTTGCCCGAGTTGCACCCTGCCCCGTAAAGATCCTACTGAAGGGCCACAAACTGCTCCACCTCGTCATCATTAAGGTCTCGCCTCAATGGAATCTCTCACTGACCACCCATCTGGCAGTCGCCCTTCCATCCCAAAACTTCTTCACGAGACCATCTTTATGAACAACCAATTCAAACAGTCTCGAGAACTTCTCCTTCAGAAAAGTGTAAAAGACCCAAATATCATGCCAAAATAAGACAAATCCCCCCCTCCCCACACTCCATATTATAGTTTCTGAAAAGCCTTTCATGCCAATCCCCTTCAAAATTTTGGAAATTTAAAAGATTGGCGTGGAAATCTCTCTTTGAACCCCACTATAAAAATAATGAGCTCCCACAACACGGCACCAGAGCAACCTTCTATTTTTCAGCCACCACCACAACCATTTGCTAAGGAGGAACTTAACAGATAAAAGTATCACTAAACCCCTTAAACTATTCACTATGAGGGGTATTATGGTCTATTATACAAAATGTCCCTTAAAACGCTAAAAACATGCTTGTTTCTCAAAAACAAAAAAACCACTAAACATGTATCAAAGCAAATAAAACTCCGGAAAAGAAAAACAAACTACTGCCCTCTTTCATCAGATCTCTTATGTTTCATTTTAGGATTGGATCTCTAAGGCACATCCATGAATTCAGATGCCTACTACCACGTCATAAGCATATCAATGCCACTAAGAATTTGGCATTGCCATAGGGGTGCAACTTGGGCGGTTAAACCCGACCCAACCCGATCTGTGGACGGGTTTGGGTTAGGACTTTAAACTGTCGAGCCCAACCCGAATGGTTGGAGGTTCAAATTGCACAGGCTCAACCCGAACCAGAAGAGCATCCCATCTAAATAAGTGGTGTATTAGAATTTTTGGTTTTTCTTGTGTGATGATATGAACCATTGGATAATTAAAATGAAATCCCAACCATCCATTTTAAACACTAGAACTTATTATACTCTCTTTCACTAGCTCCATCTTCTCGGTTTTGCGCCATCTTCCCATATTTTCTCCTCCACGCAACTCCTCCAAACAGCGCCTCCAAAACTATTGTTTTTATTTCATTCCATCAGTCTTATTTTTTTAACTTTAGGGATCTCTGTGTATAAATATTTTTCATTTAGATATAGCTTTTCATTTGTGTTGTCAAAATTCTATGTGAAGTTTTCTCTGCGAAATTTGATTTACTCGAACCAGTCGTCATCGCATGGATGGAGGCCCAAGTAGGTGGGTTGTTTTCTAATCAGTCATCATTTATGATGTCAAACATTGCGTCGGAGTTTCGATTGCCATTGCCATCTCCGACAACATCGACGTGCCGTCTCAAGGCATTGTATGATTTTAATTATAGGACTAACATCTGTAGCTTTTTTTCTCCCTTTTGCTTTTCTATGGCTTTTTTTCTCTTTTTTTCGTTTCTTTCTATCCTCTTTTTTTTTCATTTTTATGGTTCAATGCCTTTGTTTTCTTTTTCCTCAATTTTTGCTCTTAAACCTGAGTCCGACCCAAGCCCGGGCTCAACCTCAACCCGCCACTCAAGCTCGATTCATGTTTGGGTTCCAGTTGTACAATTCAGGTTGAGGTCGAGTTCGGGTTCGGGTTGGGCTCTGTGCATTGCGGGTTGGGTTTGGACAGACCTTCAATCCGACCTAACCCGCTTGAGTTGCAGCCCTACATAGCCATATGGAGGACAGTTGTGATATTTGAATCCACTTAGAAGATATCAAATAAGTAGAAAGCTCAAGAAAAAAGGGGATTAGAGCAATAAGAAAGATTCATATAAATAATTCCCATGTTTGTAGGAGTATATGGTTGTTAAGGAACGAGAAAATATTCCAGTGAAAAAGCATGATATATCAAGAATAATTTGGAAAGCATTCTTGAGAATTTGAGAGTATGGTGCAAATGCAATATTGGGGTTTCAACACTGATCCTAAACGAGATGATGGACTTGTGTTGAAATGAACTGAATGCAACATTCTTGTTTTTTTGTTTTTTGTTTTTTGTTTTTATTTTTGGAGAAATGTTGTTTGTAGGAGTATATATGGTTGTTAAAAAAATGAGAAAATATTCCAGTGAAAAGCATGATATATTAAGAATAAGTTGGAACGCATTCATGAGAATATGAGAGCATGGTCCAAATGCAATATTAGAGTTTCAACACTGATCCTAAACAAGATGATGGACTCGTGTTGATAGGAACTGAATGCAACATTCTTGTTTTTTTGTTTTTTGTTTTTATTTTTGGGGAAATGTCGTGACACCCCCCCCCCCACCACCACCTTTCAGAGCTTCCCCTTTTTTCTTTTTCTTTTTTGAAGAAAAATTAGGAGATAATCTTATTAGGAATATATCGAGGCCTCCAAAATACAACATAGGAGATACGAGGATCTCCAAATCATAATATACTAAATGAGAAATAAAAGGAAAAGAACGAGAAAGAGATTTCATTGGAAGCGGAAGATCCCTAATCGAAATTGATTATCCTGTATTGTCACATCCCGAACCAAAGATTATCATAAAAGTGGAAAGAGTATCCACTTCTAAAATCATTTTGACCTAATCTCTCAGGTTGGATGATAATGCCACCCATGTGTTTTCCCAATAAGACATTGTTCCAAGTGACCCAAATATTCCAACAAACTACATGAGGAACTAACTATTAGAATTTAGCAAGCTTACTACAATAACCTTTCATAACTATTGGAATTAGAATTTAGCAAGCTTACTACAATAACCTTTCACAACTATTGGAATTTAGCGAGCTTCCTTTATTATTAACAAATCAATTTTGATAGAACTCCCACCTTTCTTTAAAAAAATAGAAATATTTGTAAATTATATCAATTTCATAGAACCCACCCACATTCATTGGAGAGAAATTTCCAGAAAAATGTTTGCTTTAGATGAGTAGAGTTTCATACCTCAAAACCAAACAGAGACAACTTTTCCTCATTTTCCACAGGCACACAGCTCCTGTAAGTAATATAATTTTGCTTCCCACCTTCCGAAGTCCAAGCATCAAGCAACTTTCGCCATGTTTTATGATTTGATAAGGTAACAGCGTGGATGGCGCTCCTAAGAACTGCATTAAGTTTTGGAATGAAATAAGGGTTATATTTGGTGTCACCGTTTAAAGAAGAAAGTCCTCTCCTTAAGTTATTGCTTTTATCTTCCTTCACGCCATCTTTATCCTCAACACATTTCAATGGAATACGATATCCAGTTTCACTGCAACGATACTTTGCATCATTCTACAAGACAGATGCCATTCTCGAACTGAGATGAGGTTGATAATCTATGATAATGTTTAAAAGCCAAGTATACATGTAAATTGAGGAAATGAAGACATAAGAATAAGACCACATAAGATGGGCAGCTAACACTATCCCAAAACAACATGTAAAATAATCATAACATTATACAGAAGATGTGAAGAAATTGTGATATAATATCTTCCTTATAACCCTGCTTGCTAGTTCAGATCCCAATTGGCTAAGATCACTAGGTAATCACTTATGAGAGGGTCAGTGGTTGTCACGGTTTTACCAGATTTTAAAAAAATTACAGAATGCACATAATGTGCTGCAGAATATGTGATGGAGATCATCTTCAGATTCATACATATGTCAGACACAACCATGGCCACAGTGGATGTCAAATTGTTAGGATTTATTTTAGTTGTTTAAAATTAGTTAGAGAAATTTAAGGTTTTTTTTATTCAATTCGATGTTCAGTATTTTGGAAGTATCTTGATTATGATTATTGATTATTAAATTTGAAGATCTATGAATCTCCACTTTCTTTATCTTCCTTCTTCTTCTTAATGTCGTATTTGTTATGCGTCGAATTGGTATGAGCAAATATGATCTTTTTCTTATTCTACAAACTCTAAAGCAGGAACATGCCATTCGGTGTCGGACACGAACACGCGCCCGATACGTGTCGGACACGCCCTGGACACGTACTAGATTCTGTGTATCAAAAAATCACCTGAACCTACCCAAGGCATTCCCACCGTAAGGCACCGGCACCTAATTTGGGGAATTTCCTCTCCATTGAAGATGGAGCAGCATTTTATACGGATTCTCAAACTTGACAAGATTCTAACTAAAGTTAATTGATTGAAATGAGCACATGATAATAGCCTACTAGAACTATGCGAGACGGGTAAGGAAACAAGAGAACATCTCTTCTATGGTTGCTCTTTTAGCTCAAGGATTTGGGAGAATGTGGATTCATCCTTAGGAGAAACGTGTTCTTTTATTGGCCACAAAAGGCAAGTGGAGATGGTTCCAGAAAAGGAATAATCAAAGTGATGGAAAATTTTCAATGGTTCATCCCTCACGCAGTATGTTGGAGTATTTGGATTTCACTCAGTGAAAGTATATTGGATGTTGTAATAAGTGCTAGGCATTAGTTGAGCGGTTGGTGACCAACTAGGGATTAATTGATTGGGCGAGGATAAATCGATCATTTTATTTAATAATAATAATAAATAGGGAAAATCGATATAGCTCCCTAGACACTTGAAAATCAGAAAAAGTCCATGTAAAATTAGTAAATCCTCATAGGTCCCTAATTTTTGCCATAGTTAATGATTTTAGTCCCCAAGTTAAAATTCCATCAAAACAGAAAGCATATACTAGGAATATTATGTCTGATTAACGAAATCTCTGAAAAGTGAAAACCATATTCGAATAAGTCCCTGAAAAATATATAAAATCGACAATAGTCCTTTTTATGATCAAAATGCCTTTAAAATGTTGAAATTCTGAACATGCCCTCATCTCCCCCAAAGGTCAATAAATCACCAGTTTTTCTTAAAAATGGTCCATCCACCAGTGACAGCCATCAACCTTTCATTGCGTAACGATCGTTGTCATCCATCCATTGTTGACTAGCACCCCCTCATCGCCAAGATGTACTAGGGAATGGCTGACATGGGCTGGTGGTGCCAGCATGGATGAGGATGGTCGTTCGGCTGGTGGAAGCAGTGTTGATCCCAAGATCGAGGAGGTCGACTATAAGGGACTTTATCATCATTGTTATGGTTTATGATTTAGTTTTTGGTTCTTTCAGGTCTTCTTGAACCCTTGGATTTGGGATATGAAAGTTTTTTTCTTTTGGGGATTTTTTGCCTCTTATTTATCCATTATTATGTATACCACTAACCACCGTCCACAGTTTAAATCAAAACCACAAACAAAATAAATCATAAATACACATCAAACACTTGTCACAATCACATTAAGCCCATGCAAACCACCCCATTCCCCCCCCCCCCCGCCACCCAAATTCAGGACCTTGGCGATTTCCGTGATGTGCTAGGTTGTGAAGGCGAGGTTGAATGCAGTTAAAGTGGAAAAGACGATGCCAACAAGGGCAGTACTGGTGAGGAGAAGTTTTGGAGGATGTGAGGCTTGTGAGAGAGAGTGAGAGAAAGGTAGATGATGGTTTCCAGGGGAAAGGGTATTATAGTAATTCTTCATGTATGGTTAGGATTAACCACAGGTCTGGTTAGGATTAACCACAAGTCTAGTTAGTCAAGGTGACGGTAGGGACTAAAACAACAATTTCCTAATAAGACAGGGACCTATGAAGATTTACTTATTTCCCATGAACTTTTTTCTATTTTCATAAGTTTATAGGGAATTATATCGATTTTTCCCTAGTAAAATATAATACATATACTTAGATATATAAATAATAGTTATACCATGTGCTTATATATATAACATATATATATATAATATATATAATAATATATACACACACACATATAATAACAAAGTAACATCATAATAAAACCGACCCTAACAAGCATACAAAAATTAATTAACAAACATAACAAAATGCAGCTAGTTGGAAATCTAGCAGACCAACAAAAATAATACAGAATTATGGTTTGAAAGAAAGTTAGTCTTATGACTATTATGGTTAAAATGCCTAGGTAGTTGCCGCTTAAGCCCGCAACCACCTAAGAAGGGGGAATAGGCCCTAAGCATTACAGGTTGTCCCCAACTAGGCCTAGGCAGGGGATTAATCGCCACCTAGAAGGGATTTTTAAAACATACTCCAAAACAAGAGGATGTGTGTGAAAAAAATTTGGGCAGTAATCACGTTTCTCCTTAGAACACGGGTTATCATGCACTTAGGGGACAAGACATCATCTACCATTACAAATAACATATGGATTGGATTGTGCGTCTTCAAGGTGAATTGTAATAAGGGTATTCCCGCTACGGAAGGTTATTATTTTGTTTCTATCCTTACCTTAACCATTTATACATAGATCCCTTGTCTCCTTTTCTTTATATGGGGGGATTATCTTTATAATATGAATGCTCCAACATTTTGTCAGAAAAAACAATATGTTGAAAATATGGAAAGGGGAGCGTGAGGGGTCACCAACGAGGGTAAATTTTTGGTGAGGTGAGGAGATTTGTGTTTCCTCCCTGATTATCTTGTTGTCTTAAATTACTTTTGGCTGATATTTTTGTAAGCAGATCCCTAATCTGCGCTTCAGAGTTTTATCCTAAATCAATATAATTTTGGTGATACAACTCCCTCCATCCATTAAAAAAATGTGGACGAGTGATATCAATATATCATGCTTCTCTCTTTTTTTGGGTTAGGATGGTTCTTTTGGGATGGCCTTTTTCTTATTATTTTTCTTTTCTTTCTTTCTTTTTGAGAAAATGCCTCAATTTTCTTATTGTTGATATAATATACTGAAGATCCAACCTTTTCTCAGAACAAAAAACGATTTTTGAAAGATAACCTTATGATCTACAAATTAGATAGCATACTTCTCAAAGATCGCTACAACTTGGCATTGATTTTTCTGTTGAAAGGAGGGAGCAGAAGGGATGTGCTGTACCGCCCTCATTTGTTCACAAAAAGAAAAAACTAATGGCACATATGATAAACAAACCGAGCAAGCCCCAACTTTACTTAGATCTGAGCCATTCGGTTGGACTGATGTTGAAAATGAATCAGTCTCGATACTGGACTAGTTCTTTCCCGTAAAATGTGTCGAACCGAAGCATTGACCTTGTCAAATCCACTCAACTAGGCAAAGTCCCATTTGCTACACTATATCCACCTATATTTTAAACACCGTGCTAACAAGCACAAACACAGGAATAGACACTTTACAATGTAAAAAGGTTATCTCATAGAAAATCGAGCTTTGTTTGCCCATTAGCACTCACTATCCCTGAAAAGGAGGTCAGACATTTAAAGAAAAAAAAAGGAAAGAAAAAAAGGCATCTCATAGAAACCATAAGAGAACACCTTAAACCCTTCCAGACCCAATCCCCTTGTTGCCCCATTTTTCCTTCTCCATCAATTCTATATTCCTCCTCACCAAAACCCAAACATCCTAATTTATCCTTCACTACAAGTTTATCACATGGAAACCTTGAGAGTTGAGACCTGTACCTTCTCAAATATTGAAAAAATGTAGCTTTTTTTTCCTAACAAGGAGTCAATAGAGAAGATAGAATTAAACATGCTAAGTTTATTGGCATCCTTTCTCATGTGGCTTGTTGGAGTGTGTGGCAAGCTCAGAACAAAGCAATCTTCCAAAATAAAAGAATATACAAAGAAAACAATTGAGACACAATCTAGGCAAATATTCAGGCTTACGATATTGCTCTTATTGGGAGAAGGAGATAGCTCTACTTTGTATCTTAGGGCAAAAGAGTTGGAAGGAAGATGATAACTCCCAAGTCTTTTTGGTCCCTCTCCAAAAGAGGGATCCTTCTTTTCCTTTTCTCTCTTTATCTTACTTGTTTTGTGCTTTCCTATTTGGGAGATCCCTCGGGCTTTGTTCTAGGGACAAAGCTCCAACCTTTTCTAAAAAAACATTTCTCTGATTTCTATGTTGTACTTCTAAAATAGATCAAGAATGGATGAGAAAATGATTCATTGGTCCATTCCTTTTTTTTTGGTCCAATCACACTTGAACCCACTAAATGGAGTCTCCAGAGAGTTTGAACAAGCTCCTACTCATGTAGACTGCACCCTGAAAGGTATTATCGTACAGTCTACACACTATAGGACCATTGCGAGATACAAATCCAAAAAACGTGTGGGGAAAATATCTGTTGTGTATCAAGATATAAAAATTCAAGATTACATGACACGATGTTCATTAAAAAAAAAAGGAATCGCATGGAGACCATTGAAAACCTTCCATTTCTTTTCAACCACACCAACCGATAATTTCCAATACCACGAACTAAAAAATTGACCATCAAATCTGAAGGGAACAATCAAGAACCAATTTTTCCCCTCCCTCGCAAATACCCACGACCAATTCACATAAAAAATTTTCCCAAAAGGACATCAAAGTCTGAAGTACTGAATTCAAGATGATAAACTGCAAGATCAAACGGAGAGACGCACCTTCTCGGGGTAAAGGCAGCGGATGCAGGGACCGGAAGGGGAGCACTGGAAGGATGTGTTGCCCTTGGTTTCGGTGAAGCTCAGCAGAGATCGACCTCCTCCTCCTCCTTTGTTGTTCTGTTGTTGTTGATGATGATGATCATTCACTTGTTGTCCATGAACAGACTCTACAGAGCCCCAGCAGCACCCAAATAATATCAGAACGACGGCGAAGGATGCTCGGCACCTCGGAAACATTCCAACTGCCCTCTGCTCTTCTCTCCTGCCTCTACTTGGATCGATTTTGCTTTTTCCTTTCCGGAAAGAGGATTGAAAAAGCTATTTGCCGATTTACAGTGAGAACCTTAATAAATCTTTGTATCTCACCTGGGGGCAGTTACACAACGTCCTTTTTAGCCCACATGGAGGGGTAGCTTTATTTCCACCCCTCTTATCCACCCAAAAAATATTATTTTGAGGGTGGGATAAAAGTCGGGTAAAAAAAAAATAAATAAAAAAGAGAGGAAGAGATAGAATGAGATGAAGGAAAAAGAGCGGTGGCCAATGGTGATTTAGCACATGTTCACCTGCGTCACTACGCACGTGATGACCACCTCGCCATTATCACACCCGTACTTGTTGTGACCTCGATGGAGCAATCGAGCAGAGTCTGTACACAAACACCTTGTGGTTCACCGTAAGTAAGAAATTTCATCAGCGTCAGCGATGATAACCATCAGATCATCTTCTCTAACAATCACGCTCTCAATCGGCGATGACTACAACTTGCGCTCTCTATCAACGGCGGCGATGATGCGTTGACGACTATCGCATCATCTCTTCGCGCATACGCAAGAACCTCCACATCAATGATGATCACTGCGACGATAACCACCGCAACATCTCCATAGGCAGTGATGACCATTGTAAAGCCGTTGCGGCTCACTACTCTCTTTCCCTCTCCTCTCTTTTCCTCTGTCTCTGTCTCTGTCTCCTTCTCCGTCCCTCTTTTTATTGGATTCTCTAACCCACCCCAAAAATAGAATAATTTGGGGTGGGATTGTAAGGGTGGAAATAAAGCTCCCCTACATAGAGGTGTGGTATACTTAGTTAATCATAAGCCAAATAGTGATGCATGTAACTAGTTAAATTTTTTTGGTGGGGGTAGTCGATAAGTGATGGATTTGACTTTGCAGACTTTCACATACTTTTGAAAAATTTCACATATTAACTCTCATGGATTTTCACTCATAGACTTTTGCATATTTTTGCATATTGACTCTCATAGACTTTTACAGACTTTCAGAGACTTTTGCAGACTTTCAGATACTTTTGTAGAATTTATGGACTCTCGTGGACTTTCACCGATTTTCAGAAACTTTTGCGGACTTTCACATATTGACTCTCGTGACTTTCACATATTTTTGCAAACTTTCATTGATTGACTCTCACAGACTTTCACATACTTTTATAGATTTCACAAATTGACTCTCGTAGATTTTCACATACTTTTGTAAACTTTCACAGATTGACTCTCATGGACCTTCACAAACTTTTATAAACTTTCACAAGTGAATTTATATTGATTCTAGTAGTTTTTCGTAGAGTGTTTTTGGATTTTAAAATAACAAATAAAGAACTCAATTATTCAAATTCAACACGAATTATTCATACCCAACATAAAATGTAATTTAGTATAATAAATATCATCGCAAGAACAATATTTCATACACATGCACATTTATAAAAAATTCTTCTTTATGATAAACAATCAATATAAAATAAAATAAAATAAAAAGTACCTTCTATTAAGAAAAATATAGTGCACATATATTTTTTTATCAAAGTAAATATCTCATTAGATAAATATTTACTATTTTTAAAACTTAAAAAATATGTCAATTGTCAGTGGGATGTATTTGGGGATGTAACGTAACATTATCTATATCTATATTCATACTACATTAAAAAGTATGAGTTGAAGGGGTAACATTTAAGCCTATTTTACCCTTTAAAATTAATTAAAAATAACAACATATCCATCAAAATATCTTATGAATATGATAGATTTTACCTCACACAGATTTTATCTCACAAACTATATTTTATCTCAAAAAAATATGATTTTATAAAAAAAATAAGTATTTTTATTTAATCAATTAACAAATCTTATCTGATTTTATTAGATTTTATTTAATAAATATCATAATATATTAAATTATCAAAATAAATATAGATAAAGGTGGGATCTTAAGAAACTAAAAATTGACTTTAATAATATCAAATTTTAAAATTTTCATTTCTAATATTCAAAATACATATATATAATAATCATGATTTTTTTTATATTTAAATTTAAAATTTGAATGAAATAAATTATAAGATAAAAGTAGATCTTAAAAAACAAAAAGATGTTTTAATTATTTTTGAATTTATATATAATAACCAATTGTTTTTTAGAAATTCAAAATATATATAGATAAAAGTAGATCTTGAAAAACAAAAATTGGTTTTAATTATTTTCGAATTTATATATATAATAGATAATAGGTTTTTTTATATTTTAATATAAAATATAGATAAAAATGAATCATAAGAAACAAAAAAAAAATCTATTATATCTATATAAAATTTTAGATGAACCAGTTCCAAAAAAACAAATATAAATGATCAACTTTTCATATTCAATTCATTTTTTTAGTTTCATGGGTCTTTATATCTTTGAAAGATGATTTTATATATTATTTCATTTTTTGTTTATGTTTGATTATGTTTTAATAATAATTAAATTCAAATATTTGGAATTTTTGTTTGTTTTCTAATAATTGTTTGTAATAATGATGAATGTGTTTCATTTTAAAATTTTTGAACATTTTATTTCTATGTAAATGAATTAAGACTTGAGTCAAATTCATTTTATATCTAAGCGAATATAACTCGAGTTTGTGAGGTTGGAGAAAACTTTTTTAAAAGGACTTGTGAGATAACTCATCCTTAATATTGAGATTGAGGGGGATGTGGGTTAAGCCCATTATTTAATTATCCATAACGGGCTCCCTACCATTGTGATTGAAAATCCTATGAAGATGGTTTTCAAAGAGTTAATGAAGCTGTGTTAATAAACTTGTGAGTACTGTAGATGAAAAAACTTATCTAATACATTTCTATGATAACAGTGCTAATTGTGGCGGCAGAAAGTTAAGCTTTCACTCTTAATGGGTTAGAGTCCTTTTTATTGGACAGGGCGTCCTCCGTACAAACACCCTAGAGAACTTACCTAGATGAGTGCAAGGACGTGGGGCCACGTCCTTTGAGATTTGAGCTAAATCTCTAAAGTACTCAAGAAATGATACGACCACATGGCTGCAACGTGCTACCCCACAGAAGATGACTCATATCCTGTACCATGTGTGTGATCAGTGAAGTCGAACTAAATGGGTCGAGTTTAAAGGCTTCGTCTACTCAGGCTTCTTCAAGGAATCTGGTTTACACTACGAGAAAGTTTAAACCCACAAAGCACATTCACCTATTACATGGAATAAGATGCCTAAATCAATTTGTTCCATCCCAGATCATTCTATTTCATTCCTTATCTATTTTATTTTGTGTTACATGCATTTTTTGTCAGTGGGGGATTGTTGAATTTTTTGTTGTGACAAAAAATGCATTAAATTGTTGCATGCAATCAATTCTCTAATGGAAATAGTGGTGGTGGTGTTTCAATTCTTTTTGGAGTTTTAATGCATACGTTTCATTTAAAACCATCAGGCACTTTGAAGATGTGTTTCAATATGCAATCGATTTCAAGTTTAATTGCATGCATGCATTTTGGTTTTCCTATTATCTCCTTCTATATAAATGTCTCATTCTTTGTAGAATAATATATGTGCTCCACCATCAAATTAGCCTATATGAGTCTCTTTGACCGTATAGAAGAGCTTTCCACCATCAAACAAAGAGATTAAACCTCCAACAGTGAGTGATTCAACCTTTTATAATCTCCCGGTAATCAGTACTGTATGTTGTCATGTCATATGTATGTATGCCATGCTTCAAACAGAGAAAAAAATATGTTAGAACATGTGATTTTAATCTTAGAAAGAGATTAGAAATTCCAATATAATATAAAGAAACCTAATTATAATTAGATACAGAAGAAGAATGGAAATCTTTCATCTCAATATAATATAAACATTGTGATTGTAAATATATGGAAAAAAATTACAATACTAAATCATGTTTCTTGCTGTAGAACATGGCATGTATAACCATAGGACATAGAAGTGTCTTGAAACGATGAGATTGAATGTTCGCACCCGGTAATCAGTACTGTATGTTGTCATGTCATATGCATGCATGCCATGCTTCAAGCCGAATGCATATATTAACATCAATATGCTACACATTTATACATGCTCATGTCATATCAAGAAACATTTTCAACATGAGATAAAACATGCTAATGTGAATAATGTCATGCATGCAAAATTAGAAAAAAAAACATCTAACTAAGGTGATAGAGATGCGGAGTAACAGACATGGAGGTGTGAAGATTGAGACAAACAGAAAAACGTAAGAAATAATAATAATAATAACATTATTATTATTATGATTTCAAAAAATGGTTTTATGTCTTTTTCATTAAAATTATGATTGCATGTTATATTATCAAAAATATGTTGTTCATGTGAATAATGTCATGCATACATGTAATTATAAAAAACAATAGGATCTAGAGTGATAGAGGGGTGGAGTTTGGAACTGGTTGATGGAAGCCGTGGATCGGGATGTGTCCCAAATAACAATGCATAATGTTACATCTAGCGCCATTTCAGTCTTAACTCTAATCTACATGTGTTTTAATTTTTTTTAAAATTGTATATCTCATCTAATGAGGGTAGATGCTTTTATAAAAAATGAAGCATATATTCCAATAAATTGCATGAATCCATTTATAAAAAATGTAAATTTTTTTTTCAAAGCATATGCCTTATCAATGTGAGCACATGCATCGAGAAAAATTTATCGATACATATAAGACTGAATTTCAGACTGAAAGCGCCATTTACAAAAAGGTCCAACGCTGGATGGAGTGCAGTCTGGCCGCCGCCTTAACCCCCAATGATCATCAATCAATTACCCGAGGACGTGATTAGGTTCACAGCATAACAAAAGGAAAAAAAAAAAGAGGGGGAAAAAATCCGAAGGATTCCAATACTGCTCCCCAGGAAGAGACGGCGGCGGTGACCTATCGAATCAAATCGACGACCGCAGACCGTCTGATCAGATCGCCCATTCACAGTGAAGGAAGGAAAGCAAAGACGATGGAGCTGCAGAACACGGTGAAGGAAGCCCTAAACGCGCTGTATCACCACCCTGACGATTCCGTTCGCATGCAGGCTGATCGCTGGCTCCAGAACTTCCAGCGCACCATCGATGCTTGGCAGGTTTGGGTTGGTTTGATTTGATTGGCTTTTGTGATGTCTGGTTCTGTTTTGGTCATTGGAATTTGATATAAACGAAAGCGAGAATGGAATGTAGGTAAGACTGTAAGAGAGGATTGGATTTAATAAGTTAGTGATACTTTTGCTTTTCATAAAAGCTTGATTTTTTAGGTACTTTGAGAGATCGTTTTGGATGAAGTGTTGAAAATCTAAGAATTCATTTGTTGAAAAGCTCATTTTTTTATTTTATTTTTAAGAGAATCAATTTTGGTGTAGTTCCTCACATGTAAGCCAACATTGAAAAGCGATTCGGTTCTGGGAAAGTAATGCAATCATGACTTGCCACAAGATGAAAATTAATAGTAAATATTCTTGCGGTGCTTGATTTTTTTTTGTTATTACGTATTGTCACGAACAACTATAGGTTTTTTTGATGTATGGTACATGATTGTTTGGAAATGAAGCTGTCATTTGTTTTCACTTGCTGGTTATATTTATAGGTGTCTGATAATTTACTTCACGATCCAAACAGCAACTTAGAGACACTGATTTTCTGCTCTCAGACTCTTAGGAGCAAGGTAAAAGACCACAAACTTGATGATATTTGATATGCATTTTGCTTGTGGAGCCTTCTTTTCCTTTATTTCAATGGTTCAGGTTATAGTGAAATTTTATGTACCCCCTCTTCAGGTGCAACGAGACTTTGAGGAGCTACCTTCTGAAGCTTTCAGACCTTTACGTGATTCTTTATGTGTAAGCATTTGTTTATATTAACAGTGTATAGACTTGTGTATTATCTCATACGATATACTGCATGTGTACATGTTGACTTTAGACTCCCTTTGCTAGTTTGCTGTAATATCCATGGATAGTTGAGCATGGTAAATTTTTTTAAATTGTGCTGTGCGTCTTTGTTTAAAGTATATCATAATGTTTGCCAAGTAAAAAGATTAATTTTGTTGAATCAATCAACCGTGTCATATATTTTATGATTTCATAAATGACATTGGCATGTCCTTATCAAAAGGTTGAAAGCTAACTGTAAAAGACTATGAATGTACGATGAGCTTTGAAAAGATTAACCTTAATTTTGATAATGATTGTTTGGAATATAATAGGAAAATGGATCCAATTCCTTCTAAAGAGTAATGGAGCATGTTGTCCCTATAATACCATATAATTGTATCATAAATGACCATGGATAAATGATTATTCCTGTTATGCTTTCTTTGCAAACTACATGGTACACCTCTTTATATTGTGTTACAAAATACAAGAGATTATATTTGTATTCTGAAAATTTTATGGGAGGACAAATTTTTTGTTGAAAGAGTCAATAATCTCCTCTTTATATTGTGTGCTTTTTTTCTCTTGCCCATTTAGCACACATATATGGAAGAAGGTAAGGGAGGCTCTTGGGGCTTCTTGTCCATTCTCGAATATGGAAGGAATGTGGAGGTGGTTCCGGGATCATAGGAAGCAAGGTGATCGAAGCAATCGAGCGAAATTCCAGTGGATGGTTCCTTGTGCTACGTGTTGGTTTATTTGGCTAGCGCATAACGAATGAATCTTCATGCACAAAAGAGTATATTGGGAAAATACTTGGATGGTGACTTCTTCAATGCTATCAGTTTGGGTCAAATTCATTTTAGAGGAGCCTTCGCCGGGCTCTAATATGGGTGATGTTTGGGAAAGGGGATAGTACATTCTTGGCTCTCTTATAATTCATTGTATTTTCCCTTTTTTTAATTAATTTGTAAGGAGATCCCTCGCCTCCTTTTTTTGAGGGTTTCTTGGAATAAGATTCTCCTATATTATCATAAAAAAAAATCTCCTCATGCTCCAAGTCATCAATGTTGTCCTAGACATTTTGATCATCAATTTCCTCTTATTAAACATGATCATGGTGAGGATGAATGATAGGGCGTGTTGAACATGAAAAAATAATGTTTTCCTGGAGAAAATGGTGGAGATTGAATTCATTGATATTTGCAGTCAAATTGTTGAGTTCAATGACATTTTGAAGGACAAGAAGTATTGAGATGCTAGATCAAGTGGCTTTCTTTGAAGTCTGAATTTTCACCACGGTGAAAAAGAGATTGCCAAAGCTGAATCTATAAAGGTTGTATTGAAACACATTAAGCCCATTGGGTCTAGTCTTTGACGTTGGAGTAAGAAAATCATTGAGTTCATCTTCACCCTTATCTCATAATCGTAATTCAATTCGCTCAAAGGTTTTCCTAACTCATAAAGATAACAAATAAATAGGATGGAGAACAATTATGGAGGAACAATGCATCTGTGGATTGAGTTACATTGGTTTATACTAATCTTGCCTATGCATTCTATCAAGGATGGAGCTAGATTATCCTTTTAGTAGATATGCTACAAAGACATAATGGAAGGCCCAGGTACCTCATTGGAAAAGCATCAATCCTGCTCCCAAAGATTGCCTCAAGAACCTTGGTCTCCTTGTGAGCCAAATTTATCCCTAACAATGAGCTTTTGTTGTAGTGGATTATCAGACCCAAATTTATCCCTAGCAATGAGCTTTTGTTGTTGTGAGCCAAACTCTGGATGACAAACATCGCATTGCAAACTGAGGCATTGCCAGTCTTGTAGAGCAACATAGTGTCGTTGGCATATTGCGCATGGGAAAGAGAAGGGTCAGAGGCACCACACTGCAAGCTTTGAAACCATCCATCACCTTTTGCCATTTTCAACATTCTACTTAAAGCATTCATCACGAGGATGAAAAATCACGGAGATAGGGGGTCCCCCTGAAGGAGACCCTTGGAAATGGAGAAGAAACCACGCGGATTCTTGTTCTCATGTACCTAGGCCTTGCAGTTTTTTTATAGTGTTCTTTTTGTTTTTCTTTCCTTGTCTCCTTTGGTTTAGGGGCATCATTCTTAATAATGAATGCTCCAATCTTTGTGAAAAAATCTTGTCAAGCAAAAACACCGGATCGTTAATGGAGAGTGCGCACATCCCTTTGTTATTTTGCTAGACAAGCTGAAGGAAATCTCTACTTGTGTCCACATTTAGTCACCGTTAAAAGGACTTCACTGAAAATCCTTATGTATAATACGGCTTTGTAACCATTGTGTCCTCTTCGAAATCAAGATGCATCCCCTGAAGCAGTGCCAAGAGGTAGGTGGCTGCATTTTACTGCAAAAATTTCCTTTGCTAGTGGGAAATTTTTTTTTCCTCTATTAACCTAGACTCCCACATTTTACTCATATAAGTAATTAAACATTCATGTGATTTATTTATATGTGACTGTAGTCAATGGAAAAATTTGATTAATTTGAATGCATATGAAGTGAGCATGTCATGGAAATGGAAAGCATTTTATATATAATAAGTAATATAAATGGTTTATTTTACATTTGAATTTTCTTTTCTTTGACATTCTGCACTTCTTTTCATGGATCTAAAGTTCCTTGTCATTGCTTGATTCTTGTTTACTGGTTCTAACTGTAATTTTTCACACGCAGAGATTGCTGAAAAAATTGCACAAGGGACCGCCTAAAGTTAGGACACAGGTTGAAGCAGTTTTTTGCAAACTAACAATTATGCAGTGTTCTTGGTTTCAATCAATTGATTTCAAAGCCAATCTTTTCTTTCCAGATTAGCATTGCAGTTGCTGCTTTGGCTGTGCATGTTTCTGTAGAAGACTGGGGAGGTGGTGGTATTGTGAGCTGGCTAAGAGATGAGATGAATTCTCATCCTGAATATATTCCTAGTTTTCTGGAGCTGCTCGGTGTCTTGCCACAGGTGCAACTCAATTCAAGAATTTGATTGTAAAGCTCATACAATGGGTATTAATTTACTGTGCTTGTGCTTCTGTTGTAACTTTTTATGATAACATTTTTTTTAAAAATTGACCAGCACCAAAGAAGGATGAAAATGCGACAAACATTGAGGATCCATGAATCCATCTTTAATATTTATAATTGTTCTTTGCATTCTAGTTAGAGGTGTCTCAAGCTTCTTTAAATATTTTTTCTTCTGATGAAGAAACCCATGAGAGTTGAAACTTACGGGTGCATAAAATAGTTGACAAACTTGTGCACAATGTAAGATCGGGGGGAGGGGGTGGGGATTTGAACTCTGACTTTTTGGGAGTAAACCCATGCCTCTAACTGAAGAATCACCCTGTGGAGGCTCAGCTTCTTTAAACATTAAGATGATGGAGAATTTGCATTGCTTTTCATTTAGTCTATAATTACACTATCGATAAAGAGGCCTAAATATATTTGATTGCTAATAAAGCGCATTGTCATTCGAAATCAATGTGTGCACCTATTAGATTGAGCAATATGATCGTCACTGAAAGAGCTCCTAGGGCGTGTTATAGGCCAGAAAAGACTTGATCGACGATCATAAAGAAGGATATGTTGACTATATAGGGCATGACCCTTGATAGAGCTAATGGCAAAACAGGATACAGAAGATTAAACCCAAATTTTGAAGGTTTTATTATTGTTGTTGTTCACACTAAAACACGTCTTGCTGTCTTTGCAAAGGAATGCAAAAAATGCACCAATGTAGTCAGGCAACTTATATGTGATAAAACTTCTTTTTTTTGGAAGATGATATAGGAAAATCTTATTGTAAGAAAACACCGAAAATAGGAGACGAGGGATCTCGTTACAACATAAAAGGAAAAGAAAGGAAAATACAAGGATTATGCTAAATAAGACTATCCTCTCCCCCAAACGTCGCCCATTATGGATCTAGGCGAAGGCTCCTCTAAAATGAATTTTACCCAATCGATAAGCATTGAGGAGATCGCGGCCCAAGTATTTTCCCAATACACTCTTTTGTGTTGATAAACTTATTGCTCCTCAACTGCATGAAATATACAGAAGTGAGGAGAGAATTGTGGAGGCACCAGAAATCCATTTTCACTAAATCACCAGCAGCATAGGTTATAGGGAGCTATTTGCAAATTTTAATATGCTGAAGCGAGTTAATTTAGTTAGTCTTTGTGGTTTCAGAGATTGCAGAGTCCTTTCCTGATCACTAACAAAAATTTAACATCCCTCGTGTATTTTTGTTGGCAAAGAAAAAAACAAAAATCCTGCTTGCATTTTAATCTTCAGTTTATTTCAGATGCAAGGCAACATTTTCCCACTTAATTTCATGGGAATGTTCCCTAAGTAGGTAGCATGTTTGCTTCTTGAATGCAACAATATTGCTGCCTCTTAATTAAATTCTGTATTTTGCATGCACAAATATATTTATTTTCTTTAGTAGAAAGAGAGAATCTAAACTCATGGGCTTAATGGCGTCTATGTCGGGGCAACAAATCCATTGGACTGTTCAGTTTTTGGGGATGATTAACTTTTGTTTTCCACTGTAGTATGCAACACTAACTTTGGAAGATGCCTGTTCTCATATCCAATTATAGCTGCAAACACTAACTTTGGATGATCCTTGTACTGACTACATGTTGTTCCCTTTGGCCTTCTACAATGAGGTCTGTTTACCCTATACCTCAAAAACTCATGGGAACATTATTGAGATTCATTAGAGACTGGGGTCACTTTTATATGGGGGATGAGTTTGCGTGAGGTTTTTCTAGAGAGAGTAAGCGGGATGTGGGGTAGGTGGGTTGAAACCTTGTACCTTTTTTTAATTTGTTTTTTGGATTGGTAAAGTTCTTTTGTTTTCTTCCTGTAATGGTGCACATCATCTGTTGTTTAGATGGATTTTATCTCTAGTTTTGTATAAAAAGCTAGGGTGGTAAACTCCCACATTTGCATTGGACAAAAAAGGAGTTTTTGGTTTGTTAGATGCCAAGGGCTAAAATGTAGGTTATATGATATGCAACTGATTTGTGTTTTTCAAGTATCTTCATCTGATGTTTCAAGAATTTAGATTTTTGTTACTGTATTTTTTCTTACGATCTTTTGAAAGTATGTAGGAAGCGTGCAGCTATAGGATAGCTGCTCGTCCTGAAAGGCGTCGACAATTTGAGAAGGAACTTAGTTCATCTGTTGATACAGCTCTTGGTCTTTTGTCTGCTTGTCTGAGTTTTAATGAACTGAAGGAGCAGGTAAATGATTATCTTTTTGCTCTTCTTTCCATTTTGAGCATTGTACACTCAATCATTTTTACAGTCGCAAATGCAGTTATATATACCTCGTTAGCCCCTCCAATCATTGTAATGAGGTGTATACATCGTTACAAATATTTTACATTTTCTATAAATGATACCATTCAATTCATTGGAGTATATACTTCACATTTATAAATAATACCATTCAATTCTTTGGAGTATATACTTTACATATTACAAAAATACATACCTCATTGGATGAGATATATGATTTAAAAAAAAATGAAAACATGGATGGATTGCATTTGGGACTGAAAATGAGACTGTGTGTTACATTTTCCTTCCATTTTTCTTTTGGTTTTGGATGTTCAACCAGCGGCAGAGCAGCAACTTTCTTCTCCAATTTGTGGCTTTACTTAAATTATCTAGCCTTGTTTGGAAGCAAATTATTTAAAATATCTGCTTGACGCAATTTGTTATTTTTTCTGATAAGATAACATTTTTAGAATGTCGAACTATCTTGTATTACATACAATCCCTGTGCTATCATTATCTCATGACGAGATTTTTTTTTGGTTGGTAATATGAATTTTGTTAATAATAATAATGTTTTGATGAGCTTTCACATATTGGATTAATCATATGAGCTAACTCATCTTAGCATACAATATTTTAATGCTTAATTTTCCCTGTAATACAAAATAAGATGGAGTATCCAGTGCATCTGATATCATTTTTTTTTCTATTTTTTATCATCTTACAAAGAAAATAGTAACTTATATTTAGAGTGTAACTGCATAGGTGACTTTGGGCCACTGACATGGCCACAAAATTATTTGTGGTGTACATAAATGTGCTACTGCTTCTTACGAAGAAAATAGTAAACTAGAGTGTGGCAGCACAAGTGATTGTGCTATGCAGTTGCATGACAAGATTTCTGTGCTGTACATAAATGTGTCACTGAACATTTTATTGTGTGCCCGCAAATGCAACAAACGCCACATATGGTTAGCTAAAAGATATAGCTGTTGCATTGGCAGAAGTGGGAGCTGATGAAAATCCTGGGTTTATTTCTTTATTTATTTTTTATCATCTCTCTAATCTTTATTCTCTTTCATTGAAATGATTCGTTGTTTTTATAATTAATACGGTATTACAGTTAGTGTTTTTGCATTTCAACCTAGCCTCATAATGTTAATTTGCAGGTTCTTGAGGGATTTGCTTCATGGATGCGACTGGCCCATGGGTATCCATTTTATATCTCAGAAACATTCTTGTTGTATAGTAACATTCAAGTTCACAATATTTTTTAAATTGATTGCACACATTGATGGATATGCTCCAATTTATTTGAGGACATCTTTGCTTAAGTATATAGTACATAACTCACACCATTTTGTTCTATTTTCCAGAATTCCTGGGACTATTCTCGCTTCTCATCCTTTGGTACATGCTTCTCTTTCGAGTTTGAATTCTGAACAGCTCTTAGAGGCAGCCGTAAATGGTATGAGTCAGATTAATGATATATTTGCAGGCATTAATTCATTACTATTTTCTATCCATCAGATTTGGGTAAAGCTGCATATTGTTCTTTGGGATGTGATGCTTCCTTCATAGCTTATTTTTTTTTTCTCTAATTGTTATGCTATATATATGCCTATTGATAAATTTTCTATAAATAGGCTAAGTAGATATGATTAAAAATGCAAACCAAGTTACACCTGTTTAGCCTAATTTTATATTTTTTTGGTGGTGCTACCTACATACCTCCATCTTCCTGATCTACTTTTATATTTGATGTAATGGACTTATTCTAACTAATAAATTATTCTCCTACATATGCAATGTTGGATGCAATGGTTTGAGATTTGGAGGAGGTAGAATGGTGATTTATGTGAAACAGTAGTGAAGGATGATCCGATTGAATCCTCATTGTTGAGAATCAGATCACATAATCTAAATTTTATTGAAAATATAACTGGTAAATTATTTTAATTCATATTACCTTGAATTTCTAGTTATAAAGGCATGAAGAACTTAGAGATTTAGTTCAGAGTCAAACAATTTAAAACTCCCTTGACCTAGTCTAAAAGTAAACAGAAATTCCAAGATGCCTTTTTCAGTTGGCATATGTCACTGCAGATTCACATATACAGTTACTTAAAACAATTATGCTCTCATCAAATGATTACTTTTCTTGCTGATTCTGTTTGTTCCAGAAATTCCCTCAACCCCTTCCTACATTCCTCTCATAAACTCACTGTTTGACAAGCTTTCAATAATCTATTTGCCATTCTTTTTTATTGAGTTAACATCCCAAAAACTTTTTCTTTCCTAGCTAATTACAAGACCTACAAAGTAACAATAATGTCGAGTAAAGAGATACATCACAAAAATAAGATTCAACTTGTCATCCAGCAAAGATGTGCATTTCTTCATCTCATATTCTATTTTTTGGGAATAGATTCTCTTTAAAGATAGAATGATAAAAGAAGGAAGATGGGACATGAAACAGTGATCAAGCCTGTAGGTGATCAGCCTCATTTATAAAAATCAGTGTTTAGAAATGCGGTATGCGGTTTCCATACAGCCGAGGTACTGCATAGAGTATATGCAATGCGGTATGTGGGAGTATATGCGGTTTCATATTTTTATTAATAAAAATATATGATGATTATTTTTAAACAATATATAACAAGATATATGCAGATCTGATTAATTTATAACAGAAGTCTTTGATCACATATAGAGAAAATATTTGGGCAATAAAAGTAAATCCACATTAGCTTTTTAGGAACAAATCCACAAAGCTAAGCAAAGATACAGAACGTGCTCACTAACTAATGTGGAGGTTTGTTGATGAATAACACCGTCAAATGAGAATAACAAAGTACCCACATCAGTTAAATGAGTCTATCAAATGTATAATAGATAGGAAAATGACCTATTCCAGATGTTTAGAAAAATAGAAGTATGAAAAAATAATAATAATGAAGGAGAGCCAAAATTTACAAGCTATAAAGCTTCCAAAGCAATCCTAATATCCAAAAGAAAGCAAAAAGTCAACCCTTCAATAAAATAAAAGGCACCCCAAAAATTGTCTATTCAAATCTTGTGACCCCTTTAAAAAAAATAACAAGGAAATATTTTTGTGCTGCTGCTTATACATATGCGGACTGCATATGTGGGTACGTATGCGGACGGCATATGCGGGTCTGGTCCGAATACTGGGCCGCCTAGCCTTATGCGGTTCGGTCTTTGGACCAAATCACATATGCGACCGCTTATGCGCTCGTATATCCGAAGAGTGATTAAAGAAAGCGAGAAATCCCAATACAGGGAAAACATTTATGATATAAAAATGGTTAGGGATCCAATGGAGGAGATCTGTACATGAGACCATCCATCTAGACCCTCCAAACCCAAATACTCCTGAATCTCCCCCAATCCTGCTTAAACCCTGAACAATGCATGGTCCTTAGTAAACCATGTGGACCAGACCGTTGTAGGAACAAACGATTGTGATATCTTTGCCAGAATTCTTTTGCCCCCCCCTGCCCCCTCAATCTCTTTCCCGCCTCCCACAACTCTTGCAAGGATGAGAAACTGTAGTCCATACCCGAGCTCAGCCAGCCCCAGACACACCTAACCATTGGGCAGAAAATGAAAAGATGTTCTACTGATTCCTCCTCCCCTCTACACGTCACATACAATCTGTCCATCCTCGGGGCCCATCTAGCTATGAAACATTTTGTCAGGATCATGTGTTTCTCATATTCAATACGTGGATGACACCATCCTTCTATGTGATGATTGGAATGGAAATTTAGAGATGTTGGAATTCTTTGTCAAATGTTATGAGATGGTTTCCGGTCCCAAGATAAATTCTCTAAGAGCAACTTGGTGGGCATCAACACCCCATTCGAAGAGGGCTCCGCTCAAGCATCAAGAATGAGATGTTGTTCGACAAGCTTTCCTATCAAATACCTTGGGCTTCCACACAATACCAGTTTCACAAGAGGGAGACCATTATATGTCTTGGGCTTCTATGCTGTTCTAGTAATTTTATGAAACAAAAACTCATAAGATATTATAAGGCCATTAATGCTTTACGGGTCTGAGTATTGGACAATTAAGGAACATGTTCAGAAAATGAGTGGATCTAAGATGAGAATGTTGGGATGAATGATAAGCCTAGAAAGGATAGAATAAGGAATGATTGTATTCGTGGAAAATTGGAGGTTGCTCAAATAGAGTTTAAGACAAGAGAAGATTGATTGAGATGGTCAGGCATGTGCAACGGATGCCAATGGGTGCCTTGGCTTAGAGGAATAATATGATTGATGTTGAAGGGGCTCTACAGAAGTACAGATAAGGGATAAGTTAAAAAAAAAAAAACTTGCATGACGACTGTAAGATAGGATATGTTGACTCTGTATGTTTTGGAGGACTCAAGAGAATTAAATGGTGAAAATGATTCATGTACTGATCCTAAATTTTTTTGAGTGAAGGCTTTTTCTCATTTTTGTGATATCTTCGCTTCCCTTTACATATAGTTCAGCAGTTGGTGATTAATGTTTAAAACATTGTTTTTCTTTCTCAGCTGTATCAGAATTGATACATTATACTGTAGCTGGAAGTTCTGGTGGTCTTTCTGCACAAATGCCATTGATTCAAGTAGTTGTGCCGCATGTGATGAGTTTGAAGGGACAACTGAGGGATCCTTCTAAGGTATGTAATGTAATGGTGTACATACTTGACATCTATCAGTAATATGCATTTAAGTTAGATACAATGTAACATATACAGAATTTGTTCGATATAGACACATGTGAGTTCAGGTTATTGTGTAAAGGATCATTTTAACGTCTAAACCCGAAGTCATGTTAGATTTATTAGTTATTAACTGTTGAAAATGACCTTTCATCTTTTACCAATATCTCTGTTCTTTATCAAAATCTTAGAATTTTTTTTTATACACAATCTGTGGTCTTCTTCCTCAATGAAAGGATTAAATACCTTCTAAAGGCTCAGACAGTTAATGACCATAAGGAGGTGGTTTTATCATTGGGTGAGGATTCTCTGTGATAGTTTTTGGGGGTGTTGACACCTATGATGTCCTTTGTTTTTTCTTTCTTCTCCTACATTTCTTTTCCTTTTTATGTTGACATCCTTTTGCATTGAAATAGGAGACATTATCTTTTCTCCAAAAAAAAAAAAACTGATATGTGCCTGATTATTCTGCTCTTTAATATTAGCATGCACACACATGTATCTATCAGTCTATCCTATCATTCTATCTACATTTATATTATATTCTCCTTCCATTCCATCCTTTTGTGTAAATCATCATAAACCTTGAAGGTATTGAACTTTTTACTTTTATCTAAGCATCAAGAAAAAATTCGTGTGAAGATCAAGAGCAAACTGGCCATAACATAGTTGATCTTATATATTAATATAATTGACCATTTTTTCTTCAAAAAATTGACCTTTTTGTTCCCTCCATATAACAAAATGAATTTAGGAATATAGTACTTTAAATTCGTTGAGTTTTCATTTAACTGTTAATACAGTCTATGTTAGATATTTGAAGGCCCTGTTAGTTTTTCTTTGTTGACAGGTGTGAATGATAATTGGAATTATTTGCATAACCCTTTCTACCTGATTACATAAGAACATGATCTATGAATATTAGTTGCTCAAGTTTATTACTGATAATGTTTTGATAAATATTGACTTATGAGTTTATGAGCACACTGTCAGGACGATGAAGATGTGAAAGCTATTGCTCGTTTGTTTGCTGATATGGGAGATACCTATGTTGACTTGATTGCATCTGGTAGGTAAATATGATAAAATTGTTTGTTGTAACTTTATTTTTCCCGAGCATTGGTAGGAGCCCTACAAAATTTTATTAGAAATGTAGGAATACAGTTCCAGGAATAAGGAAATTAAATACAACAAGAAAGTAACAGAAGACAATAGTCTTGTTGGTAGCTGAGGAGACTACTAACAGAGAGGCCTAATCCTGAGCATCTGGAAAGAAAAGGAAAAAAAATACACTATTATGTAATTATGGTCCTGCCTCTTATGTCAGTCCAAAAACACTAGCTTCCCATTCATCAAACTTGCTGATTGCACACCAACATAGTGTTTACTTGGTAAACTTGAGAGTGCACTTTCCAAAAGTTTTGAAGATAACGAGTGGCCGCTTTGAATACCACTTCAGTGCGCGAAAGCCAAATGGCCAACACCCTGTGGGAACCATAAGCTGCATCACTTTATCTATACTCTTATCCCCCCTTATCATCATGGCTTTCCCAGCTTTCCATAGACCATTGAGGTCTTTAAAGTTAGTTTTCCTAGCAAGGTGTTGGTAGTGAAGAGACTGGATACAATCCTAACATTTGGCCTTTTTAAGGCTGGCAGGATAACCATTGAGGAATAACCCCTCTGTTGGTTTTGACTGCTTTTCCCGGCTCCTTTTGTATCCAGTGGATCCTTCTTCCACTGGGCAGAATGGAACCGGATGTCTTATATCTCTGTTTTCTTTCTTTTATCATCCCAATTTTTAGACTTTGTACTATGGTTGTATTCAATAAATTGTGGTAG
Organism: Acorus calamus; assembly: GCA_030737845.1. Lineage (NCBI taxonomy): Eukaryota > Viridiplantae > Streptophyta > Magnoliopsida > Acorales > Acoraceae > Acorus > Acorus calamus. The sequence continues at coordinate 28,735,317 of CM060872.1, forward strand.
CAAGTCTACCTTTGTTTCAGAAAAAAAAATTTGGCCTTTTTTTTAGCACAAGGTTGTCACTCTCAGGACCCATGCTGACTTTGTCCTGTTAGCTCAAATACTTCACCTTTGCTCCAAATGGTGGCCCCTACCCTCTAGTTAACAAAAAGATTTACTTCAATAAAAACTTTTGGTGTTAAGTTGATTCAGTGATTTGATCAATTCCATTTATTGTTTTCTCTAGGTTCTGATGAGTCCATGTTGATAGTTCAAGCACTGCTTGAAGTTACTTCACATCCTGATTATGACATTTCCTCGATGACATTTAACTTCTGGCACAGCCTTCAGATTAATCTGACTAGAGGGTGAGAAATTGTGTAAAGGTAATGACTTTATGTAATTATTTTATCCCTATGAACTAACATGAAAAATTGATGTAACAGGGAGTCTTATTCAACATATGGGTCTAAGGAATCTGCTGAAGAGAGAAACAGACGGTTGCGGGTTTTTTACTCGACATATGAATTACTTGTATCATTGGTGAGCTTCTGATTAACAGTACTCGGAAATCATATTCAGATGAAGATTTATTTATGTTAGTCAATTTGTGAATTTTTCTTTGTTGTTTTCTATCATTTATAAAAGAATTTGAATCGAAGTTGCTTTAAATTTTTTAATTGGAACACATTCTCTAGATGCATATAAGAGTTGAAAATTATCCTGTACAGGTAAGTTCACGCATCCAATATCCAACAGATTATCAGGATCTTTCCAAAGAGGATCTCAAGGATTTCAAGCATAACAGATATGGTAATGCATAGGGGTCCGAATCTCTCGGTAGTGTTTAGTCTTTTCAATTTTTTCCCAAGCTGTTTGCTACTTCTTTAATTTAAGTAGAAGTAAATAGGGAACTATCTAGCTTCATTTACCAAGTGATTTCTTTTTCTAATATCCACCCCATTAGTGTATGAATGGTTTTTATATATATATATATAAAAGGATGAACTAGGTTATCATTGATAATTAATCGGTATAAAAACAATGTTTAATTTTTTCTAAATTTTCCATCTCTGAATATCAATGATGTGATGTAGTAAAGGGCCAAAGACATTATTTCTATAATGCTTTGTGTGTATTATGTTTTGATGAATTTAACACCATATTCTTTAAATTTCTGGATTACAAGATAGTAAGCTACAGTTTACTATGCAAGGATGCCACCATTTTCCTTTTTTTGAGAGAGTGCATGTATCTTAAGCACTGTTTGTTGTCTCTTTTGTCCCAATTATACTATGTTATGATTGCATGCGCCACTGAAGGAAAAATGTGGACATTCTTTGATACTGAGGATCACTTATTGAACTCAAAGGGATACAGCATTTTTTTTCATATTCCATGATGTCTTTGTTGGTTAATCTACTTCATTATCTTCTCTGTAATGCCACAAAGTAAACTCATGTAAAATCAGAATCAGGAGCGGGCTCAAAACATGTGGTACGATGTGAAGGTGTTTAAGTTGCACAATTTTAATGGTCTTACATCACCTACTTTCTGGTTTGATTCAGAGCATCTGAAGAAAGCACTGGAGAAAGTAGATGAAGGATGGTCTAAAAAAGGAGTGGGAATGGGTTTTTGAGTTTATTTAGGAAGAAAAGATCAAGAGGCTAAAAAATAATGGGCGACTTGGGTGGTTGAGGCAGCATATAATTGGGACTAAGACTTGGACAAAGCCTGGCAATGAGACAAATCCCTATCAAGGGACAAAACTACAACGTGGATAGAAATTTAACTTGTTTGTCGCTCCTATATGCCTTGTACTGTATCATTGTTCACTTAGATAGGATAAACTCTTGGTGCCATGAGAAACCCTCTGATTTTATGTAGATCAGGTATGACAACCACTCATGTGGCTACGAGATAAGCTAAAATTCGTCGAACACCTCCACAACAGATACAACATATATTCTCCTGAAAACTCAATCTTTGTCAAAGATAACAAAATTACTAGATGACCTTAGACTTTCAGAAACACAATAGTCAAAAGTCAGATTATATCATCAATGAGCAGGCTGAAGGCCATAAGATGAAAGATTCTACTGCTGTAGGGAAGTGGTGAGGTGGCCTGGGGGTGCAAGGAACTACCTTCTCCCCAAAATTTGGGTCTTCATGTGGTTGCTTTTCTTTGGAAAGATCGTCCTGTAGGTTAAAATGCATAATGGATCCATGATGAAGACACTTTGTGTGTGTACTTTACTTTCTGTGAATTTGTTTTTGGAGAAGATGACGTCTTTAATTTGGTCAAGAATTTATGAAGGTTCTTCCATAAGTTTATTATGAAAAGGATCAGCTTTAGAAAATACAGAAAGTGAATTCCACATGTGATTTGTTGGAAACTAAAGCTAATCAGAAACAAGAAAATATTCAGGGTATCTGATGTATGTGGGGCATATCGGTATATCATCCTTATACCTAGGGTGAATTGTATTTTATTTTTCTTATCTCATTTTTTCTTTGGAGAGGTAAGGCCTTAATGTCCCCCTCCTCAATGAGTTTACCAACAGTTCTAACAAATAACACAAGTGGTGAATCCTTTATCAGAAAAGGTTGGACCATATCAATACAACCTTTTGACTCTTCCCTTTTTTATTTTCAGTTACATTCCCTTCGTGTTGCGTGGTATATTGTTAAGATTTTTGTTGGGGGAGAAGGGAGAGGATTTTGGGAAGACAAGGAGAAAGGGGGCAGTGGGGATTCGGAGGGGGTGGTTATTGATGCCTAGGGTATCTAAGTAGAACACATAAATGCTTTCAAATCATCTTTATTTTGAAGTATCTAACAAAGTGAAAATAAAATTTGGGACATGTCACTTGTATCATTTATACCTTGCTAGTGATCTTTCTACTGAATGGTTTTTGACAATGAATTTAGTAATGGACAAGGTTGGTGTCTCAATATCCACTAAATATGCACATCATGTACAATTTTTTTGGATTGAGGATAGGATTGGTGCATTCATATTAAAACATACATTAATCACGTGCTCTCTATGCTTGTTTGTTTGTTAGTTACCTTTCTGCATTTCCCATTTATAAAATACTGTTTATAGATTAACTGGATTGTAGAACTTAATGCTGATAGATAGACACTTATTCTTTTTAGCGGTTGGTGATGTACTTATGGATGCAACATCCATTTTGGGAGGTGATATGACCCTGAAGATTCTCTTCGTAAAGCTTCTTGAGGTGAGAAACTTTTTTATAATCAATTGTTTAGAATTTATTTTGTTCTAGTCATGGTTGTCTAGACGACTAGACGAGCCTAGGTGGGGGCCATGCATCTAGCCATGCTTAGGCGGTGCTTAATTGTACATGTAGTTTTGGAGATTGTATGTGATTTTATTAATGTTAATTCGCTAATTATCCATGCATTGTTTTTCTATAGAAATGAATTTGAAATGAGAATGATATATTTATAAATGAAAATATATGGTTAGAATGCAATGTGTGTTAGAAGAAGGGGGACAAACCTACCATCGAGCTACCACTTCTACATGATGTTACCTCCTCTATTTTTTGTGGCTTGTTGGATAGTAAAAGAAAGAGAACCAATACCCTATCGGTCACGCCCCATATGATTATTAAAATTTCTTAATTAATATGTTTTAAATGAATATTTTGATTTTCTTTTTCATGAGTCAATAAATGAAATGTAGAAAAAGTCGAGGTTAGCTTTTATAAGCAAAACTATTGGGTTAGCTATCTATTTATTTTTGTTTTGATTAAATCCCAACTCTTGTTTCAATCTCAATCATTCATAAAAAATAAGCCATGTCCATTAAATGTCCTTCCGACCCATTTCTTATGCCTAGGTGTGTGTACAGGCCTAGGTGCTCGCCTAATGTACAGGCCAACTAGGTGTATGATGGAATGCCTGATCGCCTAGGCGTCACCCAAACAACTATGGCTCTAGTACAGGTTTAAGTAATTCTGATATTTGTCTAGGCGGCCTGGCGAGGATAGGTGATGTGCCTAGCCGCCTAATCACGCCTATGCGTGCCTAGGCAACACTTAGTTAGACATGTATGTTTTAAGATGATAATTTTATTAATGATAATTATATAATTATTCATGCATGTTTTTCTAAAAGGAATAATAATATATTAATTTATAAATAAACAATATAAGGTTAGAATGCAAAGTGGGTTGGGGGAAGGGGGGATAAACCTACCATCGAGCTACTATTTTTGTGTGATGTTACTTTGTCTATTTGATGTATCTTGTTGGATAGTTTTTTAAAAAAGAAAATCAATATAAGACTAGTGACTGATTAATATATGTTAAATAGATATTTTGATTTTCTTTGTCATGAGTCAATAAATGAGATATTGAGAAAGTTGGTTTTTTTAGTTATGTTGATTTTTTCAATCAAAACAATTAGGTTAGCTATCCTTTTTATGTTATTTAATTAAATCCTAGATATTTATATGCTTTAATCTCTATTGTTCATAATAAATGAGCCAAGTTCGTTGAGCATCTGTCTGACCCATATACTATGCGGAGGTAGAATTGGCATGCCTGGGTGTGTATAGAAGCCTAGACGTTGTTGACTAGGTGGACGACCGCTCAGGCCTATACGATCACCTAGGAGCCTAGGAGTTGCCTAGGCGCTGACTAGGGGTTGCCTAGACAACTATGATATTGGATAGTGTCCTTGCAATAAGTGTTGTCAACCATAAAGGGACAATTGCGTTTAACATTTCTATCTAGACCCCCAGGTGTTTCACATTGTTAACATAAAGCCTATTTAACCTACTTCAAGCCAATAAAATTGAAGCTCTACACATAGAATGCCTTGTGAGAGCAGTGGTTATGAATGTGCTGTAAATCACTTACAGTGATCTTTATTTTAAAGTATCCAGTGTGAATATCATTTCTAGATGATTGTTTGACTTCTGCCATAAGCATTGATCGCGCTAGCAACTGCAGAATTTCTTTGATACTAATACATCATATTATATCTTTTTATTTTCTATTTTCCAGGCTGTCAGCAACTGCAGAAATGAAGGAACACATGATTGGCGGTCCATAGAAGCTGCGCTCTACTGTATTCGTGCTATTGCAAAGTCGGTTTCCCCCGTAGAAGCTGAAATAATGCCCCAGGTGTGATGATTGTCCCTATGGAACCTCTATTATAATGCTAAACTAGACTTACATCACCATGTAATACTTATCTCTTTGAATCCGTATATGAAAAATTAAAATTATTCGATATTCAAATATCTGGAGTCCAGATACGGGTATCAATGTATCCGCTCCAAAAAATATTCTAATTCATCATATATTATAAAATTATATATGCTTGTTTCATATATGATTCATATTCCTTATCTTGCATGATGAATCACAATCATATAAATTTAAATAACTATCATATTTTCTATGTATGATCTTTGGAAGAGAGGATCAGCTATTAAGCTTTGGAATCTCGGGTTTAATTCTACTAGTTGTCTTATATATCACTTGATCACCCAGATTAATGTCCATATTTAGATATGTCAATTATCCAAAATATCAGTATTTAGTTCGAATCCAAAGCAATCAAATTCCGAATATTAATATTTGTATTCGACTGATTTAGATATGATACAGATTTTAAGGTTTTTGTTGAGAATCTTAATGGGTATAAAGCCATTTGGATTGTCTTTTCTTTGCTTCTAGGTCTGGCTTGTAGAGATAATTAAGAAAGCACGTATTTATTATTCATTCCAAGAAGTAGAGGCGAAAGTTGCTCATAAAATTCTTATCCAAATATTCTGTATGACTACATTTTTTTGAGAAAAAGGATTAGAGAATTTTATAAAAAGAAACCCCCTGAATAGAAGGAGATGAGGAATCTCCTTACAAGAGAAGGGTGAAGATGAAGAAAGGAACATAGTAGAAGGGTATCCTTCTCCCCAAATGATGGTGACCCAATCTCTTTGTAGGGAATAAATCAGCACCCAAGTGTTTTACAAATATACTCACTTTTGTTGGAATATGCAATCATTACGATTGAGCCAAATGCTCCGACATACTGCATGCGGGACAAGCCATTAGAACTTGGCACAATTACTATGATCACCTTTTTTACATCTTTTTTTGGAACCACCTCCACAGGCTCCCCATATTAATGCAGAAAATTTAAAGTGAGTAAGAACTAAGAAACTCAATCTCTGATTCTTTGTAAACACTGCACACATGCATAAGGCAGAAAGTGTGGTCTTTTTTTTTTTTGGGGTGTGTGTGTCTGTGTGTGGAGAGCAGGTTTTTTTTTGTGGTTGGGTGAATTGAAATAGTAAGGGGCCAAGGACCTGGTGAATGGAAGGGGACATGTCTTATATATCCCCTTCTGCTTGTATCCCTTTGATGTCTATGTAGTTTTAACGAACTTGGTAGCTCAAGGTAGTTTTGTTATTTGTGAGCTGTCACTGAGATCGTGAAGATGCTGATCACCTCTTTACTTATTACTGGTTGCTGGTTCTGCTTGGAAACTAGGAAAGAGTAAATTTGGCCTTGGGAAAGACTTCCATCTCTCGTCTGTGGTGGAGATAATGAATTGTTTTAGGAACCAAAAAATAAGAGATGACAAAAGCATGACAAGAAGATTGATTTTGCAGTTAACTAGAAAACAGACGTAATTTTATTGAACACATAGTTCTCTGCTCTTTTCTAAAGATATGGTTGCAAGCATATATTGATGCTGATACATGCTCTATTAACACTGAAGGAAGATTCTGGGTTCAGTGAGGTGTGATTAGACCTGTATCTTCTTTTGTATTGGGGATTCCGCCCATTTCCTTAACCTCCTTTCTCCTTTACTGCATTTGTCTCTTTCCTATGTAGTTCGCTAGAATTAATACAATTCTGGTGGAGTTTACCTATTTTCAAAAACAAAAACAAATAAATTAGTAGGCTCTCTATCCTCATTGGGGAAAAAAGAAAGAAAAAGGAAAAAAATTCACACGCGTCTTTGTTTTCATCATACACCAAGCATTATTACATTCCAAAACATGTTTAATTGCAAACTACTCCTTACACGACACAAATAGAAATTTACATAAAGGCCTCTGTGAGGTCCCTAGCAGAAATTTATGTGTGTATAACATGTTTCTTGCATTCACATATAACCCCCCATTTCTCTCACACTTTACTGTAAACTTTGAATGCATGTAAATTCACACATGTAATACACCCTAACCCCCGTTTGGATATGGAATAGCCCAGGGAACAAGTGTGAATAAAGCAGGATAGGTGCTTTTTGTTGTTTGGATGCAGGGTCCCTAGTATAACCTGTGTCAGAATAAACTGGTATAAAGTGGTATATAAATTCCAACCAACACTTGGAATTAAAGTTATTCCAGGTTATTCCACCCAAAGAATATGTGGGCTCACTGTCAAATCAACTGTCATCACCTCTTATAAATCATTTGTCAAATTAACTATCATCATTTATTCACCTTTTATAAATCCTTATCCACACTTTATTCACATTTTATCCAAAAAACAAATTTTTTATTATTACGTTTCCTAACGAGAATAATTCAAAACTCAATCAAACGCAAAATCACTTTATCCTTGTTTGTACCAATTTATGCCGGAATAACTGAATACCCAAGAATAAGTCATATTATGTATCCAAACGGGGGTGTGTATATAAAACCTGCTTCTTTTGGAAACAATAAATAATACAAAAAGACCCCCGTAAAATTTACCAAAAGGTTCTTTCAAAAAATATTTTTACATGATGTGCAATCATGCATCACAGTAGTGGATTCCTAATAGATTTTGTTTCTATGGCTAATGATTGCATGGGCAGTATATGATTCTTTATAAAGTGAGGCTTGAACTTTGCATGCGAATACCTAACTGGGGAAATCTCGGCCTTCATGACAGGAGCATGTTATGATAAAACTTAAAAGAATCTGTAGTCTTTTGTTTTCAAAACTTCTAAATTTATAGCAGTTTATACTATAATCCCAGAATTCTTGTCATATAATTAAGAAAGCCATTTGAATCATATCCTTGCAGATTATTGCTTTGCTTCCAAAGCTTCCTCATCATCCTCAACTACTGCAAACAGGTAATGAAATCATCTAAATTGTATATAACATTATTGGCATAATTTTATATCCTCATTGCCATGCCATGCCTGTTGTTTCACTTTGTCCAGTACTGTGTAGGATAGCCCACTCTTCCACAGATGCGATTAATACTCCACACATTCTGCGCACTCCGCCGCATATGATCTGCCATATGCACCACATATGCAAACCATGTGTGGCGGAGAGGGGTTATATGGTATATGTGGCTACAGAAGGGGCCATTTGTGGGCCTTATTTTAATCAATGCCAAAAATGGATCTACCATTTTCCAAAATATTTAATTTTTGTCTACATTTTAATCTATGATAATAATATACTAATTTTTCCGCAATATTCAAAGCGAAGTAAATATTTAATTTAATCTATTGGCATTGGGTTTAAAGATGAAATATTATAGATACACCTATTCATCCCCCCTCTAGGTTATAAGAAGAAACTAATAGATATGAGATACTATCATATCTAACAAGATTTTCCCTCATTATTTGTTCTCAGTTTGTTTAACTATCGGGGCATATTCAAAATGGCTTGCTGCTGCACCTATTGAACAGTCAATGCTGCCTTCAGTGATAGATATTCTTACTCGAGGCATGAGTGCAGTTGAAGAATCTGCAGCAGCTGCAGCACATTCGCTCAAGCTTCTTTGTGAAGGTATATAATCCTATCTATATAGCTCTCCTTAATGCTTATTCAGTATGTGTCTGTCATGTTTTTGTTTTATTTTAATTTTTCGTAGTTAATATTGCAATGCTGTGTATGAGCTGAATTCTATGGTACTTCTAATGTTAAAAGATGATGGTAAAATTTCCAAGTCCTGTGCTTTGCAGGTGCCAATGTTATTCTTCTCAATGAATATTGCAATGTTCCCTAGAATGATGATAAAGTTTAGTGATACATTGGGTGGTTATGGTTCAAAGCCCTTAAGGAATATTTAAAATGGCTATAATGATACATCCTATAAGTTGCTATATGGTGAGATGTTCCTTTAGCAAGAAATTGTGTTTATTGATGCATGATGCCAAGGGTTTCAGAGGTCAGTCCTCCAATGTCCAGCAGACGTGGCAAGTTTACAAGAAATTAAGAAAGAAAGGGGACAGGAGCATGAAAGCAAATGTCTCTATGATGATTCCTCATGCTGCATGCTAAAATATAGGCTTACCATGAATGAAGTGATCTTGAAATGCAGCAGACATTGAGACCACATGGGAAGGCATCATAAGCTTCTGAGGCATTGGGGAAAGCACTGTGCTGGGACTGACTTTATTAGCCTATCAGGGGAGAATCACTTTGCAAACACCCCCCCCCCCTTTCACCACATACAACAAATACCCATACACCAAAAAAATGGCCCTTCTCTCACTTCTGGTTTCTTTGATTTTTTCTCTTTCTTACTTGACGTTGACCTCTGGTTGTCTTCAGTTTATGGAGTTGCATCACAGGTTTTTGAAATAAAATTTCTGGTGGTAACCTCCAACCTTTAATTTAAAAGCATTAAGTTTGCAGATACCCTTTTCACATTTTCATATTGATTGTTATGGTTCCCCTTTCCCAGTTTTTATGCTAATATTTGATTTTTGCCTTGCTTATATTTTCTAAAGTTGTTACTAATTATTAAATATTAATTGACTGCTTACGTTTTAAATTTTGTTCATGAGTTAAACTGTGATAGTGGTATATTGGAATCTTAATGCCTCTTGCACTACTCATTTTGTTATTATATACGGACAACATAATTATTGACTGTATGATTATCTCAATAAAAATATATAGAAATTAGGTGGATGAGCGTGTACTTGCTAGAGAAGCATCTTATTTATATAGTTTTAATCTTTATGACCACCTGTGTTTAGAATGCTGAAAAACCTATTATTATCTTTTAAAAACAATTTTTTCTGTAGTCTAGAGACAGTGCCACAATATAGTGGATGAAATTGATATAGAGAAATAATGGAGTGAATTCAAACAAGAACAGGACAGGGCTGGTTAGGCTAAAATTAGAAGATATCCCTAAAACCAAGGATTTCTGGATTTGGTGATAAAACAAAGATAGTGTTCAAGAACTTTCTTTTTTCTATGAATAGAAACCCATTTGATCTAATTTTTTATATGCCGCTGGATAAAATTCTAAGACTTCAAGACTTTAACTAATCTCAGAGGTCTTCAAGACCACCTGGAACCCAATCAAATTTGACCCAGCTCCGGAAAACTAGGCATGAGAATTTTTGATGTGCTTAAGTTTCCTGGAGACTTCTGAACCTAATAAACTGTGCATAAGTGCAATATGTTTGGATCTGTGTTTCATTTCCTGTCCTGCTTTTTGTTAAGTTACATCTGCTTGCCATATGGGAGGTATTGAGAAAGTGAAGGTGTTAGTGGAATGGAGAGAGTTTTTCTAAGCCAATATTTTCTGCTTACATGATAAAGCATTTTTACTGCTACTTTTTCAGATAACACTCTTTTTCTTTCTCTCTGTAACAAGACTGCAGGAGAAAACTTTGTGGATCACTGGATGGTCTATTTCAAATCTACCTTAGGGTTGTAAGTGGTGATGGGAACTATAAAATCACAGCGGATGAGTCAATGCATTTGGTTGAAGCTTTGAGGTAAGATTAAGTTAAGAAATGTTTAGCTTGATTGTACGTTAAGTCGCCTGCTGTAGTAAGGACTTCCATGTAAATTGGCCACTGACATACAGTTGCTTGCATTGACTAAGTCATTGAGCGGAAAATCTAAGACATCAGATTTCTTGTGTCCCATGGATGTCACTTCCCCCTAATGTGGCATAAGTGGTTTCCGCCTTCATAAGTCTCATTCTCAGCAAGTGGCGTCCTTGTAAGTCCACATATCAGAATTTCAGAATTCTGATAACTTTGAGTTACATTAAAGCAAAAGACCCTTATTGCAGGCTGACTCGTCACCAAGTATAAATGTCAAACTTTATTTTCAAGGTTGGGTTGAAAATCACTTATGAATTGTTTTGCCATCATTGTAGCATTGTGATAAGTGAACTTCCGGCAGACCAAGCTAAAAGTGCTTTAGAAGCATTGTGCATGCCAATTGTGACTCCTTTACAGGTATATGTCCCTTGTGGCAACTTCATGAAAATTTGGAAAGTCAATGCTTCATTTTCATTTTACATTTATTTCTTCCTTGCTGTATATATGCAGGAAGTGGTAAATCAGGGTGGAGTATCTTTGCAACAAGTAACAGCACGTCAGCTGACCATTCATATCGATCGTCTTTCTCATATTTTCAGGCAAGGATGGAGAAACTCCAGTACATTAATCAATTATCTGAATTAAAATGTTGTGCAGTTAATTTACTTGAAACATTCCAGGTATTTGAATCTACCAGAAGCCATAGCAGACGCAGTTCAAAGGATATGGCCAATCTTTAAAGCCATCTTTGACCAGTAAGGAACTGTGATTATTTGCAATTGCTTTTAGAGGATGTGACTGTTTTTCTTTCGAATGTCTTTTATTGTTCTCGGATCTTGTCTATGTAATGAGGCCTGTAATTGTTTTTCCTGTAGTCGTGCATGGGACATGCGGACAATGGAGTCTCTTTGCCGAGCATGCAAATATGCTGTGAGTTTACTCAAGTTTTAGTGGTCGCTAAATTTTAATGCATAATGTCTGATTTTCAATTATTTATTCATCACTCTGATGTCTATCATTTTTTTATGATTATTAATTAATCATATAGAAGATTTAGTTGATGTTCCAATCACTTATCATTGAGAAACATTAATGCATTTTGATTTGTCGTATTATTAGCTTTCCTTATCATGATTGCTGAAGTTATTTTATGAAGACTCTCATATAGGATATGCTGGTCTGGTTTTATCCAACCATGCATTAAACCTCAGCTCTGGACCTAGTGGTTGAAAGGTTGTGCTGGCATCCTACACACACACACATCAATATACAGAAGCACTAAAATGACAAGAAAAAAACAATATATGTAAAGAGGTCCAGTTAGACTGGTTTTTTGTCATTTACATGTTCTTACATTACAGGAAGCTCAGAATTCATGCAAGTTGGCTAGGCTGACGTGCAGCTGCTTGTAGTAGTGTGGAACATAGATTTTACTTGGGTGGTTCTAGATTAGAAATATTTCATTATTTCATCTCTTTTGATTTATTCACCGAGAAACTTCTCTAGTGAGAATTTTACATATGTAACTCATCCACTGCATGTTGATAATTATATTACCTTAGTTTTCCCCACTGACGCAAAAAACTACTTCTGATATAGCAATTTTCTGTTTATTTTTCTCTACAGCAACACTACATTTTTGTTGTTATTGTGTAGTTACTGTCAGTGGACCTGATGTTGCTAACTAATTTTTTTCCCTTTATTCCATCTGGACACAAGTCAGTACATCCTTCATAGTGATGCCTTTAAAGGTTTTGCGACAAGATATGCTTATGATTTTACCTGATTAAACTGTGTGACTCTTGTGTAGGTAAGAACAGCTGGAAAATTCATGGGAATCACAATAGGGGCGATGTTGGAGGAGATCCAAGTTCTGTATCAACAGCACCATCAGCCTTGTTTCCTTTATCTTTCAAGTGAAGTTATTAAGGTTGTCTATCCATCTTCAATGTGAGAAAGGCCATTCTGGAATTCTGTTTTTACTTATCTAGATGAATGACTATCTTGAATCTCAGATATTTGGTTCTGATCCATCTTGTGCGAACTACTTAAGAAGCCTAATTGAAGCACTCTTCCAGCATACTACAATTCTTTTGAAGAACATTAACGTAGGCGGTGGACTTTGCTTTTATTATATTTTAATTTTGTTGGTATTATGCACAAAAGAAATTGATTTATGCCTTATCACTGCAGGATTTTACGGCTAGGCCAGACGTTGCGGATGACTGCTTTCTGTTAGCATCAAGATGCATTCGTTATTGCCCAGAACTGTTGGTACCTTCTTCCGTCTTCCCATCATTGATTGATTGTTCAATGATAGGAGCAACTATACAACACAGGTATATTTTAGTCCATGCTTTATGTTATTTCTGTTCTCATTTACCCCCCGTTTGGATAGCAGAATTGAGTTATCCTGGATAGATAACTATGCCAGTATAGATAACAAATCTACAAGAATAAGAGATTTCCTGTTTGATTGTATTTTTTTTTTATTCTCATTGGAAAACGTAAGAATAAAGGTTGAATTGTTTGTTTGATAAAGAATAAAATATAAATAAAGTGTAAAAAAGTTGATTTGACATGTGGGCCCATTGATGTATAAGAGGTGTTGATAGTTGATTTGATGTGATGAGGTGTAAAAAGTTGATTTGACATGTGAGTCAATGGGAATAGATAAAGTGAGTATAGCTTATTCTAGGGGTTGTTTAGAATTGTTATACTCTCTTATACTCGTTTAAACTGACTTAGTAATACCAAGTTATACCCTGCAAACAAACAACCATTTTCCTATCCATTCTTATACCACCCTTATACTCGCTTATTCGTTACACAAACGGGGGGTTAAAGTATTAACATTTTTATGGCAATGGAGGAGCAATTGTAAAAATCAATTTAAATTCAGCGTCTAAATAGTTAATGACTGTCACGACCTAAAAGCGGTCGTCTTCCGAATCGTTGCAAGAAAATTGATATACAAAAAATCATAACTCAAAATATGCATTTAAAAAATAAAGAACTCAGAACATGCAGCGGAAGCAAAACATATATACAAGGCCAAACTGGCCAACGACAATTGTATAAATGTCAAAAGATGCATACAACAACTGTCTGTCCTAGTGGACGAGAACCAATCGGCATTTATCCCGGGCCGGTTGCTCCAAGATGGTTTCATGGCTGCGCAAGAGTGTATCTCTTACACGCATAGAACAAGAAACAAGGGGTCGTGCTCAAGCTCGACTTTGCGAAAGCGTATGATAATGTGAATTGGGACTTTTTATTCCACCTTCTAAGGTGCCACGGGTTCGAACCAAACTGGATTAGAATGGTGAGAGCGTGTGTTTGCTCAGCAAAGGCTTCGGTGTTAGTTAACGGCGAACCCCGAGGGTTCTTTCATATCAACAAGGGCCTAAGGCAAGGGGACCCGCTTTCCCCGCTCCTATTTGTGATCGTGGCGAATGCATTTAGCCGTATGATGAGGAAGGCTGTGGCCGGGGGTTGGGTAAGAGGACTGTCTTGTGGCCAGAGGGGGACGGTATTTTCGCATGTCCAATATGCGGACGACACATTGATTCTTTGTGAGGCTAACCCAAGGGTGATTAGGGGAGTAAAGCTGGTGTGCTGTTGCTTCGGGCTGGTCTCGGGTCTTAGGGTCAATTTCAGGAAAAGCTCCATTTCAGGTATTAACATGGAGGGTGGTGACTTGGCGAGGCTGTCCCAAATCCTTGCTTGCGAGGTTCGAGAATTTCCATTGCAGCATCTAGGCCTTCCACTTCATATTGCAAAACTAAAGAAGCAAGAATGGGCGCCGCTAGTTGACCGGTTCGAACGGAGGCTGGAGGGCTGGAAAAGCAAGTTCCTTAGCATGGGGGGGAAGCTGACATTGATTCAGGCAGTGCTTTCGAACCTCCCTATCTTCTTCCTTTCTATCTTTAAAATTCCTACAGGTGTGCTGGATAAGATTGAACGCATCTGTCGAAGGTTCTTATGGAGCGGTTCGAGGGAGGTGAAAAAGAGAATTCACCTTGTCAGTTGGGATAATGTTTGTGCTAGCAAGAAGCTGGGTGGAGCGGGGTTGTTGAAATTGGCAGATATGAACCGGGCTCTTCTCCTTAAATGGTTGTGGCGTTGGGATGCGGATCCAAACCTTCTTTGGTGTCGTGTGGTGAGGGACTGCTACAATGGTGGGGCAGTCATCCGAAGCCGATATCCCTCCTCAAGCCGATGCACCTCGTGGATCTGGCGAGGCATCTTAGCAGAACTGGATTGTTACTCCTTGGCGGCAGGTTAGCAGATTGGAGATGGCCAGACCATTAGATTTTGGCAAGACATTTGGGCGGGGGATGCGCCTCTTAAAAATGGCTTTCCTATGGTCTATGATATTGCCCGATACAAACAGGGGGCAGCAATCTTGTTCTGGAGATCTAGAGGCTCGTCAGGCTACTGGGAGGTCAAGCTCCGCAGAGCGGTCCGGTCAGACGAGATGGTGCAATACCAGGACCTATTGGAGCTACTTGAGCAGCGGGAGATCAATCAAAATAGCCCGGATTTGGTGATCTGGCGTCCGGGGGCGAGCAGGGGCTTCTCGGTCAAGTCGGGGTATTCCTGGCTGCGGAGGGATATGGCTCCTTTGACGATGACGGCAGCAAAATACCACGAAATTTGGGGGAGTAAAACTCCTTTGAAAGTCAAATGGTTCATGTGGGTCTTATACCAACGAAGAATTCTGACACGAACAAGGCTCGTTGCCTGGTCGTCAGGGATGGCCGTGGAGTGCGGGTTATGTGGCGAGGAGGAGGAGTCGCCGGACCACCTGTTCACGTCCTGTTCGATGGTGAGATGGGTATGGGAGAAACTGAAGGTGGCAATGGGGATGGATATTCAGTTCAATGACCTGGAGGGTATGTGGGCAGCAGGGAAGCGACTGAAAGCTAGTGGAGACAGATCCATCCAGGCTAAAATGTCTCAATTAGCAGTTCCCGCCCTGGTTTGGGCAACCTGGCTTACGAGGAATCAGGTGGTGTTCGCGGGTAAAAGACCTTACGGGGAGAATATATGGATAATGGTCATGGGCTTCATTCGAGACTGGGGAAGGTACTGTGTTGGGGCCGGGGGGGGGTTTCCTTTCATGAGGATAGACTACTATTGTTATAGGTGGTGGGTGCGCAGTACTAGAATCTCGTAGATCTCTCTTCTACTATACTTCTATGTATTGTGCACCTACCCGTTTATTTCTTATGCATCTGTAATTGGGCCTCGTTCTTAATATATTAAGGCGTAGGCCTACCGTTTCCATCAAAAAAAAAAACAACTGTCTGTCCTGTGAGAGCCCTAGGACTTATGTAAACAAGATCCATTTGCCAAAAATAAAATATACAATATGGACCTGAACAAAATATGGGAAACTCTGACTCTGCTCTGCTGGTGGGACGGCGATGCACGACCCTAAGCTCCTCGTGCATACTGGAATCAGGAACGTGAGCCGGGGTGGTATCTGGATACCAAAAATCCAGCCCAAAGGAAGGGTGAGTACAAAGCCCAGCGACATAATTCCTAATAAATTACTTCTAACAATCACACAAATATATCTACCTGATAACGCAATAACACTTCTTTACTCGTAAACCTGAGATTTTGTTATGGGTGACAGTTGGTAGTTGTGATCCGTCTGAGGACCAACAATTATGGTCTACGAGCATCTGCCATGGTCAAATTCCGGATAAGTATGAGCTTCAGTCGGTGGGGCTGACAGATCAACTAAATTGTTCATCGATGGGCCAATTTGTCGGTCTATGCAAGCCCCATGGTGTACAGGTTCAATGCATTGACAGATGAGGCAGGTTATCTGCCTGCGGGATGGTTCATCAATTTTATCCCTCTCTGGCTTTCTTCTCCTTCCCTGCACCAGGATTCTTCTCTGGGACCTGACTCTGATGCAGAGCCACATGGGAAAATGGGCCTACAACTGGTTTGTATCATTTTTCTAGTCAGTAAACCAAGCCACAACAACCCCTTTAAATTTGCTTTTATGAATATGGTCTTTTTTTTTTTATAATAATGATCGGAGGCCAATAGATCAATCGACAAATACTTTGGGGTAGAGTTCAGCGCAGAGGTCAGCCAGTTCCATCTCTATGTAATTTTCCTTATTTTGGAGCTTCTTACATGCATGTGGAGTCCCTTGTTTTCTTGATTCCTGTTACAACCCCATCACATCTGATTTGCATATAGGAACTAGTGTCATCCAGTATGCCATACGATGAGCTCCCTCGATTTTAACATGTTCTCACCAATCCTTTTTTGGTCTCGGCTAATTTGATGATCTTCTTGATTGTCATACCATCACCTTTACCTTAAATCTATATTGACTGGTTGATTGTGATGGTACAGGGTTTTCACTAGGTTTCTTTTTGTACGGCTGTTCTTGTGCCAGATCAACCACTTGTCAAACCAGCTCTACCAAATGATTACCCTGTCTCTAAGCCATTATCAGTATCAGTTTTGCATTGGAAACCTGCTTTGATACCAAAACCTTGGTGGCTAGGTGCAAAAAATTGAAATCAGATGTCAAAATTTGCTTTGAAGCAAGGGCGTAAAACAACTAAAGACAGAAGTTGAATCTATAGAATACTAAATGACATCCTTGTCTACAGGGTTCATGTTTATGTTTTTTTGTTTTTTCTTCTCTTATCTCAAAAATTTGAAAGATGGATTAATGATTCAAACTCTGGGAGTTGACTGCCCCTTTACAACCCTTGATATTTAGATCAAGCATCGGTTTCAATTAAATGCTGCCATCTAGTGTATATAAGAAAAATTTAAATCATGATGCATCTATTGAGAGCTGGATGGAAGGGATTCCTTACAATCCATCAGTTGAACATTCTTTTTGTGCTGCAAGCCCTTCTTCATAACCAGTAGATATCCAAATTGCAATTTTAGGATGTACATAATCATTGCTAGTCTTCTTGAAAAATATTTTGTTTAGCAATCAAATGGTAAGCTGTGTTATATTCTGGCAACTCGTGTATTCTTTCATTGGGTGATAAATGTGAGTGAATATATATCAAACATAAATTTTTAACTTTACACTTGACAGAGATGCTTGCAATTCCATATTGACATTCTTATCCGATGTCCTTGATCTTGCTAACTCCCCCTCGGGAGAGAAGTACCGATCCATCGTAGACAGCATTATGATACCTCGAGGCTCAACGCTAACCAGAATTCTTATAGCCTCATTGACTGGAGCCCTCCCGATTTCCCGATTGGAAGAGGTAAAACATCCACACTGAAAAAGAACACCAAGGCAAGTTTATACGAAAATTATCCCAACTGTATCAGTGGCAATTGGTTTGTCTTTTGCAGGTATCATATGTGCTGACTGCACTAATGAAAACATACGGTATACGTGTGTTGGAGTGGGCAAAGGAGTGCATTTTGTTAATCCCAGCAACGGCCATAACAGAAGCGGAGTGCTCGAGCTTCTTACAAGCTCTGTCTGAAGCTGCATCAGGAAAAGGGGCCTCTGCGCTCACTGTCACTTTAGAAGAGCTCTCAGATTTGTGCCGGCGCAACAGAACTGTCCAGGAGATAGTGCAAGGAGCCTTGAGGCCTCTTGAGTTGAATTTGACAGTGGTTTCATCATAAAATTTTATGAAAAGGTTGTCTAGCATTTGTGTATCATGAGATGGATGGCGGGTGGTTGGTTTGAGTTTTTGTTCATTAATTATAATTATATGATCACATCCATCCAATTTGTTTCTTTGAGGGGGATTGAAATTTATCAGTCTTACCCTGCTCTGTTCATTATGTATATTAAATTGATCACCATTGCATGAGGTGGTGTATTTCATACACAATTGAGTACAGTTTTGTAAACAGTGCAAAGCGGCATGGATGAAGTTGTGTCAAAATCATCCAATTTGAGGTATTGTGTTTTTCGGGAACTTTATTCCAGATCTGATCAATGTTTAATGAAATTGATCATGGTTTCATGTCTTTTTTTTTATATTATTATTATTAGTATTATCATTTTTTTTTTACAATTTCTGTGATGGTGAAAGCCATGCATTTCTGTAAATGATTTTTGTATTACTTAGAATAGAAAAATTACATTGCTAAAAATAGCAAGACCAAAAAGAATACAGGGTAGGGAAAAGAAAAGCTAAGCTTGAGACAAATCAGAAGCTTAGTGACCAAGAGAGGTGGATCACAGCCCTTCTTCACTAAAACTAGAGAATGCAAACTGCAAGAGCAAAGCCATGATTAGATTTCACGAGGGTGAAGTTTCCCATCCATGCCATCTTGAAGGAGACTAAAAAATTCCTCACCATAAAGTTGGGGAATGAGTTCTGAATATCCTAATTCAGATTGATCGGCAGCAAGAAAATCTGCACAACCATTTCTTTCTCGATAAACATGAGAGAGGCGCTATTCATCCAATTGCTGAACTAGACCTTGGAGGGATCTAAGATCCCTATTAGCTGTCCACGGGATAACCTCTTCCCCTGTGCCCAGACAATGGCAGTGGTGGAGTCCGATTCGCTCCAAAGCCTGGATGCTTTCAGAAAAGCCCTCATTTGCAGACTAGTAACAATGCCTTTAAGTTCAAGACTCCCAATCGACGCAGCTTGCACCCTAGCAGAAATAGACCTCAAGCAAGTCACATTTGAGTCACGTACCAGTGCGCCAAAACCATAGCGATTCTTCGAAACAGAGCCATCAGAATTGGCCTTAACCCAACCATCAGATGGCTTTTCCCGTATAACCTGAATTGTCCTTGTATCTTTTGGACTGAAAAAGACACCAAAAAGAGTAGATAACCTTTCAGCAAGAGGAGAAGTGGATCCTTCAAAGGTCTGCCCAGAAAACCTGAATTTTGTGGCCTTGATCACCAAAAATACAAGCTGCTGTTTATGAAGTTTCGAGAGGTTAAAGATCCTGCTGTTGCGTTCACCCCAGAGGGACCAAAGAGTCTGAACAATGAGAAACTGAAGTATCTTTTTGTCAGAAAGTGAAGTCCCTTGTCTCACAAACCAAGAAATAAAGTCAGCTAGATTCGAATGATTCTGTTTTGCTATATTTAGCTTCTTACATAGCACTGTCCAAACAAAAGAAGAATAAGAGCATCTTAAGAATATATGCAGGACTCTCTTGAGTTGAATAACAAAGAGAGCATCTAGACTGGCGAATGATGCCAAGGGAGAGAAGACGATATTGAGTGGGGAGTCGATCAAGCAATGCTTGCCAGCATAAAAAGCTGTATCGAGGGGGCAAGTGAGGCTGCCAAATATCTTTGGTCCAGCCTATGACCACGAAGAAACTCCTAAGCAATTGAAGTGGTAATAAGGCCCAATAAAGCCATGCATTGTTGAGAGTAGCATAAATGCAACTGGCCAATTTATGTCATAAATTGGTGAGGGAATTGTATACTGTAGTGTTTACTTAGACAATGGCTTGATATGAGGACAACGGGCTTGGCTTTGATGATTCTTGTAGATTTGTGTCGGCTCTTACGGTTTACAAAGTTTAAGCCTATGTTTGGATACAGAATAAGATTTATTTCGAGGTATACAATTATACCAGCATATGTGGGTATTACAATGGAATGAGTGATTTTGTTTTTAGTTGTGTTTTGAATTATTCTCGTTAAGTAATGTAATATTAAAGTTTTTATTGTTCAGATAAAATGTGAATAAAGTATGGACAAAGATTTATAAAAAGTAAAAAAATGATAATAGTGAATTTGACATGTGATTTATAAGAGGTGATGACAATTGATTTGACAGTGAGTCAACATATTCTTTGGGTGGAATAACTGTAATAACTTGGAATATAGTGGTATATAGTTAGTTGAAATCTATATACTACTTTATATCAGTTTATTCTGATCTAGGTTATACCAGAGTATTCACTACATTCAAACACCAAAAATTACTTATTCTGTCTTATTCCATGTTATTTCGTAGTCTATTCCGTAACCAAAAATTTCTTATTTAAGCTTGACTGATTAGCTGAATAAACAACCTTAGAACCTCTTCAAACCTCCCTGGCATGACTCAAATGAACGATGACAAATGATGAGCACATAATCACTATAGTTAATCGATCACCTGCGATCACATTCATGGGGTTCGATTGTTTGGCTTGGCCACAGCCTCCCTCCCTCCCCCTCTGCACAGGTATTGGCCATTCTCCCTGTTTAAACTCCCCATCAAACTAGTCCTGGTCCACTTGACGATAGATTTGGGAGAGGAACACAGTCTCAAATGCACTTCTATATATCTAGTTCACTCTTTTCACTCACTGCAACGAGATACATATACCTTGATGGGATTTTCACATTTTCACAAAATTATATTATTCAATTCGTTAGAGTATGTACTTCTTTTTTTATAAAAATGCATACTTCATTAGATGAGGAATATGATTTTTTAAAAAATATGAAAACATGAGAGGATTGTGTTTGGGATTGTGTTTGAAATTAACATTTTGCGTAGGCGAGTGAAAAAGTCATTTCCCATCGCATGTGGAGACCGTTACATCTAGTTCATTTTATAATTCAAAACGCAGATCGCCTATGTTTTTATTTTTTTAAGTCATATACTTCATCTAATGAGATATATACTTTTACAAAATGTTAGGTATATACTTTAATAAATTGAATGATATCATTTATCGAAGATGTGAAAAAATATATACTTCGATACAGTAAGTGAAATGAGCTAACAGGGTATATAAGACACATTTGGGACTGTAAAGAAGACTCAGTGTAACAGAGCTCGTAATACTTTCCTTTGAGTAAATGTAATGTTAACCATATGATAAACATTGTGAAGCCCATCTGAAGAACATGACCTAACTAGCAGGGTTGGCTTTTTTTAGACAGCTTAGGCAATTGTCTAAGGCCCTTAGCCCTTAAATTTTATTTTTTATAAGTAGTCCAGATATTGACTATTGATAATTTAACACATTGTAAAAAATATTTATTTTTTTAAGAAATCAATGGTCATTTTGATATGGTTAAACAATAACCAATAAAAATTTGACAATATTTATGATATCTAAAAAATAGCAAAAATAAAAATTTACATAACCAATAGGATTTAAAGGCTTTTTTGAATCCTAAAAAAATGGGATATAAAATCAGAATGAGTTGAAATTTAATCTACCGCGCTGAATGAGTTGAAATTTTTCTGGCTTGGTCCTTATAATAGGATGCTTATGATCATCACTCACATGATTTAGGGATATGTTTAATCATTCTAGACCAATGATTTCTATTATTCATATATTTTAAATTCAAATGCATAATTTATTGAGAATATTTTAATTTGCGTAATGGTAGGTACAATCACGAATGCAAATCTCATGTGTTTTAATTTTAGAAGTTTATAATTTATAAGAAAAACATAAAAGATATATTTTTAAAAAATGTTGGTGCAATAACTTTTTGTAATCTAAATATGTTTTGAATTTTTTTGAAGATATATATTTGTCTAATAAAATACATATACCTTCACAAAAAATAAAGTATGGATATACTTGAATAATTGAATGTATATCTTTTTATGTTTTCTTTAATATATCGATCATATACTCACCAACCAAGTATATAATCGACTATAGAATCGTATACTCAATCAGGACCATAGAACAACTGCATGAACAACTCAGTATGTCAACGCTCTGTATTCTATTGAATTCCAGATGCTCCCTTATCTAACGACTAAAAAACCAAAAAAATCAAATATTTCATTCTAAGTAAAATAGTAAAATGTTAGTCATTGTTAGCAAGACAATAAACAAAATAGAGCTAGAACAAAATATAAGCATACTGATTTGGCAAGTCTGTTATGTTATGGAAAGAAGAAGATCGAGGTTAGAGTTGAACTCTATGTCCTTAAGATTATATTCGCCCCACACTGATGCTCACGGTCAGTGACGACAGTCGCATAGGATACAATGGTCGGATTGTCCTCTGGTAGCAGCACTTCAAACCAGAGAACCAACGAACTCATTGTGTTTCCCAAATCTCTCTTACTGGAATGTTATGAGACTCGAATGCAAACTCTAAGGGGCTGAAAGCCTATTTGCAGTGAATGATTGGACACTTCAAAATGCAGATATTGGATGTGATTTATAGAGGAAAAAATTGGTTGAAGAGGCTCTTGCTGGACGAGTCCATTCATTTGTTCAGTTTTAACTGAAACAAAGTCTAAGGTACCCTCCATTCAAACAACGGTTATATCGTAATCGTTGATCCAACGACCCATATTGCATATGAGGATTCATCCGATTGACGATTTAGATTTTATCTTACTAAAATGATCTCCGCTGTTCGATCTAACAAAAAACTCCAAAAAGAAAAAACTCCAGCTCATAACGACAATGCATATTTGCTACGCGGGGTGGTGCTCATGCATGGAAAAGTCCACCATAGGGTATCCACCAAAAGCAATTCATTAAAGTACAAAGAGCATATCTTATAAATTCTCAATGCTTTTTCCCAACAACCGATATAAAACAATAGTTTTTTCTTCTCCAACCATCAGCCACCAACCACTAACACCATGTTATTGAGAGAAATTTGGATTTAATTTTCTCATTCACTCAAAAATAATTTTGAGAATGCATGTAAATATACTACATTCATTTCTTCGACGAGAGGAACACAATTCAATGGATTTTCATTAATTTTAAATTAGTGGAACCCAAACTCATTTTGATCAAAATCCAAATATTTTCAACATAAAATAAGACTGCAAACGGGATTGCATGTAAGGACTACTATTGATTTTAAATCTCGCCCAACTTGTTGCGTAATTAATCCAACTGTACCCAGTAACCGATGTACTGTCACGCAGTTTGTTTTCACAGTGCGCATGAAACAATGGAGGAATTCGTTAGTGTTATCTTCACAGAGACAACTCTGAACAAGGGCAAATCATCTCAAAAGCACCACTTGTTCACTCGTGTTAGATGTACATTTAAAAATATATATCAAGAATGAATGTGTAAATAACATGAAATTGTCCCCCAATGTCACGTGGTAAGGATGGGTGACATCTTTATATAAATGGATTCAAACGCTAAACAATGTCTTCTAGCAAGGGAGGTTCACATGCCTGAGCAGGGATTCATTGGAAGTTTGAAGGATATATTTATAGATGTACATATGTTTTGTGGTACATGTGCAGGAGAGAGAGAGAGAGATTGGACAGCCATGTGAATGTTCACTTATTAGAATTGGCTGCTTATCAATCAAACCAAACATGAAAAAACACATTGCATGGTGAGAACATGCTACTGCCTCTGCATGAGTTTGGATATATTATGTTCTGCTCACTTGGAATGTAAATGTGATTGTCCTTTGTAATGTTTGTTGTTATTGTTGATAATGATGGATAAATCTCAATTATCATATGTGGTTACATGCAATTATGCAAACACTGAAACATAAAGTGGTTTTCAATTTGAAAACAAGCAAGTCAATAATTAAATTGAGTGAATGAATGTTTGATTTGAAAAAAAAAATCAATAAGTTGTCTCAATAAACTAATTAACTTGAAGGGTTGTTTGATTCAAGCCAACAAGTCAATAAGTATATTCTATTGCAACAATTATATTGAATAGATGTTCGCAACAAGTCAATGAGTAGCCCTTGTTAGAACAATTATTTCGAATAGAGAACAATTATTTCGAACAAATGTATGACATAAATCAAGTTAATAAGTATCCCCTATTAGAATAATTAACTGAAATGGGCGCTGTTACACACAATTTATTTTACAGCTTTAAATGATGTTTTATATAACTTGTTATCGTCAAATTTTTTTACAGTTGCAAAAATGGGTCCATTCAATTAGAAATAAAGCGATATACATTTTTCATCGAAATATATATCTCATTAAACAAGATTCTAAAACATGAACATCGAGATTATATCTAACATTATCCTTTCACAAATCAGAGATATATTATATAAACTAAATGTTGGTTGTGTGTGTAAATTGCATACTGATGACCGTTATCCTCACAAAGGATATTAAATTACAGAGTTCTAAATCTTTTTGCTAGATGGTTGAGAATGATTACTGAATATAGCTGTTATAATCACACTACAAGATAAGAACTGTTCTTCTGGCAGATGATGAATCTTAATAATGCAATGAACATGGACAAAGTGGTATCAAGTATTAAGGTCCATGTCTGGCTCAGAGCCTAGGATGAATTGGACATGCATGTTCCTATAATCATTGACATTTAGCATGATCTCTGGTACATAATTTGACCATGTGAGCATCGTCTTTCTCCATGGTCAAAGTCAACAAAAGAAATATATATAAATAGTGATATGGTGCGGTTTGTGCAGTCTGTGCAAACTACGTATATACATCTTTTATCGAGGTATATACATCGATAAAGAAAACATATAAACTCATTAAAGTATAAGATTTTTTGTTGTAGTCTCGCCACAATCTCATTTCGCTAGATGGAAACATGTAATTTTTTTTATATTTTTAATTTTACAAAAGAGATATACACAATTCATTAAAATATACAATTTAGTATATAAAATATACATTTAAAAAAAGAAGTAAAGCACATTTATTTCTATATTTTTACTTTTATAAGAGACTATACACAATTCATTAAAATATACACTTTAGTATATAAAATATACATTTTAAAAAAAGTAAAGCACATAAGATAACACATGGGGCCTCCTAACATTATTCATTATATTGTAATATTTCCCCATTGCGAAGGATGTAGAAATTTGAACTATTTAGCTTAAGTAAATCTAAAGTGACTCAGTAATTTAAACACTTTATGTGGAAATTCATCATGACTCATGCAAAATTGAAATTTAGTCCATATGATTATTTTAACCTGACAATGAGTAATTCAAATTTTGAACTTACTTAACTAAGTGACAGTCCAATTTCTCAAAGATTTAGGCTCCATTTGGAATTAATTATCAAAGATAAATATAATGGGGTAAAATTAATTAGAATAATTGATTTGAGAATTCCCCACACCTTTTTTTTATATAACAAATGGCAGTCTAGTATACCAAAAAAAACCTAGTTTGGATGTGGGCACTTATGTCCTTTTTTGAGCCCATTTTTAATCTCCACCTATTTTTATTTTTTTTGCAAATAGTATATCTTATCCAATGAGTTATATATTTTTATAATAAATAAATATATACTCCCATAAATTGTATGAATTTATTTATAGAAGATGTTAATAAAATTTAACAAGTTTTTCTCTCTCGTTAATATGAATACAGATGGCTAACGAAATATATGAGACGTAAAATGAGACATAAAAAGGATTGTGTGTAACCATGCTAGTAGCTCTTAAAAAAATGATTTCTTAAAAGAATTATTGGTATGATAATGTATCTAACATTTACAAAAAAGAAAAAGCATCATCTGTCGTTTTTTTATTTTTTAGGTGCTTAATGTATACATCATTATTTTTATAGGTAAATATTGGTAAATCTAAATATTTTTACATACGTTCACATGTATCTTTCATATTCAATGACCAGAGGAAAAAAAAAACTGTAATTCTGAATCCAGTGAGGGGAGATAATGATTTGTCAAGTATAAGGGATTGCATGTTCAACATAGTTTCACTTGCACCAATTAAAAAAAAAATTCACACACAATTTGTTTTCATATGCCAGGTCAAATAAGGTGGTGTTTGGACCGATGCTCAGTGTTTGAGTATCTCTATAAAAGCCTTCATTTCTTTTCCTTAGCTTACATTGCATGGAATTATGAGCTCTCTATATGAAGTAGGCTATAATTTTTTTCTCTGTCACTCCAATTCTCCAAAAGTCTCTTCATTCCTTTACTGTTGTTATTTTAAATGACCAAAATAACATTGTTTATATCTTTAACAGGTTTATATAATCAAATGCAGATAATATCAAGTTTACAATCAAATCAAAACAAAACCTCAATTTAAAAAAATCCACTTCCCCCGACCATATTCTGCCGTCGCCTCCGCCTCCGCCTCTACAACCACACCACCATCATTCGGCGTATGTTCCTCCCTCTGCATTTACATCCCAATTGTACAACAGCACCACCCCTCCAATTAGGGGCGGAGTCACAAATTAGAACGAGAGGGTGACCAGTATGCCAAGAAATTTAAAAGTACAGAAAAAAAATATTTATAGAATAATAAAATATCGGTTTTTTTACTACTTTTACTGCTTTTATGTATTTAGACAGGAGGCCAAACTACTCCCCTGACTCTGCCACTTCCTCCAAAGGCTTGCTTTTCCCATCCCAGTTGAAACATTGCCGTCCCACCTTGTTTACTTTATCTTGGCGGGCTCAATCGGAGCTCCAATCTTTTTTTCTTTTTTTTCTTCTAAAACAAGGTAAATCAACATCCCAATCACTTTTATTAAGAAAAAGGTGAATGGGAGTTCCAACCTTGTTGTCCCATCTTAGCTACTACCGACCATCTTCCAACATCCAAATGAAATTGGGAGGACCCCCTTTCCCGGGGACGGCCACCTCAGCACTGCTGCCATGCGCTCCTGCGTTGGAGCAGTGAAAAGTTGGTGGATGGGTGGGGGACTCCAAATTAAAAATAGAATAAAAAAAAATGGTGGGACTCAACCAGAGGTGTAGAATAAAGATCTATTAATAAATAAGAAAATGATAAGACGTAGTTTATACACTTTCTCAATGAAACGTTATATGAAATAAAGTATAAATTAAGATATAATAATTTTTTTATTTTAAAAAATAAATTTTTTTTATGTCACATATTATGATAGAACCCCATATAGTATGATAGTGCATTGCACTATCATAGTGTGTCAACTTGAGCTACAAAACAGACTAAATAAATTATCGCTCTAATAAATGTCAACAATTTTTAGGTGTAAAATTATAAATCTTCTCATAAATTTAAATGAATGAGGATATACTGGTATGACGACTAATATATCCGGGAATCTTTACATATAGGCTATACAATATAAATATTTTGATTCAAAAATTTTATTGCTCCATGTGTGATTTTTGTTGAATGTCTTTTTTCCACTTTATTATTGGAAGAATAATGTTCCAACTAGTCCCATACTTTAGCCCGTTTCTTGTCCTAAATCATACGCAGGTAAAAGAATAAATATTTAGAAAAAGTTAGCATGATTTATATAGATAAAAATATCATTATTTTTATCTATATTTATATTTGGCAATGCATTTTGTTATTCTCATTTTTTTGTGTTTTTATCCTTAATTTTGCAATTGGATCACATGATGTAAAATATGGGATAATTTCAAAAAAAATTTAAAAATTCAAAGTCTACCCTTTCTATTAAAGGGGCATTAATATTGTTGGTTTTGTTTTATGAAGTTTTTATTTTTTTGAGAAGAGTAGTCATAAATGTTGTCCATGTTTTACAAAATGAGGATAAAGTCTATTCCACCTTTTATCTAGAACAAAATATCCTTACTATTTCTCTCAAAATACGGACAAATTTTCATGTCTCATTTTTTTTCTTATGCATTTTGGGAGAACATGTGATTTAACCCAATTATTTCCTTATCCTAACCTCTTATCTCAATGTCAAACTAGGCCTAAGCCCCAATTTGATTCAAGAATAAAACCCAAAATAAAAGAGAATTAGTCAGAATAGTCTCAAAATAAGTGTTTAGATGGCTAGAATAAATGAGAATCTGTATAGTAGAATTTGTTAGAGGTTTTTCAAAATGTATTTCATGTGTCTTGTAACTTGGGTTTTTGTTTGTAACTTTAAGTTGAGTTTTAGTCCCACATCGGTTAAAGAGGAAAAAGTTTGGCACTATATAAAGTGAGGTGTGTATAAAGTAATGTTTACTTTAGGAATGATAATGTGTTATGCACACGGTGCTTTAGCACCGTCCGCACACACGTGCGCGTGTGCGATGGGCGCAATGTGGCGCTTTGTTGGCGCACTTGGCACTTTTCTTTTCTTTTTGGCTAATCAAACGGTGGAGATCGTTCCATCAGATGCGATCTGGACCGTCCAGATGGTGGACCCGTCCGATGCAACGTACACCGTTGGATCGATCAAGAATCGGTTACATTGATCGAAGGGGTGCAATCGGAAAGGGTGCATCGGATGGTGATCGATCTGGACCGTCGATCTTATAACTGAAGATCTAACGGTCCAGATTGGAGGTGGTTAAGCCTCATGGGATGCCTTGAAAGGGTGCTCCTGTGTCTATTAATAGACATGAAATTCAACCATTCAAATCATTTCAAATTCATCAAACAAGCTTCCTCTTTTTCTTTAAAGTTTCTTGTGTTGAGTTTCTGCAGAACCTAATATAGAGGTCTTGATTTACTTGGGTTCTTCTTCAGTATTCGATCCATCATCGTTGGTGCAAACGCTGGTGGAATAACACTTCGAGTTATCCTAGAGACGAATCTGCAGCAACCCTTTGCACACTGTTTGGGGGCAAATATTGTCTTAAGGAGAGCGACTCTGTAACGCGACTCGAAGTTCTATTGAAGTCTCAGTCATTTTCAACATAATTAACTAGTATAAATGGTATATGAATTCTAGCAAATCCTTGGAATTAAGTTATCACATATTATTAAACCCAAAAGAATTTGTGGGCCCATTGTCAAATCAACTGTTATTACCTCTTATAAATAAATCATCAAATCAACTGTTATCATTTTATAAATCTTTATTCATACATTATTCATATTTTATCCAAATAAAAAATATTATTATTATGTTTTCCAATAAAAAAATTCAAAACACAATCAAATAAAAAATTGTTTTATCCTTATTTACATTAGATTAATTATAAACTTCAGAATAACTTATTTATGTATCCAAACGGGGGCTAAATATATATACACACACACCCCTTTATTTAGAGTGTATAAGCACTGGGGGTGAAAAAACATATATACTAAAAAAAAGGTTTGGCGTATCAGCGTTCTTAGATAAAAATCTTTAAAAGAGAGAGAGATGACAAACTACAAAACTTTATTGATCAATTAAACTATGAAATAATTTTAAGAAATCCAATGTATTTTGCCACTCAAAAAGGACATTATTTATAAGCCTCTAGGCCACACTAAGAGGTTCATATGTGTGAAACCAACTATTCAATTTGATTGGTCCATTTAAAAGTAAACGAATTACCCAAAAAAAATAGTTTTCAAGCTAACCTAACCTAATCAGTCTTAATAAAATCTAACAAACTTATTTTCAATTCCAAATATAAAAAACTATGGTTGATAGCACAAACCACTAAATATTTATCTAACTAACTAACTAACTAACTAACTAACTGTCTAGATTAAATATTATAAAATATCAAAACAACTATCAGTTTCAATTACATCATTCTCCCCCATGCCAGTTGAGCAGAGTTCGTTCATCCTTAGACAACATGATGTCGAAGTAAGGGTCCTTTGGTGTGAAGATCAAAAATGAATTTCAATTCTCATCTTTAGCTTTCAACTGTTCCCATGCGCACAATGAGATCGATCCTTTACACATCGTTACCGATCATCATGAAGCGGGGCGCTTCCTGTGAAGCGGATGAATACTACTCTATACAAACACCGAGTAATTATATATATATATATAGAGGAATGATATTATGCGGTCGGTGCGGTCGTGCGGCGTCGATCACGGGCCGTCGATCACGGGTCCATCGCATCAGACGGTCAGGTGCGATTCACATCGACCGTTGGATGTGATAGACCCGCGATCGAACGACGCACGTCGGATCTGCACGACCGCACCAACCGCACGCTATCACTCGACTATATATATATATATATATATATATATATATATATATATAGACTCCTCATCTCTAACGTGGAATCTCTGTCAAATGTCAGGATCTCCAGCTTCATAACAATCCTAGCCTCCACTCATTCTCCTGCGTTACGGGTCGTGATTATCTGACTTTCTGTCCTATTGGTCGGACGTAAAACGGACTGGCGAAAGTTGTTTTTGAGAAATCATCACGAGGGAGTAAAGTTTTTTATTTTTTTAAAGTATATCATTGGGTAATGAAGTACAATCTACCATAAAAAATAAAATAAAGTATGTACTTGTGAATTTAATGGCTATAGTCACCCCACAAGTTTTTCTTGATATCCTAGGCCTGTTTGGAAACCCTATAAAAAAATTAATTTTGGATTTCATATCTAACCCACCCCATGTTCGACATTTTAAGATGACGTTTTAGACTTCTGTGTTTTTGAAATATTTTTTTTTAATTCGAATCATATATGACGATGTCTTCTGAATTTAAAATTGTTCGATAGACATGAAGTTGCTTTTCATGTCGAACAATCGATTAAACCGACAGAAGACATCGTCTATGTCGATTTTAAAAACTCGTGGGGTGGATTTCGAGATATGAAATAAATTAATTTTTTATGGGGTGGGTAGGATAACAGCTTTTGATGGGGTGGCTCTAGCCGGAATCGCCCTAAAAAATAAAATAAAGTATGTACTTGTTGAATTTAATGTATATCGTTAATGTTTTTCAAAAAGCGGAATCTGCTCAAACGCGCAACCAAACGGACCCTTAGTCTTCCCTTCCCGTGGTGATTTTTTTTCTTTATGCTTATTACTTTTATTTATGTGCGTGTACTCTTTTTATTTATATATATATTTTTTAAAAATAGATAGATATTTTTACCCTGATTTCATTAAAGATTTTGAAGTACAACACTGAAGGAGGTGAGAGGAAATAGAGAAGAACAAAATAAACCAGTAAGTGAAACATAAGAAAAGGAAGGGGAGATAATTCTCGACGGTGAGCTCGGTTAGAGAGATATCAAAGAAGTAGCAGGTTTATCAATTTCATTTTCAAAAAATGGTTTTTATAATAAGAAGTATACTGAAAAGTATATATTGTGTTAAAAGATTTTATATACTACGTTAATGACGTACAATCAATTCATAAATTTTATAAATTTTAAATTTTTTTTATATAAGTAAATTTGGTTGTTATGTTTTAAAAGCCAATAAATTATCTTTTATGAAAAAACTGGTTGAAAATAGATTTTATAGATAGAATCAATTATTTTAATAAAATTGGATATTTTGCTCACTTGGTCGGAGAGGTCTCCCGTCTCATGTTTGTATAGCCTGTACACACTCAAAGTTTTCATGCCTGAGTGCTTTAGATGGTGGAGGATTTTAGGCTGTACAAGTTTCGTGCACTCACATTGTAGGATCCGATTATGTTTGGAATGTGCGATTAAAACATTGAAGTTTTTAAAATTTGTGTTTCAAACTCAATAAGTTGTTTTGTTAGCATTTCAATCGCTGGATTTGTTGACCTAAAAAAACAATAGGGGTTTAAAAGCTATATTTTGAAAATGTATTTGGATTTACGTTTGATAATTTTTTATTTTTCAGAAGCAGAATCTGTTCAAATACATATCTAAACAGGACCTCGTAACTCTTAACACTGATGGAATTTCCATGGACATTGTGTCACTTTCCTGTTCATATTAAAATACTATTTAGGATATTCATAGTCATTTTAGAATGCCTTTGGAAACATATTTAATTTTAAGAAAAAATTTTAAAAAACATATTTTGTCAGATTTTAAGAAATTATTTTTTTATAACTAAAAATTATTTTTCGTTTTATTAAAAAATCTGGGATGATTAAGGTCATTTGGAATAGAATTTGAATTACCCATGATTCATGTAAAAATAGAATCTATGTCCAAACCTCAAAACCTACCTTCGAAGTGGTTACCCCCAACCATCCAATGATTTACCTTTCGTTTTATCTGTCATCTTTTATATCATCTCAAGTGCCAAGTTTGTTATTTTTTTTATTTTTTTTGCGAGTTGAATGTCTTCTTGTTTTTATACTTTTTTAAGTGAAGAGTAATCATTTGTAGATTTAGGCTATCCTAATCTCACATGATGGGGACATTAACACGAAAGTCTCAGTAAAATTTTAACTTCCTAATTATAAGAAAAAATAAAAAAAAATATCACTTTATTCCTTTTTTTTTTAATCAAGATATACATTAATTTTAAAAAATAAATCAAAATCCAAAATTTCTAATACAAAACTATAGCACATGCAAATAATCCATGGACCGAGAGAGTCAAATTCAGTTTTGTGCTCTTATGGCTTGACATTGACTCAAATATTTGATGAAAACTCAATCAATTATGTGGTCATTTTTACATAATGCAGAAGGATTAATAATTTAAAGTTTTGTACAATAGATATAATGGAGTATATGATGCATTTGGTGATTTCATACAACGCCCATATGTAATTGTTATGAAATATTCTTTTTGAAATGTACTTACATGATTAACTCTGCACCTAACTTCTCCTTTTACATTGGTTTTTCACATAGATACGTAGTTTTCCTTTAAAGAGAATAGAACACCGATACATTCAATTCATTTTGTAACCTCATACACTATGATAACATAGTATGTATATATGTATGTATATATATATATACACACACATACATACTACGTTATCATAGTGTATGTTGTTCTATCATAGTGTATAAAGTAAAATTTTAGTCATTTAATTTTTTCAACGCGAAAAAAATATACTAATGTTTCTCAGTATATACTTCATTTCATGTAACTATACTGATCGAAGAGGGGTGTAAATGTGCTTCTTCTCTAACATACTAGATATCTGGATTAGCTGGGCTTTGGTGAACGTAGATCCAAAATGAAGAATTGGTTAGACCTCTGACTATGCGCGATGGCCAAGGATCCTCCAATCTCCCCCTTCCTCCACCAGCACTTACACCGGTATAGTGTCGGCTAACGCTCCTCCGAAGCTGAAGTCAGTTCATGATATATAGAATGAGGAAACAAAAAACACAGAAAATGAAAACCCCAGTCCCTAATGTAGTTTTTCACTGTCTCCCATAGATTTTCCATGTAAAAATGTTGACCCCTGAAGAGCACCTAGTTCCTGCGAAGCCAATTAAATGGCCCATCCATCATAGTTGAACAACCTTTTGTGGTTAATCTTCGAAGATATAGTAAAAATGTTATTGATAATCAAGATGCTAAGTAAATTTCAATTTTTTTTTTCTTGGTGACATTTGACATTGTTGATATCAATGGATGTCCATATGAACACTTTTTCAATTTCTAAGTCAGATGTATAATCATGATGAACAACCTAAACTTTGGTTTTAATAACTCATTGAATCTAATTTTGTCTTTAATTTTTGAACGTGGTTCTGACTTATCCTCTGTTGGTCTCTGTCCAATTTTTCTTGAAAAGGGGGTTGCATCCACCATGAAAGAAAGAAAAGAAAAGAAAAAAAAACTTCTCACAATTCTAATTTAATTGCCAAAATTGGTCCATATATTTTATTTAGAGACCTACCAGTGCTTTGATTATATTATCATCAAACATCTAATAAATGCCGAATCTGTCTAATGATATCTAAATAAAACCTTAACTGACAAACGCATCGCACCTTGACAAATGACAATGATACGTTTCACTATATAACATCAGCCATGTGAGAGTGATGTACTAGAACAGGCAGATCTTGTGTTTTGTTCCTCCTCAAATAGGTAATTTTTAGTTAGGATTTCTCTTTCAACTATTTATTTATTTATCTAGTCTTGTCTTGGAAGTTGCAGTACAAACAAACAAAAAAATGGTTTGTTAATACAACATCCCAGCCCTAACACTGTAGCTAATGAATCTAACTCAGCTTATTTTTTCTCCTTGATTTTTTATTTTATCTGCTACATTGTTGTGAAAGCTATGCTTGAACTCTCTAACAATGCACATGCATAGTGTTCTAATCCTGTGATCCAAAACCTGACCAACAATGCAACCAAACATATTTTAATCTAAATGCAAGAAAACACATTATTTTATCATTTTTTGAGTGGGTATCGAAAAAATTAATTATCATTTTCTTATTGGCTGTAATCAAATTTGGGTCATTTTTATTATTACTAAATCTTAACCCTAACATATAATTCAATATTTTTTTTTTCTCTTTTTAGAATTCAATCATATCACAATCTTAGTTACACCTAAGTCTGTCAATGGATCATATACGGATCAAATAACAGCTCCTAAATCATTTAAATACAAATGTTAATGTTCAAATTTAAATACTTTGAGATTTGAAATGGATAAAAATATTTATTTGGATAAGTGATATGTTTATATGAATTTAATACTAGTTGGGGTGATCATCTGAGAGATGAAAGATTGTGCTCTCCATATAACTAAGGATTGAAATCGGGATTCCAAGACTTCTTTGCTTTGTTCAAGAGTTACTTACAGATTGAGGAATATGATTAATCATAAAAGGGTAATTAAATTTAAACATCTTATAATACAAATATATATTTTTATAATAAATATTAGAAATCATATATTTTTTAAAATAAATACTATGATATTCGTATTTACTTTTAATCATTTTGGATATCCAAAGACGAGATACCAAATTGATACACATATTTTTTAGATGATTATAGATATTTGATAGGTCTATTCATAGCTTTCCATCAAACCAATTATAGTTTTTCAGGTGAATGTTTCAGCTAACCATAATTGAGATAGTTTTGTCTTCATTTGTTTTTTATTTTTTTCTGTGCTGAAGGAAACAATCCCAACTAAGCAATTATGAAGTTGAAGCTGTGGATCCTTGATTCTCACATGGGTTCCCAGAATAATTGCCAGTAAGGACACATGGATTAAAAACTAACGTTTTGTGGTGTTTCATTGATCCATTATAGATGAATGTTTTGAGAAGTACTAGTGCTTCCAAATGTATGGAACCTCTCCAAGTTATTGGATGATTTTTTACCCCATTTTAGGTGTACAGTTTGGAAGGTATTTATCAATTATCAAATTAAATTCTTTGGTGTTCTATCCACCCTGCTTTCTATCTTGTATCAATGCATTCTTTCTTTGTATACTCTCAGTTATGTAATAGTCATAACTCAATGGTCAAATGCATCTTAGCCAGCAATGCAATTTGGAATTTAGGAATAGTTCGGTTATGAACAACATTCCCATTCCAAAATAATGAAGTTTGGAAAAAATTCAAAAAAATAAAAATGATAAAATTACTTATGACATGCAAAATCATCACTTTAATATCAGATTCTCAATGATGTTGCAACATCAAAATATTATGAAAGTTTTGAATTCAAGATATGATATTAGAATTTAGGCAAACTCATAAAAAATTGACCTTAAAAATCTAGCAAGGCAAACTGACCTAACACATATTATGCATAATGCATTCAATATATTATCTAGGTCAGTATATACTATATTCTCTTATTTGTGTATATGTACATTTTTTTTGTCAAAGTACATACTTTATGAGATAAATATATATTTTTAAAATAATGCAAATCATGTGTATTATATAAGAATGACAGTAGAAATAATTGAATATAATTTTTTACGGAATTTTATTTCCCTTTACTTAACCCACAGGAATATCGAATGAATATTCCACATTACATGGATTCAGAAATGTATGAATTAATTTAGACTCCTTGATGGAACTGACAATTTGCCTAATGTGGTCACTCCAATCAATGCTGAAAAGTCAGAAGTACCTAGACATCAAAACTAGTCAATTATTCCTAAATTTTTGGGATAACTTATGAACCCATGGTGTCAAGCTAAATTAAAGTACAGTAGGAGACTACTGATCCATGTGATGTGAGGTTACCATGGAATTATCTGATTTGGCATTAAGTAATACGAAATCATCTAAGTTAAAGTAATTAAACAACCTCCCTAGCTAGCTATTACTATTCTTCACCTTAATTTTTTTTATTATGTATAAATTCAGGCAGACTTAATTACATAGCAAATGCAGAATTTGGGAATGATTAGCATTGGGTAATTAAACTCACAGATATATGGAAAAAATTCATTGTCGCAAAATAAAATGGGAAAAATAAATGAAAATTCTTAATAAGTAATAAATAGATACCAAAATATATATATATAATAGATATGGAGTGTCCAGAACACATGGGAGTTCATAGACCCTTAACTCAGTGATTGACAAGAGAATTTGCAATCAAGAGGTGAAGGGGTTCAATCCTATCATCATTTACCTAACTGATTATTTGTAAATTCATGAACAATCCATACAATGTAGTTTCGATTGACTACACTGTTTACCCTATATATATATAATAGATATTTAGTATTTCATAACTCACAGGAGTTCATGAATACATGCTTAATTTTCCTAACTTAGATAATTATTTAAAGTTAATGAACACCATACAATGTTGCTACCATTGACAACACCATTCTCTCTCTCTCTCCCTCTTCAAAATTATTCACACGATATCGGATATCAAATATCTACCTTTAAAAAAAAAAAAAAATTATTCACACGATATTGATTATTGGAAATTAGTCTACATTAAAAGATTATTGGTTTGGAATCCTTTTTAAGCAACAAGCTCAAATTAATTAAATATGATTTGGAAAATTTAGTGACCTCAATAGTTAGCCGACATTAGTTGTGTAGTCATTGTGTCAAAGCTTGAGAAGTGATTCCTCCAATTGACTAGATTAATTTATTAGACGCTAGTTCTTGTAGCAGCCCTACATCCATCCCCATTTTGATAATTTGGTATATGCTTAGCCAAATGAAACATGCAATTTTTTTTTTGGGTAAGCGTAAAGGAATATGTACAAATCATTGGTATATATTTTGTGAGAATACATATACCTAGTTCTATAAAAATCTACACACATTAAAAAAAAAATCAAAATATATGAAACTACAGTATATGTAAGACTATTTCTAATATTATCTTAATATTTTGAATGGTTTGAATTCAAATCAGTTTAAGTTTAATAAAAAAATTTGGAGGTATTAGTAAACTTAACAGATTTGGATTTACATCATACATCAGTCGTACAAAGAAATCTTTTTCTATGGTCGTTTCAATAGACTATATTGCATTATAATTACAGCTTAGCTATAAAAAAAAAAAAATTTCGAGAAAGACATGGGGAGCCTATCGCGAAAATATGAAGCAATTAATGCTTGTTTTTATTAGGAAAAAGTGAAGTGGATTTTTCTTTCCTCTAGATGTTGATTCCTCAAGCAACCTAATAATCTTTTCAAGCAGGATTGGTAAGTGTCCCAAATGTCAACATCAAATTCTTGACATGACGCCTTGAAAAAAACTTAATTAATGTGATTGAAGTTTTGGAAAAGTCAAATAATACGCCCGTTCTGTAAAATGAGGTCCACGTATCAAATATAGGGACAATAATATTCAAAATAATTAAAACATTCAGCTTTCGTGAGATCCTCGATCAGTGGATTTATTTCGCATTTTATCTATACTCATCTATACGCCTACCACGATGCTATTGATTCTTGTCTTGAGTTTTGCGGTCTTACGCATCCGTTAGTATTTTCGTTTTGTTGAAATACATTTGGTCGGTTTTTAGTGACGCTTCACGATCAAGTTTGTAATTGTAGAACGATTTCATTTGTAGATTGCAGAAAACCTTCATTTCGATGATTGGTGGTATTTATTGAGAATTTAAATTTTTTTTTATCATTTTGTATAAACTCTGTTATACCTTTTAAATTTTGGAGGGGGTTTCATTATTAGAATATTATTATTTTTCTAACTTTTCTCTTTTAATTTTCTTAGTATTCTAAATTTCTCTTTAATTATTTTGATATTTTTCCATTTCTAAGGTTATATGTTTTGTATCTATAAATAGCACATTTGACTTCTCTAATATAATTAAGAAGTTTTTTTTTCTTGTTCTAGCATTATGTTCAACCCATAGAAGTTGACTCTTTAGCTAGAATCATGGGTTATGGTAAGTACTGACAGTTGTGGAACTAGTACTAATTTTATGGTCTGTGTCACTTAAAAATGTTGTTAGTTCTAAATGATCTTAATCTACATATGCAAACACTTGTAAACAAAATATCTTGAGAATTTATAGCACCACTGATATGATTTAATTTTTTCTGTTTTTCATGTCTAGCAACTTTCACTGTTGAGGACGGTTACATCCACACTAAAAAAATGAGAAATCCACAACTTTATCTCACCCACCTCATTAATAATTTAACCCACCGCTCCATATATATTTGAAACCTAAAAAGTGGAAACCCACCCCAAGCATTTTCCCATTCACCTCTCTCCTTTTCTTCTCCTTCTTCTTCTCCTCGTGGCCGTTCTCCATCCCAGCCCCCATTGTTGTTGTTAATGTCTTCCTCCCATCTTCCCAGCCCCCTAACCCTCATTTAGTCACCAACAAGGACACCATTATCTAGCTTGGTATACACATTTCTCTTATACCATTTTTTTTTACCCTTAGTGAATATAAGATAGCATAAGAATTTTTCAGAAAAGGTAGAAGCATTTTTATCATCAAAAGGACTAAATCGGATTTTTATAGTTTATAGGGACTTATTTGAATGTATTTGTTGGACAAAATTTCATTTAATGACTAAATCCATTAACCAAATATATTTTATGGGGATCTGTGACAATTTTTCAATTTTATAGGAACTAAAACCGATTTACTTGATTTTTTAGGGAGCTATATTGATATTTTCCATTAAAATTTTAGCAGGCACTTGTCTAATAAAAAAAATTGAAAAGCAATAAATCATACAACTGACCTCAATTTGTCCAATTGAAGGAAAAACTCAAGAAACGCATGTATGCAGTTAATGTAAATGTGCATTGATACTTGATGGCATAGATAACATGTGACACTAGACAAGGGACCCTCCTTTTATCATTGAATTTTGGACATCCAAAGAGGTAAATTATTAATGGATTTTCATAATGGTTTTGGCAATCCGTCGCAAAAAAAACGTCGCAAAAAATAGTTTTTCTTGTAGTGTAAGTAAAACAGAAACCAATGTGACTATAAATCGCTGTAAATTTTTTTGAATAGTTGAGCAGTACTTTTGGGTTTAGAGACGGCCATTATCATTTATTTTACTTGATTATTGACTCTTGAATAAGAAATTTAAAAGAAATAAAATCAAGAAAAAAATACAAAAAAAGGGTTCCCCTGTACATTTTTCATACCATTAGTACCTTCTCACATATACTAATTATGCTTTTTTTACTATTTTAGGGACTATCTGTTTGTCCGCAGTGATAATTTGAGTTCTAATGAATATAATTTTTTTAATTACTTTGTCATTACTTTGGATGTAAATTAAAATACATATTTTTTCAAATTATGAAGTTTAATTTTTTGCATAACTCAGTATGATAGCTTGTAATAGAAGATTGTATTTTAATATAATCTAAAATAAATTTTTATTTTAAGTTGTATTATAAAAATTATTACAAAATTAGCAATAATTGTTAGGTGAGATGATTTTTTTTAAAAATGACAAAAAAACTATTTTAATCCATTTGCATATATTAAATGAATAAAAAAAAATCACTGCTTCCTCCTAGAAGTGTTATCTTACTTGTTGAAGTAACAAATTTTGGATGGTGTTGGTGGGCCGTCGATGCCCTAATACACGGAGGTATGAAAATCATTGGAAGACTCATCGAAGAGCGAGGAAATATCGCCTGAGATGATGAAGAAGATCATAATATTGATACAGTGTGGTGCTTACTAAAAACTCTCTCACATTTAAGTCAGGAATATCATTTTTTTTTTAGAAGAAAGACTAATTGAAAAGTGAAAAATCAGAGAATTAATTACTCTCGTACCTTGATTTTGGGGTTGTGCACCACTTTCTATGGATGAATTCTGATGTGACTGATTTTGGGGTTGTGCACCACTTTTTATAGATGAATTCTGATGTGACAAATACTGTTTGGTAATATAATCATACAGATACGTGCCACGCTAAGGTGAGATCACATATTTAAGAGTCTTGAGGATTACACAAATGTCTAATTACAGTTTGAGTATCATATAAGTGGTTAAGTTCATTATGAATCGTTATGTGGAGGATCATGAGTGTGCTTTGAAGGGCTGTGGCGTTGACTATTAGTAGAAAGTGGAGACGTTCTGTAACCCTCAATAAACCTTATTGGAACCTTATTGGAAACAACGTGGCTAGAAGCGTGATGACCGGGCATTGAGTACACTTCTTCTTGGAGTCCTTTTTTTTTTGATGGATAGTAGTGAAGTAATAAAACTCCTATAGGATGCTTCATCCCAAAATCTTATATGCATCCTTTTCAGAGTTCTTCCATGTGTTGAGAAGGAAGACTAGTCGATGCGAACTTTGATGGATTTCTGTGGATATTATTTAAGTGATGGACTTTTGTAGACTTTGTAGACTTTCACAGATTTTTGAAGACTTTCGTAGACTTTTGAAGCATTTCACATATTGACTCTTATGGGCTTTCACGGACTTTTACAGATTTTCACAGACTTTTGGAGACTTTCATATATTGATTCTCACGAACTTTAACAGACTTTCACAGACATTGGCAGACTTTCACATATTGACTCTCATGGACTTTCACAGACTTTCACAGACATTTGTAAACTTTCACAAATCGCTGTCATGGACTTTCACATATTTTTGCAGACATTTGCAGACTTTTACAAATCACTCTCATGGACTTTTACAGACTTTCACAAATTGATTATTTTCACATATGAATTTCTATTAATAAACACTTATGGATTTCAAATAAGGATAAAATCGTGTAATCTCTCTAATTTTTTTTTAAACCAAACATCTTTGTTTATACATGAACTCTGGTGCTACTGTATTCACTGCCTTCAAAATTTTATTGAAATTCTTACTAGTAGTCCATTTAGACCAGCCAAAAGTCTTACGAGTTTGACAATATCGAAAATTTTATCCAACTGTCATTAAAAAAATAGCAAGCATCTCTTCGACAAAAATGAATCTAGTATCTCGTAAAGCTGTTATTATAAAATCATAAATTATATTACTTAAAATAAAATAAAATAAAAGTAGTCATTATATTATTTTAAATAAAAACTAAAATAAAAACAATCAATATATTTAGTCATATATATATATATATATATATATGCCTAAATATATCTTTTTATTTTTATATATTTCTGAACATTATAAAAAAAATATGCATGTATATTGTACAATAATATAAACATCTTCGAGGAAAATCAAATAAAACATTATACATATAATCAAATATATGATAAATGTATATGTTAGAAAATAATTGTGGATGATCTAGGCATATATTATATAATATATAATAATAAAATGATTGATTGCAACACAAGCAAATCTACCATTCTCATATATTCATCAAACATATGAGGTGATAGTAATATTTCATACAAATGGACATTCAGAAGAAAAAAAAGATGATAAATAAAGAAAAAAACTGTGAATAAAAATATGGAAGGCATGAGATAAAAATTATAAAGGAGTTCTGTCAAAAGAAAAAAAGAAGAAATATTCACAATGCTAGAATAAAAGTCCATGAGAATCCCACTCATTTGGGTGAGATTTTGAAATGACTTTTTCATTTGTATTTCTCTCTCTAAAGTCCACAGAAATCCACAAAAATCCATCACTTATGAAAGTCTTCATAAATCTTGTTTAAATTGAATAACACAAGATAAAATGTTTACTATAAGGAGTCTCAATCGAATAACGCTGAACTTTTTGTCCATGAAATAATGACTCAATCGAATAACAATGGACTTTTTGTCCACGAAATAATGTCTCAATCGAATAACACTTGACTTTTTATCTACGAAATAATGTCTTAATCGAATAACGATGGATTTTTTGTCCACGAAATAATGTTTCAATCGAATAATGCTGGACTTTTTGTCTACGAAATAATATTTCAATCGAATAATGCTGGACTTTTTGTTCATGAAATAATGTCTCAATTGAATAACACTGGACTTTTTGTCCACCAACCAATATCCTGATTGAAAAACACAAGATTTATAAATCCATGGATATAGACAATTTGTCCATAAAAATTCTAATTGACTACCCAAAAATGATGGTTGGGTTAGCAAGAAGGATTGACACAAGGTGCACTCCATCGGAGTAAATTTTCGGAATACTATGTGATGTGTGTCATACTCAGGCAAATGAATTTTCTTAACGAAATTCTCACTTGTTTCTTGTCCTGTAAAAAAAATGTTATAGAGATCGTGAAGATATCATTTGGTAACGATACGTACAGCCATCGCGACAAATGATATCAGCCTCCTATTATTGCCTGTCTCTTTGACAATCCTCTGCTTCCCGAAGTCCCTTAACAGGAGTGACTACACCAACGTGTAGTGAACCATATCCAGCCACGCAGGCTAACATGTGGATCTCCTAGAGGCTTTCAATTGAAAGAGGGAGCCACCATTTGTTACTTCTTCCCTAAATAACTCTTGAAGGTACGTGTTCATCTTCTGGGAATTGGTGGTAAAATCTCCGCTACATTACTTATATTAGGTTAATGAAATCATACCTATTTGAATACAAATCCTATATTTTATGTTTGTTTATCACCCTGTGTCTGCCAGCGTCCGCCAATGCCATCACCAACAGAACACGGTGCCAAGTACTACCGACCAATTTGAAACTGATGTGAGTGAATGGAGAAGACTTGGACCATCAAATACGTAAAAAGAGTGCCGTAGAAATCCAGAAAACCAATATATAGAAGGCTCTATAAGCAGTCGAAGCTGGGTCACGAGGGAAACTCATTGAAGTCATCCATATAGATCTGGACTGTTCAGACAAATTCAAGTATACATAATATAACTATTAATACTATATAATTAATACTATATATATAATAAATAAACAAAACTCCAACGTCCAAAGCATCTGGATATAGTTCTATAAACATTTAAATCTCTCACTCCCAAACCCAGACTTGTCATGCATTCTCCCCCACCTTCTCTCTCTCTCTCTCAACATGCCACCATCATAAATACACAAACCACCTCTCAAAACCACCTTATAAACCAAATGCAACAACAATTCTAAACAAGATAAAAAATTCCAGATCCGATGCAATGTCTCCCTCTCCGACGCAGTCCAACCCTTCCGACCTCAAACGCCGGATCCTCCTCTGCCTTCACAAGCTCTCCGACCGCGACACCCACGCCATCGCCGCCTCCGAATTGGACTCCATCTCCCGCTCCCTCACCCCCGAAACCCTCCCCGTCTTCATCTCCTCCGTCTCCGACGTCCGCCCCTCCGACAAGACCCCCGTCCGCCGCCATTCCCTCCGCCTCCTCTCCTCCCTCCCTCCTCACCTCCCCCTCCACCCCCTCCACCACCTCCCCCGCGTCCTCTCCGCCCTCCTCCGCCTCCTCCGTGACCCCGACTCCTCCGTCCGCTCCGCCTGCGTCGACGCTGTCCGCTCCATCGCCTCCTCCCCCTCCGTTCCCTTCCACTCCCTCTTCAAGCCCTTCTCCGAGGCCGTCGCCACCGAGCAGGACGCCGGCGCGCAGGCCGGTGCCGCACTCTGTCTCGCCGCCGCGGTCGAGGCGTCGGCGGATCCCGATAGGGCGCAGCTGCGGCGGCTCCTCCCTCGGCTGTTGAAGTTGCTGCGGAGCGAGGCGTTCAAGGCGAAGCCGGCGCTGATGGAGCTGATCGGGTGCGTCGTCGTGAACGGAGGGGCGGCGGCGGCGGTGATGGGGGCTTTGGTGGAGGTGTTGGTGGAGAGTCTCGGGAACGATTATTGGGCTGCGAGGAAGGCCGCGGCGGAGGTTTTGTCGAGGTTGGCGCTTTCGGATGAGAGGGATCTGTTGGCGCGGTTTAAGTCTTCTTGTTTGACATCGATTGAGAGCAAGAGATTCGACAAGGTTTGGTTGGGTTGGGTTGTTTTTCAGTTCAAGATCTGGACATGATTGTTTGGTTTTGTAAAATTTGATTTGATTGTGACAGGTGAAGATTGTGAGAGATACCATGAATCAGTTGTTGGAGGATTGGAAGAGTATCCCTTCAAGCATTGATCAAGGATGTGATGATGTGTCTCCTCCGCATCCACATTCAATGCCTAAATTGTCGACTAGAGGTATTTTGGATCCAACAACAAATGCGTTTTCGTTTGATTTTGTGCATTGTATTGTAAA
The DNA here is from genome assembly GCA_030737845.1 of Acorus calamus. Taxonomy (NCBI): domain Eukaryota; kingdom Viridiplantae; phylum Streptophyta; class Magnoliopsida; order Acorales; family Acoraceae; genus Acorus; species Acorus calamus. Next base: position 28,780,205 of record CM060872.1, read on the forward strand.
ATTGTTGAATTTCTTCATCCTATGTTTTAATTATTTACTTGTGAGTCTTGATTAATAGGTTCAGATAATTTAAGTGCTAGAAGTTCGAGTGCGATGCGGTCGGTCTCTCCCTTGTCAAAGAAGAACAGATCCCCTATAAGTAGGTCTCCACCACCTAATCTGGCCTCTGCCAAAGTCAGTCCTGGAAGGAGGAGCCCTACGGGGAGCAGAACAAGGAGGTCAAGCCCACCCATTTTTCAAAAGCTGGAGCGAAACAAGAAACCTTTGCCTTCTGATTGGAAGATTGAAGTCTCCATCCCCCGCACCCTGCCTTTCACGGTTGACTGCAATGAGGAAGGCATTCAGAAGGAACAGCTAAGGGGAAGTGATAGCAATGCCCATACCAATTTTGATGCGAAGCTGGCCAATCTTAAAAAATACGATGATGATGATAAGGTGGACGAGATTGAGGAACTGAAACCTTCCACTTTGTCCCGTGTTGTTCCGGTTGGAAACAAGGACAATTCGGAATTTACTGGTGAGACTTGTGGGAGAATGAAAGATGGGGAACTGTCTGTCATTCGTTCACAGCTGATTCAGATTGAGAAGCAGCAATCCAGCTTATTAGATCTTCTTCAGGTGTGTCTCTTTTAAAATGCTATATGTTCTGTTTTATTGTCGAATGAGTCAGTTCTTTAACTTCTTATGTAATCCTTTTTATTGTGATGTAAATGGCCCTGTAGGAATTTAAGTTATAATTTTATTCATTATTCAGCAAAAAAAGGAATAAATTTATTAATTGATATTTATGATGATACGCTGTACTGTAGTGGATTATTTACTATTCCATCCCATTGAAAAATCATCCAAAGGACAATTATTACTTATAATATACAAAAGAGTTTGTCTGCTCTCTTGCTCTTTGACTTTTTTGTAGACTAAATTGTATGTATTAGGTGGAAATCGAGACCTTTTGAGAAGTCAGTGTTACCTTCCTAATCGGTGATGCTGTTGTTCCTGCGAACTTCTGGGAGAGTCTGTTCCTGTAAGTTGTAAAGTTGTTAATTGTCCAACACCCTTGCCCATTTACCATTATTAATGGATCTGATTATTTCCTGGATAGGCTCAAAAGTTTTCAGTTTAATAGCTGATGTTATTCCTCTAGTTTCTATTCTCTTCTATATTTCTGGTGTATGCCATTCATCCAGAAATCTTTTACTTGTGGAATTAAGATGGCACACCACATCTTGCAATTCTTAACCATCCTCTCTTCCCACTTTGTTCTTACACTTTTAAATAACTTGAAATGTCTTTTTCTTCTTCGATATGTTGCCCATTCCCAGTTAGTGCTACATTGGAATAATTTGTGTTGTCTTTTCAGTTATAGTGTATCCTCTTGAGTCTTTACAACTATTTAATATTAGACTGTCATAATTGATTTTCTTTTGATATTTAAGGTTATATTATCAACTAGCAAGTCTACAAATCATTTTCCTCTTGTTTTGAAAGAAGGGAAGTCTGCAGAACCTTTATTACACTATTATTTTAATTTTCTTCTTTGCCATTGCTTGTTAATTTAAAGACTTGACTCCTATGTCGATGTTGAAATAAATATAACCTTTCTATAATTGTTTATTTCAAATATATTTTATTTTCAGATATAATCACCAATTTATCTTTCCTTTTTTATCATACTAACTTTGTCAAACTTCTAAGCTGGAGATGTCCCTACTCATTCATTTGCATTGTCATATTTTCCTATGAATAACCTCTTTCTATGTCAGTTTTCTACTTGATGATATTATATAACGTGTGGGGCAACCTACATTTTCTTGAATTGGTTTTTGAATCCAATTACCAATAAGAAGCATCCTAATCATCTCTCCCATTTTTATTTTTTTGGGACACAACATAAATATGTATCTTTCCTTGATCATTATTTGTGCCTCTCTTCATTGACAACTTGCTCAATTGCTTGTGATGCTCAATCATAGGGAAACACCATTCCTTTAGAATCCATATACGTCTTAAAGTTTGCATAAATAAGCTTAATATTCATCACTGTGTTGATACAGAGTATTTCAGGCGCAAGCAAATGTGGGTCAAGATGGAAATCATTTTAAAAACAATCAATTCTTTCTAACAAATTTATAACAGAAAGGATTTTGGCTGGAACCCTGAAGAAAACCATGATACTGGAAAATCCACTACTAGCTACAGGCTGTCTTTATGATTGCTATTGCTCATATATTTTTTTTCTAATGGTGGCAACAGTTACCACATCTTCTGCTTCTTTGTTCATCTGCTAAATTATTTCTCAGGGTACCCTAACATTGCAATTTTATTTATTGTGATATTAATGAAAAAGATATGGTGATTTTTTTTCACTTTTCTGACTTGTGAATGGTTTTTGGATGAATGTTATTAAACATGACTACTGCTCCTCCACATGAAATGTTCTACTTTTTTAACCATTCCTTCTTTATATGTTCATCTGTCTTGCCACCATATAGGCTACTGGCAAGCTCTGGAGTTACCTGTTTCATCATTAGTATAAAAAGTAATTAATTTTTAGTTGTATTTCTGTAAACGTTGTGCGAAGATGATGGTATTTAAGAGTTTATTTTAGATGTTGGATGAAGCACTGTTCCAATTGTTTGATGGGGTGTTTACGTCAATTATTAACCTATCGCACCCTCCATGTCTGGGTTTGAGACTGACTGTGTCATAAAATGAAGCATCATATAAGATTAGAAAAAAAATCATCTCTGTTCTCTTTGGACCGCCTTCTATTTTCTTGCTGTGGTATCGACACTGAAATACTGTAAAGCGGATGGTTTTTCTTTCACACATGAAATCACTGGGATAGTTTTTGTTTTTGAATCTCAAATGTTTGCTACAGATTTATACTTATTCATTTTCTGCTCAAGCCTTGACTGTCAAGCTCTTATCTCTTGATTTTAGACGTTCATCGGGAGCTCGCAGAGTGGGATGCGTGCCTTGGAGACAAGAGTACATGGCCTAGAGATGGCACTGGATGAGATATCGCATGACTTAGCCGTTACATCAGGAAGGATGACAAACACTGACTCTTCCTGCTGCAAATTGCCCGGTGCGGAATTCCTCAGCTCAAAATTCTGGAGAAAGTCAGAGGTCAGGTACTCAACATCCTCCAGGCTCTCCGTATCAGGCACAACGCCATTTGGTGATATGAGAAACGCGGCTGACAAAGAGGACACTGAATCGTCCCTCAAGTGGGATAAACAAAAGCACACTCTCCCAGGTGGATTTGTCGTCAATCCGCTAGCAGAAGTTCACCCTCGATCGAGAGGAAGCCTGGAGGTTAGCTCAAATAGATTGTTGAATAGCGGAATCCACACTTCTGGTGGTGGAAAAAGGCTCGAAGAGGCTTGATAGCAGGTATATAAAACATCATATACTAAATCTTTCACTGTGCACTGCAATCATCTCAACAAGTCATTGATATATATATATATTTTTTGATTCCTTATTTTGTTGTAGCTATGTCACCTGTTGTATCATACAGCCATAGTGGAAAAGAATTTATTGTTTTCTAATAAATGAGTGACAATCTATGGTGACATCTGAAGTGGGGCTTCATATTTCTGGGCCCATGCATTGTAACCCACAAGCCTGGTGTCTTTGAATTCTTGGATCGTTGACCAGCCATGGATGGTGTGCGGTCCCTTCACACCAACCGCCTCACTTTTATGCATTTGGATGAAATATGATTGAGATGAAACTTACAATCTGGTTTTTATTGTTGGGAAGTTGCAGTGCACTTTTTTTTGGGTGCAAAGTTCGGGCCTTTTCTGTTTTCTCAATTTCCTTTCATTCCCATTCATACAATTGTCTATTTTGATTATGATTAGAATGAATACTAGCCTAAAATTTCACTAGAAAAAATGTTACAATGCATTTTTGGTGCAAAGTTGCAGTGACTTTTTTTTCATTTAAATCAAACACGGGGGATACATGTTGTAGATATTTTTTTATTTAATAAAATACATACTTTTATAAATAATAAAAAATAACACTCGAAATGAATTTAAATGGATTAAGTTTTACAATTTTTCTAACCTAGTATATTTTAGTTTATTCTAGGTCCGGAGAAGATGAGTACCATAGATATAGAAGGGCGCCGGTATTTCCAACCACATAGTTTGTTAACCCACCCTTTAAAAAAAATAAAAATGTGATTTTTTAAAGAGGTGAATATGTCCCGATCCATTCGATTTTATAAAGTCATTCATTATGTCACAGGTCGATATCACAGAGTCAAACTGATTATAGAGACGTAAGGCTCTCTCTACGACCCATTCAACTTTGTGTAATCGTCAGTTATATACTCTGTTCTACATCACTGAGTCGAACAGATCACAGAAACCTAAGACTCTCATGTGACCCATTCAACTTGGTGAAGTCGTTAATTATCCAGTGTTTTAAAACTCGACCTACCTGGTTGAACTAGTTAAACATTCACCCGTTTTGAATTCCGATTCAGTTTACTCATATAACCCGATGACATAAAAAATTAATAAAACTCAATTAATCCACCGGTTGAAATAACAGTTTTTGTGAACCGATTGCGGGTTAATTATATCGAATAGTTCTTTATTAATAGAAATTCTGATTAATCACTTGTTAAAATATAAAATATAACACAAAGTTTAAATTTTATATACTAAAATCATGTTATGTTGTTAAGTAAAACCTTTATGCAAATATTTTTTAAAATATTATATATTTTTATTTAGTAATGATAATAAAAAAATTATTATATTATCATCATGTCATGGTTCAAATCCGGTTGATCAAATAGTTGAATTAGTGACCCTTGACTCGTTCATTTTTCTGGTTCATTGAACGGTTCGATTTTTAAAACATTGTCATTATGTCACAGGTTGACGTCACATAGTTGAACTGGTCCTAGAGACCTAAGGAACACAAAGAAATATCCAAACACTACATCAAGTGATCTGCCTTTCATGATACTGAACAATGCACTATTGTTTGAAAATATCATTTCATTGAAAATGCCATAACTTGTGAACACATTGTTCAAAACATAAAGTCGAATGGGCCGTAGAGAGGGCCTTAGGTCTTTGTGACCAGTTCAATTTTGTGATGTCGACTTGTGTAATATTGAACAACTTCACAAAGTCGAATGAGTCACAGAGAAGACATTAGGTTTCTGTGACCTGTTCGACTATGTGATGTCAAACGGAGTATATAAATGATGACTACACAAAGTCGAATGGGCCACAGAAATGACTTTAGGTCTCTGTGACCCGTTTGACTATGTGATATCGACTTGTAACATATTGGACGGCTTCACAAAGTCAAATGGATCAGGTTGGGTTCACTCCTTAAAAAAATTACATTCTGATTTTTTAAGAGGGGTGGGGTTAATAGCTACGTGGGTGGGAATATCGGTGCCCGAAATAGAATCGACTGTAAATGACCCAGATTGTATATTTCATTATTATATAGATGAGGTACAGTGTCCTCACAATACAATTACATTCAGGCACCTGGAAAACGTTATGCTGAGTCATTTCTTTTGATTTTGTTTATTGTCTGTACACATTTTGATTTTTCTTTGAAAATATGTAATTTTTTATAAGTATTTGGAGGTATACATTGCTAAGAAATAAAAAATTTCTTATAAAAAATAAAATGCATGCTTGTATGAATTAAATTCATATAATTTTATGTTTATGTAATACTATATTTATTGACTCACTCTATTAGGTGAATTCATATATCGTATTAATTACATAAATTCGCTTAAAAAATACAAAAATACGAGGAGCATGCCAATGGAATGCTTGTGCCTTCCAATCTCTTAAGTTTAATGAGAAGATGAAAATGAACACCTAAAAACCAGTTTTTTAAAAGGAAAATGTTACATTTAGTTCATTTTATGATTTAAAATGCAGAATGCACATGCTTTTTTTTTTTTTTTAAATCATATACCTCATTTAATGAGGTATGTACTTTCATAAAAGATGAAGTGTATATTCAAATGAATTGAATGAAATCATTTATAAAAAATGTGAAACAATTCTAATGAGGTATATAGCTCGTTACAGTGAGCATACATGGCTAATGAGGTATATAAGACTGCATTTACAATAAATAAAATGAGTGTAATAGTGCTCTTTGCTAAATCAAATATCCTATGCTAATTGTTTGAGTTTATATAATCTTTTAATAGTCATACATCACTTTCTTAAATTTCATTCAAATAGCCTAAGCCCTCGTTTGAAACAGGGATAAGATTTATGACAGGGTATACATTTATTCAAGCATAAGTGAGTATAAATAAGGATAAAATGATTTTGTGTTTGGTTGTGTTTTGAATTATTTTCGTTGATAAACGTACGAATAAATATTTTGTTGTTTGGATAAAAGATGAATAAAGTATGGATAAAGATTTAAAAAGGTAAAAAAAATGATAGTTGATTTGACAAATAATTTATAAAAGGTGATGACAATTGATTTGACAGTGAGCCCACATATTCTTTGGGTGGAATAACCTAGGATAACTTTAATTCCAAGGGTTGATTGGAATCCATATACCACTTTATACCAGTTTATTCTAGCATACTTTATCAGAGTTATCCGGGAAAAACAAATACACCAAAATTCTTATCCAGGATTATTTGGGGTTATCCAGGACCTTATATCCAAAACAAACGGGGCTTAAATAGTATTTTAAAAAAATTGCTGTGAAGTTATGGAGGCTTCCAATAAATATGAACCCAATTTTCATTAAAACATGTCTTTCACCAAAAATTAAAGTGTTTCTGTGGCTGCTACGTCGGGAACGTCAGCTCACCAAAGATTATCGAGCAAAATGGGCGACGGGAGAAGTGACGACTTGTGTATTATGCATGGCTGAACCGGAGACGGTGCAACACTTATTCTTTACATGCCCGATCGCGCAAAGTTTTTGGAGTGTCATAGGGTGAGACCTAGCACGAACCGAAGACAAGTGCAAACCGGCGATGATAGCCCACTCGATCATTCTTGCAGGTACATGGGCAATTTGGTGGACTCAAAACGATGCAGTGTTTATGGGCGCCAGAATTTACTTGGACAACACGTGGGATCTCTTCTAGTCTTGCCTTCAAAACTAGAGATGTGAGAGTGTGGGGGCTAGGAGGGTGAGCCTTCACAGGGGAGGCCTATTTATTGAGGAATAGACAGGTGAGGGACTGATGGGCTGCCTGGTTAGAAAGTATAGTGTGCTGGGTTGAGCTTCATCCAATGCGCTTGGAGGGTTTTGAACGCCTCGGCTAAACGGGAGATGTGGTCCATTCAATGTAGGGTTTTCATGACTATGTCATCGATGTAGACCTTGAACGAACGCCCAATCAGGTGTTGGAACACCTTGTTGACCAGGCATTGGTACGTGGCTCCTAAGTTTTTCAATCCAAACTGCATGACCATGTAGTAGTAAAACCCAAACTCAATGATGAAGGCCGTCTCTTCCTAGTGTCTGGATGCAATAGAATCTGATTGTAATCAGAGCATGGGTACAAGAAGGAGAGCATCGCATAACTGATCATTGCATCCACCATCTAGTTGATCTTAGGAAGCAGGTAGCCATCCTTCAGGCATGCCTTGTTCTGGTTCTCAAAGTCGATGTAGACCATCCATTTACCATTTTCTTCTCCTAGAGGACCATGTTACAAATCCAGTCCGGATATCAAACTTCCCGAATGAACTCGGCTTCTAAGTGACGGTTGATCTCATCAAAGATGGTCTTGTTACTTGTGGGGTTTGATCTATTTTTGTTTCACTGGAGGAGAGAGGATTTATTTTCAATTACGGACTGCAATAGAGGGGTAGATCTCAAGCATGTCGTCGTGGGTCCAGGTGAACATGTCTCGTTTTTTTGGAGGAAAGAGGAGGGAATCTCTCTTCAGGAGAGAGGAGACCCATGATCTGGACGGTCATGTTGGGGACGTCCCTGTCTAGTAGGACATTGTCGATCGATTTGAGAGTGGGTGGTTCTAGTTTTTCTTCGAGTTGGTCGGCTGATTGCTATTCTTCTGTTGGCTCCTGGGTCTCGTGGCTAACGGTTACAGTGCCATGAATTGGTCTCCATGGATGTCAGTGGTTGAACGCCTATCTTTGGCCAGGCATCTCTTGACTTGGTGTGGTGTCGATGGGACACCTTCCATGCTATGGATCTAATACCAGCCTATGATAGCATTGTAGGCCAAGGATGAATCCACCACAATATCAAGGCAAAATGATGATGCCAAATAGGTGTGACTTGCTTGCTGTCGAAGCTGACCTAGGGGGTTGGACTGCCGAATGTTCTCGGGGTCCAATCCCAAGCAGCGGAAGGCGCTCAGAAATAGGATGTGGGCACTTCTCCCTCCATTGATCATCACCCATTGAACTTGATAGTTGGGAATAAAGAGAGTGACAATCAAATGGTTACTATGGGGTTTGGATATCTCTTTGAGATTGGATGAGTGAAGCTAGATAGCGTGCACCGTCAGACAATTTGAGATTGGATGAGAAGAACTAGATAATGTGGACGGTCAGACACTGATCAGATGGTGCATTGGGAATCGTCTCCTCTTTTACTTGCCGGGCTATCATGGGTCGAGAGGACAGTTAGAGGGCTTGGGTTAGCCACAGTTGACAATGACGACCCGAGCTGGAGGATCCACCCCCTTGGACGTGAGGGTTGGATTGGCTGCATGAGCTCCCCCCAGAAGGGGGGGGGGGGGGGGGGGGGTTGTCGAGCGACATAGTGGATGATTCTCCCATCATGGATCATGGCCTCCATTTGAGCCCGCAAACTACTGCATTCATTGGTGGTATGCCTGATATCGTCGTGGAAGGCGCTCCTCCAGGTACGGTCCTGGTTCTCAACTAGGGATTGGATTGGTGACGGTATATTGAAGATCCCTTGGTAAAATGAATTTCACATGCATCATGCTTTGGGATTCCCTTCCTTTATGTATCACCATTGATCCTCATCCTATCGAATCCTCATATGTATATATGCCTTCTGACTTTCAATAGGGCAAATATCTTTGGATCTTAGAAGAGACGGCGGGATTCATGAGGAAATGGTAGGATTTGGTCACAACTTAGGCTCTGTTTGGAAACACAGATTGAATAGTAGATTTTGGAATAAAGCTGCTTTTTAAGATGATTTTAGACTTGACTTTTTTGGGATGCTTTTTTTAAATTCAGGAATCAATATTTGGAAGGAGTTTAATGTTTGGTAGAAAAAGTTGCTTTTCAATTCAAAAAATCGATTCTGACAAAAAATCGTTGTTTTTGAGATTTTAAAAATACGGATTTCGATAGAGAAATTAAAAGGAATTCAACTTTTGATTCCGTCGAAATCCGACCCGTTTGGCTGTACGATTTTGGGATTTTAGCTTTTCAAAAAGCAGAATCAAATCCAGTCGTGCAACCAAACGGAACCTTAGTCACAATCAAAGTCGGGCCAGTGCATCAGCTACACATACTCCTTTGTAGGTGCCACATGTCAGTCATCGACCGACCCTTCACCAGTCCTTTGAAGACATATGACACACAACCATTAGAAGCGAGAAAAAATGGCTCCCACTTAAATATGTTTAGATCAAGTGTTTTAAAAATGTATTCGTATATTTTCCCTAGGCCACAGTTATCATATGGTCTTTATTTTATTTGGGGAAAGTGTTTTTAATTAGACAAAGTGTATTAATGCTACATGAAAAGTGAAGGAAAATGAAAAAAATAAAAACTTTCTCTTTATGTGACATGTCTTTGTTGATTGTCTTTCAAAACTCTATTTATTTAAAAATATTTGATTGATTACTTATATTGTTTTTATATTATATTTAAATTAACATACAAATAATATATTTTATTTTATGCCATTTTCTATCACAAACGTATAAAACAGTTTTAATTTTTTGTCATTTTCTATCAGAAACACATAGAAGTTTTGATTTTCCATCATTTTTCATTATATACATAAACAACGTATGAATTGATCAAAAGCAAAAAAAAATTTTTTTTTTTTTTTTTCTGTGGGCACTAACACGTCCAATGAAGAAAAATGAATTGAACTGAGATCTTTTTTTTTTAAGGTTTTAGTTGACCAAGAAACAAATAAATGTTCTCCTTTCAAAATTAAAAAACTGACTCTGACAAATGGTACAGTTCCTTCAAGCGATCATATTTTTAATATGACCGACATTTTTAATTGCTTCTTGTTTTTGTACCTGTTTGTCCCCCACCTACACCTAACACAAACAATTAATTTGACCCAACCTTAAATAATTCACATCAACTCAATCAGTTTACGCGCATGAACTGTAATGTTTGACATCTAGCATTCTATGCTTGAATTCTCCGTTTGGATAGCGGAATTGAGTTATTCTGGATAGATAACTATACCAGTATAGATAACAAATCTACCCCCCGTATGGGGTGTGACATTGAGTTATTCGCTCCTGATAGCTATACTAGGATAGATAACAATTCAGACTGAATAAGCAATTTTTTGTTTGGTTGCATTTTTTGTTATTCTCATTGGAAAACGTAAAAATGCTTTTTTTGTTGTTTGGTTAATCTTGGATAAAGTGATGATAAATGGTTGATAAGGGATGAATAAGAATTTATAACTTTTTAAATGACAACTATACCACTGGGAATAGTGTGAGAAATATATGATTGATTTGATAGATGTGACAGTTTTTGAAATCTGTGTGAGACTGTTAAGTGAGATAAATTTTTTAAAATGACAGAGAAGGGTATTTTTATCCATTTGCATAGATAAGGTCTGATAAGCAATTCCAATATTTCCTTAGAATAGTTATTAGGCCTTATCCTAACTTATCCAGACATAATTATCGGGGTTTATTCTGTCAAAACAAACAACTTTTTTTTACTATTCTCCTGTATTCTTCCTTATTCTGGCCTAATTCTTCATGCCATACGGGGGGTACAAGAATAAAAGATTTTCTGTTTGGTTGTATTTTTTTTATTTTCATTGGAAAACGTAAGAATAAAGGTTGAGTTGTTTGTTTGATAAATAATAAAATATAAATAAAGTGTAAAAAAGTTGATTTGACATTTGATGTATAAGAGGTGTTGATAGGTGATTTGATGTGATGATGTGTAAAAAGTTGATTTGACATGTGGGCCCATGGGAATAGATAAGGTGAGTATAGCTTATCCTAGGGGTTGCTTAAAATTGTTATACTCTCTTATAATCGTTTAAACTGGCTTAGTAATACCAAATTATACTCTGCAAACAAACAACCATTTTCTTTATCCATTCTTATACCACCCTTATACTACCATTATTCCCGCCTATTCCGCTTCCCAAACGGTGCCGAAAAGTATGCGATGTATCAAATCTCACCTCATAATGGTGTGATGAAGGGAAGTTTCATATTCATCACCAATGGAACACCTCTGTTTTGTGTGATCAATTAGAGAGAGAGAGAGAGAGAGAGAGAGAGAGCAAATCATGAGAGAACAAGTTCTGGATGGGTTTGATCACCAAGATCAGCTCTGTTCTAGCAGTCATGCTCTGGAGTTGGGGTCCCTAAAGAAGTTGAAGAAAATGAAGGAAGAATTGGAGGCCATGCAACTTGTGATTAAACATGCATGTCAAATGAGGGTCACCAATGAATCTGTGGTGGTCTGGACAACGGACGTGAAGGAAGCAGCGCTCGACATCGAAGACATCGTGGACGAGTTTGCTCATCTTGTTGGCTAGCATGAGAGAGGCGTATATAGCTCTGTCAAGAAGTATGTCCATCGCTCGAAGAACGTCCTCAATTTGTTTTGTGTTTCTAAAGAAGTTAAAGAAACTAGATTTCAGCTAAAGGCATTTACATGAGGAAGGTCCAATACGATGACAAAGATATGAGAGGGAAACCGAGCATGCTTGTTGATGATGCTACTGAAATACGGTGACATTGCGCAAAAACTAATCGAATTGAATGTGATGATCAATTTTATTTTGGCATCAATGACAGTAGAACTACGCTGATTTAATGGTTAATCAAGGATGAAGAGACCAAATGCAGAGTGATTTCGGTGCAAGGAATGGGTGGCTCAGGCAAAACCACACTGGCAGCCTATGTCTACAACAACTGTGAAATGAAGGAAATACCAGGAAGCATTAGTGAAATGAAGGAAATACAGACTCTAGTAGGCATAAGAGCAAATAGTCAAGTCATTCAAGAACTCGGGAACCACAACCAACTTAGATCCCTGGAAGTGGAGGGGTGAATAAGTTGACACACCTAATCACTTTATCCATTCTGTCAGATGATCGACGACTAACATTAGAAGCCCTTCTCGGGTTGTTCATACCATCAGACGATGGACTATTGCTGTCAGAAACTCTGAATCCACCCCAATGCCTTGCAGAACTCCATCTGTGGGGTGGTTTAAAGGTGCCGCCTTTGTGGTTTGGCGCCCTTCAGAACCTCACACATCTTGATCTATCACGGTCCAGACTGATAGAAGATCTGATTCCTTCCATTCAGTCCTTGCCCAAGCTTGCATACCTTGAACTTGATAGGGCATTTAATGCGAAGGAGATTTGCATCAAAGCAGGAGGCCCCTTCCCTCATTCATTTTCAATTAAGGAACATGTTTATGCTCAATAAGATAATAGTAGAGCAAGGAGCAATGAAGTTAATATTCTATATCAAAATTCGTTGGAAAGGAACAAGGATAGCTACAAACCAATAATATCAAAATTTTAAAAACTAGACACTCCTCAGAATTCCGTATATAACTATGGCCCGGAATTCTCAGTAGTTATAATATTTAACGTAAAGGGATAAGCAAATAAAAGTGAACCTCCTCAATCTTGTACATTACTCCAAATTTATCAACACGAAAAAAGTGAACCTCCTAAGTAAGGAATATAGTAATTTTTCATTCAAAATCAACAATTATAAGCCTTCAAAAAAGCACTTTCAAGAAGCAATTAAGATTAGATTTTTAGATTCCAAACATTTACTCCCCCCCAATAGATATTGTTTCTCTATAAAGGACAATAAATATTATTGGATACATTCCCTAAATTGTCAAATCACCTCACTCACCTATACTCTCTTTATCCCATCCTCTACTCTATAAATCATTATCTCCACAAGAGAAACCAACTACCTTCAACAAAATAAAATTACAACCAGAAAGTAGACGCGTCCATTTCTTCTTGAGCTCACTTTCATTCTCTGTTCTCTCTCTTTCTCTTTTATTCTTTTTACCTATAATGGATAATAATGAATGATGGAGCTTCGCGTGTCACCCTTGAGAAGCGGAGGAAGGCAATGGTGAAGAAGATGAGAGAATCCATAATGCTACGCGACATTCCTAGAAGCATGGTCATCTATGCGCCAGAAAAAGAAGAGCCCGTGGAAGTCTGGCCAGACAAGGTTGAGGTGGAGGCCCTTCCATTGATCTCATCCACCTCCCTTAATCTGAGCATACCCAAAGGCTCGCGAAGTAGAGGAACCAGTGGAGCCGCATTGAGAGAGAGAATAGGGCAAAGCAGGTCAAAATCTTTGCCCTTAGATTCCTCTAGGGGGGGCTGAACGGGCTCTCTACAAAGGACATCCAAGACTTTTTTGCCATGGAAAATGTTAAAAGAATCAATCATTTTTACAACCCAAACTTCAGACAACGTGTTTTTATTTTTTTTAAATAGTAAACATTATCTAATGAGGTATATGTTTTAATAAAATAATGTATATTGTTCCATTCATTTTAAGTAAGTGTAATTTTTTTTTTTTAATGAGTAACGATGTAAATGTTTGATGTTTCACTAGATTTCTAACGAGGTACGTAAAATTGCATTTTAACTTGTAAAAAAAACGTGTAAGAGTGCACTTTTGCCATAGTGGAGACCATGGTCTAGATTCTCGGGGCGGCATCCAGCACGGTGAGGAACAACTCCTCTGTCTCCACCTGCAGTGGATGAGACAATTTCTCTAGAGGACGAGTCATTCCCAATGATGGAAGCTTGAACGAGGGGGAAGGGTGTGCTTGTTGATGATGATGATTAGATGGCTGTGTTGGGAGGAGGGTTTTTTTTTTTTTTTTTTTGATGATCGGAGGTTCCCAAATATCTTCAGAGTAACTCAAATTCGATGTTTCACATTATAAATGAAAATCATCATGTTGATCTATATATAATCAAATTATTGAAAATTTACTTTTCATAATCTGAATCTATGGATATTTAGTGACAAAGAATTTTCACTTCATATACCAACACTCTACTTATATTACACCTGACAGTAGTATTTGTACATCCAATGTGAAGCTGGCTTTTATTTTATTTATTTATTATTGATAATATGCACAATTTTTATGATATATTAAATAATTCTATAATATACAAGAGAACCTGACTAATTCTCCTTTACAATGAAAATTTGATCAGATCTTTCAGATGATTGCTATGCAAATACATATAACTTGTGATAGATGTCCTCAATAACGTAGAATTGAATATATAGTAATCCTCACCCTTATATTGATTGTGAAATAGTTATCAAATATCTATACATGATAAATATGGTATCTCATGAGCCTTTTCCATGAAGAAATTGTTTATTGAGAACAATTGGAGCAATTACATCTGAAGTTGCCATGATGAAAAGAAAAGAAAAAACCAAGAAGCATTGTGTTATTTTATATATTGTTCCCGATTTGCTAGCGACACGATCATTGAGACATCACCAAGAGATTCATCCAAGTCCCGGACCAACAAGGATAACAAACTATCGCTGTTGGAACCAGAGATCTGCCATCATGAAAGTAAAACAAAATTAATGTCACATGAGACATAATCATCAGTAACACAAGAATTAGACATAATCTCATGTGATCATATGCTAATTTCATATTCTTATAGTATGAGAACTATGCAATTTTCATTTGTATCTACTCACATTTTGGTTATCACTTGAAACACTTGCCCGGGCAGCATTGACTGAATTTGTGTATCTAACAACCTCAATTTGTGCAGAAAACATTGCGGAAACAGGCCTGTGGTCTGAGAACTTGCTCTCGCTCCGACAGTATGACAATTGTTTGATTCCTTTTCCATACCACATAATTCTGTCACACCTGTCATTGACAATGATTCAGAGTATTTACGAAATCCAATTTTATTGTCAGTGATACAGTGGCTAATTTATTTGTTAAATAAGATTCATAGAGTTACTACTTACTAGTAATACAGGCCAAATGATCTTCAGTTGATGTTGTAGCAGAACTTTCTATGAGAAACAGAGTCTACTAGCCTAATTTGATTGATGCTTGTACCACATGAAATTTGAAAATAAAAAATAAACCTATTCACATTTTGAGATAATAAAGATGCGAAAGTATATAGAATAGCTGGACTCCACACTTTTATAACTTGGGTAGGTGAAGATATGTATTGGAGTAGGCAAGACAATCATGTTTTGTTCATAACTTGTTTAACAGAGTTCAATTAGCGGAGCAAACATGAAAATCAAGTTTGAATGTTCTACATAACAAATCCCATGTATATATCAAGTTTGAGTTCCAAAACAATTAATATGAATAAACATACCAAGCTGGTGTTCTTTGTTTTTCACCAGTTCTACTGGGGAGGCTGCCAGAATAGTGATTGCTATTAGACGAAGAGTACTTGTAAGTTGGCGCGAATTCTATATCTCCTTCTCTCCAACCCTGAAAGACGCCATCCTCGCCTTGTTCTTGCTTTAGTTGATCAAAACTTTTAAGAGCTCTCCAGTCCTGCTTGTTTATCAGTTCCCGGGTCAATGCGTCATCGATGAAGAGCCTATAATTGAGATCTCCAAACCAAAATATCCGGCTGCCACACACACAACACGATCAACTTTACTTATTTATCATAGATTCTAAAGCTTAACATTAAAGAATTATGTTCCATAAAAGATAGCATTTGCAATGTATAAAGATAGTATATATGTTTTGGATGGATTCTAGGATATGATCAAATGCAAAATTTTCTGGTAGCGTTTGGAAAAGGGTTTCAAACATGTTTGGAGGTTCTACTTTTACAAGATTCATATATAATCCAAATTCATTTTGAAATGCCTCATTAATGGTCCTAGTTCCAGAAGAAAGCAACAAAAGTGTTGTCACAAAATATTGTTTTTCAGGTTTTTAACAAAAGCATGCTCCATGAAAGCAATCTGTTTTAAGTGAAAAACTCATTTCCAGATGATAGACATGTAATCAATAGAAAAGAGAACAAAATTAACAAAATAAAAGGTAATATATAACACTAACTCATGTCCAAAGATGGCCTTAGGGTGGTGGAACTCATCACCAGCCTGGTGTGCAAACACAGTGCGCTGAAGGATCTTAGAAACCTGATAATTTCGTCGCGCCTCGTCGCCCTTCCTCTCCCCCGAAGCGAGGTGGGCAACGATGAAGCAGAAGCTGGTCCCCTCTATCCGAAAGCTGACGGAGACTGACCCCTTGTTCCCCAAGTATCCCATCACCCCACATCCAACTGCGCACACCCTCGCTTCAGAGACGTA
The DNA here is from genome assembly GCA_030737845.1 of Acorus calamus. Lineage (NCBI taxonomy): Eukaryota > Viridiplantae > Streptophyta > Magnoliopsida > Acorales > Acoraceae > Acorus > Acorus calamus. The sequence goes on from CM060872.1 coordinate 28,796,770, forward strand.
GTACTTCCTCAGAAGCTCCCTCTTCACCCACACACTTATGAACAACCCCACCATCTTCCTGCTCACAATCCTCACATAATCATTGCTTCCATTGAGGACGTCGGCAGTGTTAATGGCTTTCTCATGCGATTTGTGGCAGTGGTGGCTGTAGTGGTGGTGATGGTTCCTTGTAGGGGTCGCTACCATTTGGTTGTAAATATGTGATGGTATATTCATCCAAGTGAACTTCTTGTTGTTCAATGTCTCGGAGATGAGGGCGGTCCATTGGGTAGAGGATGTCGCGTCTTCTATGCCAATGACTGTGCCTGTGTTGAGAGGGACTATCTCTTGAAATCTGCACCATTACGATCCATTTAGACTTATCAGAAACATTGAATCTCATGAAATATAAAAGAAGAACCTAATACACTCAATCTATTTTGTCTGAAGCATAGAAGTGGTTCTCAGCAGCCTATACATTGTGATAGTGGAATGCACATGCTAATACACTTTTTAAATCAGTGAGGGTTACGAACAGGTTTGCACACATGATGGACTAGACATATCATTTTTCATAAAAGAATAATGGATATAGACATATTACAATATACCCAAGAACATAGATTTCAGCTACATCTTTGAGATTCAACCACTCGTCCAAGTCCACGGCCAAACTCCCCAACGGAGATCTTCCGGCGACATTCCACGTGCCTACAAAGACTCTGAATGAAAGTTGTTCATCAAAGCTTTGAATCCATCATGTATGAGTAAGATTTAATTTTAGAATAAGAGAATTCTGACCAGAAAGGCAAGCAAAATTACCTGATGAACTCTTCGGTAGTGATGCAAGGACTTGCCATGCAAACCTGTTCTTGACAGATGTTCTGCAACTGTTTTTAGAGTGGAGACTAAAAAAAAAATAACATAGTGGAATGAGAAACATAACAACCTCCGTCACATCTTTTGTGATGAGATGTAGGAGACAACTATAAATGCAGGGATTCATGGCACTAGTTTAGGTTGGCAGGTTTTGGAGTCATGTGAGATTGGCATTGTTGGACTCATCGCCTATTGTATGCTAAAACGAGGTGATGACATACTGACATGACCTTCTCGTGGTCATGTTTGGATTACTGTAAAAGTATAGAGAGATAACCGAAGGGAATTGATTTCCTCTTCTTTATTGTTCTCTACTATGAATGTATATATTTTTTTAATGTAAGGTAGATATTTATTATTTGATTTTATTACTGAAAGTCGAATTACAAACTTTTAAAAAATAGAATAGATGAGAAAATTAAAGTAAAGAGCGAGAAAGAAAGAAAAGGAAACAAAAACAGTAATGCTAACCAATCCCAATTAGAAGAGGTATCTAAGACGAGAAAGAAGTGATGCAAAACCATTATGTCGAGATACAAATGCGCTCGTTTCTAAATGAGATCTCTCGAAACTTGCAATGCTATGACCCCAATCCTCGCACTTAACATATTACCTCGTTTTTTATGCACCATATCGCTACGGGTCCGTTTGGTTGCACGATTTGGTCGGATTCCACTTTTTGAAAAGTGTTATTAAAATAGATACTCCTCTATAAAATCTAAAACCAAGAAGTGTTAAGTGCAAATCATTATTGAGAACAAGAAAATTATTATCCATTTCACTAATGATTTCATCTTTGCACTCACGCATGTAACATGTCATGAGAACCAGTCAATCATCTTCCCTAGCTTGTATGGATGAAATCATACAATGAATAATATATGGGACAAGTTCACACATACAATGAATAATATATGAAAAAAATCCAATCAACCCTCTAAATTCTGACTGAAATCCATATAACCTAACTTTTTTTAAAATCCATAAAACCCCTCAAAACACCTAGTAAATCCAAACAGTCTCCTGAATAAAATTTTTGTTAATAAATTATGAATATTTTATGAATATTTCATTTGGTTAACCCTGACTGGATATACAATATACTAAAAAAAATCATTACAATTGGTGTTTGCACAGGATATATTATAAAATCCTATCTAGTTATTTATAAAAAAACATTTCACATTTTTAGGATTTACTATATTTTCTAATAGGTTAACCAAACATAATATTCATCATCTGTAAATGTAAATTTTATTCGGATGGTTATTTGAATTTACTAGGTGTTTTCACAGGGTTACATGGATTTTAAGAAAAGTCAAATAATTATATGGATTTCAGTCAGTTTATAGGGGGTTATATGGATTTTTCCCATAATAATATCTGTGAAATATAAACAAAATTTATGTAACTGATTGAATATATTATGTAACTACAAATTAACAAAATATGATGAGGATATTTAACACCGGTCAAAGCTAAAAAAAAGAAAAAAAAAAGAGAGAGACCAGATCTAATAAGTAGGGAAGACTATTATGATCTAATAACATAGAAACTTGAAAAAAATTATTGATTTTGCTGAAATCTTTTCTAATTTTTCATAAGTTTTCATGGGGTTATATCGATTTTATTTTATTTTTTCTTTTAAAAAACAGACAGACACCTTCCTGTCCTTGCATCGCTAATCTGTTCGATTCAAATCCCCTTGAATAAAAAGCACCCGCTGAAACCCTTCATTCCCAGCCAAACAAATAAAACGAACAAGAAAACAAAACAAAACCTTTCTTTCTTTTCAATTTCCAACCATCCATTTCTCTGAAACGCCACTCTCTGCTTCATCTCCAAATGGAAGTTTCCCTCCTCACCCGCACTTCCTTCCTCACCTCTCTCCCCTCTCCAAGTCAGTGATCTTCTCTTCTTCTTCTTCTTCTTCCCACTTTGTATGTCAAAATATTTGATTCCATGAATTGTCAGGCAAGAGAACCATTAACAAAAAGTCATTTCACACCGCGCTGTGTCGATGCTCCACCACCGCTCCTCCGTCGCCGTCCACACATCTTTCTTTCCAAGGGAGGAGGAGTTTGGTGGGTTCTGTGCTCTCCACAGGTTTGTATTTTCTCCTTTATATTCTGTTCTCTCATAGAGAAGTGTATAATTGCAATGAATTGTATCTAATATTTGTGTTCTAAAAGACGATACTCTCTTCTTTTTTTGTTTAACTCCTTTTTTATGTTCTTGACATGCTTATTAGTATTAGTAATCAAGAATGTATGAGCATATGATCATAGACACGTTGCCGGATGAATTTACATTTCATTCTTATCAGGCGCTCGGGCATAATCCCTTGAAGAGTTTATTCTGGGCTTTTGAATTGTAGGTGATTCTTGATCGACTTACTTTCATAGTACCCTAACCCAGTGAAAACTGAAACCAAGACATCGTGTGGTTGTTTTAGGAGTATGATTGAAAAGAAGTTGGTTTTATTGTGCTGTTGTGTGTGGATTATCCACATCTAGAACTTTATATTTCATGATCATACTAGAGGATCCAGTGTATTGCAGTATTTTTTTATAAGGACACTGAATGCATTTCAAAGGACATCAAATTTTCTGCTAGCACTACGAGATGTGAGCATAACTTAAGGAGGTTAAAACATGAAAAACATATAATTCTTCCTATTTTATATCGAAGTCTTAAACTTGGATACTTGCAGACATTTAAGTGTCCTAGTGTGGAAGAGTTATTACATTCACCCAAGATGAAGGAAAATTCAACTGTGTGTATGTCACTGGTAAGGAGTTGATAACAATGTGAGAAATCAATGGATATTTCTGTCCGGCTTTCCAGCAATTAATGATCCAAGGTTTTCTCTCTGATAAAGAGATATAGCTATTTAGCAACTTTGGACCCTGTGTCAATCAGAGACTCAGAGCAGAGGAAATTTGCTGCTCATATTTAATCATTTATAGGTACTTTCCATGACCCAACTGAAATAAGATTGTTTATATGCTTTGAACAAACACTCCTGTCTACAGTTGGTGGGCATTGGATTGTATTTAAATTCTGCTAGACCTATCTATTGGAAAGTGATATATTTCTCCTGCTCATTCTTTTATCACATTTGGAACACATCTGAATAAGAATAGTATCTGAGGAATTGTATTGGCCACAGCTGAGGAAATACTAAATGTTTGTGGATAAATTAATGAAGTGGTTGACTCGTTGCTGATATGTATAAGTCATAGTAGACTATTGATAGAGAAGTTTGCTTCATGCATTTCTTGATATCCTAATTACAACCTCCGATTTTTAGTGAGGTTCCAAATGGCTGTTTTATTGTTTTCTAGTCATATGACTACAACAAACTGAATTTTGATGGCATCCTTGTCAGAATCTGTGTAGATTCTTTGATAGTCATGAGGCCTTCAAAGGATAAAGTACATTCAGAATCATCATTGAAAGTATACATGGATTTAGATGCGCTTACAACTTTTACAGTTCATGACTTGAATTCCATGCACCCTACAGTTAAAATATAAGAATTGATACTTAATTTGTCAAGTAAGGGGAAAATGGGGGGGCGGGAGAGTGGATTGAATGTTGTTTATCATTCTTAAAATATGCATCCAATATGAATCCATTTGAGCTCTGATGGTGATCTGAATTCTATTGTTAACTTATTTTTTTTTACAAAAAGTGATATGTATTATTCATCCTAGAAAATTGATACGAAATAGTTGACTTTGTAAGGAATTGTGGTGCACCTTTTTTGCATCAACAATCCCCACAAACGTTTATATTTCCTCTTTAACCATTTAATGTGTTGATAAAAATATGTTTATATGCCTTCGTAAACAACATCATAGATGGTTTCTCCCTTCTAAAAATCCAAGGAAGGGATGCTATCTCCTATTTAATGAAAACACACGCCCACTGTGGTAGTGAGTTATTTTTTTTTTATCTTCCCTCATGAAAATTAAAAATATAATACTCTTTTGCCAGCTCTCTTTATGCAATATTCTGATAGACATATTGTACTTAATGGCAGGTATTGTATTTGTGTATGATGTTCCACAGTATGATATGAATCACACTAAACTAAAATCAACTAAAATCCATTAAATGAAAATGTAAATTTGAAACTTTGTCAAATCATCCCATAGGGAGAGGGGTGCGATCATACTAGCACTAATGCACTGAATCCCGTCAGAACTCTAAAGTTGCATGCTTGTGCGAGAGTTGTACTTGGATGAGTTCCTAGGAAATCATAGTGTTGCACCTAATTTTTTCTCAAAAAAAAAAAGTTCCATAGGGAAAAACTTTTCTTTTTCTGATTTTTGCACATTGGCATATCTATGATAACATATTGTTAGTGTGTGATGGATAGATATACTCTTCATATGTGTTAGACATTTATCCAGACTTTTCTTGTTCATTTGTGAAATATCTGTTGGAACTTTTGTCAATAACTATGTACAATTTTGATATAGTTCATCTTCAAATAATGTCTTTTATTTGTTCATGGGTGCACTTTCTCCTCTCTGGATGTTCTGCGATTCATAATTTCAAGTATGTTTTTATTAATCTTCAAATTTGGTTCTAGAAGAATTATTCAACTGACACGCAATGCTCTTCTATCTGCAGCATGATAATAGAATGGTAATAGTGTATGAGAAAACTGGTTGCTTTCTGGTTCACAAAATATTCTTAAGCTTCTTTCTAACTCATTTTTTTGCTGAAAAAATGGAATATTTTAAACTTATTATGTTCCACGATTTCTATGTTTCATCTCTTTCCATGTTATTAAAATCATGATAACTTAGTTCATTAAATAATATTATTTGTCGATACTGTTAAAAGTTTGTCTTGCACTTTCGGCATTTTTTCACCTATAATATTTTTTGCATGTTACACAGACTAACAAAATGCTGTCTTTCTTATCATGACACAGCATTGGGCCTTTGCATTTGTGACATAGCTAAAGCTGTTAGCACAAGCAGAAGAGCTGTAAGAATCATTTGATCATTACTTAATTTGATTACCTTTCCACTAGGGCCTAATATTTTTTCCTTTTTTCTTTTTTTCTATTTTCCAGCTCCGAGGGGCTAAGATTCCTGAAAGTGAATATACAACCCTTCCAAATGGTCTGAAGTTAGTAGATCGATTTCATAATTATCTTTATGTTATGTTTCATTTTTTTATATTTGTTGATCAATGTTTGTTGTATTATATTAAGCGGTTTTGCTGCATTATTTGGAGACAGAGTGATTACTTGATCAGTTTTTTTCAGGTATCCTGCTGTTGTCATACTTCTACAATACATGGCATAAATCTTTAATAATTGCTAAGCATGCCTACACAGAGATGTCAGTGTGCGCTTAGCAGCTAGTAAAGAATGATGCATGTGTAGTTTATATTAAATTGATTTTATTTATCGATTTTTTTTCTCTTAATTCAATTTTCCTTGAATTATTTTGGATTACTACTAATTTAATGGTACGTATTCCACAATGAAAAATAAAAAATAATTTAGAAGGTAGGATGCTTACATCCGACTCCCAAAGCCCTGCACTCTAATCCACTTTTTTTTTTATTGATCTTTTCTCTTAATTGAAATAACATTTGTCGTTTGATAACAAATGTCAATGGAACAATAGAATGCATCCCATGCATGGACCATAAAAAAAAAAAGTAGTGATGCTTTTTCTAACTCCTGAACCCCTACACTGTATGAAATGCCCATTTTGTATCCTTACTGTACTGTCTGACTCACAGAGAGTCTTCAATTCACAAAGCCTGATCAGTCCAACATCAATGAATGCTTGTTCTTCAGTCACATGGCAGAAGGAAAAATTGATTGTGAACTACTGCCAACATAGAGATTGTCTTTACTTCGATTAGTTACTAGATGCACATTGGTGATCCCATTCTCCTGTATGAGGGACAGCAGATTTTTCTGCTGAAGAGGTACTGGGTTGAGAGAAGGGGACACAAACAAAAGCTGACACACTGAGTGGAAAAATTTGACCTCTCCGTTTCTCTGTCAGTAAGTGGCGTGTTTCATGGGACACTGTAGGAAGACTGCATATTATAGTGATGAATTAGACCTTTTCTTGCACACAAAAGGGGTATAAATTTGATCGAACCACACCAAAATTACATATATACATAAAGATAGATGTGAATGAGTTAATGGCTAAGTGTCATGAAGATTCTTATGATAGTCCATTACAACTAGATCCAGTTCCTAGGGACTTCCAGGCTTTCCAATAATGCCAGTCAAGCAATCAAAGTTAGTGAAAGGCAGCAAGTCAAATTTTGAATTAACAGAGGAAATGTTTCTTGCTTGGTGACATTAGCAAATGTTATTAGCAGTTGCAACATGAATCCAAAATATTAATCACTTGTTTCATTATTTCATGTCATCCCATTTTGGTGTTTTTGTAATGGATGTTGCAAAATATTTTTGTTTGACATCGTCTGACCATGTAGAAGATAGTTGGCTTACTTAAAATAAATCAGGTTGATGAAATTAGGACAAATTATCATCCACATCCATCATAGCTTATGCTTTAGCTATAACACTTGTGAATAGGACGATCTGCTTTATGTTATACAGAATACTTAATATTATAAATTACAGCGCATCCAATTTATTTTGCCTTTGTGCATATAATTTTTCGTAATAAATTCCATTTAATTGTACTTGCGTATTAAATTTTCGTCTGGGTAAACTATGGTTTGACTTTGAACCATATAGATATCTCCGATTTTCGTCAAACATACTTTTATTTCTTCTATTTTTAAGTGAATACATTTTGATCATAATGTGCTCACCCTTAGGTACTATGATCTGAAGGTTGGAAGTGGGCCTAAAGCTATTAAAGGATCACGAGTTGCAGTATGGTCATTCAACAATTTTAAAAATTTCTGTGCTATATATTCCTGAAAATCTTCTGTTTAGGATTTTGGACATTGGAAATGTAGGAAGATATTTTTTTTTGGATATACATAATTCTAATTGTTATTTAAAGGGAGCAATTTGTTAGTAAGGTATCGTATATTACATAACCTTTATCAAGTTATATTTGAAGAATCAATCTTTCAAGTGAAATGCAGTGTAGGTAAATAAAATTAGCGCATCATACTTGAGCAATTACAATGAAAATGGTATAGTGATTGTTGTATTGAATTGTCTGAGATTATGGGATAGATTTGGTCATCTAGCACATGCCTTATCTCAATCATAAAAGCAGAATTAAAACAAACATTCTAACATATACCTGCAAACCACAAAATTCTTTCACAAGTAAAATAGAGTATTTTTTACTGAACATCCTATTGGTAGAATGGTAGAAGTACCTCCTTCTTAATGAGGGGACCTGGGCTCAAGTCTTGTCTCTTGTTGATAGGGACACATTTGACAAGGAAAAATACTTACCAATAAAAAAAAAGAGAGTATTTACACTTTTTGGGAGGACAAGGTTGAGACCCTGCATATTAAATATCACTTTTTGAAGGAAGATGTAAGGTATATGCTTCTAAGTTCACATTCTAAACAGGACAGATAAAAAGCCCACACAGGTAGATCTTTGGTTAGATGTATGGGTTTGTTCTCCGTATGTCTTGAGTTGAATTCTCCTGGGCATACCCACAAGGTTTGTGGGCTATTCTATGCTCTCGAAGTTTTCTGGGTTATTGGATTCCAAATATATACATAATACATATATGTATTATAAACTGCTGTGGTTAGGGAAATTTGAATATTTAGTTTCTATGCAGATGCACATGTGGAAAATGATGTGAAATGGAAAAATGGAAAAAAAGGAGTAATAAAATAAAATACATTAAAATGAATATGGAGTTGATGTATTTACCTGCTTTTCTGTCTTCCAACTTCCAATGTGCACCCTGAGGTTCTGATTTTGTACCACTCAGATTGAAGAAACTGATGCGTAAACAATAATCTTAAAGAGGAATGAGGTAGTTGTACTGCATCAATGCCTCAGAATAAAGTATTACAATTTAAAAAAATGGGTTAAAGGGCTATCCTGATTGATGACAGAACAAAAAGGCACTAAAAGTAGTGTGTGTATGTGTTCTTTGATATGGGATATGTGTGCAATGTGAAAGAGAAATTTTTCATTTTAGAGACATATGATGGATTACTCATTTGGATGGCCAAATATTTTGTAGACAAACTTTTAGACTTCCCATGATGGACTAGGTGTCACACTGCGGAAGCTTGGAATGGTTCAAGAATGGAGGGAATTGTCTCTCCTGAATTTTGAAATTCAATCCCCCACCACCTCTTCCCCATTGTGCGCACACAAAGAGAAACAAGAAGAAAAATGACCTGCAGTTGTGAATTCCTTCTTCCTGAACTCAGAATTTATTGAAGATGAATCTGTGGATAGAAATCAAAACTCTGGGTTAAATTTGGAAAAGACTTAGGCATCATGCATCATCTTTACCATCAGAAGTTTGTGTTCTTCTTCCCCTATATTAGAATCATCCTTTTTTTTTCTAAAGAAACTAGGAAGACTTGATTTCATACAGCGCTATAATCTACTCATTAAAATATTTTCTATATCAGCTCTTTATTTTTATTTGAAAGCTTACAGAAGAACATCTCTGAATTCGTCCACTTCAATTGTGATTTTCCCCTGTTTGTCTCTCCATTTCTCTTATCAATCTAAATTTGATTTACTTTTTGTTTACCTGTTCTATATTTGGACACAGATAACTATTAGGCTGTTTTCATCGATTAGGTCCATTATGTTGCCAAGTGGAAAAACATTACTTTTATGACTAGCAGGCAAGGGCTTGGTGTAGGTGGTGGAACGGTGAGTTTGTCTCAGTCATAACTCTTAGCAATAATCCATTGTTTTTGCTGGACCACAAATATATTTGATCACTTGGTAGTGATTGCAGCCTTATGGATTTGATGTGGGTCAATCAGAGAATGGTAATGTCTTGCGAGGACTAGATCTGGGGGTTGACGGGATGAGGGTCGGTGGGCAGGTGAGATCTTTATGTTACAAGCATACCACTGAATTTTGCATCATTTCTATGTTTAAGAATGATTAACAGAGGAAATATTGATCCACACTCTGCCAGTTTATGAAATATTGTTTATTTTATTTCATTGAAGATTAATATGATCTCTACTCTTACCATCTTTTGTCATCATATTGTAGATTTCTGATTTAAATGCAGAATGTATCTTGGTTACACAAAGTTTGAAGTATTCTCTTGATTCTATACCAAAATATAGGTTGCAGTTTGCTTTTCAAGAGCATCATATTTTTTATGAGAGTATATGCATAATGGTATTCATTATAATTTCTTATATGTGCAGTTTTACTCCATATTGATGCAATACAAGATACAAGATAGTATTCTCTTGATAAACATTGCCTAAAACCTACAACAATTGTGCAGTTTTTAATCCATATTGATGCTATACAAGATAAAGAAGATGTAGCCCATGAGCCCTACAGCACATAATATAAAGGGTGTTTAAAGTTGAAATCTCTCAGGAGTTGAGTTTCTGAAATTTAGGTGGCTGTTTTTCCCTTTTGTTTCTTTCTTTTTGCGATTTGGCTATTATGAATATATTTTACTCATGTATAATATCTAAAATGGACATGTCTATGGTGTTGTTTTGTGTCACCCTACATGACAGTTAGAGATGGCTGATGGACAGCTAAAATCAATTGAAACCAACTGCAACTTAAAGAAAAGTGGTGCTTGTGGGGACACCTGACATTTCATGGATCCCATCTTTTCAAGATGATTGATTACATAAAAAATTACATTAAATATTCATGAATATCCAACATTATTCCATAATGTACATGATTCAAATTGAATGTTATTGAGTGGGTTGTGCAATAGCTACGTGTTTCCTTAGTATAAAGAAAGGCCGAAAGGAAACAGAGTTATTGTTCTCATGACATCCTATGTAGAATGTCCATTGTGGTTCATCTGAATTCCTTCATTTAAGTAAAGGTACGACATTGTTCATTTGTGTTATAAAGATAGTGTGAAATTTATAGTATTGGCGTCTGCAAAAAAATATGCTGAGTAAAAATGGCACATGCGCTCTTGAGTTCTCAATACTGGAAAGTGATAATCATTGCAAGATATACCTTTATTTGAACGTGGCATGTTCTGTAATATGCCTGATTAAACAAGAGTAGTTTCACTAGTTTGATTTTATGTACTTCATGAAATTGAGTAATTTGTTGTACTGTTGCAGAGGTTGTTAATAGTTCCTCCTGAGCTGGCTTATGGAAGTAAAGGAGTCCAAGAGATTCCTCCAAATGCAACCATTGAGGTAATATTTAATATTGTTTATCTTTTTGTTATCTTTCAACATTAAGGGAGTTCATTGCACCATCACAAATCTGTGAGCAAGGTAGCAAAGAGAACGGCTAAGATCCCGCATCCCACTTGTTTTTAGGCAATGTCTATCCAGAGCCTAAATTATTGTTTATTTGATGGGAAATGGTGTGGGAAATAATGGAAATGGAGATGGGATCCACCTTCAAGAGTGTGGTTTACACATTTCATATCCACCAAAATCAAGGAAATGACTTCTCAACTAGAAGAAAACAAATCATTAATTTCACAGAAAACATGGAAAGCGAACCAAGGAACATGAAGCTCTTCTTGAACAACAAGGATATTCATGATCAACATTACTGGATAAATCGTGACTTTTTTTTTTACATACGTTACCAACTTGGATAGTATAAAAACATATTTTTTTTATTCATTGGGTGATCTAGATTAGTAGCCAGAAGCTGATTCAAGGTGTGTATGTTTGTTCTGTGTACTTGTACTCATAGTTCTGCTTCCTGCATTTTATTTGCTTATCTCATCCTTTAGGCCTTCTAAGGAAATTGAAATGTACTGTATCCTTGTATGTTGCATTACCAACATTTCTTTCTTTTTTTCTTCTAGCCACCAAAAAAACATCTCTTTTTCTTTCCCTGTGCAACTGTTTCAAAGCATTTCTTTTAAATCTTGTTCTTTAAAATGCAGCTGGATATTGAACTTCTATCAATCAAGCAAAGTCCTTTTGGGTATGTTCAACAACCATCAGCTTCTTATACATTTCTTTCCAATCAATTTTTCCTTATAATAGCTTAGAAACAATATATTCTAAGCTCTGATTTTATGTTCTTCAATTCCAATTTTCTTGGCCAGAACTGCTGTAAAGATTATTGAAGGTTGAAAGGGAAAACTGTATAAAGCCTGGCAAGGTGAGTTTGGAAGAAAATGTATCTCCATGCAATATACATCATCATAATAAATGAGATTTGAAACTTCTTGTCCCCCTTCTTGTCCACCATGCAATATATACACCATGATGTTTACCTATTGTTTTTGAAAAATAAAACGTGATCTTATGAAACTGTAAGAACAAAATAAGTGCACCCGTTTGGCTTCCTCTACTAGTATCATTTTTTTATCAAATCAGTGGAATAATATTTTTCAGTCATGTACCAGATACTCACTTCCATGTTTTTATTTGGCTTCTGAATTTTATATTTTGATTAAGAAAATTAGGTTTCATTATTATTTTGTTTCATTCTAGTACATGGGTTTTTGACTGTTAAAGATGGTTCACTGGAGTGAGATTTGTAGTAATGCGGGCTAATGTGATTTATCCATCACCCAAGAATCATTTTACATAGTGTATTGATAACGCATTATATATGGATCAAATGATAAGGAAAAAAAAATTTTTTTCAAAACGATTATTGTAAATATATACTTCATTTCATATAATATTATGTACTTCAAAATATAAAAAAAATATTTTCAGTATATACTTCTTTTAGTATGTATTTCTTTCATTATATATATACTTGTAAAACATATTTCTTTAGCTATATCACAATAATAAAAAAAGAATAATTTTTTTATAAATATTCAATGAATGCAAATAAATAAAATAACCAATCATGTAATTAAACATATAATAACAATATTTTTTTTCTAAATTAGTTGAATATTATGAACTACTCTAAAAACTAAATAACCAATTTTATTAGTTAGGATTTGGATATATTGCTTTAGGCCTAAATCTACATTACACATCACATATTATATCAATTATAATAATATCTAAACCCATCTACAAAAATAAAAATTAAATTTAAAATTATAAATCAATATTTAATACACAATTAAGATTTTTCATATTACATGTATAAATTATAACATAATTTTTTAGTTAAAAAATCAAAATGACTATATAAATCTATTATATAGGTGGTGAGAAAAAAAAAGAGATTATATTTTAGAAAGGATATACATAGTAATTTCATTCATTTACAAATGATATAATAGTAATCTAATTTAGGATTTGTGGTGGAATTTTAGATTACCACGACAAATAGTGGAATATGATTCCATCCTATTTTTTCACATTGATGGATTTTAATTCTAGTGGGACCTACAATTACTATCGAGCAAACACTGGATTTTATACACTTTCCTGATAATTTCACAAGAAATCAAATTCTATCCGAGAATGACACGAACCAAACGGGGCCTAAATCTAACATTTTTCTTTCTAGGCCCCGTTTAGTTCGTATCATTTTTTTAGATGGAATATTTTACCAGGAATCAGTTTACTAGGAATTATTTTACCAGAAATCCTGATTCTATCAGACCATTTAGTTCGCTAGTGGGTTTCTCCAAAGAATCATTTTCAAGTGTTTAATTCATACATGGAAAATGATAAGGAATTTATTTAAATGTTTAAAATACCCTTATTATATATATATATATACTTGTAAAACATATTTCTTTATATATCACAATAATAATAAAAAATTTATAAATATTTAATGAATGCCAATAAATAAATAAAATAACCAATTATGTAATTAAACATATAATAACAGTATTTTTTTTAAAATTAGTTGAATATTATGAACTCCCCTAAAAACTAAATAACCAATTTTATTAGTTATGATTCGGATATATTATTTTAGGCCTAAATCCAAATTACACATCACATATTATATCAATTATAATAATATCTAAACCCATCTACAAAAATAAAAGCTAAATTTAAAATTATAAATTAATATTTAATACACAATTAAGATTTTTCATATTACATATATAAATTATAACATAATTTTTTAGTTAAAAAGTCAAAATGACTATATAAACCTATTATATGGGTGGTGAGAAAAAAAATACTTATTTTAGAAGTGATACATAGTAATTTAATTCTTAATAGTAATTTAATTTAAGATTCCTAGTGGAATTTTATATTACCACCATAAAGATTGGAATCTAATTCCACCAAATTTTTCCACATAAATGGATTTTGATTAAAATGAAACCCACGATTACCATCAAGATTACCACCAACCAAACACTGGATTTTATACACTTTCATGGTAATCTCACATAGAATCAAATTCCATCCCAGAATGACACGAACCAAACAAAGCCTTGGAATCAAAGCATAGGCTATCAGAAATAGCTTAAACAAATTACTGAATAATTAATTAATGACAAAAAAATGGATGATCAGAACAAGCAAACTAAACAAAATAAAAAGAACTTCAAGTTTCATCTCAATTCGTCTAAAATTCAGCCTCAAAACCATAAAAATCACCAATAGGGAAAAAAATGCCTTCTGATAAATTGCGGCAAAAAAAAAAAAAATTGAACGAGCTCTTTTGTTCCAGATGTACAAATTAGCACAACTCCAATCGGCTTAACTTATTCCTGGTCCATGAATTAGAAAATTGAACCTCTTTCCTTGAGAATGATAAAATAAGATAAAAATGAGTTTGGGGCGATCCTCATGCTTGAGCTCCCAGCTCCAAAAGAAGGGTGTGATTAATGTCATTAGATGCTGGGCCGGAAAATTGAATGGGGCCTGTTCAACAGCAACACCAAGATATATGAGAGATTTAATGGCTACGGAACCCCCAATGTGAGAAAATGGAAGGAAAGAAAGAAGACCTGGGCTGATGTATCTGTTCTTGATAGCCCACTCATCCCTCATTGAGGCAAACTTCTTAAATGGTGCACCTGTAATTTGATTCATAGAGAATTTGTTTGAATCAGGTTAAAATTTTCGGCAACGAGTAATAAAGAGTCAACTATTTCAGAACAAAAGATTCTAAAACAAACAAGAAAAGGAATCTAAATTATCAGAGGTGAAAATATGACAAATAAAAGGCTTCTACCTTCAAGCTCCACCATTGCCTTCTTGATCACTGGCTTAAACTTGCCTGCAAAGATGTAAATAAGTTAGCAGAAAATAACATAATGATAATAGAAGGAACAATATCGACAAATTTTAAATTTGATTAGGCAGTTATGCACCAATTACCAAAAATTTCTCAAGACTGACAATAGCATCTCTTATGACCAACAACAACAAAAAAACAGCAAGCATTGGTATTTTCATATCTACAGGACAAGGTAATCAATCCCCTTTGAATGGATTTCACCAAAACAAACATATATCTATTTTTCCTTTTTATGTAAAAAAAAAGCATGTACATGGGATATCGACAACATCAAAGTCCCCCAATAGAAGACAGAATCATATCATAGAAAGGTGCAAAAGTTCGTGAGCATCATTTCTCACACAGTTTGTTGGAGCTTGACTAGCTTGGACTGAGGCAATCTATAACAAGATACAAGTGTCTACATATAAAAAAATATTTGGGACTTGATCAAGGCGAATATTGATGCTTGGGATTTTACTCTTCTCCATATAACCATATAGGGCCACTAGGAGTGGGACTTGGTAGTTTTGTTCATTCGACTTCTAAAATGGGTTTTCATTATTTCTTTCCCCTTTCCTATCGATCTTTTTCTTCCTTTTTTATCCTTTTTTGTTTGAAGATCCTCCTCTCCATTTGTCTTGGAGGGGATTTATTTAGTTATATTGAAGCTCCAACCTTTTTCTATATTATAAAAAAACCGATATTAATAACCCTTGCACTGATGGGCATACATCAGCCATAATCCTTCAGGAGTTTGTTTTGTTTCTCTCTCTTTTTTTTTTTTTTGAGGATAATATATTGTTTCTCTCTATATTTAACAGTCACGTCTCTTCTACCTAGGTCCCCGGATATCCTTTTCTTGCTTTTTATCTTTGCATTTGCTTTGTATGCTTCCTCTTTTTTTAGGCCGAATGCCTAGTTTCTTAAAAAAAAAAAAATCTCCATATTCACTAATAGAAATTTGTAAATTGATTAAAGTTTAAATTGGTCAACAGCTACAAAATCTGTTTACAAATTTTTTTAAAAGTAAAAATCTGCTTACAAATTATATGATGACTATAAAACTTGTGAAGAGAAGACATGCACCACATAATAAGGATCCCATTCCGATGAGATGGAAAGAATAATATATTAATCTATGAACTGAAGACACCTCTGTCCCACAAATTTATAAACAATGAAAAGGAATAACATACCATGCCGTCTCTCTACATCCATTAGAGAGGTCAATGCAGTTCCACCAACAGTCCATTCCTCTACTGGAGCAGCTAAGTTGCCGACCTGTATAATGAAGAGCCAATAAGAGGATAAAACTTGGTAGAATCAAGTACTGTTTAATTGAAGATTATAGTTATATCATGCTTCAGATATGACTTGTAGTGTGATTAAAGTTAACAAGGAAAAAATACATGTGATGGGCATCACATACAATAAGTATTTTTCAAGAGAGACGATTCGGATTCCTAAGAGGCATTTTAATAAATACTGGTTTTTTAAGGGATCAATTAATTTTTTAACATTGTAAAGGTATCTTTGACATACTTTACAGGGACCTCTTAGTTACTTTTTATAAGATAGTGAATTTTATTTGTCAAAAAAAAAAAAGACAGCAAATTGTAACTGACCCATAGTTTTTGTGGTCATGTGCTTCCAGGTGATGATAGATTCATTAGGACTCCCATGTATCATGTATGTATATATTGCAGTTTAATATGAAATGATAATACATCATTTTTTGGCAATGCTTATTAAACAAAATAGTCTCATTTAAGTAAATAAAAAATGGGAAATATTGAACACAGCGTAATTTATACCACAGTACCTAACCAAACTGGAAAGACATGGCCCTATTGTACAATCCTTGAAAATCAAGCCTAACAAAATTCTGGAATACCTGAGGCACTCAGTTACTGCTAAATAAAGGAACAATAGCAAAAAGTAAAAAAGAAAAAAAAACATATTTATCTTCTTTATTAACCCAGTGCAATGGTCGAGAACAAAATCTCTCTTACGAAGAATCTAAGATTTCAGAAAATTGTGGAAAGCTCAAAGGCATGATTGGTGCTTTCAATCTGTATAAAAAGATCCCAACAACCTCAAAATGTTGGACCAAGGAGATAACATCAGAAGAAAAGGGGCTCTGAATATAATGTGAACCATGAATTATTTTAATATGCCTATTTATGAGAACCACTTAGATTGATCAGATCATATACCCTCTAGCATAAAGGAAAAGCTAAATTGATGAAAGGAAATATAGCAAGATAAATTAATTCTTGGTCTATTTTTAAATGACACATCAAGTAACAACATCCAAGGCAAGACAAGGAACAAAACCAAAAACATAATTAAGATGAAAAAACTAACCGAGGAGATAAGCCCAGTTTTTCCAGCATGCAATAGGGCCCCAGCAGCATAACCCAAAGCATAGCAATACATCGAGTCAAAATTCGTGGGCAAGCCACATCTTCCCTCATAGCTGCAAGTTTAGCAAAGAAGAAGAAAGAAGAGTAAGTATCATCATGAAAACAAAAAATAGAAGATTAAAATTTATGCCTTGGAATGCCAATATCTTTTGACTATGTACTTCTTTCCTCAGCTATGTATTTCTTGTTTTTCAACTGGCAAATGACCAATATCTCTTCCTCAAACAAATAGTATAAAAAAATGCTTTGGAGCAACAAATTTTTAAATTAGAAGCAATTTGATGTTTCAAAAAGAACAGAGAATCATCCAAATCAACAGCTAGATGAGGAGTAACATAACAAGAGAGCCAACAGGTAAAATACAACTGAAAAACAATATAACAATTACCCAAAGAAATGAGACTGTCCCTTGAACTGTCCTTTATATTTCCCTTCTTGCTTTCTTTTCTCCAACTCAGTTTCCACCATGGATATAAGCATTTTCTCTGTTTCTATTTTGGCAACCTTGCATTAAACAATAAAAGAAAATAATAAACCTATCATTATAATTTAACACTCAAGAGTAAACTATATATATATATGCATATATCAAATGCAGCTGATAAACACAAACTAGAATAGTACCTGCACATTGCCATGTGGATCTCTCTCTAGCATCAATTGCTCCTGAATAGCTTTAGGAAGAAAATCAAAAAGAGCATGGGATTGCTCCCTAAGCTTGTTTTTCCACAGACCACCCTCATCAACAACATCATCAGCTAGAATTTCATTTAGTTCTGAGATAAGTTGTTGTACCTGTAAAAGTGCAAAACTGTCAAGAAACCTGCTATATACCAAGTGGCACATTTCATTGTTCAGTCAAAAGAAAATTTGTTCAGTGTTTATAAAAAGTAGTGTATGGTTAAGAATTTCACCTCAGGAATGAAATCAATTAAACCTTCTGGTATAAGTATGACACCATAGTTGAAGCCAAGATCTGCACGCTTGCAGATTACGTCAGTGATGTAATCTGTAACATTTTTCAGTGTTTGTTTCTTGACGGCAACCTAAATTAAGAAACAGGATTATTAAGCTGTAAGCAAAGGATCTATATGGATAAAGTCTTACACTTATTTACCTATTTATTTTGAGAAAATGGTTATGTAAGCATTAATAGAGATAATTAATTAGAAATATTAAATGGGGGGGAGAAGGGAGGAAAACTAATTGAAAAGATTAAATGAGGAGAGAAGAGTGGAACATCAAGAATATCCCAGAACGATTTTACATTACACAACCCACTTTCACTCCACAATTAATTTGGCCCCACTCTCAATACACACATTGTATAAAAAAATGCATACTCCAGATAATGAAGTTCTTAAAGTTACTTCTTTTTTTTTTTTTTTGAAAAAAGAAAGTATTTACATAAAATAAAAAAAAAAATAAAAACCTCTTTGTTTTTGAAGAACTTGAAAAGAAATTGGAAGGTGAAAAAGGCAATGTTTTGGAGTTCTAATAAATTTAAAAGAAATATAATGAGAGTTTTATATTAGAGGGTAATATGGATTAACAAAATAGTTTTGTGTAAGTCCACTAAGGAATTCTTTACAAGGTGCCCACAGGTTTAGTGTAAAGGATGAAATTGAACCCCAAGCCTCCAGTTTGGAGGCAGGTAGTTTTTGTTAGCTAAGTAGAAGAAAGTTTTCACAGAAGTAAATCCAATTTTCTTATTCCAATTGAAGAAAGCATAAAATCAATTGGAAAAAAAAGCTTCCATAATCAATTTTGTGTGTCATAAAAGTGTTGTGCAATAGACTGCCTATTCACTTTCCTGCACCCAAATTAGAGGTCAAACATTTAAGAATAATCTTCATCCACAAAACACAATATTTTCATCTAATGTTCTTTTTTCACTCTCCTTACACCCAAATACCCAATACACAACCATGTCATCACCCCAACCTCTCCTCTTTTCACACCACCTCCACTACAAAACCCACCACTTTCTCCTAAAGGTTCAATAATATGATCAGATATTAAGACCTCTTCTGGTGGAGGAGATGGTGAACAGAGAACTTGGGCAAAGATAGGAGATGGTGATTGAGCGAAGGGGGAGATTGGACAAAACTGATGAGCAGAGATTGGCCAGAAAGGGGGAAGGGAAGGTTGGGTGCACAGGAGGGAAGGAAATAGGAACAGGACAGAAGGGAGGATCCGTTTTCCCTTTGCCTCTCTGCCCCCATCTCCCTCTCCCACCCCTAGAATGTGCTGCCACATGGCAACATTCATGACACTGGATCATGGACACGCAAAAATGAATACATTCACCCCTAATGACTGGCCCCAAAACTGAAATTCAAGAATCACATTGCATAAAGTAATCTCTGAAAAATTTCATGATAATGAAAGCAACAAAAAAAAACAAGGGGAACACATAATAAAGAATTATATGTAATGCAAATGATCAAGGCATACCTCTTCCCCTATGATAGTGACGTTTGGATGTGTCTGCAAAGCACACTCCAACGTAATATGAGAAGCTGCACGCCCCATGAGCCTTACAACTGAAGTAAATAAAGCATACACAATATTAACATCCACTCGCTCATGGGAAGATCATAAAAGAAAAGTAGCATATGCTTGTCCGAGGACTGCATTATTTTGTTATTTTTTTAAAGTTTCTTAAATTGAAGTGTTTATAATGTAAATATTCATTTTAATAGAACTGTCAGTTTATTGGCATATCGTAGAGTTACCCCTAGGAAGTGGACCCCACTGTATCCTGGGAGAGGCCTAGGCAGGCATAGGGAATAAACCACAAAAAATACTACAAGAACAATGATGCTAATATATTTTATTGGTTTCCATGAGCAACACAAATTGACACGTGCGATAGAAATTTACAAAAAATCAAAATCAAAAATAAAAAATTTAGAATCATCATGATTGAGATCATTCGATCTATACATGTATTGAAACAAGTGAATATATGCAGCTTTCAAAGCAAAACTGAGAAAAGTAAATTCAATAACATGGTTTCATGGATCTAGGTAGTGACTAAATGCATGCTGGTGGTTTTTAAACCCACCTAATTTGTTCCACAAGCAACAAGCTCTAGGGTCCTATTGAGCTCTCTTATGGACAACGTACCTGACCAAGTCCAACAGAGCTCGATGAGCACCGGAGGAGGATTTACTATTGTGTCGTGTAGAGGAAGAGATGGTGGAGCATCTATTTATCCTTTACCCGATGGCGAGACATGTTTGGGGGTGGCTGAATGCAGCTAGCCGACTATAAGTACGGATTGTCTCTTTTTGAATGTGGGAGACCAAGAAAAGGTTGATGAGGTCAGGGGATAGGAGCTTTCAGACGAAGGTTTATCAATCATTTGTACCAACTGATGTTTGGTCTACTTGGCTTACTCACAATCACTGCCTATTCAAAGGGGGAACCCCCCTATGCGGAGAATATTTGAGAGTCGGCTGTGAAGAGCATTTAGGATTGGGGAAGATTTTGCAGCGAGGTCCATCATGTATACTAGGAGGGCGGCTCTTATTTATAAAATCAAGGTGAATGCCCAAAGAATACGAAAACCACTTCAACAGTGTACTGATAGAATGCAAAACCATGACTACAAATGGAGCCTAACATATACAAGAGAGGAACAGACAGGGCCTACTCTAAAATAATTTTACCCCTCAAGTACATCACATTTCTGGACCCCTGTACATTAGGGCAACTCGTGTTTGAGGAGTAGTTCTGATGCATGCGACTTAAAAGATTCCTTAGTAGAGCACTCGTCTACTGGGGATTCTTTCAAGGTCTCCACTTTTTTATGTACTTTTTTTGTGTGTTTTCCCATTATTTAATAGAAAGGGGTGATCGCCTACCTTTTTCTCAAAAAAAGGGTGGGGCATTATGTGCTTTTAGCCAAGGCGATGGAAGTGGAGGGTCCTTAGAATTATGCTTTTATAACAATGTGGGGCAATTGGTTTTTAAGTAAGCTATTAATTAAAGTAATATTTGTTTCCTAGCAGAGTTCATCATCAACTGTTGACTAACACCACAGCTAAAAACTCATGGAAGTTCTATAATGGGAAACACAGTACGTGTGGCAAAAATAAAATACTCAATGACCAATAGACACATTCAGATGTACAAAATGTGAACAGAGCTTCTATTTACTTGGTGCAGCATAACAATGAATATAGGCATACTTTTCAACCGATGAATTTCAAAATTATATTCTCTAGTCTCATAACAAAAAAATTGTAAGATACAATACCATAGTTCAAAGTGCAGTTGCACGTACCGGTACATGCGGCCAAATGTGCTAATGTGCCCTTGGCACACATCAGCACCCTGGTGCTGTCCAAATGTTGTCCAAGTGCGGCCATGTGCGGCCAGTTGTTCGAACCCAGTTTAAACGGAAAAAAAGAGCCTAAGTAGTTCGAACGGGAAATCATACAACCCTTCAGGCATTCAAACGGTTCAAACCCAATTTGAACGGGATTCAAACGGCCTTTGGAATTCAAACGGTTTGAACCCAGTTTAAATGGGATTCAAATGGTCCTTAGTCATTCGAATTCCATTCGTATGGGGTTCTAACACCCATATACTAAAAAAAAATAAAAAAAATATAAAATATACAATGTGCTGCCGCATGTACTTAAACTATGTGCAATACAGTATAGTATATGACCCACAAATGATATGTTTTCAATAAAACTAGTACAAATTAGCATGGGAACTCTCATCACTTCAGTAGCAGTACAAGGAGTAATGTAAACAAAATGCAAAATAAAGGTTTGCAGTTGCAAAAAATTAAAGCACCAGAAGACTTACAGTGATAGTATTTCCCAGTTGACCGAGCGTCTACCATCACATTTCCTATCATTTCTGAATATATCTGCAAAGATAAAAATTAACTCCATTTTAGCCATTTGACTGCTGAAATCCTAAATGCCCAGGTGGAAATCTAATGCCACAGCACAAAGGTTTCAACATTCAAAATCTGATGGCACCATACACAATTTCTACAACAGCATATGGCTTTCAAGTGCAGTGTACTTTCTTGACATCAACATGTAATGTAATAGCCAAATCTGAATATTCATGAGTCTACAATCTAATCCATATTACAATGTGTCTAAATTATAGAGTCAATAATTTTTCTCTTTCAACATTTTATACTAGAAAAAAAAACATCTAGGGATTTATGAATATACTTAGTCATGATCCAGCGTTGGCCTCAGTGAAAAGTAAAACATTAATATTTTATACCACTATGCTTGTGCATTATGGTCAGAAAAACAAAATTAGGATCCACACATATAGGAAATGAGAAAAATTTCAAGTGCTGAAATTATTTGTAAAGAAATAAATAAAATTCAAAATTATAGAATGATCAAAAGTAAAAGGCATATATATTTAACATTTGACATTGACAACCCCCTGGCTTGAACAGTTGCGCCAAGCTAAAAAACTATAAGTGGAGATTATCCAAGGATTAAGCGGTCATGGGAGTAAGTGACTATTAAACAGAGATTAAAAAACTAGACAGATATTAAACGAGAATTAAGCATGGTTTAATCCATTAAAAAAAAGGTGATTGCTTAATGCCCGCCTAACTAATTAATCTCAAGGTTATCACTGATCACCTAACCAGTGCCGCATTTTTCACAACACAGATTTTTTAAGAGTTGATCCATGACAAAAGTATGTCAAAATCATAAATGACCTAAAAAATTTCCTGCTTGTGGTGTCTTTATTTGGAAGATAGAAATATGACTGTTCAAAAATTGTAAAAATCAGTTTGACGTGCATGTTTAAATTCTCCCTAGGCAGAAAGGATACCCATGTAAGCAACTTGAAACGATAGATAAGACAATTTGGAAGAACCACTGTGCACATTCAGTATGCAACTAAGAAATTTTTTTATGGATATGAATGCCTTATTTCTTGATGACTACCACAATAAAAAATGGCCAAATCCACCTTTCAAATGGATGACTCATCTCTTAACAATTTTTCATTGTGTATACTTGGTTAATAATGTATATAAGAACCAAAAAAGAAAAATAATTACCCCATCAAAATTAGTCAGCTAAGGAGAATATTGTGAGAAAACAAAAAATAGGTCCACACAATGTATAGAAATTAGAAAACATGGACCCTATATAAAAAAGCAAGATTGGCAATAACCTTGCATGCTGTGTCAAATCCAAAACTTGTTGGAACCTCCTTGCATTTCAAATCTCCATCTATTGTTTTGGGACACCCAATCACCCGTGTTTTCATATTCTTTGACCTGAAAAGCACAATAAAAATGTTATAAGTATCTCAACGGAACTCCAAATATTTCAAATATTAGAAATGGTAAAATTGTCATACACTTGCTTTAATGCAAAATATAATTTAAAAAAAAAAAACACATCATCAATAGATCCTCTCTAGAATACAATTTAAAAGGAACAAATCGAACATCCAAAGTAGCAGGTATGTTTAATTCCTCTTAATATTAAATTAAACTATTATTATAAAAGATTGATTATTTTTCTTTTAAAAAAAATTAGGATTGATTCATATTTTACCTAAAGTTTTCAGCAAGGAGACAGGCATTGGTGTTTGAGTCATCTCCTCCAATCACTACAAGTCCGTCCAAATCAAGTCGCAGTGCTGTCTCTTCAGCTTGCTTAAACTGAAACACATTAGAAAGATATTCTAGTTCATCATAGTTGATATCTCATTCAAAAGGAAAATTCAGATTAAGCAACTAAATCTCTTTCACCATCAGATGTCAGTTTGGCATAAAGAAAAACTATTTAAAAATTAGGATACCATCTAAAAGATGTCAATAAAATAAAACCTGTTCAGGAGTCTCAATCTTGTCACGTCCACTTCGAATCATGTCAAAACCACCCTGTTTACATAGACAACACAATATAAGAAGTGTCTCAACAGTATCTGCTCCAATAAAAAAACAACGCATGCAATATTGTCACTCCTCAGAAATTCCATGCCAATTTCATCCTACATCCATGAGATTCCTACAGCATCTGTGCCTGCCAATTTATTCTGCCTCGGTTCACTAATATTTCTAGACCCAATAAGAATTCAAAGGTCAGAAAATAATCCCGTCAGATATCATGATCAGTTCCTAAAAGTCACAGGAAAGTGGTTAATTATAGCAAATAGTGGTTACAATGGAGTGAAGTATAGGACTTGACTACAAATGTAAATGAACGTCCATTCTTGCTACTGCGTAATCGAGTATCAAATTTAATAACAATGACGATATGAGTTCATTGTATGGTTCCAAACTTCCATAAGTTCTTAGATGGGAAAAACATTATCTAACCAGCACAACCCGTGCCAGACACGTATCAGCCAGTACAGATGGTAAACATCGGTTTTGACAGACAAATACTGAGATTTACAAAATTTTGCACATAGCAAAGTCCCAAACATATGAATAATAATTTTGACAGAAACCCACCTGATTCCTGTAGGGGTAGACATAATCTGCCGTCAACTCAACATATTTGCCTCTCATAATGCCTGCGGGACCTCCCTTGAAGCCAAAGAGAGTGCTACCCTTCGCGCGATCCTGCAGATAGTCTGCAATCCATCCCAAAAAAAACATTAGAAAAGGATCCACCAATCCTGTTGAACACAAACGGAATTCCGCAGATACAGCAGTAATACAAAATCCTCATTAAACACCCACATGTATCCACATCCAAGTCCTGCTTTCGGTGCCGATAAATCAAATTCGAAAATGCAGATAACAGAAACGCCAAAAGCAGATTTTTATTAGCTATCATCAAAAAAGATGTTGAACAACGATAAAACACTACTTTAAAAAGTCCTATTATACAATGTACTTATAAATATCAATCTTTTAAAATTCATCTGCTACAACAGATCCAAAAGGAGGCAAGCCGAAACAAGAACTCACCAAACATCCCGCAAATGACATTGTGCCCGCCGGGCGCCTGCCCACCGGACAGAACCACACCGATCTTCACCTTCTGACTCATCTCAGACGGCGGAGCCGCCGTCGGCACGAGCGTCGCCGACGGCTGCCCGAACAGGTTCGGGAACAGCTTCGCTATCTCATCTGCGCCACCCCGAAAAAACAAAAAAGGATCAGCTCAAACACATTACATGGAATGGAAGGCAAACCGAAAACCAAACCAGATCTCGACCTGGATTCCCAGCGGCGGAGCTCTTAGGGCCATCGCCGACCTTGAAGGGGCTCCTGAGGACGGAAGGGAGCGGCAGCGGATGGTCTATGCGGCTGGACTGAACCTCGCTGTATATGCTCACCAGCCGTCCCGCCGCCGCCTTTGCATTGCCTCCGTTCGCGACCGCCGCCGTAGACATCGTGCGATCACTGATCGAATCGATCGTCGGAGAGTGAGAGTACGTGTGAGTGATGCGGCGTTTGGTCTGGTTTATATCGAAATGAGGGTTAGGTATGATTGAAAAATGAAACGTCACGTCGGGGGCTCCGCCTGGATTTATATATTTTTAAGGACGGATTGGTTTATAGTTACGGCGGAACTGTTTTTAGTAACCGGATGTGAGCAAGAGACGTGGTGAGATGACGTCGTCAGATGGCTTGAGAGGCGTTTGGTGGAGCGAGGGACCCGGTGAAAGAGAGAGACCGATTCAGTGCCGAGGATGTTGTGTTTTGTGGACCGTTTGATTGGTGGGGCTTTTGGTTTTGGTTTAAAAGGGTTGGTGGTGGTGGTAGGTGATAAAAGGGTCCTTTGTTGTTTGTTGGGTCTTTGTTTTGTTCACCCGTCTCGTTCTGCTCTTTTTGTTTGGTGTCGTATCCAATTGAGGATGGGTTTTATTTTAAATTTCTTGTCACTTACAACATTTTTAATGGAAATATTAATTAACTAGTTAGTATTAGATTTTTATAAAACATATAAAAATGATGTTCTAATAGAAGTGCTAATGAAAAGCTAAATATGAGCCCCACCCGTCATATGTTATTTTTCAAACAACGTGTCCTCCATTCAAAATATTCAAAAAAAAAATGACCGTTGGAGGTTCTAACTTTCCAACCATGCTTTTATATAAAATAAAAAAAACTTGACTTTCACTGTTCCCACAACTTCCTCGTCACTGTTCCTCCAACTTCCTCACCCCCATGTACCCACCGTAGATCCTATATCTCTCTTTTTCAGCACTCAACAATACAGCTCCCAACCACCACAACAAACGGATTCACAATATGATATTCATATGTTTTCACAACAACACCCATTCAATCCACTTTTTTCATAACCCGGAGAAGATTCCAGAGCACCTTTTCACAACCTGTTCGACAGCAAGGCAACTATGGGCCCTCCTCAAGGTAGTAGTGGATTTTGATCTGCAGACTCAGTCCTTACAGGGGCTTTGGGAAGCCGGCCGTAATCTCAAGCAGACGGGTGATAGAAGTCCATGAGCAAAGGTATCGCAATCTCTGGTTCCGGCAGTTGTGTGGGCTCTTTGGCTTGCTCGTAACAGCAAGGTCTTTCGCAACACCCGAGTATATCCTGAAAATATTTGGGATTCAGCTGTGTACTTTATCAAAACTTGGGGTCGAACTTGTGTGGGTGCGAAGATCGGTTTCATTAGGACCAAACTGATTCTTATCGATGGCTAGTCACTACTGGTCTCTCGGGGGTCGGCAGAATCCTCTTCTTCTTTGTTATCTTTGACTTTAAAATTTTATTTGTTTGGACTTCCTAGTTGGATTGCCCCTCAACTAGTTTATGCTCTCATTATCTTGGGCTTTAGCTTTTAATAAAAAAGGCTCTAGCCTTTCTTTAACTAAAAAAAAGCACCCATTCAGTCCACAATACCCCCACGCCCCATTCAGTCCTCTTTTTTTCTGGTCAATCCTAATTCCCACCTCATCAACCTTCCTAAACTAGTAATTTGTAATCTACCACAACACAAAAAAAGAAGAAGAATGCTCAAGTGCAATAGAAGGAAAAGAATCCCAATTTAACAAAGGAGGAAGACGAAGCACTATGTAAAGCATGGTTGAGCGTCTCAGAAGATGCAGTCACGGGTACGGATCAAGCAAGACCAAAGTTATGGGATCGAATTTGGGATGAGTTTTGTCAAATCTTGGGTCACCCAACAAATTGAATTAGCATGGGTTTGATGAATCGTTGGTTGACCATTCAATCTCATCTCAACAAATATTCTGGATTTGTGAGCATAGTAGAGAGGACTCCGTCTAGTGGCAATAACATTGAAGATTCGGTAAGTTAATTAGTTTACGATTTTTTTTTTACTCTTACCATTTTAATTGAAATGTGAATAATTTCACTTCTTATTTGTTATTTATAGATAGGAGTTGTAAAGCAATTGTATTATGAGTCCTAGGGGCACCATTTTAAGTGGGATGGTTGTTGGATACTTCTGAAAGACAACCCCAAATGGTTTACCTATACCAAAGAACAGGAAGAAAGAAAAAAAGATTGCACAGAGGAAGAGAGACAGTTTGAATGTAGATCGGATTCACAATCACAAAGCTTGAACAATCATGGACGTGTCAAACAAATTTTCAAGACCGACTGCATGTCACTCCAGATGCTAATTGACTACTCGTATGAGCATGGATGGAGCTATAATAGGTCAAGTGGGGCAATTCATTTTTCTAAAAATCATTATGATGTGCCTTGGTTTAGATGAATTTTAATTATTTAAGAAATGTTATTTAGTTTTTAATTGTTGGTTGGGTTTGATAGGATATTGGTATGCATGAAAGTAGTACATATCATGTCATTTTTATTTTCTAATCTTTGTTTGGTTCATGAATGGCTAGAATTCAAATAATTAAAAGTTTATGTTGTATTATTTGTTTAGAAATTATTTTTACTTCATGTATTTATCTTATTAGAATATAATTATAGTTCTAATAGTTATAACAATTGTTTAAATGAACCACCGCAAACCATTTTCAATTAGTTAGAGTAACAATTATAAAAAAAAATAGTTATAGTAATAGTTATTTTTAAAAATAATTATTTTTAATGGTTATTTAATTAAAAGACCCCATCTTTAATGTAATTGCTCAAAATCAACGTTGCTCAAGACATCATCTACTGATGATTTGTTTGTGGTTAGTACAATTAGCATAAAACAATGTTTGATAATCAGACATCTTCTCGATGAAGCTTGCCAAATGATAGGGATTGTGGGTGGTGTTGGGAGGATTAAAAAATAAAAATGAAACTATAGGTACTATTCTCATAAATACCAATGTCAAACCCAACTAACATTTAAATCTAAATGATAACATGTCTAAACTTACTAAAATATATCAATCTGTTCATGAAATTCATCTAAACCAAGTCGCTCATTGAAATAGTCATCCCTTGGTTGGAGTGACACACATTAGGTCCGGAAAGTCCATCTCATGTATTTACACATTTGGAGTGATATGCATTAAATCCTGAAAGTCCGTCTCACATATCCATGATAGTTGATCCCTTGCAATTGTGAATCTAAGCTTCGGAGGCGGGATATAAAACCTGCACATGGGGCATGTCGGTTTCATCTTCAACCACATCTCTATGCAATTTCTATGAAACACATGTCTGCAAGGCATGCCCTTGACCGCCATCTCATCTTTTTTGGAGTTCATCAGCTTTTCAAGACAAACTGGGCATGTCTCTTCCTTGCCTACAGGACTATTGCACTCAACATCCTCAAGCTTCATGGTTGTATAGTTAGTCACTAGAAACATTTCGTCAAAAAAGATCGTTGATATATCTTCAAGTCTCACTGCGATCTTCAACATCTGATACTCAGGTCCAAGTAAGCTTGCTTCCCTGAAAATGAAATCCGAGATACAGTTTGCGTAAATCTTGAAAATGACTCCGCAATGTACGACACGGACAAGCATATCCGCCACTTCGATCCCAAAATCGCCTGGGCTTAGAACATCCTCCAAAGGCTGGATGACGGTGTATGTCTTCCGAAAAGTTTGTTCACTTCCGACATATCGGATTGAGCCGCTTGACGACTGTTGCAGTCCAAATATGAAGCGATCGCTGATGCAAAAATCAATGTTCACAAGCTTTTCTTTGGTACTGCATTTCCCTACCATCCATTCAACTCTTTCTACAGATATATCCAATAATTGAACAAGTCGGTCTTGACAAATGGCTTCATTCATGGCTATAGCTCCAATTCTGTATATATAGATTCTGTTTAACAGAGATAAAGAGAAAGAGAGTGAATTCAAAATGAAATGATATTCGGGTTACACTAAAATATTAATGCAACTTAGTTTGACAATTCAACAAGAATTTCAATTAAACACAAATGATATATGAATAAAGTATAAAGCATAGCAACAAGAAGAAAATGAATATATTTTATTATCATATGGATAGATAAAATGAATAATTAACTATGAGCGCTGTTACACCCAGATCCGTTTCCACCCCTAATTCCGGCCATATATACGTCGATAGAAAATTAACGACACATATGTTTACGTTAATAAGACATATGCTTTGAAAGAATTTTTTAATATTTTCTATAAATATATCCTTGCAATTCATTGTAGTATATGTTTTATTTTTTTATAAAAGCATGTGCCTCACTAGATGATGTATACTATTTTTAAAAATTTAAAAATACATGTATACTAGAATTGGGGCTGGAAATGGAGCTGGACGTAACATTATCCATTAAATATTGACCGATGAGAAGACTTCGAATGGCCCTATTAAGCTCCACTAAAATTCTAATTACAAGCCTCTTTTGATTAAGTAAATATAATAAGGCCCTATTAAGCTCGATAGTTACTAGCCAACTTAAAAATAATGTAATTTGTATCTCATAACAAAACGAATAAATATATTTTATTTTAAAATATTTTTACAATGTAATGGTTTTATTAAAAACTTCAAAAACAACTACCTCACCCATAATAGGTGTGTTAAAAACAACTAACACACAGGATTAGAGAGCACTTTAATGGAAATTCAAAACGCGATATCTTGATCAGTTAATATGATAAGGCCCTATTACGCTTGATATTTACAAGCCAATCTTAAAAATAATTTAATTTGTATAATATAACCAAAAATAAATAAAAATAATTTTATTTTAAAATAATTTATTTTTAATAATTCGTTACCCCTCATAGTTATTCAATTATCAATTTGACATAAATATAAAAGAGATGTAATAGATTGTAGGGTTTTTCTATTTTTAGGTCCTTATAAGCTATATGATTTAGTGATCGATCTCTCACTTCTTTATATTTCAGTTTAAAGGGTACGTTTCTTATTAGTCCCTAAGAGGGGCCTATCCTTAAATTATTTGGTATTCTTTTTAGTCCATGTGAGGGACTAAAAAGAATATATCATTTAAATCTGATGACTTAAACTGAAATATGAAGAAGTGAATCATATAATTTACAGAGACTTAAAAATAAAAAAACCCTAGATTGTAATGGTCTCTTCAAAAAGATTAATTAAAACAACTGACTCAACCATGTAGGTGTGTTATGTTTTTAAATGAATATTATGTAGATATATGTGATTGTGCTATGAAACAGTTTGTAGACCATGCTACAATATGTGACACTTCAATAGCGCTTGCATGTTATTATTAACTCATTTATATGTATAGAATACATGATACTAGTATTATAAACATGTCAAATGCACATGAATCTGAATGTGCAATATCTATTTTTAATATCGATATAAATAACACAATATAAAAGAATTTCATATAAAATATAGAAATTAAAAAATTTCAATATATTGATATGGTTTATTTAAAATCTAATTTTGAAATCTTGAAATATTTTTATGATTTACTGAAATCCAATTTGAAATCTTAAATATTGAAAAATATGATATAAGTAATTACTAAATTTATGAGAGTGTAAAAATATTAAAATCCAATCACGGTAGTCCAATGAGAAAAATGTAAAAGTATTAAAACACAAAGAAACAACAAATAACAATATTAAAAAATTTCACACTTTGGAGGATAAAAAATTCATAGGCAAATCGATCAATAATACACTATAATTAAAAAATTAAAAAAAAGACAAGAAATTTTAATTAAAATTAAATTAAAATAAATAAAAATTTACATGACTAGCATTTTACTCTCAATAGTCAATTGTGAAGTATATCCATGTCCAAGATACTTCTTTTAAAAAAAACTGTTTAAATTATAATCTATCAATATTAGAGATTAGATAAATTTCAAAGAATCCAAAAATACGGCTACTAAATAATTAACAAAATTTTTATGACCGACTATTAACCAAATATTTTCAATGGAAATTAATTGATGCTAAGCAGTACAAGTTTAACTATTAGTTGAGAAAATGAGAAAATTTCACTATTTGCTTAAAGGAGACACAAACCAACAAAAAAATATAAATGAAAAAGGTCAATGAAACTCAAAATCCAATCAACATATATACACATGCAACTGTTATATAGTTTAATACAATATGGAGCAGTATAGCAAGGAAGGTTGTGTACCAGTCACAAGCGTGAAACGTAAGCCGACTATGTAGATCCTTTCGTAAACGCTAAAAAGAAATTTTAGAATAATGAAAAACTGAAATTGAAATTTATAGTGTACACATATCATTCACATGTTTATATAAGGTACTATGATTTTCATAATTAGAAAACTCAATGTTATAAAAGGAAACATGCTAAATTTATTTATTTTTAATAGAATCATTGAAACACAATCAAATCTACTAAAATAAGACTTACTTATATTAAAGAATTCCTACATTGATAAATTTTATGCTACCTAAAATGGACCAGAAATCATAAGATAAATCAATAAAGGTAAATGACAAAAAAAAAATCTATTAAGAGTTTAAAATACCTAAATAAGCCATTTTTTAAAATTATACTTAAAAAAGTCTCATTTTACAGTTTTGGAAACACAAAAGACTAATCTGCCCTTATGTAATTAAATCTATAATATCCCCCTTTATTACACACTAAAAACATATTTTTCCTAAGAAACAATAATATCTCTATAAAAATCAATCAGGTTTTGTTATTATATATTATACTGTGTGTTTCTTGTATATATCTTATATGATATTGTTTATCACTTTTCAGTATAAATAATCATAATATGTAATTTAAATCTGTGTTGTGCTACAATGAAACAGGTGATATTTTAGTATTCTAAATCTTTATTCATATTTTTTATTTTTTGGTTATTTACATATTTTTATGATATCTTTAGTACATATCCATTTTTTTTTTAAAGATTAATATTTAATGGAGTTCATCATAACTCAAATTATATTAATACATATTTCACAAAATCCACCTAATCACAAAGAATTAACAATAAAAAAATTGATCTACATGAAAAAGTGTAAAAAACATATTAATAAAACTAAGAGGGTGAAATATTTTAACAAAGTTTAGAGATATAGAATGTATTAAGGATCTAATTAGATAAGGGTAAATTAGTCTTTTGTGTTTCTAAAATTGTAAAATGAGACTTTTTAGGTATAATTTTAAAAAATGGTTGATTTGGGTATTTCTAACTATTGAGAGACTTTTTTGGTCATTTTCCTTTTTTATAATTATACCTAAAAAAGTTTCATTTCACAATTTTAAAAACACAAAAGACTAATCTACCCTTATGTAATTAGATCCCACATCCCCTCTAACCATTGGTAGGTTATTCCACACTAAAAATATATATTTCCTACAAAACAATAATTTCTCTTTATATGACCCAAATCAATCCCTTTAAACATTATGTTATTATATATCATATTGTGTGTTTCTTATATATATTTTACATAATGTTGTTTATTATTTTTCATTCTGTATAATCATAATATGTTATTTAAATTTATATTGTGCCCCAATGTAACAGATGATATTTTAATATTCTAAATCCTTATTACATTTTTTTACTTAACTATTCACAAATTTTAATGGCATCATTAGTACATATCTAATTTTCTAAAGAAGCATCAACATTTAATAGAGTTCATCGTCTAAAACTCAAATTATATTGCACATATCTCGCAAAATCCACCTAATCATAAAAAATATAGAATAAAAAAAAATTACATGAGAATATGTGAAATACATTTAACAAAATTAAGTTGACAAAATATTTTAAAAAATTAAGAAGTATGGAATATGTTAAGAATCAAATTATATTAGGGTAAATTAGTCTTTTGTGTTTCTAAAATTGTAAAATGTGACTTGTTAGATATAATTTTAAAAAGTGGTTGATTTGAGTATTTCTAACTTTTAGAAGACTTTTTTAATCATTTTCTCATATGTCTCATCAAACTTGTATTGGATCAATATATATATATATATATATATATATATATATATATATATATATATATATATATATATATATACCGTTGGATGCGATGGACCCGCGATCGGACGACGCACGTCGGATCCGCATGACCGCACCGACCGCATATTATCGAAAATATATATATATATATAGTCGAATGATAATATGCGGCGTGCGGCGGCGTGCGGACGCGACGTCGTTCGTCCGATCGCGGGTTCATCGCATCCAACGGTCGATGTGAATCCCACCCGACCGTCCGATGCGGTGAACCCGTGATCGACGGCCCGTGGTCGACGTCACACGAGTCCGCACGCCGCACCATATCATTTATATATATATATATATATATATATATATATATATATATATATATATATATACCTGAGTGATAGCGTGCGGCGGACCGCACGGTGCGGATCCGACGTGCGTCGTCCGATCGCGGGTCTATCGCATCCAACGGTCGATGTGAATCGCACCCGACCGTCTGATGCGATGGACCCGTGATCAACGGCCCGTGGTCGACGCCGCACGCGACCGCACACCGCACCTAATCACTCCTCTCTCTCTCTCTCTCTCTCTCTCTCTCTCTCTATATATATATATATATATATATATATATATATATACGCGGATGATAATATGCGGTCGTGCGATCGCAATCGTGGGCCGTCCGATCGCGGGTCCATCGCATCCAACGGTCGACGTGATTCGCAACCGACCGTCCGATGCAATGAACCCGTGATCGACGGCCGCACCGACCGCACGACCGCACATAATCACTTCCCTATATATATATATATATATATATATATATATATATATATATATATATATATATATATATATATGATTTTTCCGATAATATGCGGTCGGTGCGGTCGTGCGGATTCGACGTGCGTCGTCCGATCGCGGGTCCATCGCATCCAACGGTCGACATGAATCGCACCCGACCGTCCGATGCGATGGACCCGTGATCGACGACCGCACGACCGTATAATATCACGAGATATATATATATATATATATATATATGCCGACGATTAGGTGCGGTGTGCGGTCGGTGCGGTGCGCGACGTGGGTCGTCCGATCGCGGGTCCATCGCATCCAACGGTCGACGTGAATCGCACCCGACCGTCCGATGCGATGGACCCGTGATCGACGGCCCGTGATCGCGCACCGCACCGACCGCACACCGCACGTAATCGGCTCCCATATATATATATAGGGATCCGATTACATGCGGTTTACGGTCGGTGCGGTGCGCGATCACGGGTCCATCGCATCGGACGGTCGGGTGCGATTCACGTCGACCGTTGGATGCGATGGACCCGCGATCGAACGGCCCACGTCGTAAACCGCACCGACCGCACACCGCACGTAATCGCGACCATATATATATATATATATATATATATATATAGACACACACACACACACACACACACACACACATATATATATACACACACATATATATATATGGGACGCGATTAGGTGCGGCGGCCGCACGGTGCGGCGTCGACCACGGGCCGTCGATCACGGGTCCATCGCATCGGACGGTCGGGTGCGATTCACGTCGACCGTTGGATGCGATGGACCCGCGATCGGACGACTGCCGCACCGTGCGGCCGCCGCACCTCATCGCGCTCGATATATATATATATATATATATATATATATATATATATATATATATATATATATATATATTTCCGATAATATGCGGTCGTGCGGATTCGATGTGCGTCGTCCGATCGCGGGTCCATCGCATCCAACGGTCGACGTGAATCGCACCCGACCGTCCGATGCGATGGACCCGTGATCGACGGCCCGTGAATCGCGACCGCACGACCGCACGACCGTATAATATCACGACTCTATATATATATATATATATATATATATATATATATATATATATATAGGGAGCCGATTAGGTGCGGTTTACGGTCGGTGCGGTGCGCGATCACGGGCCGTCGATCACGGGTCCATCGCATCGGACGGTCGGGTGCGATTCACGTCGACCGTTGGATGCGATGGACCCGCGATCGGACGGCCCACGTCGTAAACCGCACCGACCGCATACCGCACGTAATCGCGACCATATATATATATATATATATATATATATATATATATATATATATATATATATATATATATATATATAGTTCCTTGTGTGATGAGTTACCCGATGCAAAGAATATATATATATATATATATATATATATATATTTCTTTCTCTCTACTTCTATTTTCCTCTTATTTTCTATACCCCCCCCCCCCATAAAAAATGGTGGATGATGTAGCACGATTATGGGCCATTCGATCGATATTTAGGACTACTAAATGGATTACTATTGTTGATTTACAATTTTAGTAATTTTTTAGTTTGTCAATATTTCTTTTCATTTATTTAGGATTTGATTTTATTAGGATTTCTTTCTCTATATAGGATTTGAAAATTTGATTTTTAATTTAAATGTCAGATTTGTATAGATTTGTTAAGATCCTAGTTTGTTAGGATTCTCTTTATACATAAACTTTGTAGCAATAAAATTTAAAAAAAGACTTTGATAATAGAATTTTTTTCCTTTCTATTGTATTTTAATTTGTTATCCTAGGACGATTATAAAATACATATATTTTCATCGTTTTAGTATTCTTATGCAACAGGTATGTTAAAACTCATCGCCCTGGTATTCTTCACAAATCAATAGCGTCGTTGGAGCCTACAAATCTCCAACTCTCAAGATTGATTAGATCAACATAAGAGCGTAAACCTATGCTATATCAGTTGGTATCAGTGCTTACGTCAATATTCGACGCATCCTTCTTCAAAAAAAAAAACAAGAAGAAAAAAAGATGCTGCCGATAAGACATCCCCTTAGCAAAGCGTACAACCGTGACGAAGCTCAACAATTTGCCAATAAAATGGACGCACAACTAGGGTGTTAACAAAGTAGATGGAGTTGATTGTGGTGTTTATGTAACATCGGGAACGACCGCCAATTCCTCAATATGTGGAGGAGTCGATTGATGGTGATTTTGATAACCCATTCGAAGAGGTGAAGCTTCCACCTATGTTCAATGAAGAGATTGAAGATGCGAATCTTCCACCCATTTTTGATAAAGGGATTGAAGAGTTGAACCTTCCACTTATATTCAATGAAGAGATTGGCTGTGTTTGTTGCAACTTAAATTTACAGATTATATATTATAACTTTTCTAATAAGTAGTAGCCATACTTGTTGTAATTGTTTACAAGAAGTAAATAAGCAGCAGCGGATGTTTGTTTAATAAGTTGAAAAATATATATATGTTGTACAATTATCAAAAATACCCTTACATTGTAGAAGTAAAAAATTGATTTATGTCTGATGAAATAAGTTGATTTTTTACATATAAAATTAATTTTATAAATATTTAAAAGAAAATTAAATTAACATAAATAATCTTTCAAAATCACTAAAATATTTTTCAAATATTACATTATAGAATTTTAATAAATTAAGTAAGAAATGGATTTATAAAAAAAATGGATAACATATTTTTTGTAATAATAAAAAAATTGAGAAGATGAAAGTTGGTTTAGTCATGATTTTTGTTTTGTAATAGCAAAAAAATAAATACGCATATTATTACAAAAAAAATTAAGGAAACGAGTGTCCAAAATTAAAAAAATTTAATGTATTTTATAAGGTATAATCTCAAAAGCATCATTTATACAGCTTAGAGATTATGACTTTTTAAAGCTGTTTTTAACTTAAATAAATTACAATAAGTTTAAACAAACATGCAACAACGGTCTATTTTAAGCTAAAAGCTATAATCTGTAGCTTATAAGTTTTAACAAACATGTATATTGAAGAGACAAACCTTCCACCTATCTTCGATAAAGAGATTGAAGATGCGAACTTTTCATAATTTTTTGATATAGATGTCAAGGAAACAGACTTTCCATCTATCTTCTTTGAAGAAATGAAGGTGACCTAGGCTAAGAGTTCCCCTCAAATATTTTGTAATAAGGATCACATACAATGTTTCTCTACTGTTTCTTATTCTCACCTTTTCACCACCAAAATCCATAGATTTACTTCCCATGAACCTGAAGAGTTACATTTTCCTTCAATAATTGACACTCCCCTATTTAATGTGATCGGAATTTCATCCAAATCTTACAATTCCCTCATACATTTTCACCATCTAAAAAGCTGTCGGTACTGGATTCTGACGGTGATGATGATGTGTCGTCGTGAATCCAGGTTCCTTCAAGTTTAGTTTCGTTATGCGCACGGCGCTCGGAATCACCACTTGATGGATTGTCGAAGGTTGCCCGACCACTTTCAGGAACATTGATGTAATCGCCACTTGCTTTTTTTCAAAAGCAAGCAAAGATGATTTCTTCTGTTACTCGTCTGTGTTGAGAAACTGTGGATTCTCTTCACATTGACGCCGCTGGCCACGCAACGTGGTGAAGCTCAGGTACCTCACACAAAATTATAAAGATCCAAGTTATGACAAGAGTGTAACAAATTATTCTACAATAAAAAATAAAAAAACTAAAATGTAAATCTTGAAACACACCACTTTGGTTGGTTTGGGGATGGGACTAACAGTGTTTTATTAACCCCTCTCCAAAAGATTTACCCCTTTAAAATGCAATAAAAATGAATTGAGATTGATGCATTAACTAGATAATGTAAATGAGATTAACTAGTAAATAATAAAATAACAAATAAATAAGTAACAAAAAAAATCCGTGTATAAGCTTTATCAACAATTTCTTCTACGTCCTCTGTTCACACTCCCACTCAAGCAAAAAAATTTCCACTCTCTCTTTTACTCTCTTTCTCAAGGTACTCACACACACACAACACAAGAAAATAACTTCTTCCCCCTTCTAAACAGCTCCGGCCCTCCCTGTTTTATAGCCTCTTGAAAACCATATTTCAACCCACGTTTTGAGCATTCCTTCCTTCAATCACTTCACCTCCACTAAACTACTAAAGTAAATCTCGCCTGTGCTTTCCAACCAGCCACTTCACCATGTACACCTCCTTTTTAATAAGCCAAAACAGAGCCCCTTCTAATCAAATATTAAACAACACTCCTCTCTTTTATGAATATGATATGATATAATGCATATGGAGTAAGCCTGTCAATCAGACGGATACGGATCGAATATGTTAATATTCATATCCTAACTTTCAGATTCAGCTACGGATATTAATTTTCGGATTCGGATCCCTTCGGATACAGATCGGATACGGATATTTTTTTGGATAATTGACATGTTTAAATATTAACATTAATTTGGATAATTAAGTAATATTTTAGAGAGAAATCAAAATTAAAAGTGAGTTTTTAAGGCTTATTCTCTCATTTAGATATCATACATTGAAAATTTAATAGTATTATAATATATTATCAGTATGATTAATCATACAAGATAATAATATGAACAATATATAATACAAATATATATATTTTTATAATATATGCCGGATACGGATATTTTTCGGATCGGATAGACTAATATCCATATCCGTATTCCGGATCTTTGAATATCGGATGTTTCTGATTTTTCGGATACGGATTCAGATCGGATTCAGATTTTTTTTTAGATAATTAACAGACTTAATATGGAGTGTGTGGAAGTGATGGATGGGGAGGTGGTACGCAGAGAAGTGATGGTGTCCATGAGAGTTGATATGGGACATAAGTAGTGATTGTGACCACCTCTCTTGCCTGTTTTGACCCCCTCTCTTACGATCAACACCTAAGCCACATTTAATCTCAAAACAGACACGTACTGTGTGCGAGGAATTGGGAGTGATGTGGTATGTAGTATTTAATTATTATAAAAAGATTATATTTAAAATAAATATTGAACTGTTTGGATATCGTTTAGAATATGTAAATTTGATCCTAAATTAATTAAAATGAAGTTTATGCAAAAGCCACCACATGAAGTATTTCACCCACGCTACCATCATTGTAAAGATACATTCTTTTTAGAAATCATAATTACAACTCCTAAATTATCTACATCAAACTTGTATAAGAAGTGTCTGCCGCAGGTCCTCGTGGTTAGGGCTGGTAAACGAGCCGAGCAGCTCGGGTTCGGCTCGGGCTCGACTCGGTTAAAGCTCGTTCAGGCTCGTTCGATTAGATAAACGAGCCGAGCTTGAACAATTTTTAAAGCTCGGTTTGTAAACGAGCCGAGCCCGAGCCGAGCCGAGCCCGAGCCTGGACGAGCTCGTTTACTTAATAGAAAAAAGCGAAACGAGCCGAGCCCGAACCGAGCCCGAGCCCGAGCTTATGTTATTTTCACATATATAAGGTGTTGTGATTTGTGAAATGTGACTTTTCAAATGTTAAACAAGGTTTTTTTTAGCTAAACGAGCCCGAGCCGAGCTTTGATTCGAGCTTCAGCTTGACTTGTTTAACAAACGAGCCGAGCCGAGCTTTAACCGAGCTTTTCACGAGCCTAACGAGCCGAGCTTGAACACGAAATGAAGCTCGTTCCTGAGCCGAGCCGAGCCTGCTGCTAAACGAGCCGAGCCTGAGCAGGTCAAAGCTCGGCTCGTTCGGCTCGTTTACCACCCCTACTCGTGGTGGACCATAGTTTCATGAAAGTCCCATATGAATCATGTCATCAAGTTTGAGGATGAGTTTTTTCTCAAGAGGGAGGGAATGACGTAGAGCAATCATGGACCGTTCGATCGACATTGAGGACTATTAAATGGATGATTATATAATTTTAGTAATTTTTTAGTTTGTTTGGATTTATTTTATTTTATTTAGGATTTGAATTTGATTAAAATTTGTTTCCTTTTATTTAGCATTTAAATTTGAGATTTTTAGGGATTTGTTGAGATCCTAGTATGTTAGAATTCTCTCTATATAAAATAAATTTTATAACCACAAAATTAAAAAAAAAAAAGAATTTGATAATAGAATTTTCTTGTTTTTATTGTATTTTTGTTATCCTAGGAGGCATAGATTTTCATCATTTTGGTATTCCTTGTTAGGATTTAACAGGTATGTTGAAGCCAATTATCATGGTATTCTTTATGAATTAATAGCGTTGTTGGAGCAGATAGATCTCCTGAAGGTTGATCAAATCAATAGAAGAGTGTAAACCTACACTACATTAGTGGCATAGAGAACTAAAGTGATGGTTAGTGGAAAGAAACCACCTCTAAGATATATCATGTTTTCATGTTACAGATATTGTGGGAAGAGTTTAAAAATTTATGAGGTGTTTGATTCTTATGAATTAAGAGGTCTCCTAAATTGAAAGACTATAAGGGTGTTGGAAAAAGATACACACAGCCCCATTGCAGTTTCAATTGTAGATCATTGTTTTTTTTAAATCATATATTATTCTTTTGAAGTGCATACTATTATATAAAATGAAGTATATACTGAGATATATTAATGTATTTTTTTTTATGGTGAAAAAATGAAAAAACAATTTGGTCATATACTGTGATAGGACCCATATACTATAATAGTACAATATATACTACGTTATCTTAACGTGTGAGATTGTAAACGGACTGTAAAAAAGACTGCGTGTATCAGCGCTCTAAGCCCCCGTTTGGATACAGAATAACATTTATTCTTGGGTATTTATTTATCCGAACATAAGTGAATATAAATAAGGATAAAGTGATTTTGTGTTTGGTTGTGTTTTGAATTATTCTCGTTGGGAATCGTAAGAATAAATATTTTGTTGTTTGGGTAAAATGTGAATAAAGTATGGATACAGATTAAAAGGTAACAAAGTAATAATAGTTGAAATTTAACAGGTGATTTATAAGAGGTGATGACAATTGATTTGACAGTGGGCCCACTTATTCTTTGAGTAGAATAACCTAGGATAAATTTTATTCTAGGGGTTGATTGGGATCCATATAACACTTTATACCAGTTTATTTTGGCACACTTTATCTGGGTATATCTGGGCTTTCCAAACGACTTTAAAATTTTATCTGGGGTTATCCGGAGTTTATCCGGAACGGTGATAGATTTTATTCTAGGGTACAGATTTATCTAAGCATAAGTGAGTATAAATAAGGATAAAGTGACTTTGTGTTTGGTTGTGTTTTGAATTATTCTCGTTGATAAACGTAAGAATAAATGTTTTGTTGTTTAGGTAAAATGTGAATAAAGTATGAATAAAGATTTATAAAGGTAAAAAAGTAATGATAGTTGATTTGACAGGTAATTTATAAGAGGGTGATGACAGTTGATTTGACAGTGGGCCAACATATTCTTTGGGTGGAATAACTTTTGATAACTTTAATTCCAGGGGTTGATTGGAATCCATATACTACTTTATCTGAGTTTATTCTGGCATACTATATCTGGGATAAACAAACAGATGAAATTTTTTATCTGGGGTTATCCGGGTTTATCCAGAATCTTATACCGAATCCAAACATAGGCTAAGGGTTTTTATTAAAATCCTCTCATTTGGAGTATATCTTTGAAGTGAGAGCATGACTGAATTTGTTTTTCAAAAAGCACATCGTGTGGTTCGCACAACCACATCCCTCATGTTCACCGAACTTTCTAATATTTTTTTTTGTGGTTTTTTTTAAAAAAAACTTTTAGTGTTTTTACAATAGAAATAACCCATAGTATGAAATTATGATTTTAAGTCTCCCACCATTTTAAAGCAACGACCTAAATGATAACAAAAACATTTGATTTTAGGGACTCATTTATATATAAAAATTAAAAAAAAATTACATGATTTATCAAATTGAAGTTTGAACACATCCAGTCGTTGAAATATAAGGCAAATTAGGATTGAATCGTGTCTCACTCTGATACAGAGTATAGATATTATAGATATAGACGTATTTTGTTTTTCATAAAACATATACGCGATAGATGATGCATAGTATATTAAAATTTTTAAAGCATGGGAAGACTAAAATTGAGACAAAAAAATGGATTGTATTTAACATTTTCAAATAAAATAATACTAGCTGTTTACGTTTTGTGTTATATATGTAAAAAATTAACAAAAAAAGTAAAAACATAATACTTATTAAACAAAGTACCATATGCATACACTTCTATATTATATTATCCATAACTATACAGATATGAATAACGTATAAAAATATTGAATCATTCAAGTTCATTCTATTTTAGTAGAGAATAAAATTTTTGGAGACAATGTAATTATATTTTAATATTATAATAAAAATTACGTAATAATTTTTTTATAGAATTCAATTGAGATGGATTTAATGAATGTCTTTAATTTTTAATTTTCCTAATTTTAACATTTATAAGATTTGCTTAAATCTGATTTTAAAATATTAAAAATATATTTGTAATTTACCTAAATCTGATTTAAAATCTTAAATTTTGATAAATAGAATATATGTAATTGCTAAATTCTTGGGAGAGTAGAAAAGGAAACTAAAAAGTTGGGGTTACTTTCCCCATAATAATAAAGTAATAAATTATTATAGTGGTGGCCATGTTGCCATATATAGATTGTTTTGTGGTGGCCATGTTGCCATATATGTAATTGCTAAAGTTTGAATAAATAGAGTATATGTAATCGCGTGTGTATATATATATATATACATTAATTACATGTCCATTTTAGATATTTTAGATCAATTTATCAACTTAGGAATGTTATAATATAAAATAAGCTTTATTTTAGTAGATTTGAAGAAATTTTAATGACTCTATTAAAGGAACATGAATTCAATGTATTTCCTTTTATTTTATTGAGTTTTCTTACTTTGTAAGTCATAACATCTTATATAAACATATGAACGGTATGTGTACAAACAATTGTTTAGTTTTTCAGTATTTCCAAGATTGTTCTTTTTTTTTCCTTCTTCTTCCGTGTTTGCGAAAATGAACTACAAAGTCGGTGTACATTTCACGCTTCTAACTGGTACATGATCTTTATGACTATGCTGCTCCACATTGTTTTAAATTATTTGGAATTCTAATTATTCTTACAACATGCACGTATATACATGTTGATAGTTTTTTTTTTTTTGGTGGATATGTTGATAAGATTATTTTTAGTTTTGTAGACCCTTTTTTTTGGCATACTTCGGGACACGTTGATAAAGTGTTTTTTAATTAGTGTATGATAAGAACTATAATTCCAGCAGTATGCAAAGATGGCATTATGTTGTTCCATTACTTCCATTTTCTGAACATATAATTTAATTAACAAATATTAATCTTTGGAAAAGTATGTGTCTTACAAAGATGTTGATTGATGATATTGGAAGAGATGCAAAAACGACTTATATTGGAAGAAAATTTTGCTGCAATATTTGAATATCTTCTTGTTTTATTTTTAAACAATTTTCTTACAGAAAAATTTCTTAGACATAGATATACTTCACAGTTGACTGTTTAGAATAAAATGTTAGTCCTATAAATTTTTTTTTCGATTTGACTTTAATTTTAATTAAAAAATTCTATTTTTTTTAGTGGATTGTTGCTGGCTTGTCTTTAGTTTAATTTTTTAAGCCTCAAAATTACTATGGTTTTCCATGTTAATGTGTATTTGCTTGTGCCAATATTTTTACATTTTTCCCATTGCACTATCTTACTTGATGATTATTTCACATGGCCATATAATTTTTTATTAACATTATATTATTTATTTTATATAGATAATATATTTTTGATCCAAGCAAGTGATGTTAAAGTGTCATGGAACCAAACGAAATAGCAAGTGGTATTAAAGTGTCTTATAAGAAGGGTAGCACATTTGTAGCACAATCACATGGATCAA
The DNA here is from genome assembly GCA_030737845.1 of Acorus calamus. Taxonomy (NCBI): domain Eukaryota; kingdom Viridiplantae; phylum Streptophyta; class Magnoliopsida; order Acorales; family Acoraceae; genus Acorus; species Acorus calamus. Next base: position 28,841,490 of record CM060872.1, read on the forward strand.
ATTAAATTGATTAGAAACACAACACATCTATACGGATGAGTAAGCTATATTAACGTTTTTAAAGAAATTACAATCTTGCACATAACCACTCTTTGGGAATTCTAACTATCATCTCTTCTATATTTATGTTAAATTCATAATTGAAAAATTATAAGGGGTAATGAATTATTAAAAATAAAACTATTTAAATTAACATTATTTTTATTTGTTTTCTAATTACAAGATATAAATTAATATTTTTAAGATTGACTTGTAAATATAAGGGTTAATAGGGCCTTATTTTTATATTACTTGTGATCAAAGGAAGGTAGGAGGCTCGTACTGAATTTCCACTACAGTGCTCTCTCTTTATAGGTGATTTAGTTGTTTCTAACTATTTAATACACCCATTACATTTTTACCAATAAAAATATTTTTAAAAATAAATTTACATTTATTCATTTTATTATAATAAAAAATTTAATTTTTTTATGATTGCTATCGAGCTTAAGAGGGCCTCATTACATTTACTTGATCAAAAGAGGCTTGTTTTGAATTTCCATTCAATCCTCAAATTTTCCTCCAAACTCGGTTTTAATAGTAGGCTTTGCGGGAGGTTTTATTTTTTTGAATGGCACCAGGCAACCATTTGTTAGTCCTCTTCCAGTTGGTCAGTATTTATTTTCCTTTCTTCTTATGAAGAATGTGTAATTCTTTTATCTATCTATAGGATAATCTATTCATTTTTCTTTTAATTCATCTGATACACACACACACACACACACGATCACATACAATTTTTTTTAACCATTAGTGAAATATATACGCATTTTTTTTTATGTTGTGCACACATTTTATTATGTGCATATCCAAGTCCTTCCTTTATATGATTGGACTTTTATTCTAGGTGGTCAAATAATTATAAATCGTGTGACACATTGTTAATTGCACATATATTTGGAATTTTCAATTTCATTTACAAGGCGGCAAGCATGCTTGGACCCGAGTATCAGATGCTATAGATCACAGTGAAACTTGAAGAAATGTCATTGATCTTTTGTGATGAAAAAATTTTGTTAACTAACTATTCGACCACGAAGCTTGAGACTATTGAGTGCAACGGTTCAAACTTAAGAGAGGCATGCCCAATTTGCCTAGAGTCGATGGACCGCGAATACAAGGGTATGCCTCTCCTAAGTCTGAACCACTTAGGAGAGCCAACCAAAATTGATAGATTTTTATTCCAATTTGATCTCTAGGCCTCCATCGACGAATGAATAAAAATGTTTTTGTAGCAATTAGTATGGGGCAGATTGCCAATGGCGGTACAATGTCCTTTCTATAGACTCCGACGGAGCATGTGTTTTCACAGTGCGAATTTATCGGGGAATGTTGGCACCGTATACCAGGTCATCAACGACCAGCAAACGAGGTATGGCTGAAGTTGTGCAAGACAACAGATGGCAAAGGTGTCAGGAATGGTATGGCTGAAGTCGTGCAATCAATAGTCTCAAGCTTCACGGTCGAATAGTTAGTTAACAAAATTCTTTCATCACAAAAGATCAATGATATGTCTTCAAGTTTTACTGTGACATGACAGAGCACAAGGCTCATATCACCCCAAAGGGGTGGTACATGACAGGGCACAAGGCCCATGACACCCCAAAGGGGGCTCACCAGGATTTGAACCTGGGATTGCAGCATACAGCGGGTGCACTTCAATCACCTCGCTAGCGAGGGTGATGCATAATCCTTTACACTAGATTGATTCTAATTGTCCTGGCATCCAATATATAAAAAAACAGAGGCTTATGAGAATGGACTAACAAAATAAATTATTTATACGGATCATTTTCTTATACAATATAATCAGAAAAATCCTGACTTTGCAGTTCAACACGGGTTCAGATCTCCTGAGGGAAAGACACAGGGATTTCGTGTGTGGCCCAATATAAAAGCAGCACCTGTCATTGTTTCTCTCTCGATCACGTGGCACTAACGAAAGTTCCATTGGCCAGATTTTATGCATTTCTCGAAATGGGCCTTGTTAATGTATTTATTTCATTTTATCCCCTCTTTATTCAACCCAAAAAGTGAAAAAAACTTCCCCCTCTTTATTTCATATGTTATGTTTTTTCTGTTCATTGGAGTAACTAGAATAAATTATTTTTTTATTGTTGATAATAATGTGATCTTATAAAGGAATTTAGGAAACCCTGGTTTATCAAATAATTTTAGTTTTATCGATAACAATTAGATTAGGAGTGCAAGTTGGTCAGTTAAATTAAATCTGAATTGATCCAAACCGATTTTTTTTAAGTTTGGGTCAATAGTTTTTTATTTGATTTGAGTATAAATTATAAAATTAATAAATTAATAAATCGATTAACTTTGGTTTGAGTTTTGTTTTACTTCAGAAAAAATTGAATTAACCGAACCAAATCAAATTAAATTTAAACATATAATTATTCAAGTTCAATAAATATTTAGATCGTTCTCTTTATATTAAAAATCATATTGTTGTTATACTATTAATATTTATAAAAATATAATAGTGGAATTTATTAATTTATTAAATTTTCAATTTATACTCAAATCAAATAAAAAAATATTGACCCAAACTTAAAAAAATAGGTTTGAATCAATTCAGATTCGATTTAACTGACCAAACTTGCACCCCTAGTCCAATTGTTATCGACAAAATAAAAATCAATTGACAAACCAGGGTTTCCTAAATTCGTTTATAAGATAACATTATCATCAACAACAAACAAAAAAAATTATTCAAGGTACTCTGATGAACAGAAAAAACATAACATATGAATTAAAGAGGGGGGAGTTTTTTCCAATTTCTGGGTTGAATATAGAGGGGTTAAAATGAAATAAAAACATTAACAGGGTCCATTTCAAGAACTGCATAAAATATGACGAGGGAGCTTCGTTAGTGCCACGTGATCAAGGGAAAAATAATGAGGGGGAGGGGAGGGGAAGGGGTGGGTTAGAAACACAAAAAAAAAAGAAAAAAAAAAGGAGAGGGGTGGGTGGATTAAGTGGAGGGGTTGAAATATCCGTCCCCGATCCGAACCCGTTCAACACCACCAAAATAAATTCAAATTGCCATCCTCCTAATAAATTAACAGCCCCCAATTTTTCTTGCATTTCAAGTTCAACACACAAGACACCATTTGTATATCCATCGGTCCAACTAATATCACCTAATTAAACATTCAAATTTTAAGCACAACATTATATACTTCCCCCCCAAAATAAACAAAGGAGATCAAAACCGTTCATTTAAACAAAATGGAACAAACTTTCAAAATCACCCCATCAGACCTCTTCCTCCTTCTGTTGTTCACCACTCCTTTGATCCTCATAAACACTCATCTCTTTCCCCACACTCCCATCAACAGCATACTGTACTGCCTTGTACTCGTGCAACCTCGCCAAGAAGAGGAAGGCAACGAAATTGATCACGCCGAGGCACGCCAACATCCAGTAGAAGTAATCCAGCCTCCCATTGTTCAAATTGTTCTTGATCCACCTGTTCCCCGTCGCCTTGTCGACCAACGACACCAACAAACTGCTCACAAAGAAACCCATAGCTAGAGTAGTAAGAAAAAGCCCCGTGCTCATCGATTTCATCCTCTCCGGCGCTTCCCTGATGAAGAACTCCAGCTGCCCGACGTAAGCGAACGCCTCTCCAGCTCCAACAAGGAAAAACTGAGGGACCAACCAAAAAACACTTATGTTGGTGTTGCGTCGGACCGCGAATTCCCTTCTCTGCCTCTCTACGACACCCGCTACGACCATCGCTGCCATTGAGAACACTAGGCCGACCGCAACCCTTTGGAGGCTGCTGATGCCTTGGGAATTTTTGGTGAATCTTCGAGCGATCGGGACGAGGACTTTCTCGTTGAGAGAAGTGAAGAGGAGGATGGATAAGAAGAGGAAGACGGAGAGGGAGCCAGCGGGGATCGAGGCTGAGCCGACGATGGTTCGGTTCATGTATGTGGCTTGTTCAACTGAGAAGGTGTTCATCTGGGAGTAGACTGTCCAGAAGAGGATGCAAGTTGACCATATTGGGAGGAGTTTGATTATCATCTTTACTTCTTCTACTTGGGTGACTGTGGTTGCTGTCTGATGCTTGTGGTTGGGGTCTTCTTTGCCGCTTGTGCATTCGCATTGGATTGCAGCCTTGTCAAGACACCTGCGCAAGAGTTTTATGTGATGAGCACACATACATGTTTTGTTCATGGTTTAGTATCTTTGGAAAAAATTTGCAGTTCTATTGATCCACTACTTTCTTATTAAATTTTAATTTTGGAGTATATTTTTAATAGAGAATGTGTATGTTTTAGTAAACAAATAATGTTTGAGAAAATTAACACAAAAAAAATTAAGGTAAGTTCTGTAAATTTAAAATTTATAGTGACAATGAAATTATCAAAATGACATGTGCAACCTTAGATCCTAAAACCTAAATATTTATAGGATCATGTGTGTGTGTGTTTTTTTAAATCCAATTTACTTTTAATAAACAAAAGATCATATCTTTTAAGGGACCCTGAACTCACTAATTTGTGCATAAGAAGCATATAACGAAACATGATTTTTACTTCAGGTGATGGTTATTACATCTACCATTACCTATAACAGTATATTACCCTTCCATTGTAAAACTCATGTTAAAAAGTGAGGAAAATCCAGTGAAGTTTGTCTCTATGAATTGAAAGTGACAATAGAAAGCACATTCAGAGCACTCCACATGGCCAACCTAAGGCCTCTATTAATTGTACATGCATAGTCGGTGCAATTCTTTCACTTTAATGTGCCCTGTATCTCTTGGTCCATAAAAAACCATAACAATTCCCCAAAATTTTCAGAGATATATATCATAACTTTTGTCTGGAACGAAGACTACCAAACAAACAAAAAGAAATTTCCGGGACCCCTCTAACAGAACCCACAAACATTAAGCTATTGTAAAGCCACATATTATATTGAGGTAGGTAAGGACATGCAATATGTAGAAATAACTCTATTATCTTTTCCAGAATCATTTTCTGCTATATTCATCAGACAGATCTATTGTTACAAATATTCCTAAAAAAAAAAGAAGAAGAAATTTTTACGAATTGCACTCAATTTTACTAGACAGGTAGCAATAACAAAAAAAAGTTCAACAAAACCATACCTGAATTTCTCAGAGTGAGAGACCTTTGCACCATAGTACTCATTCAACTGGGTAACATCAGAAGGGTACTCCAACTTCCTCTTCATCCAAGCCATGTAAAGCACCCTCCATATCACAGTCAGAGGGCTCCCCCTCGGCTTCCTGTACCGGTACACCGTCGTGCCGCATAACAACACCAACACCGCAACGACCATCGTGACCGCCGATATCCCGTACCCCCAACCCCTCCCGACGTAGTCCTGTATGTAGACCAACACAGTCACAGAGAAGAGGGACCCCAAGCTGATGCAGAAGTAGAAGCGGTTGAAGAAGAATATCATCTTCTTCTGCTCCTTTGGATTCCTGTTGTCGAACTGGTCCGATCCGAACCCCGACACGTTCGCCTTTATTCCCCCGCCACCCAGCGCGATCGTGTATAGCGCCGCGTAGAGCAACGCGAGCTGCCTTCCGTTAGCCACGACGCACTCGTGTTGCTGCAGTCTGAAGTTGTCGCACGGGGGAGGCTTCATGCTTGACAATGTGGTGGCCAGAGTCAGAAGACTTGCCCCCTGTTAGAGAAAACACATGAATTGCATCATTTCATTTGAAACACACCCAGATAGGAAGTCATAGTAGATTAAACACTAGTTTGACAGCCTGATTGTTCAACACATCCGTGACCGTTGGATCTATATTAAAAGCATATATTTATCTGGATGTGATAAGAAAACAATCAGATTAATCAACTAGCGGTAGACTTTATCCTTAAATGTTTACCAGGGCAGTTATGGTGGAGAAAATGGCAACGGTCACATAACGGCCTAGCTTGGCGTCAGCGAGGAACCCGCCGAGGAGGGCGAGGAGATTGAGAGTGCCCATGAAGTTGGTGACGGTGGTGGCGGAAGTAGACGTCGAGAGGTGCAGATCTCCCACCAAGTACGTGACGAGGTTCATTGAGATACCCATCACGCAAACCCTCTCGGAGAGCTCCGACCCTGATCAACAAAAACATTAGAATGCGTAACAAATTGAGCATATTGAGTTTATTATGTGTAAAGCAACAGAATTGCATATATGATGAGAACCTAAGATGAGGCCGGCTGCGAGCCATCCTCCGGTTTTCGACTTGTCGGCCGGTTCGCCTCTGTAATCGACGGTCATATCATCCTCACAGCAGTCGACGTCAGCATGTGGTAAACCCTACAGATTGAAAATATTGACTTATAAGAATTAGACACTAACACTTTTCAAGTCTATAAAAAAAGTTCAATAGATCAAATCCTGTGGAACATCAATTCTTTAAAAAATTAAAAAAGACACTAGACACTAGCAAATGATTTTTATTAGTAAAAGACACTAGACACTAACATCAATTAGTTGACTAACACTCTCTTTCTTTTTTTTTTTTGTTAAAAAGCTTTTTATTTTTGTATAAAAAAACAAATACTGAATAAATGATTATTTTTTTCACTCACCATCGTTTGAATGAAAAGAGTTGTTTGAGGGAGGGAGGGAGGATTTTATGAAGTTGTGAGGATTGTGTAATGATTATATAAGGTCGAGCTAGGGAGGGGTGAATAATTGAAGGGGTGGGGAGAGTATGAGGCAGTGGACGGTTTGCGTGCGCCGTCCACATATTAATCCACCAGGTGCCAAAATTTAAAACGGATGGCGTGGATTAATTCATGATTTATGTCGTGCCTGATGAGGTGTCCACAAAAATGTGATGGATGGGACCAATTAGACTCCTCCGTTATTATCAAAAGCTTGGACACGTGGCTATGTTGCTCAATTCAAATATCCAGCCGTTGATTCCATGGACCAACTAAGATGGACAGTGATAGTTGCCGACTTCATGTCCTCATGTCACACGTCAGTAGCAAGTAATTAATCTCTCCAGGGATTGGGGTTCCAATCATTTGTTGGAATTACAATGCCAAAGGGAGGAGGGTTTTGATGAATCTAGACCGGAACCCAAGAGAGTCCAACAAGTTTGGGATAATCTGAGTTTATCTTGAAATCTGAATGATCACTTCAATAATAATAAAAAAAAAGTTTCAATGAGAGACATTATAAGTGACGGTGATCTAATATTATGATCAAATGACAGTGAAAAATACATGTCATAATAAGTATAACTTATTTGATAGTCACAATATTATAATTTTGTGACAATTATTTAAAATGTGAGTCACTTAAATATGATTATCGTGACACGCATTTAAAAAACGTTGGTGATGGAGAGTATTAAAAGTTATACCCCAATCAAATCACTTTCTCAAATGACACATTTAAATTTTTTACCAATTATGATTCATATTTGATGATAGATAGTATTGATATGTCACCAAAAATATGGTAATGTTATAATTTGAAAATGCTATTTTTAATAATATTTTTATTAAAAATCATACCCCAATCAAATCACTTCCCCAAATTAGATTTTTAATCCCCCATTGAAAAATATTAGGCACCATTTTCTTTCCCTCCCAATATTACATGATCTTATCTCCCATGCCCCCACCCCAAAACCTTGTCGACAAGGGGAAAAAAGCCATCACCACTTCTACCTTCCCCAGCCAATATTTTGAAGCCGCCACCACCACCATTTAGTCACTTCTAACTAATTATATAATAAAAATTAAATCAAAATATGCAGAGGCGGCTCTGAGTAATACTTTCATTTATCTTTATTTAAATTCGGATTTATGAGCAACATGGCAACGGGGTTACTCGAAGGAGTTGAACTCTCTTCGACTTCACATATAACCCGGGTTTTTCCTTTGTATGTTCTATCTTTCCTTATCTATGTTGTTTTGTTCTTCACTTCTTGTACACCTTTCAGCCCAAAGTATATCGATTAATCGGGATAGTTTTGGTCTACCATTCTAAAAAAAAAATTTAAATAGTCTATTTTACTTTTATCCTAAAATTTATAAGACTTTATAGTTTCATTTTCTTATCTATTCGCCATCTTTCATTTCTGATCTCTATACTATTTTCATTCTTTTTTTTAGCTACTATTATACATTGATAGATTTCTGTCATTATTTTAGATAGATTTATTTTATCATTGATCATTCTACAACGAATCATTAGTGGGATTCAGAATCCAATCAAATTGTCGGGATTTAGATTTCACTCTATTTTTCTTCTCACATGGATTTTAAATCACGTGGGACTCATATTTTATTTTAAAATAACCACCAATCAAACAGTAGATTCTAACATTTTCCCATAAATCTGATAGTGGAATCAAAATCTCCCCTAAAATGACACAAACCATACAGTCAAACCAAACATAACTGGTTATGTTTTGTTTTGCTCCAAACTCAACTAGTAGAGTATATAGTGTTCTAGTGCAATAATATATAATCCACTACTGTTGTTTATGAAAAATTAAAATTTTCATTCTTCAAAAAATATGTAAGAATTTATTTAGGTAAGGTGCTAGCTAACCTGAAAATCTTGACAATGAGCATGTTGGTGTGTCCGCTCCTGGATGTTTCATGTGAAAGTGAAACCTGAGTTGACGATGAGGCGGCCTAAAGATTGATTGGGCCGCGGTATTTTTTTTTTTTTTTTTGTTATTTGTGATATATATTAAGATAATGTTTTTTTTATAGGGAATTTAGACCATTTTATAACTGTATAGCTTGAGTTACAAAAAGCCCGATATTATTATTTATAGTATATTTTTCAATCTTTGCTACTTATATTAATTGAATGAATGCATTTTTATAGAAAATATGAAAAATTTCTATCGAAACATACATTGTTAATGTGAGTATATACTCTGGTAATTTTTTATCGACGCATATAAGGCTGGAATTGGGGTTGAAAAAAATATATGCCCAGCCCCATTTCTAGTCAACGTCGTTTTTCTTCTTTTAAAAAACATTACACACTCCTATTTAAGTTTATGTGAAATGATGTATATACTGAGATACACTAGTATATATATTTTTTTATTATGAAAAAATTGATTTTTTTATTCCGTATACTATGGTATGCAGTAATATACCAAGTTATCATAGTGTATGCGATTGAAAAATAATTAGTAGTTTCAAACATAAATTTTGTTATATATATTCTGTAAGATGAGTTCAAATCTCATTTTTATTCTTGAAAAATCACAGACTCAATTATAAAATAATTACATCAAATAATAGAACAAAAAAAAACTTCTACATTAAGATTTAATGTAGCCTACCCTAAAATATTGTCTTGGATCCACCCCTGACGACAAAGACGTCAAAAAATTGTCTAAACTGGGACACAAGTGTAACCTCTATCAAAGACAACAATAAATTCATAAAATAAAGCACATCGCTACATTGAAAATTAGACGATTGTAAATGCATGTGTATTTAAAAAGAAAAAAAATCCATTTCACTTGAAGTTTTATAACTACATAATGAGTCAAATAAAATACAAATATAATAAAAACAAATAGAAGATCTGAATCCTTAAAAAAATCCATCTTTCATGGTTTACTTCTTTATTTTTAAATTTTTATTTTTGTTCAAACACGACAATACATGCCCCTTTTGACTCGATCGTTATTCTTTAACTTTTATTACGTATAAAAAAAGCCTCTCTTAAAAAGTTGAAACATATCTTATTCAATCATTTGAAGCTCGTTGCGCATAAGTTATTCATGATTTGGGACACGTGGGTTGATGCATCTCTTGTTGCTTTGCTTTTTCAGAGTTTTATATACCAGGGTTAGATGGTGGATTGGTAGAGGATCAGAGAGCCAAAAGTGGTCTACTTTGAATCGGGTAAGATTTGATGCAAATGTCGCTTTACATATGCCATCACATGAGATGTTTTTCTTTCCTTTTTCTACAAGGGTGGGTGGAGATCTTCTAGAAAGATTAAAAAGTACATATATTTTGGGAGAGGATGAATTATAGAAGCACAAGATGGAATAATATTGTCTGTCTGTTTGTGTGTGATTGATTTATTGCTTCATTCATTGAATGCATATTTGAAATGTTTTGATCTTAATCAATCAACATTTTTAGAAAGTGATTAATTCCATCGAAATTAATCATCAACAAAGTTAACATACATCAGTGAAAGGCCTATTCACAACCCCCTTTTAGGTCTTGCATCTCTACATATTTTACCAATATGTAAAGATGCAAAGTGGAGGAGATAATGTCTCACGTCCACCTATTTTTGATGGCACAAGCTATGCGTATTGGAAGGCTAGAATGAGAATATTTTTAACATCAATTGATAAAAAAAATTGGTGGATGTAGTTGATTTTTTTTTGTTTTTGAAACTGAAATATATATTTTGCTATCCGATTTCATTACTGGATATTGAATTACAAACTTCAGAAGATGAGGAAAGGGAGGGATGTGGTTGGTATGATCTTACTAAAATCGTGGGATAAGTCACCTAAAGAGAAATCCAAGTGAACTAAAAGGGGTTTTTATTACCACTCCAAAGGCTTGAATGGACTATTGATCAAATGTTGTTACACCATATACGAAATTTGTCGAATAACCTAAGAATGCTTGGAAAAATTTGACGAGTAACATGTGAATGGACAACCACAATTGAGATGTCTCAATCACAAACAATATCTTTGAAACTTTAAAGATGGAGAAAATCTAACTTTTGGTAACATATGAATGGACATGCACAATTGAGAGATGTCTAAACTACAAATGATTAAAACTCTCTTTGAAACTTTGAAGATGGAAGAGAATCTATCTTTTGATGAGTTTATGCAAAACTTTTAAATAATTTCATTGTAGTTTTGACTTAGGATAAAAGATTCCTGACATTAGAGTAGTTAGAAAAATTCATAGATCTCTTGCTCAAAGGTTTCATCCCATAATAATTGATGCATAAATTTACACATGTGATATTATCCGCTTTGCTCAAATACTCACGGTATTAAAACACATCACATTGTTGGACCAAGATGCCAATAGCCCAATGGGCCAAAAAGGGGTGAGGGTGATGTGAGGCCAGACCTATGATTTACCACACAACCGAACGAGATGGATGTCTAATGTTTCCATGTGACGTGTTTCAAAACCGTGTGTTTTTAGGCAAAACGGACAATATCACACGTGAAAACTTGGATGTTACAACATCTATAGAGGAATGTCGTGAATTATCTTTTGTGAGAGTTAATGAATTAGTAAATGATTTTCTTAACATCAAGCAAACCTAAAAGCATCAAAAGATTTTAAAAATTCATTTGGGGCTATGGTGAACTTGGTGACGGCATTGCTTATTTGTTTCCCTAGTCACAAAATTCTCTTAAGTTTTAAGAAAATATTTAATAAAAGGGTTATTTAGTTTCCACCCCTCCCAAAACAGGTAAATTATAAAAAAAAAACCATTCTAAAACTCAATATTATTTTAAACCCCTTAAAGTGTTATTCGGCTTTGTAAAAAATTCAACAATCAACAAAATAAAATGTTAGAGGAATATTTCATCTCAATAAAATAGCCCATATACATATGTTGAGATGGAATATTCCCCTAACATTCTTATTTTGTTGATTGTAGAGTTTTTTACAAAACTAAATACCATTTTAAGGGGGTTTAAAATAATATTGAATTTTGGAGGGGTTTTTTGATAATTTGTCTATTTTGGAGGGGGTGGAAACTAAATAACCCTTATAAAATACTTCATCAACCCTCCACGAGATCTACTCTCGCATCCCCCTACTGTAAATTTCCCTCACCCTCCCAAATTCATTTGAGAAGCGTTATAAATCTTATTTGTACCTCATTCTACTTGGGCTTTGTCACTTTATTATAGGAGACATTCCACAAAATTTATTCCATTATGTTATAGGAATTGTTACACTCAATCATTTTTACAATTTAAAATATAGTCTATATGCTTCATTATCTAGTGAAGCATATGCATCTCTAACAAATATATATGTATCGTTAAACTTTTTTTGCATTTCATCCAATTCAAAAGGAACGACATACTATGAAATATTAAATCTAACATTTTCCTTAAGTTATTATCTGAGTTTCTTATCATCGTGTGAGACATTCTAAGTCCATGTTTGGAACAGGAATAGGTTTTATTATATAGTATAGCTAGATTTATCCAAGTATAAGTGAGTATAAATAAGAATAAAATGATTTTGTGTTTGATTGTGTTTTGAATTATTTTGTTGGTAAACGTAAGAATAAATGTTTTGTTGTTTGGATAAAATGTGAATAAAGTATAGATAAAGATTTATAAAAAAAAAAAGTAATGATAATTGATTTGACAGATGATTTATAAAGGTGATGACAGTTGATTTGACAGTGGACCCACATATCCTTTGGGTGAATAACCTTGGATAACTTTAATTCTAGGGTTGGTTGGAATACATATACCACTTTATCAAGGTTTATTATGACATATTTTATTCAGATTATCCAAATAATAAACACACAATTTTTGTTATCAGAGTTTTCGAGTTTATCCACTCTTATAGCGGATCGAAAGGGGGCTAAAGGAAATTTATCCCACAAAATTTATTTTGACAAATCGTGGTCAACAACTATCTATGTATATTTACTAAGGGCGCGTTTGGTTGCGCGATTGCGCTGCGATTGTGATTACAGAAGCGGTGTTTGCAATCGCGCAACCAAACAGTTTTGTAATCGCAGTTTTAAACCCAGCGATTGCAGGCAAATAGTGCCCAAAAGCTGCGATTTCAAAAGCTGAGAAAGTGAGCTTCCTGCAGAATCAGGTTTGCAATCGTAGATTCCTGCAGAATCAATTTTGCAATCGCGCAACCAAACGCACCCTAAGAGGGACATTTCTCTGGTCTCAATCAATGTCTGTCATGGCTCTACAAGGCAGACACCTCAAAGGGACGACATCAGTCATGCCATCCACTCTTATGATGACTGTGATCGACAAGAATGGATCCCACTGTATCCTCTCACATCCTCTCTCTCATACCTCGTTATATCCTCTGACATCCCATCGTATTCTCTCGGATCTCATTACCCTTGATGCATCCGGAAAGAGATCCAGTGTGATCAGGACGGTTGGGGACTCCTCCATTAACTTATCTAGTATAAATTCAAACGACCCATGGATGATATTTTAGGTTAAACAAATTTGTCTCTAAAGGATGGAAGAAGCAAACGCGGTGTTATTTGTCACCTATCAAATTTTTTGATATGCAAATACTTGTTTGCAAGCATTCTATCACGTGAATGTCCAGGCCCACAGTAGTGTTACTATGCTGATACATATTTCAGTTTGTTTTACAATGTTTTCTACTGTTCAAAAGCGATTCCACAGTTGTCGATACATGGTGATTGTGCAGTATATACTATACGCTACACTATGGCGCGCAGTTGTAAGAAAATTATAATTTTTCCTACTTTTTCAAGAAAAGTATACTAGTCTCTATACTTTAATTTTTATAATAGTATTTACTTTAATAGGCGATCGTGTATATTTTAAAAAAATGGTGAGAGTTGTGAATGGGACTGTACTAGGGTTGGATATATCATTTTTCTACGGTAAATTAAATGTCATTTGTAGTTCATTTTACTTGGGCTTTGTCACATTATTATAGGAGACATTCCACAAAATTTATCATATTGAGGTTTTATTTGGCACGGCGGAATGCGGATTTTAAGTACTGGTTAATAAGTACAGAAAAAGGTTATGCTGATAATCTTTAAAGAGTGCAGAAAAAGGTATTTGATTCAGCGAAAAATATCAAGCAGTTATTTAGATAAGTCTGTTTGGTTGATCATTTAACATATGTGCTTATTATGAGGGTATTTCGGTCCATTTTGTAAGTATTGAATTTTATTTTGATGTTTGGTTGATAACTTGAAAACATGATATTAAAGATTTTTTTTTTCTATGAAATACATCAACCACTAATGCCCTATGTAGAACAACGAAATATTTTCGTGGATTCCTGTGAAAAACAAAATATTTTTGTGTTAAATCTGTCGCGATCTCTAATAAATTTGCTATTTTTTATTTATAAAAAAAACTTTGATATGGTGCTTAAAAAACATGTACTACACCCCCGCAATTTGATTATTTATGAGAACCAGTTGGAAGTCTACATAATTTTTTTTATAAAGTGACATGTCTATAGTTGGAAGTCTACATAATTTTTTTTATAAAGTGACATGTCTATTTACACACTTTTCCCCTTCTATATCCGGGCTTGGGACCAGCAATGGAAAAAAAAGAAAAATTACTAGTAAAGTAAATAATATCATACCAAAATACATATATCAAAATAGGAAGAACTATTGGCATGGATGAATATATGAATAGATGAAATGCACACAGAAGTATATGAAGTATAAAATCTGTGCACATAATCACCTTTACAAACCAGAAACCACAAACCCTCATAATCCTATATGTCAAACACAAAATCTGATTCATCTATATCTAACTCAAAACCCATAAAAAAAGTGAGAATTTCTGGTCTGGGATTTCGGTGAAAATTCAAAAAAACTCAATGGGGATAGGAGATCAATCTATGATGAGCTCAGTCTATGGTGGTGGAGGTCAAACGAGCTTCGGATCTACAAAGATGAGAGATGATGAAGGAGAGAGACAACGATGCAGATAGTGGCAGAGGTCGATCTTCTCCGGAGATCTGAAGAGGAGGCCTTGGTGAAAATGGGAGATGGAAAAACTTGAAGGGATGGTTAATTCTTGTCTTTGCTAGGGTTTCAAAACCCCCAAAATATGTCCCACAAGGAGAGAGAGTGAGATAAAAGAGGGATTAAATAGGTATGATAGTTTTGTGTTTTCATCAAGGGCAATGTGGACTTTTCATGTCGACGGTAATGAAGCGGAAGGCGAGAGCAGAAAAAAAAGTGACGAGGGGAGAGCTGAATATTTGTTGAGATTTTTTACTGAAAGAGAGAAATGTTCAATGCTTATTAAGGTGTCAAACAAACACTCATTTAGTCCATGAGTGTTGATTTTTCGCTATCAGCCCAATAAGTGCTGAAAAAATATTGAACCAAATACCACCTAAGTTATGGGCGTTGCTATACTAAGTCATTTATACATTCTAATATACAACTATATGCATTATCAGAAATTCAGTGAAATATATACATTGATAGACAAAGTATATACTCGTTAAATTTTTTTACATTAATTAAAAATATATTCATTCAATTTAAAATGGAATGATATACGTTTTTTATCAAAACATATACATCGTTTATTACTTAAAAAAAAACACATGGGGTGTTTTAATCTATCATTATTATATATTTATATTGGCTTCTTGTCATCGTGTGAGACATTCCAAAGGAAATTTATCCCACAAATTTGTTTTGACATAGCTTAGTCAACTATCTATGTACATTTAGAGCATCTCCAATCTTATACCCAAACATTTACTTAAACTTAAATTTGAGTAAAAATCATCCAAAACCCTCTCCAGCCATTTAACCATACTCATATCAAATCAAATTTTTACTCAAATCTTTACACAAATAAAAGGAGACTCAAATCTTTACCTAAATTTTTAACATCTATTTTTTATCATTTAACTCCACATTTTCTTCCAATGTGACATTTTTCCCTTCAACTCTACCTTTAATTTAATTATATTAGATGTTTTTCCATCCCCAAAATTTTCACCATCTCTTGAAATCCAAAAAGAAAAAGCCTTTTTTCTTAAGTTTTAATATTTGTTTTTTAACTTCTTATTTTTACTCGAGTAAAAAAAATAGTATTATTTTTATATTTTTTTAAAAAAATTGAATGATAATAATTTTTAAATTTAAATATTTTGAAGAAAAGAAAAATTGAGTAGTAAAAATGTTTGTGGGAAAAGACTTTGAAAATGTTTATAGGAAATAATTAGAAGAAGATGTGAAATTTTTAAAAGATTTGAGTAAAGCATAAAATGATGGTTGGAGATACATCATATCAAATTAACCTTTTACTCAAATTGAAATTTAAGTACATATTTGAGTAAGAGTTGGAGATGGTATATGGCGACCATTTTTCTTAACCCAATCAACTTCCATCACATGTCCTCCACAAGGCTGTCATCCATTCATATGATGGAAATGTCCGACAGGAATGGATCCCACCATACGATCACATCCCACCATATTCTCTCACCCCACCGTGTCCTCTAACATCCCACTGTAACCTCCCTGATCCCATTTAGATACAGAATATGACTTATTCTTAGGTATACAATTATTCCGATATAAGTGAGTATAAATAAGGATAAAATAATTTTATGTTTAGTTATGTTTTAAATTATTCTTGTTGTGAAACGTAAGAATAAAATTTTTGTTGTTTATCTAAAATGTGAATAAGGATTTATAAAAAGTGAAAAAATAAAGATAGCTGATTTGACATGTGATTTATTAGAGGTGATGACAGTTGATTTAATTGTGAACTCACATATTCTTTGGGTGAAATAACCTAAAATAACTTTAATTTCATGGATTGGTTGGAATCTATATACCACTTTATACAAGTTTATTCTGCATAAGATATCAAGGGTACACCAGACATCCAAACAAGAAAAAAAATGTTAATCTACTTAATTCTCATTTATTCCTGGGGTTATTCTCGAAACAAACAGGGGCTCCATGTAGATGATGTATCCGGTAAGAGACCTGATATGATCAGGATAGTTGGGAAGTTACACAATATGGTCAGTGGTCCCACCCATTACTCTTGAACCCCGACCACGGGACACTTACCTTGCAGCTCTTGAAGTCTTAGGGTGCGTTTGGTTGCGCGATTGCGCTGCGATTGCGATTACAGGAAGCTGCGTTTGCAATCGTGCAACCAAACAGTTTTGTAATCGTAGTTTTAAACCCAGCGATTGCAGGCAAATAGTGCCCAAAAGCTGCGATTTTAAAAAGCTGAGAAAGTGAGCTTCCTACAGAATCAGGTTTGCAATCGCAGATTCCTGTAGAATCAGTTTTGCAATCGTGCAACCAAACGCACCCTTAATAAATCAATGAAGACGCATTGCATATTTATTTTTGTTTTTTGTTTTTTTTTTAAATAAATTGGTGCTCCTCAAGATTTGATATGTCGTAATCTTTTTCATAAAGACCGAAAGATGATACCCAACTGATTGAAGTTTGGTTTGCATGCGCAGACGCGTTGCATTTTCTATGATTTAGATGGTCAATGCCATTCACATTGACCGAGTGGTTGGTTCATATTTTTCTTGTGCCATATTATATACATCAGGGTTCTCATATTTATATTTTACTTTATTAATAATTTGATATGTAATCGCTGAGTGGTGAATTATTGTGAAAGGTGACCATCACTGATGTTCACAGGAACACGAGTCCAAGACTTTCACACTCATGGGAGAGCCGCGTTTACCCGTAACCGAAATTCCCCTCATTTTCAATCTTTAAATTAATTAAAATCACATTCATAAGGAATAATGTAACTTTGAAATTACTTCCACGATTAATTTAAGAATAATTGAACAGCACACGTGCAGTGGCCAAGTCACCTTAGAGCATCTCCTTAGCTAACATGTTAGTATCAAGTTGTTGTATAACATGTAAAAATATTGTTTCAATGGAGACTATAGAGTTGTTAAAAGGATGCTAAATGTAGGTCTCACTTGTCATATATTATATTTCAAACTAACTGTGTCTAATATTTTAGCTAGTCAAATGTGAGCCACACATGATTGTTCTCATTAAATAATAATAAAAAAATTCATTTGGGAGGTTGAGGTGTGGCCTACTATTATTTTGGCTAGTTTATTTAGCTAATATATTGGAGCAACAATAACCAACTAAATAAAGATGTAGTAAATAAGGAGCAACACTAAAACATCTCCATTGGAGATGCTCTTAGGACGAGGGAGCAATGGGACCCCATGGTGTTTTTTTTTAAATCGTTTTATTTTTTGTTGATAGATTTATTTGAATGAAAATGATATATTCAGTCTCCATTGTAGCCCCATTTGCAGTCCATAACGTTTTTTTTTAATTTATACAATATTCCATTAAAGTACATGCAGTTATATGAAATGATATATATACTGACATATAGCTATGTATTTTTTCACTTTGAAAAAAATGAAAAAAAATATTTCATACACTATGATAGAACTTCATATATCATGATAATGCAATATATATTATACTATCATAGTGTACAGGGCTACAATATATATATCTTTTGATAAAAAGTGTATATCATTATATTTCAAATTCCATTAATCAACTTTTAGCAAATGCAAAAAAAAAAATTAACGAGGTACCTCATGTAAGGAGGTATACATTTTGCTAAATGACTATATAGATATATGGCCGGTCCGTGGGACTATGTGTAATCGCACTCTTAATTTAATCATTATAATTAGACGACACACGATCACATTACCTGAAACAAAATCATGTTATCACATAAATTTTACAATAAAATTAATTTTACTTTCATTCCCCCGTTTTATGTACCTTTCACGTCACGTTTGATATATATTCATACATTAGTTAGCGCACGTATACATTGTATACGTGAGCCCAGACCCGGTCCAGGTCCAGCCCATAAATTTTCGGGCCTATGCCCGGCCCGGGCATCCCATAGGGCCGGGCCCAAGCTTTGGAAAAAAACAAAAAGCCCGGCCCTAACCTAAGACTTAACAACTCTTTTTTCTTTTTGAAATAGAATAGTTTTGGAAATTCCTTGTAATGTTTTAAAATATTTCGTTGCGTTAAGTTATACAAATGATAGATAAAATGAGTATGTGCCAAGCTAGTTGGAAGGTACACATTTTATTGTGATGAGTCATCCCCCGTTAAGTTAATATATATTCAAATAACTTATTTTGCAAAGTTTTTCCAGCTCAAATTGCTCAACTCTTTCATTTTTTTTGGTATATTTTAGGTTAAACTAAACAAAAAAATTATAAAAAAAACATGAAATATAGTAAAAAACTGGTTCGGGCCAAAAAAGGGCCAGGCTCGAAATTGGCTCGCTTGGGTCCAGGCTTACTCAACTCTTACATTTTTTTTTGTATGTTTTCGATTAAACTAAACAAAAACATAAAAAAAGAAAACTATAAAATATGGTAAAGAAATGGTCTGTGCCACAAAACCCGGCCGGACCTTAAGCCAAGCCCGGTCCGGACTTGGCTAGCTCAAGGTCGGGCCTACAGTGGGTCCAGGTCTGATTTTGGGCCCGAAGCCCCTGGCCCGGAAAAGGAAAAAGATACATGTAGCCTCAATTGCAGTCCCGATTGTAGTTCATCCCAGTTTACTTTTTTAATCATACACTCACCATTTGAAGTATATGTTGTTATATGAAATGAAGTATATATTGAGACATATTAGTGTATTTTTTTCATAGTAAAAAAAAGAAAAAAAAATTGGGTCATATACTATGATAGGACGTATACACTATGATAGTGCAGTATATACTACGTTATCATAACATATGAGGCTACAAAACGGACTGTAAAAAGGACTACGTGTATCAATACTCCCCGGAAAAAGTTCTTGACCCGGTGTAAGCCTAGCCTGGCCCGGCCCATGGTCAACCCGAATTGTACATGACTTGTTTTGGACATTATTTAGAACTACTGCTCTATATTGGTGCAAGTACAATTGCTATATTATATTGCATAATATAAAAACATAAAACTTAGAAAAAAAAATTTTAAAATGTTATCTGCTTTCATGTTAAAATAATTTAATTTATTATATAACTTTTTAAAATTATATTAATTCTAGGGACTGAGCAATCCAACAAACTAATGGGGTGAGGTGACACATGTATGGATTTCAAAATGTAAAGCCTGAAATGGGATGGAGTGAATATGGATTTCAAATTGTAAAACTCAAGATTGTATGGGGCCAGTATGAAGTCTTATATTGGGGAAACATGTTAGATTATGTTAAACTCGACTTTAACTTGACCCATTATCATCCCTAACCCTAAGGGGATGATATGCGACATTCACGTAGATGCATGCCCGGTTCCGTGTGTAGGCCCAGTAGGCGGTTGCCTAGGGCCTCACCCAGGGAAGGGCCCAAATGTCCACTTGTGTTATAGGTTTCAACCTAGCCCACTGTCAAATACGGTTTTTTTTAGGATAATGTTACGTACAACTCCTTTTTGAGCCTCAATTTCAGTCTATATATGTTTTTAATTTTTTAAAAATAGTTTGCCTCATTCAATGAGATATTTGTTTTTATAAAAAAAAAAATGAAGCATATACTCCAATGACTTGCATGGATGCATTTAAGAAAATGTGAAAAATTTATATCAAAGCATATACCTCGTTAATGTGAGTATATGCTTGGTGAGAAGTGTATGAGACTGAAATTGGAGCTGAAAAAAAATTGTGTAACAACACTTATTTTTATAACCCATTTGAGCCCCAAATGGAAAAATAATGTAAGCAATTTCATCCATCCAAATATAATTTTAACCATCCAATTGTTATATTTCTTAGTTTTGCTTTTTTTTTTCTTTTTTGTTATTGGATATATATTTTTTTATAATTATGTTCACATATTATAGTTAATTGAAGATAAAATATAAAAGTTTAGACACGAAATCTTTTTTTTTTTTAAATGACAAATATTGAAAATTCCTATTTATTTATTCATTATCTAAATATTTCATTTTCATATGTAAAATAAATATAAAGTATTTCAGAGTATTTGACCTTTTATGCTTTTATTATATCAATATCATGACAGTCTATTGAGTTATATTTAAATAAGATTTTTTTATAAGGCTTCATTTAAAAATTTTGCCAGGCCTCACCTAAATTTTTAAATCTCAGGCAGCCCTGTGTGGTCCTAAAAATGTGGATTTGCGATTACTTCTTTTTTTTTAGAGCTAAAAAGTAAAATAACGAAGTGATAAGAAAACTGGGGGCGCTTACAAGAGGTTTGCGATTACATTTTCACACCTTTCATCAATTCAACTCCCTCTAAGCGGTTACCCATTTTCACACCATTCATCAATTCAACTCCCTAACTGGTTACCCATGCAACATGGGTTGGCCTAGTTGGGCTTGTCCTGTGGGCCCTTTTCATATAAGAAAAAAGGATAATGTTAAATCCAGCATCATTTACAGCCTCAATTATAGTCTACATGTGTTTTGAATTTTTTTAAAATAGTATACCTCATTTAATGAGATACATGCTTATAAAAAAAATAAAGCATATGTTCCAATGGATTGTATGTATGCATTTATAGAAAATGTAAAAAAAAAAACGAAGCATATGCCATGTTAAAATGAGCATATGCGTCGATAGAAATCTATCGATGCATATAGGATTGGAATTGGAACTAGAAATAGGTCAGGGTGTAACAGCGGCCTTTCATATAGAAAAAAAAGCGTTGTTACACTTATTTTTTTTTACAATTCAAAATACAGTCCTATGTACTTTGTTACAAATTTAATAAGCATATACTACGTTAGACAATGCATATACCTTGTTAAATTTTTTCTTACACGAATTAAAAATGTGTTCATTCAACTCGAAATGGATCCATATACACTTTTTACGAAAGCATATACCTTACTCAATAATGTTTACTATTTTTAAAAAAATAAAAATATATGTGTTCTGAGTTTTGGTTGGTAAAAATGACTGAGTTTAACATTTTCCAGGAAAGAAAACTGTTGTTTGAGCACAGTCCATTTTGCAGCCCGTTTTGCAGTCTCAGACAACATAGTGTATATTGTGCTATCACAGTGTCTAGGGTTTCATCATAGTATATGGCGCAAAAAAATTTGTTATTTTTTCAATGTAAAAAAATACATTAATGTATCACAGTATATACTTCATTTCATATAATTGTATATACTTCAATGGGAGTGTATGATTTAAAAAAAATGAAAATTGATGTGGACTACAATTTGGGTTGCACAAGGGGCTATCATTTTCTGCGTCATTTACATCTTGTCCTTTTCATAGTTCAAAATGCAATCATATATATCTCACTAGAAATCAATTTACACATCATTAGACGATATATATATGCCTCGTCAATTTTTTCTTACACTTACATGGTTCAGTCAATTCGAAATGGAGTAATATACTCTCTTTATCAAAACATATATCTCACTAGATAATGTTTTCTATTTTTCAAAATATAAAAATATATTAGATATGTGTTTTGGATCCTAAAAAGGACTGAGTGTAACATTTTTTCTAAAAAAAGTGTGCAAGAGATTTTATGTTAGAGAGACTCTATTTGCGCCCCTCAATTCCAAAAGCATGCTTCCCTTCATGGATGGTGAAATATAAAGTCCACCCCCTAATTTAGACACTCATATCTTTTTTTTCAAAATTAATTTAGACACTCATATCTTTTTTTTTCAAAATTACTATTAAATTAGCTGGGTTTGTACGCCCACTAAAATTAATTAGAATACTTTTCAAATATTCCAAAAAAAGAAATTAGAATACTTTTCCAAATATTCCAAATTTTAATACCATTAGTTTGAATGAAGATTGAAGGTTGTGTTTTCCTTCAATGAGAATTGTTGAGTCGGAGGTCCGCCTCTAAATAAAGATCCGGAAAGTCGCGCTTGAACTCCTACACCAAGAGGGCCGAGGGGATATCGATGTGGTGCCGGCCAAATGGTCTCTGACACTTAAATCAGTGGAGTGAATGAGTGGAGAAGATAAAGAAAACTCTAGAATCAGAATTGCTTACTTGTGAATGCCCCTTCTCTCTCCTCCTCTCCTTGCCCTTGTAGCTGAGTGAGTGGCCACGTCATTTCCCTCTCAAGCATCTCTCTGTTCGGATTGAAATCTTTTGACATGGAAGATTCCATGGGATTTGAGACTGGAGGCTTGTTATGATATTGTGGCCACGTGTAGCCCACTTATATTCCCTAACTTCGATTGCAACAAACAGTGGCAAGCGGCTTGTCCAAGTCAGGGCACGTTTCTGCCAATTTGGTGAAGCAAAGCATCCCTGACCACACCTTGTGGTGTCAGCTGCCGCTTTCTTCCTTTGGTTAAGGTCATATTCGAACCTAGATTAGGGTGACTAACCCAGGGGAGGCCCCAATGGTCATATCAAGTATGAGTGGCTAGTCTGACTGATCGGATTCAATCATCTTGGGAAGGTGTCAGTCTGGTCACAATAGTGGTCTTTTTGTCATAATGCCTTTGGTGGAGGAGACTCGTCCCGAAATGCCCTGCTAGGGTTAGATGGCCCCCGAGTAGGACTTTCCGAGCAGGATTCCCTTGCCGAGTCAGTTTCTCTTTAACTCAAATTTCATTGCTTTCCTTAAATTTCCCTTTTTATTTGTGCACAAACAAACCCTATGGATATGCGGGACACAAATAGAGGCACAATTTATGTTTTATTAGGCTGTCAAAGAAAGAACCCAATGATTGTTTGGTTTCTTGGGTGGGCCCAGTTGGCCTAGGGCAATTTTTTTTGGTAACTATTATATGGACAATGCTACATATAACTCTGCTTCCAGCCTAAATTCTAGTATACACATGTTTTGAATTTATTAAATATAATATACATTATTTAATTATGTATATACTTTTATAAGAAATGAAGCACATGCTTCAATGAATTGAATGAATACATTTATATAAAATGTTAAAAATTTCTATCGGCGCATATATCTCATTAATGTGAGTATATATTTTGTTAATTTTCTATCGGCGCATGTAAGACTAGAATTGGGATTGAAAAAAAAACTAGGTGTAACAGTACACTTATTATACATATATATACTTTAGGGGTTTTTAATTTTCAATCCCAGGGATCGATCACTCACTTATTCATATTTTGGTTTTAGTCCCCAGATTTATTGGATATATTCATTTTTAGTCACTCCAAAGGACTAAAAAGAAAACCAAATAATTTAAGGATATGTCCCTCCTAAGGACTAAAAAGAAACATATCTTTTAAATTTGGAGACTAAAATCAAAATATGAATAATTGAGGGATCGATCACTAAATTCTATAGTTTATGGGGACTTAAAAATAAAAAAACCCTATATTTAATAAGCATTCTATAAGTTGGGTATTGGTATTAATTTAATTGATGATTAACCTTGTTATGTTAATTGATCGTTTGGACTTGTCCAATGTAAATTTAGGGATGGCAATGGAACGGGTTGGAACGGGTTATGTGAATCCTGAACCCAAACCCACTTAACAAATCATGTCCTAAACCTGTGACTTCACCCAAATCCGTTCTAACAAACATGTAAAAAACTCGAACCCGCCCCGACCCATCCCATTTAGGTTCGGTTGAGTCGGGTCGGGTTGGGCTAAAACAGGTTTGGGAAGCATATTTTACGTAATATTTAATCTAAGTTGAAATTTTTTAAAAAATAAATATTTATTAGAATAAACTTTCAATCTCCATAATAATGTTTTAATTTCTTTTTTCTGGAATATCAAAAGACAACCCCTGTATATGTTTATATGATTTCAAATTTCAATTAGCATTTGAGTTTATTCCTTCTTATTTTTTGATATATTTTTTTGGAATACCAAATGACAAATATAAATTATGTAATTATTATAATAAATATTTAATCTTAATATTAATTGCAACATGGGCGGGTTTTGCTAAATAAATCTATTTCCCATTTTAAACCTGCCGGATTTCATTTTATCAGTCCTAAACCCGTCCCAAACCTAAACTTGATCTGACCCGATCCAGGATCGGATCAAGTCAGATACTCTACTGGGACAATCCATTGCCATCCCTGAACAAATCAAATCAAGTTTTTTTTTGGTGCTTTGTTTAGTTTGGAACCATTAGCCTCTTGCTGTAATGGGCTTCAGTTGAATTGGATCTAATGGACCTATAGTTGTATAAATGGGCCTAGAAGGAAGCAAGTTAACTAAATCTACAATAATGTTACATTCATCCCATTTTCAGCTCAATTTCAGTCTACATATGTTTCAAATTTTTTTAAATAGTATACCTCATCTAATAAGGTAGATGTTTTTATAAAAAATGAAGCATATACTCCAATGAATTGTATGAATGTATTTATAGAAAATGTAAAAAAATTCTTTTGAAACATATGTTTCGTTAATATGATGATCTGCGTCAATAGATTTCTATCGACGCATATAGGGCTGGAAATGGATCTGGTGTAAATCTAATTAGTGCTTGGCGTTAGGTCAAATAATTATGAGCACTGATACACTCAGTCCGTTTTACAGTCTGTTTTGTAACCCTATGCACTATGATAATATAATATATATTGAGGGTGTATGAGGTTCTACCATAATGTATGACGCATAAATTTTATCATTTTTTCAACTTGAAAAAAAATATACTAATGTATCTCATTATATACATCATTTCATATAACTACATGTAATTCATGGGAGAGTGTATGGTTTTTGAAAAAAATAATCCGTGTGGACAACAATTAGACTGTACAGGGGCTAGACATATCATTTTCGATAATTATAATTCATTGATCTAATGTTGATAATTCAACCTGAGTCGGCGGAAATTTAACACTCATGAGTCCTTGTGGGTTAATAAGTCCCTTTTAATATTGTTTGGACGATTAGATCTAGTTCAAGTAAATGAGATCAGATTATATATCTATATTAATTTTACTAATTGATTTATTTTTTTGAAATTGAATGATTAAATTGAATTGAATAAATTAGATGGCTTCAGTTGACTTATTTACTAGAGAACTAGTCGGTGGAAGCTGAAGATTTGATAAGTTTTAATTATTTAAATCTTGATATTTTGGAGTTTGTTAATTATGGACCTTGGGAACTAAATGGATACTGGTAATTGAGTATCTCGAGAGTCTCGGGTTAATGAACAAGGGACTTTAATTAAGACGATGTCTTGCACACCCTTTTGAGGTCTCGATTTTATTTTACATGTGTTTTGAATTTTTTCAAAATAGTATACCATTTTACAAACTTTTATAAAAAAAATGAAATCGTATACTCAAATGAATTGCATTTATAAAAATAGTTAATATGAGTATATGATTCAGTAATTTTTTATCGATACATATGAGAGTGGAGTTGGGATTGAAAAAAAAAATTATAACACAACTCTTTTAATTATTTGGGTTGTTCACAATTTGGTAGTTAGGCAATGTTTTTTTTAAAGAAAAGATAGATATTTGTTATTCGATTTTATTGTTGATAATCGAATTACAAACTCTAAAAATGATCATTGGGGTTACGGGAAGAGAAAGAAATAGATGCAAAAACAACGAGACAAAAAAAAATCAAAAATAGTGGCGCAGAACGAAACCGCACTGTCGACCCAGGTAAAAGAGATATCTAAGCCCAGATCCAAATAGTCCTTTCCCCGAACTACGTCTCGCCGCTCCATAGCCGGAGTGTGGATACTCTCCTCCCATCAATATGCCGGTCCCAATCTCGCAGGAGGCTGCCGAAAGAGTAGTCGGGCAACGTTGCATGCTAACAGTGATGGCTCCAGGAATTTTCATAGATGAGGTCATTAAAAAAATAAATTTAACAAAAAATTTTAAAAATATATTCTTATCATATATCATATATTTATAAAAAAATATAGAATTTTCTTTGTAAAGTAAAACTACTTGCATTAAAAAAAAAAAACCATCAAAGAAAGAACCATTTTGGATATATGATCTTCTTATTTTGTTACAATCATTAGGATGAAAAGTTAAAATTTATTTTCTTAAACTTGGATCCGAAAGAGATTGTTTATTTCAAGACGACTTTGCTTAACACCACAATTATTTTTTTCGTAGAAGAAAAATCTTGTTATACAGTTGAATTTTTATGAATTAAACAAAAATTTTATAAACATAAATACATAAAAAAATAAACAATTAATCAATTGGAGACTCACACCCATCTTCCCAAAACTCTCCAAATAGATCCCCCCCCCCCTCCCCACAAACATATATTAAATTATCTTTTGATACATAGACAGGTAAATGGCTTTTGATACACATATAAATGATTGAAAAATGGTGTAATGTTGAAGGTTCCATACTAGCGATCTTTTTTAAAATGTAGTTTTTAGTGTTTCACTATTTTTTCCTTTCCAATGTGGGTGTTGGGTTTTTAATGGGTCAAATATTGGCCGGTTTGTTTAAAAAAGAAAAATACTAGACTCGGTTTTTTTACCAATCAAAACTCAAATCACACATGTTTTAATTTATTTTTTATTTGTAAACATCATGTAACGAAGTATATGTTTTGATAAAAAAAATGTATATCTCTTTATTTCGAATTGAATGAATTTATATTTAATAAGTGTAAGAAAATTTTAACAAGATATATATATCGTTTAATGAGGTATATGCTTCACGGGATTTCTAACGAGGTATATAAGATTATATTTTAAATTGAGTGTAACAACACTCTTTAAAACAATTTAATGGGCTGGTTTGTTTTTAAAAAGTTTAATGGGGTCAAAGTGTCAAAACTATGGGTCAAAATGAGAATAAAGTATGATGGATAAGCTAGTTTGTTTTTTGTTTTTAAAATATTGATGGGGTCAATTGACCCCGTTCTGTGAAGAGTGGAGCCGCCCCTGCATGCTAAGAACTCTAGGATTGGTGAAAAGTTATAAATTTTTTACCTGCAGAGTTCATTATTTTGAAAATTTTCGGAAGACTGAGAAACACAATTACATTATGTGCACAATTTGTTTAGTGATTTGAACAAAGGGTTATGAACTTGTTCATATAGAAACATATATTTTGTCTATGAGCATCATAACACTGTTTTTTTTTAGACTCAAGTTCAATCCTTTATACATTGTGGTGGGGCAAAATCTGATTACTCGGATTAGGGTCAAATCAGGTACTTGGATATGCTCTCTTCGTTGCTGCTCTGATTTGGCGTATACAGTCCTCTGGTGAACGTCCTTAGCAATCCGATCGATGAGGGAAAGGTGAGCTCGAAAAAGATTATCCGATGGTCAAGTCAATTTTTTATATTATCTAGAGTAAAATGAATTTTACATGTCTGTTTTTGGTGTTCCCATCCTTCTTATTTAGTTGCCCTTCCTCACTTTACCATATCATTCTCTGAATCCGCCATCAACACTTGAGTGGGAGGATAACATGTGATAGGAGAGGATACGGTGAGATTTGAGAGGATACAGTGGTGCGTGAGAGGATATGATTGTGGTATTTGAGAAGATACGAGAAGATACGGTCACAATCAAAATTGAATCGGTCCTTAGGCGACACGTGCCACTGTGTTAGTGACATCATGTGACAGGTGTTGACCGATCATGCATTGGTTCCTTTGGGATACGTGACAGATACTCATTGGGAGCATGAAAATGGGCTCTACACATCATCAACTTCATACTCTCACATTTAGACCTCGGGTCGCGGGTCGACCCGGACCCAACCCGATAGAAGACATAAATATCCGATTCGAAGGATCCGACAATGAAAACGGGTAGGGTCTGGGTCTACCCCGACTTGATCCTATGGACCCGATTGACGCAACCCAAATACTTTGTGATTTTTTTAATTTATGATCCAACCAAACATTTATAACTAAATATTGAATACTCATTTAAAATTTTAAGCATTTGAAATATTTTTACATCTTTTGACTTCACGTAAAAGCGTAATAATTTAAATCGTATTCCAAATGTCATCTTATTAAACATTAAAAAATCAAAATAGTGAAAAACTATTTATAATATATTACACTTTATTAAAAAAATAAAAATGAAACCATTGTAGGCCTTTAAGAAATTTATCAATTTCTTTTTGTCTGACCTACTTTTGTTAATGAGTCGACCCGACCCGACCCGACCCGAGACCCGATGTGGACCCGACAATCAAACGGGTCAGATCCGGGTCCACCCCGACCCGACCCGGACCCGACCCGTTGACAGGCCTAGTCACATTAACTAGATGCATATCTCGTTAAAATTTTTTATATTTTTTACAAATGAATCGGTACAATTATTTGGAATATACATTTTCTTCTTTTTTTTTTTTGAGAAGTGGTAGTGCATTTATAACTAACGAAATTGAGTTACAAATAAACCAACATTTATTTTTTTTATAAAAACATATCCTCATCGGACAATGTATATTAGTTTTTATAAACTCAGAAAAGGGTCTATATGTCACATTTTCATTTGTCTATTGATTAGCATTGCTCTATCTGAAAAACAAAGCAGAGAGAGAAACAGATCAATGAAAAAAAAACTCATGTTTTTTCTGTTTCTATTTTTTTCCCTTTCTTTTGTGTATGATAGCAAAACAAAAAAACAACAAAAAAAAATAAAAAAAATCCAATTCTATAACCCACTGTACCATCCCAATCAATTTTATAGAGATGAAATTGAAGATATCCTCTCTTCATACTTCAATTCCTCTAACCGTCGCAACTTTGCAAAAACACCCACAAGAGGGGCAGTGTTATAAGTGCAAGCCTCAGTCTGCATGAAGTTGCCCCTCACATCTCTAAATCCATCCTGTAAATCAGGTCCCCCAACCACAGCACCTACCAATACATTGGGATTATCTGCTTGTTTTCCATACCAGCAATCATAACCTTGTGTGCACCCAATGAAACCTTTATTCACTTTGTAAGACAAAATAGATGCCCCTCTGTGGTGTACTCGTTTAGGATACTTGGTACCATATCCTACCAAATAACTTATCCCTCTGGGATTTGAACCCAGTACATAGTCCACCTGAGATTTGGCGAAGGCGAGCATTTCATCGGTCCCTACTGAACCGAGCGGGCATTCCATTCTCTGTTTGGTTTTGTTTAGGTAGTCTGAGTACACTGTTAAAAGGAACGTCGCACTGGTAACGTACTGCATGTTGTTCCACTGGCGAATGAAGATTAGGCCTCCTGGAGTCCGGCGTGCGTTGTGACCTTCGTCGTTTTTGTTGAGGCTGGAGCACAGGTAGAACTCTGCTTTTGATCGGTATTTCTCGAGGATGTGTTCATATTTCCTTTGGTGCTTGTTTTCCAACAATAGCTGAGGATAGCAAATGATACGAAAATCTTCATTAATAATTCAATCAGGAGGTTGGTTAAGAATGTTATTTGTTTTTGAGGAAATATAAACAAAATTCAAGTAATAACTTGGAGGGCACAATATATGCTTTTGCCCATCCATGACATAAGTTAGTCCAGTTTCACAGAAATAACAGTTCCTTTATCAAAATTGGATCACCAGGTTCAAGTTTCACTACTTGCTTAACCCGAAAAAAAAGAGAGTATTTAAAAGATCACAAATTTTAGTAGTGTTTTATTCGTATACATGTCTGGGATCTAATTTTAACATATTGGTGGATTATATTTTTTTTTAAAAGAAAGGTGGATGTTTGCCAAAAATTGGGGGATAATATTTATAACCCATCTCCCAACAATTGTTAATCCATAGAATAGTAACAAATTTATTTATTTGTTTAATGTGGTTGAGCCCCTGGATGGAGAAGGTATATAGTTTTTCTACAGGGTCATCTGCTAGCAGGGCAAGCTGATGCTCAAGGCAGCCACTTAGGGTACCCACCTAGAATGGCCCTCAAATCCGTAACAAATAAAATAAATAAAATCTTGTTTAGAAAACTCATTTGTGTTTCATCTAATTCGCCTATGATCAGGACCAGCCCTCACTGCTATATTATATATATGTACATGAAGAGCCATGGGCAAGAGATGATACCCAGGAGTGTAGTGAGCTGTATATGCGCACCACTCATTAGTGGACTTGTGGACACCCCCACCCAATTTATAGTATTTCATCAGTTGCAGCCTCTTCTGATAGGTCTATCCTTAATTAATATCAATACGGGTGACACCCAATTTCTAAATTTCTTGTCACATCGAAAGGAGACCAACTGAACCCCTATAAATCAATGGACCCTCCTCCTCAACCTATAAACCAAGCAAAAAAAAAAGAAAGAAAAAACAATGTTGAACCCACCATGTATTTCCTATTATGCATCCTATCTATACTCCACCTGAGCCAAGCCATCCAACTGGGCTGGACCAAAGTTGAGAAAACAAGTCTCTCTGACTCCCTATGTGTCACACATTGTGTGATATACCATGGCACATGCCATTTTTATCATGGTATTTTCAAAGGCTGAAAAGAGCATAACTATATACTGTAACTAGCAGTACCTGGGAAGCAAGAATCTGTACTCCTGCAAACTTGATATCCCAACTAAATTCGGAGACCGCCCAATGGACTCCGCCGAAAGAATCCGCATTTTCCATGGCGTACTTCAGATACTCCTCCCTACCGGACGCCCGGTAGAGCCACAGAGCCGCCCAGAGGAGCTCGTCATTGTATCCGCTCAACGACGCATAAAAGCCCTTCACAACACCAATGCTCACATCATACTTCCCTCTGTACTTGTCCCCGAACTCGAACAACTATACCAAACAACAACAGCAGTTCCAGTCACCCAATTTAGAATATCCAATTATAAAGACTACTAAAAAATGGGCATAAAACTAAGATCAACCTGCTGGGCGTGGTGGAGGAGGAGATGAGAGTAATGTGGATTAGTCTCTCTAAACACGATAGACGCGGCCGCCATGGCCGCGGCAGTCTCACCCGCCAAATCGGACCCAGGCCTTTCCGTATCGATCTTATACGCCTGTCGGGACGTCATCATGTCCTCTGGCCTCTGCCAGCAGTAGTGGTCTGAGTCCCCATCACCCACCTGTTGCATAAGAATTAAAAGAAAAAAAATGTTAGACTCACTCATTTTTACAGTCCAAAACGACAAACCACACATGTTTTCAAACCAATTCAAAGTTTTGTTTATTCACCTCGGCCCAGAGAACATTAACATCCGTGTGAGCCTTGATGAAGTAGTCCGTGCCCCATTTCACAGCCTCGAGCGCGTGCCCAAGCTCGCCCGCCGAGGCGATCTCGTCGCGATACTCGATGATTCCCCACGACAGCATCGTCACCGTGAACGCCATAGGCAGCCCGAACTTCACGTTGTCCCCCGCGTCGTAGTACCCTCCGACAAGATCGACCTGCATTGTTTTCATTCTTTCAAAATCAGGATTGGAATCAAGTTTGAAATCATGAACAAATTATACACAAGTACTGGGACAGACCCCTTGTTGGAGGCCGTCGGTGAGGCCGGAGTGGCCCCTCCAAGTGACCCTCTGATTGTACGGAAGGCGCCCGGACCTCTGCGACTCGAAGTAGAGGAGGCTGTTCGAGAGGGCGGTCCCGTAGTCGAAAGAAGCGCAAACGGAGGAGACATAGTAAACCAAGATTGAAATCAAGATGACCCATAATGGATTGGTTTTGATCCCCATTGAAGCAACCCCACTTGAAAGCAGAGGAAGGTGGGGATGAATTGAGTATTAGAGGAACAGAGGGGAAGTGTTGGCTTTTTTTTTTCTTTTCAAAATCTGCAAAACGTAAATAAATGTTCCGTCTTTCTTTGAATTAATAGCACCGTTTCAATGAGATTTTCTACTTTAAATACTAGAGTTTCAATTGATTTTGTTTCTTAAGAGGGTCAGGTCCTGTAATATTCTTTACTGTTTTTCTTTTTTATAAAATCTTTGACAATTTTGAATGAGTTTGCTGACTTTTTACCGGAATTTTCTCCCACCCTTCGGGCTGTTGTTATCTAAGATTATCAAGCCGATGATTATATTTAATTTTTAAGAGAAAAATTATAGTATGTTATTTTTACCATTCAAAATACAGTCTTATATATCTAGTTGAAAATTCAGTTAAACATAACAATATATATACCTCTTTAATTTTTTCTTACTCTTTATTAAAAATGAACTCATTTAACTCAAAATAAAGTTATATACAATTTTTTATCAAAACATATCATTCATTAGATAATGTATATTATTTTAAAAAAATGAAAATGTGTTGTCTGGATTTTAGATATTAAAAATGATTAAGTATAACATTTTTCATTATTTAATGGTGAGGATGCTGTACTTTAGTCAATGACGATCAACTGAATAGGTTGACACATTTTTTTGATCCTCAAATATATCATCTAGACCGTTAAAACATGATGTAATGATGTAAAAGCAGGTAAAAAAATTAAAATTAAAATTAAAATTCACGAGTTCAAGTTCTGTACATTAATTGAAAGCAACCATTCATTTTGTGTTATGGTTCGTTTGAATATCATTTTGAAAGCATGTTATATTAATAAGTTGTTAAATCATGACTGTAGTATGGTAATGCCCTTATTTTTCATGCGTCCACCGTGTCAGACCTGTTAGGCATAGATTCGAATGATTCAGCAGGAAATCCACATGTTTACCTACTTATTATCAGGGGATAATAAAAACATAATGGGCTGTTTGTTTAGATGATCAGGAACCGGCACAGGTTTCAAGAGTGACTTTGATATGAATCATATCACTTGAATATTCATTGGATGATTACGATGAAAGTTACCCTAAAACAGGTTTTCTGTCCATTTAGTATTTTTTTCAGGTATATGATTAAGTTTAGGGCGCTGTTATATATATTTTTTTTTCAATACAAAATACAGTCATATATATGTCTCGTTAGAAATTTAATGAAGCATATACCTCATTAAATAATGTATATACTTTATTAAATATTTTCTTACACTTATTAAAAATAAGTTAATTCAACTTCAAATGGAGCTATATGCATTTTTTTTATAACAAATATCTCATTAGATGATATTTTTTATTTTAATAAAAATAAAACATTTATGATCTGAGTTTTGATCGATAAAAATGATTGAGTCGTGTAACATTTTCCTTAAGTTTAGTTAAGCCCATGTTTGGATAGCGTGATGGGGGGTGGGACCGTGGGAGGATTGGAGGGGATAGGGTGGAATAAGGGATAATAATGTTGTTTGTTTAACATGAATAACATAGTATATTTATTCCAAAGTAGTTGAGAATAGAGAGGTTTTGGTTATCCAGGTTAATCCTGGAATTATGTTATTCCACCTAATTTATTTTACAATGATAAGTGAAACTCAGATATCAAATTACATGTTATCACTTTTAAATAAGGGACTCAAATAATGTTAAATCATTGTTTCATCTTTTATAAAAATTTATTAACATCTTATTCATCTTTTATTTACATCTTATCAATTCATGGTCAATTAGATAAGAAGACTTCATTATTATGTGTTTCCCAACGGGAATAACTAAAATGCAATCAAATAAAAAATAAATTATTTTATTGATAGAATAATCTATACTGGAATAGTTATCCATTCTGAAATAGCTTGCGTTGTTA
Organism: Acorus calamus; assembly: GCA_030737845.1. Lineage (NCBI taxonomy): Eukaryota > Viridiplantae > Streptophyta > Magnoliopsida > Acorales > Acoraceae > Acorus > Acorus calamus. The sequence goes on from CM060872.1 coordinate 28,875,867, forward strand.
TCCAAACAAATATAAGGTTTTGAAATATTCAGCCAGAATTTTACCCCCTTTTGTGGTGGATAATTAACAGAGAATATGGGTGAATACTGAAAAATAGCCCTTAATCGCTTTTTGTTTTTCCTGAATAAACCCTAGTTGCTATATCTAGATATGTTAAAATAAAACCTGATAACTATTATAAGGAATTGCTTATCAGAGCTTATCTATCTATGCTAATGGATAAAAATATTCTTCTCTATCATTTTAAAAATTTATCTCACATAACAGTCACACACATTCCAAAAACTGTCACATCTGTAAAATCAGTCACACATCTCTCACACGTATTCAAGGATACTATTATCATTTAAAAAGTCATAAACTCTCATTCATTCATTATCCACCGCTCATCATCATTTTATTCAAGATAAATTAAACAACAAAAGATCATTTTTTTTGTTTCCCAAAGAGAACAGAAAATACAATAAAATTTTATTTATTTATTCAGCATGAATTATTATCAATTATAGTATAGCTATCAAGGGTGAATAAATCTATATCACATCCCATACAGGCCCTTAGTTTTATTGCTTTATTCAATGGCCAGGATATACATTTATCTAATGGTTCATTCACAAGCAGACATTGGGACATGCGGATGAGGCAGAATTTGAGAGGAGCCGATGTAAATATGTTTGTGGACTTGCTACGTGAGCTCCAATACATTTCCTTGGGTGAGGAGTCAGAGGACCGGGTGAAATGGCGGCCTAATCCGAGGGAGGGTTTCTCGGTTAGCAGTTGCTATGACTAGTGGAGGAGGAACATGCCAAAGATTGGAACCATAGCTGAAAAAGTTTGGGAGATTTGGAAGCATAAAGTATCATTACAGTTAAATTTTTCTTGTGGCTTATGTTTTAGGACAAACTCTTCAAGAAGGTGTATCATTCGCGATGGGCTCCACTGAAGGCCACTACTTGCCATATGTTCTCCCTCGATGCAGAAACCACCTCTCACATTTTGGTTGGCTGCCTGGTTGCTAGGCAGGTTTGGAATGCTTTGGTAATGGCTTTAGGCCTGGACACTCAATTTTCGTCTCTGGGCGAGCTATGGGAAGCTAGCAAAAAGCTCACAGAATGCAAGAACAAATCTTGTCGGGCTAAAGTGCTTCGTTTCATTATCCCTGCGACAGCCTGGGCTTTGTGGATCTTTTGAAACCACTTTATATTTAAAGGGACAAAGATATATTTTGAAAATGTATGGGATATAATATTAGGATTTATTAAGGAATATGATGTACATTATGTGGGGGTAAAAAATGTTAGTTGTGAGGAAAAATCTTTGTATTGAGGAATAAGACTAAAAGATGTATGATTAGCTTTGGGGATAAAGATAAATCGCTCTTCTTCCCTATAATCCGGATCCGGATCCAGGTTTCATCACTGTACTATAAGGGTGTGTTTGGTTGATAAATGGGATTAGGATTCAGTGAATCCTGGGATTCTAAATCCAGGTGGATTAGGATTGTGAATCATGCCAACCTGTTTGGTAAGGAACATGATTGAGAAAACAGGATTGTGATTTTCAATCTCAATCATTTGTTTGATAATGCATGGATTACAATATAAAAAATATATATTTCTAAACATACCCTATATATATATATATATTAAAATATATATTTTATAACTAATTTTTTATGACACACACACACACATATATTATATATATATAAAATTTAGTTATGATAGCAAATTAATTATGATATCATAACAAATTAGTTATGATATATATATATATATATCATAGCAAATTAGTTATGATAAATCAAATGAACCTCATATCATCAAATCAATAGGTTATGAAAGCTTTCTTATTCATATATTATATAAATAAAGTAAATCAAGAGTTTTCATGAACTTGTGCATCACAATTAATGCTTGAATATATATATAGAGTCGTGATATTATACGGTCGTGTGGTCGCGATTCATGGGCCGTCGATCACGGGTCCATCGCATCGGACGGTCGGGTGCGAATCACGTCGACCGTTAGATGCGATGGACCTGCGATCAGACGGCTCGCGATCGCGACCGCACGACCGCATATTATCGGAAATATATATATATATATATATATATATATATATATATATATATATATATATATATATATACACGGGGGCGATTACGTGCGGCGCGCGGCAGGTGCGGCGGCGACGTGGGCCGTTCGATCGCGGGTCCATCGCATCCAACGGTCGACGTGAATCGCACCCGACCGTCCGATGCGATGGACCCGTGATCGACGGCCCACGATCGACGCTGCACCTGCCGTTCGCCGCACGTCATCGGCCCCCTATATATATATTAAAGAAGATGAAGAGTCTGGATAAAAATGTCTAAAATGTTTTTTTTTTTCAATGCACTTGTATTGGGATTGTGGAAATACCACCTCTTAAGGGGATTCCCAATCCCTATAATCAAGGATTCCCAATCCCCCTCTCTCAATCTTAATCTCCCTTTTAAAATTTATCCAAACAATTTATTGACCTGGGTTGAGATTCTCAATTTCAATCCAGACACTCAATACTGCTATCCAAACACACCCTAACATTAACATTAGGCATTCAGTTTTTTTAAAAAAAAAAAAACACGAAACGTTATCTTGGAAACAGGGGTCGGTGGACGGTTATTCCGCCCATTACGGCTGCTCTGCCCGTAGACGGATCTGTATAGTTTATTATTTATTTATTGTCCCTGTTGGGAGGGATTTTGTCGGTAGCAGTTACATCCACGTGGCCGAAAGCGCCCATCGCGAGCGTTGCGCGCAATCTCTCTCTCTTTTTGTTTTTCTCTCACGCAAGAATTTGTGTGCGAGGGCAGGGAAAGACTGGTAGAGATAAAAGAAAGTGGGGGAACCCGGATAATATTTTCTCCGTCCGACATCCCGGAAACCAGCACATGAAAAACATAATGACTTAAAAGTACAAAAATAAAATATACCACTGACAAACAGTTGAGAGGAAGCAAAGGTAGGTTCTGTTGAAAAATTTATACTGTCTGCTTGGCTTGAATTGTTTTTACCTTTATTTATTTATTTTATTATTATTATTATTATTTTTTAGCTGGGTGGAGTTATGGGTAAAGGTTTTGACAGGCTTGGTCTTGAGTTCAATCTGAACCATTTAAGAGTTGAAGTAGTTCAACTCAATCCGCTCTGAATCGAAATTTTATTTTGGAGTGGTTGAACTTGGGCATTAAAATTTCAATCGGTGTCTACTCGAAAAAACCAAGTTGGATCGGATTTAATAAGGTTCAATATGTTCAAATTGCACCCCTTGTACCCAAGAGAGTTAATTACAAAAGTCCTATCCAAAAAAAAAAATCATATAAAAATTTTATTAAGGGACAAAACTAAATTTTTCCTAAGTAAAATATTTGACGTGTGAATTATTATTATTATTATTATTGCTTGGTGTGAATTAAATTTTAGCCATTACATAACATATCTTATGATATGGTGATTATGATCAGCTCAAATTTGTGACTGAAAAGATCGATATGACACTCATCAATACTAACCACCAAATCCAGTAAGTTCATAATCTTTCAAAAACGAAAAATTCACAAAGTCGATAAGTATACTGATTTTATAACTCCCTCAAACTCCACAATTTTCAATGTTAGGCAGTAATTAGACTTCCTAGTAGCCTTTGAATTTCATCTACCATGAAAATTACAACACTACATTATTCTAGAGTATAGTATTTTGATAAATTTATATGGAACATTTATCTAATATATTTCATTTGTACATGGCATGATTTGTTTATTTCCTAGAGCAAGGGGTCAATTATACTGACTCTTAAAATAGTCCCTCACATTAAGGATTGTTTAATATAAGGTTAATATTTTGATGATAAGTTGTTCTAATTTTTTAGATAAAAAATCTATCAATTTTGTTTTTATTCACATTTGTTAAAATTAAAAATGACTGCAGCTTTCAGTCTTGTTTGGTTTAATGAACGCTGCCTCATGTCTTTGTTGCACCACTTTGGTGCTCCTATGGCGCCACATGACCAAGGGGAGTTTTTTTCTAGTTCTTGGTCTACTTTATATCTTTGCCCAGAGCTATCGTCTTGTTCTTTCTTTAGTTTAAAAAAGTGGGATAAATATTATTTCAAATTTTAGGTGAAACAAAAAATCTTTATTTTCATTTTAAAATTAGTACAATTATCCATATTTGATCTCTAATATTCTTTATATCAAACATGATAAGTTTTCTTCTCCCATTTATCTCCGTAATTATCTCTTAATCCCACCACTTATCCCATTATCAAACCAATCCTAAAAATTACTAATCTGAGGGTTAAATTCGGCTTGTGGGATCAAAGGAGCCGTGTGTTGACTGTTAACAAATAAAACGAACAAAAAGTGGGGGAGAAAAATAGTACACATTTCCCTTCTATATATAAGTTGATTCTCACGGGCATAGTTAGGTTGGACTTGGAAGAGGTTTGGCCCCTTTGGAGGTCGTTCAATAGACCTTTTCAATATGAAAGCATTGCTCTTTGGTTACAGGTGCGGCCCAAGAAAATTCAAACCGTACCTTGAAATATAAGGTGCCATTTTTTTTTGGGTTGGCCGACCAACCCCTATTTGCAACAAATACATAGATGATACGACTCACCCAAATTTTTTTGTAAAGCATCTTTTGGATTGACTCAATTTTTTTTTTTTTAAGAAAAAGTTGATGTTGCTATCAGAAGTCTACGATTTCATTAAAGATTTCAAAATACAACTCTGAAGAAGATAAAATAATAATAATAATAATAATAATAATAATAATAATATAAAATAAAAATAAATAAAAATGGAAAAGGAAGCAAGCAACTCAATGATGTAAAACCAATTAAAAGAGCTATTTAACCAAGTTTACGCCACACAAACTGGGAAAGGACCACACCTCCCTTCCAACTGCGATGCTTAGGTATTGACAAATCTCCCACTGTTTTACTAGTCGTTTTCTGAATTCCCTCGGGCATCCTTGAGCAAGTCCGACGGTGTTTCCTGTGGCGGGGAGTGGAGGTGACAAAGGGACTGATTCAATTTTGATATAATGAAATAGATTGATATTTGATATAGTTGGTGGTGAATGGGGTCATATCTAATATATCATATAAGAAAGGCTACAATCCTGGCACGACCCACACTAAATAAAGTTGTCAATCCAAGATGATAACAACTCGGTGCATACATTGATGAAACTTGTTACAAGGGAGAATTCTCTGATAGTGTCTGCTCATATTCTATTGTCACATCTTACATCTAACAAATTATTATGAAACATGAACTAAAATATATTTGATCAAAAGAAATTGAGTTGTTTAGTTTTTCCTGTATTTTCCTTGAGATTTTGCTTTTAATGAGAATTCAAAGGCAAACTGCCTATCATTCGCTACCAAAAAAAAAAAAAAAAAAAACTGAAAATGAATTATGGATATTCAATTTTATTTATAAAAAAATCACTAATACAACTCTCTAGTTATAATGAAATTTAAAAATAGTAGGGGCAACCTGGCACACGTATAGAAGTGCACAAGGGGTGTTATGCATAATAGCACCCAACAAAATTTCCGGTTCTAAGTAGAAATTTGTATTTTTGAAAAGAAAAATGTTAGAATCAGTCATATTCATCAACCAAAATTCAAATCTCACATGTTTTCATTTTTTTAAAATAATAAACATCATTTGATGAGGTATATATTTTGATAAAAAGTGCATAACGCTCCATTTTGAATTGAATGAACTCATTTTTAATAAGTGTAAAAAATATTTAATGTAGTATATACAACATATATGCTTCACTAGATTTCTAATGTAGTATATAAAACTGTGTTTTGGACTAAGAAAAAAAAACTAAATATAATAACACTTTTTTTTTTCGATGCACTCATATTTTAAGAAAACAAATGTGTACTAAAAGGTTCATTTTTGGATGGCCTTTAAGTTGACAAATCATGAATTGAACCCTCTAAACACTAATCTTATATACTATATATAAAGCGCGACGAAGGTGACAAAATTTCGTCAATGGGGTAAAACGGTCATTTTGCGGACATTTTGCGGATAAGCCCCCGTATCCGTCTTATTTATGAATAAGTCCTTATAAAAGTCGGCCATGCTCGGACGTTTTTCGGATAGGCCCCCGTATCCATCTTATTCATGGATAGGTCATTATAAAAATCGGCTGAGTTTGTCCTTTCTGTGGTTATTTAGGCCATGCTCAGACATTTTGCGGATAAGCCCCCGTTTCCTTCTTATTTATGAATAGATCCTTATAAAAATCGGCTATGGTCGTGAGTCATGCTCGGATATTTTGTGGATAAGCCCCCGTATCTATCTTATTTATAAGTAGGTCCTTATAAAACTCGCGCAAAACGCGTACAACATGACTAGTATATATTAAAAGTTTGACCCTTCAAAACAAGCTTGAACAAAAAATAGTACTGAGATAGTGACCTTCTAACAAGTTTAGTGTTTGCACCAACACACTTCCATTTTTTTTTTTCAAAAAACCAACCGCAAGGGCATATTGTGTCAGACCAGGGTACACACATTGGGCAGATTTGATGTCATATATTAAAATTGAATATAATTGCAGGTTTGTATATAGTTTAATATTTGATAACATAATTTATAATCATTCTAATGTATTGGGTTCAAGTCTTACGCGGTATCTAGGTTGTATGCGTACAAATAGGAAAGTGAGAAATAAAATTATCAATTAACCACTCAAAAATGTAATAATGCTTCTGTCAATGAATATATATACAAAAAATATCGTATAAAATGATATAAAATGATTTCATCACATTCACAAACAACATAAAAACTATTCAAAAGACAATGATATATATTTTTGTCACTCTCCCTTTTTATCCATCATTTTATCTCAATTTGCATCTGACATTCATTGTGCACAAGCACACCCCACATATATATTTTTTTTGTTTACCCGGGGACCGTGGAACGAAGTGATGTTTTGAGGTGTCAGAAAACACGTGAAAAATCATATATAAGAAGGCAAGAATGGATGCTTGATGTGAGGGAGAAAAATATATTTGTCAACGTGTTCGTGTTCGTGTCCCTCGGTGCCGCCAATACTATCGCTCACCAAATGGAGCATTATACTATTTTTGTTCTTGATTTGACTTTCTTCAACCAAATATATATATATATATATATATATATATATATATATTAATAAAATACAAAGTTCATTATATTTGTCATGTGAAACAAAAAAGACTCACTCCCAATCGCGCATGCTTAATAGTATAATCTCTAATGTATAATTTCAAAGCTTCATCTTCCCCAGTCAAAAGTCATGACTCCTTTCACCATGCATTAAACATTGAGAAAAACCTTTGAATCGTATGTATTTCTCTGCTTTTGGCTTGTCTGCAACCTAGGAGATTTCACATTAATATAAAAGTATATATTCCAAGATGAATTATTAACCAATAGCATAACAGTAAGTCAACAAAATTCAAAATTGGCATAGAATATCAATTGTCCATCTAATCTCAATGAGGGAGTGGGTGAGCAAAACAACCACGCAACTATGCATGTCCAGCCTCTTCAGTACACTTTTCCAAACATACTAAGTACAATTTAGGTACATAAATATCTAAAATATCTAAATTTTCTTAGCGCACACCAAACATTGATGAATTTCTAGGGAAGGATTTTCAAGAAAACGAACTTCCTATAAAAAAATTTTCATTTAATTTATATATTATATATATAATCTTCATCAGTCAATCAGTCGTTTTCAATAAAAAAAAAATTCAATATTAGTTAGTTCGTAGTTGGTAACTTTTTGTACAAATTAATCAATAATCGAGTCCTGAGAAATGAAACCTAATAGCTAGCTTTCAAGAAGCACGAAGGTGCAGAGAAAACATGAATCGTATGCAAATGTAGGTGACGATGTACACACTTTCAAAAGTGATTAATTACTTGTTCATTCATAATTATATTTTAGAAGCACACCAAAGATGAATTGCACGAGAAACATACAAAGTGAGCATTGATACACTTAGTCTGATTTCCAGCCGTGTATTAAATTAAAATTAAAAAAAATTATTTTCTCATAAAAAAAATATTCTAGTGTATTTTATTATATATTTTATTTTTTATAATAATATTTATTTTAATGAACGAGTATTGTAAAAATAAAAATCAGATAAAAAATCGCAAATGAAACTACACATAAAGTTGGATATATTATTTTTCAAAAATATATAAGTGTGTTGGTCTGTTGAAATAAATATCAATTTCACAATCAGAATGTTCCATTTCACTGTTGACCGTTTTAAAAATTGAAGCTTCTATTCAGAGTTTCCAAGTATGCACCTACTTTTTAGAAAAAATTCAGATCAAACATGTGGATTTGTTGTGAACGAATAGGAGTCAAAAGAAAGTGGCAGATACCTTATTTATTTTACTTGAATTTCTGGAATGCTAATATAACATCTGGAAACCCAAAGCTAAGCTGTGCAAAGCACTTCTTTTTCTAAAAAAAATTCAAATGGAGTTATTTGGTTGACTACTATTGCTGATGTGAATGCTGGCCAAGTTATTCCTTCAAAATGGTGATAGAAAGCTACATTTCCCCTAACTATACATAGTAAAAGAAATTTGTTAATTATATATTGTATTCATTATAATAAAATAAAATTAATGGGTTGGCTTAACAACTCTCGTTTACTTCTTTCCCATTAATCAGTCCACATGCACCTCTTTTTCCCCAAAAAGCAGCACAGAAAAAGAGATGCATATCCTCTACCAAGAGCTAACCCATTGAACATGAAATAATATTTGTGAGAGGTTCCATCATCATTGAAATTTAGCTTACCATATAAACTTACCTGTCACTGAACTTCATTCATATCATATTTAGGCTCTCTCATTTCCTATACTGGAAATACACATTAATTAATTAGGAAGAGTGAAGCCATATATATTTGTCTAGCAATATATGGGAACTCCCAGGTGCCGCAACATGGCCTCCATATTGCAGATGTATAATGTAGTCTCTCAAAGTTCTACTGTATAAGATGCATGTCGGACATGTAACAGCTCATAACTGATTGTGAGTCACTATGGCTGCATTTGGTAACACTAGTGTAGGGTTCAAAAATGAGGTCCATCAATTATGCTCCACGTACCGGGGGCCCACCACCCGATTAATAAGGGCCCACCCGGATCACCCACCATTCGTGGATCCAGCCCGTCACCCCATCAATCCCCAATAACCGAACGACAATCCAAGTCAGTAAACCCAGAATCTTATTTTAAAATCAAGGATGATCAATTGGTGATTAAATAAAATTTAGTGATATGTTAAATCTAAAACTATCATGGTATTGATCATCTAAGATCATAGTAATATATCCAGGATTTGGGATTAATCATCAACAGATCCACAAAATCCTAGCACTTTATGTGTATTATCAGGGGATAATAACAACAAACCCTGTAAATCCCCCAGTTAAGATAAAATTAATTCCTATAATCATAGATTCAATCCCATCTCTCCGATGGGAGAGTGATCTTCATATGATTCTAGGGTTTTGTCGAAACACTATAAATAGAGAACTGGTTCTCTCTATGAAGGTATAATGAAATTCTTTTTATTACAACCCTATTTTGTTCATTCTACTGACTTGAGCGTTGAAGGATCTTCCGCATATCACCCCCAACCCTGTGTCCGACGGCGTTCGAGGAGGAGCGTCGGTGATCACAAGGAAACTGTCGAGAGGAGCAGAGCGGTCGAATCTTGACGATCCAACCGGTCCCTCCAACTAGTAAATTTGCTTTTTGCCAAAGCTTTTCCTAAATGAGTTGGGTTTATAACACAGCTTTTAAATTCTTATTAAGATGTACACACTGTATAAAATCTAAAATAGATATTCTACAAATTACTTGTATAGCAAAAAAGCTACTAGTGTTGAAAAAAATAGCTTCGCGAATAGAAGTATAAAAGGCAAATAGAATACACAACCACAAAAGAAGGGATTTACATGGCTTGGTAAAGGTTGCCTACACACGCTGAGCGAAGAGATTTTTTTTTTTTTTTTTTTTTTACTACAGACCTAGTGTGATGGAATCAGAAATCTCTCTCTCTCTCTCAAATCCCAAGGCAAGCTCGATCATATGTAAAAAAAAAAACATAACTTACGAAAGAACATATATAGCCCAATGCATTACCATACTGTCCCCACTCATAGGGTGGTGTCACATGTGTGGTTGTAGGGTCTATGGACCATCTAATTTTTTTTTTAAAATCAAACATTACCCTCACAGTTAACCCAAAACCCCACTTCAAAACGAAAAAATTGAGACTGGCTGGTGTGATACATATGTTCTGATAGGGTCCATCAAATTTTTTTAAACAATTAAATTCTATCCCCACATTGACCCAAACAAATCCTATCCCATTTTATAAAAAATATTTCTGGGCCCTTGTCTTCCCATCAGTCGGCGGACACACCAATCACTGTCCATCCACCGTTCAATGACATCGCCGATCACCGATCTCTTCTTCCTACTTTACTTCAGGTATTTAGCCATAGATTTAGGTTTGATTTATTTTTTATTTATTTTCCTTTACCATTTTTGTGTCATTATCTTTACAACTAGTAATCTAGTAACAACAAATAAATATACCATAAATGCAAAAAAAATAAGAAATAAGACCGTATTTGAAAAAATCTCATCAAAAAGATAAATAACTTTAAATTTAGAATTAAATTTACAATACAATAAGGATTCAAATGTTGGGAAAGTGATGCCATGCAACACGGATTCGTAGCCACTTTTGTTTTTTTACAAGTCAAGAGTCCATACCATCTCTAGTTATAATCAATCGATCCAGAAAGACATATTCCACCATTCAAACCCTTAAATCTACAAAATTAAATGAAATCCCTCAAATCAAAACCCCTAGATCTTGATCCAAAGAAAATATTGATCCACTACTTCATCATAAAGAAACCCTCATATCACAATAACCAAAGAAAAATCAAAATAAAAATCTACAATGGATGATCAAATCAAATCTGGGCAAAAAAAAGGATTGATTGGAGTGTTTGTGCTTTGAAGTCGGCGAGGCCCGTGGAGAGGGAGAGATGCAGAGAAAGAGTGAGAGACTTAACCGGCTCAATCGTCAGCAGAGAAGGAAGGTGGCTACGTCGACGAATGATAAATGAGAGGGGGAAGTGGGAGCCGGGTCGGCAAAGGAGGTGGGGTTGTCAGAGGGGAAGGTGTGGGGTTGAATGAGATTTCATTGGGACCACATTAGGTTTTTTTATTTAAGAAATGATCACATTTTCATTTAAAACATGATCTTTTATTTAGAAAACGACAACATGATTAAATATTTATTAAACGATCACAGTTTCAAGTAAACTGTATTCTTTATGATATCAAATATCACGATTTATTAAAAATGTGATCATATATTTTTATAAAGATTACGATTTTAAAATAAATGTGATCATAATTATTACGATCATGATTCTTGTAAAAACGTGATCAAAACTACCGTGATCAATGTCAAAAATTGTAGTAGTGTGTGTTAATCTGAATTTTTTTTCATCATTGCATATTAGCATATGAATAATGAACAAAACCCCTCAACATTACACCTCTCTTTCCTTCACTTGTATGGCTTCTCCGTCTATCTGTTTGGATAATCATGGATCCGGTTTGAGTCTTTAGTTGATTAATTGCTTAATTTTTTATGTATTTATATTATAAAATTTTATTTTATAAATTTTAACATTTGTTCAATGATTTTATAATAAATGTAGATTTTTAAAAAAAAATTATGGAATTTATTTGTTTAAATGACCTCATCTATACAATTTCCTTGGAGCCTACATAATACAGAACTACAGCCTTTCCATTATACATGAAAAATATCAACCCCCATATATAAGCCTTCAAGAAATGTTTACATGAAAAAAAACAACATACATCAACAGTAAACTTGAGATCAAAAGAGAACGCATCACTCGAGAAAACACAAGATATATATGGTTCATGACTAAATTTACATGTTTTGATTGCAGGATAAGATATTTTTTTGTTATTGGGCTATTGGTCCTTATTACTCTTGAAGCCCTGCATTTGGTTTCATTTTTAGAAAGCACCTTCAAGACATATTTTGGATTCGTGTTAAACATATGAAGTCTTCATTTTTTTAGTTAACTTTCATATAAAATTAGTTTGGTATTAGTTGGAGTTATATTAGAAAAGTTATAGCTGTTTTACCATTTCTGCTCTTAAAAGAATAAATTGCGAGGTCTTCTGTTTATCATTATTTTTAATATAGTTGGAGGCTTCTTCGGATCTTGGCCTAAACATAGAAGTTGTAGATATTTTCGTTATCTTTTCAACAGAAGTTGTTTTATCTGAAGCAGATTTCCCTACGAGAAGATATGGATGTTAAAGTCGAGACTGTACAAAATTTTAAAGGAGGGCATTTTCGTTATTTGGTGGAATCCAAAGTTGTAAATAAATGGGTTAGTTGGTGGAGGGTGTGTTGATTATATATGGTGAGATGTGTTCTTTTCATTGTTATTCTTTGTCTAGGGTTGTTCTATTTTAGTTTTGAATTAGAATTATGATTTGGGGGTGAGATATAAATATGTTTTTGGTGCTGGATAAATAAGAATTAGAAAATTATTTTTATTGTGTTAATTTAGGATTTGTAGTGAGGATGTCATATTTGTGTTGGTAGGTTTGGGAATTACTTTATTAATGGGGTTCTATTTTTAGTGTCTGATTGAGGTTATATTTTGATCAGTGGATTCCTCTCTGCGTGGAATAGGAGCTGGAATAGGGTGAGTCCAGCTTGGGATTGTGAATTGTGAAGTAAGTGACCCAACTTTTGCTTGTTCCATTCTATTCCACGTTGTATTATTGTAAGTAACATAACCGATATTTGTTTCCACCATTCTATTCCACGTGGTATTGTTGTAAGTAGCCCGATTGATATTTGTTTGTTCGGTTTTATTCCACGTTGTATTAATTATTGTAAGTAACATGATCGATATTTGTTTGTCCCATCCCATTCCACGTTGTATTAATTGTTGCAAGTAACCCGATCGATATTTGTTTGTTCCGTTCACTCCACATTGTATTGTTGTAAGTGACCCGATCGACATTTGTTTATTCCATTCATTTCCGTTAAATTTTTTATAACAATATACTTCATCTAATAAGATCTATGCTTTTATAAAAAAAATGATGTATATACTCTAACGAATTGCATAAATGCATAATGCATTTATATAAAATGTAAAATTTTTTTTATAGATGCATATTTCTCATTAATGTGAGTTTATGTTTCAGTGATTTTCTATCCACACATATAGAAATTTTTTTTATAATAACCCATTTATGTTAATGAAAAAAACGTTGATATACTCAGTCCATTTTGTAGTTCAGTCCGCAAACCCATATATCATGATAGCATAGTGTTTGTCGCAAAAAAAAAAATCATTTTTGCAAACCAAAAAAAAAAAAGTTACTGGATCTATGTATATTATTTTATATAATAATATATACTTCAGGAAAGTATATGATTTAATAAAAAAAACCGATGTTGACAGTAAATTATGCTGCAAAGGGGGCTGAACATGTCATTTTCTGGCTCCCTACAAGAGCATGTCCAGCCCAGCTCCACTGGCATGCAATCTGGCTGACTCCACTTGCCCATCCAACCCATCCTCTCCTGTGGCATTCAAAATGGCCCCGTCCACCAGCACCCTAGCCCCTCCATTCTGGGCCATCTTTTGAAGATTTTGTCTCCACTCTCTCCACCGTCCAGCCCATCCTCAATTTATTCTCGTTGAAAAACATAATAATAAATTTTTTTATTTTTTTGAATAAAATATGAATAATGTGTGGATAAAGATTTATAAAAATGTATAAAATGATGACAATTGATTTATAAGAAGTGATGACAATTGATTAGTATAAATGAAATAAAATTATTTGAAGAATAATTAATTATATATATGTAACGCCCTAGGCTACACAGCAAGAAATTATCCGTTTTGTCCCTAAATGAGCTCATGGGTTTAAAATGCATCTTGGGGCCATCCACACCCACCATCGTGGGGGCTTACACAGCAAAAAATTATCTGTTTTACCCTTAAATGGGCTCACGGATTTAAAACGCGTCTTAGTGTATAAGAGTTGTGCTCACATATAAGCACATACTATCTCCTCCCATTAGGCGATGTAGGACTACACACCCTCACCCTCACCCCACTTCATGGGCCTCTTAGGATTCTTGGGCCTGGGGCAGACATCACAATATATATTACAAATATATATATTAGATCTTGATTGAAAGAAAATGAATGAAATGGTAAGATTCAATTGCTCACGGTTGATTTGAAAAGAATAAGAGATTAATTAGGCTATTATATTTAATTATTTACATTATGACAAAGTTTTGTTAAGGTTATTTTTGTCATTTTTACTTCGTAGTTAAGAAAATTAAAGAAAGTTTTATTTTGTTGAAAAAGAATAAAAGAGAGACATTTTTTAATCAAAAAAAAAATCTAATGGTATAAAAATAAATATGCTATTTTTGGTGGTGTAAAAATAAATAAAATATTTTTTTTATGGTATACATGCAAAAAATCTCTTTTATTAATCTCTTTTCATTATTTTGATTCGTTATTATTTTAAAGATTAGATTTATGTTTAAATTATTGGATTTTGAGTTTGATAAAATTAGGGTTTTGATTCATTTCTTAGAAGATTAGATTTATATTTAGGATACTGGATTTTTAGTTTTTATAAAAACTAGGGTTTTGATTTATTATTTTTATTATTAGATCTATGTTTAGGTATTTGGATTTTGATTTTTTTGATGAAATTAGGGTTTTGATTTATAATTATTTTAAGTACTAAATATATTATTATGTTATTGTATTTTGAGTTTTTGATAAACTATGTGTTTTGATAAACTGTGCGTTTTGATTTATTATTTTTTGAGTTTTTAATGAAACTAAGTTTTCATGTGATATATATATTAGATGATAAATTTTATTGAGTTTTATCTTTTACTGCTTAATAAAATTTTATTTTTATATATGAAAAAAAATGTGTTTTCACATTTTTTACATTTTGAATATTCTCAATTTTGTCATTTTCATTTTTTTATTTCTTGATTACCTTTTTTATTTTGTCTTTTCTGATTTTTCGTCCTCTAGTGACTATTTATTTATTAAATGGGTTTTCTTGTTTTTCTTATAATGTGAATTGTAACTATGTTTGGTTGCACATTTCCAAACCAACGTTTAACAAAAAAAAAGGTTTTGAATGAGATTTTTAATGTGAGAAACTTTTAAAAATCTTATTTGCTTAAGAAAACAAAACTTTTGGAAATTTGATACTACAGTAAGTGAAATACATCAAACATGTACTTTTATTTGAGACGAGTTAAATAAATCCTCATATGTTTGACTATTCAAGAATTATGTTATTTTGTTTAATTTAAAAATTACAAATTTGAAAATAACTTTGTAACTATTTAATATTAAATTCATTTTAAGGGTCAGAACGAGACATTTCAAATGATATAATTTTTTATAAAAATATAATAATAATAATAATATTTATTAATGAATATTAATATAATTTTATATATAATATTAATAATAGAGAAAAAAATAAAAAGGAATTGGAGTTTAACATTTCAAAAAAAAAAAAAAAAAAATCTCTTCCAATCTTGTATCGGAGATGCTCTTATCCATGGTCAATCTCTATGTCCACTTACAAAGTACCACCATAGTGATATTATTATTATTTTTAAATTAAAAAATTGAAAGCATTTCAGCCATCAATAAATATGCAAAACAAAAAATGACACACTGCTATAAAAACCCACCACCTTTTCATCTTCTCCACCATCTCCAACACAAGTCAGCTCACACAATGTCTGAACAGCCTCTCATGGTGGAAAGACATGCAACCATCCTCTCTCCCACCAACCCCCCTCATACAAGACTCTCCATTTTCCTCACCCCTATCGCCGACTATCCCCACCACCCCACACCCCCCTCAATCACACCCCACTCTCCAAACCCCCCAAATCCCTTCCTTTTCCCTTCCTGGCACCAGTCCCAGCAGCCCAGGTGGTCTCAATGGCTCGAAAAGCTCAAACCCATCTATGCCGATACGTGGCGGAGCGCCGGCATCCACGACGCTGTCGTCTCGTCCACGGTCTCGGTCAGGCGCGACGTCGAATCCATCCGCGCGTGTCTCGCGTACTGGCGCGCGGAGACCAACACCTTCGCCTTCCCTTGGGGGGAGGCCACGCTCACTCTCGACGATGCACGTGCGCTCGGCGGCTTCTCTGTTTTGGGAGAATGTGTCAGGGTAAGCTTGTCAACATCTCAGATACATTACTACGGTTTTTTTTTTTTTTTTTTTGCCCTATCAGGATATTTCAAATCTTTCAAAGCTTTTCACTTGAAATTTGCCTTTGGTCACTTGGATAAGTTAAGAGTGACAGGCAAATATGTGTTAATGAGAATCAAACGCATGATGCTAGTCAACTCACCAAGGGTTATACATATATTTTTTTAGATGATATATTGATATTTTTAAATATAGCGCTGATACACTCCATTCATTTACAATCTGTTTTGAGTACTTATATACTATAATAATATAGTATATACTTTACTATTATAGTATATGAGGTCTTATTATAGCGTATGACGTAAAAAAAATTATCATTTTTTAATAAAAAAAATTACACTAATGTATCTTAATATATACTTCATTTCATATAACTACAGGTATCTTCATAGAATTATATATGATTTTTTTTATAAAAAAAATCAGTCTCGACTATAACTGGGGCTGCACATAAGCCGGACATATCATTTTCCTTTTAAATATAAGCATTAATTTGGGTAATCGATTGACAGGCTACGAGGGATGCCGACACGCGCGCGCGAGAGGTATACGAGGAATTGGTGCGCGTGCGGAGGAAGATGCAGCGCACGACGGCAAAGAAGGCGTCGCACGCGCTTTGGTTGAGGCATTTCATTGAAGGGTGCAAGGGGGGAGAGATAGAGCACGTTGCGTTCCTCTCGCTCTGGCTGTCCCGACACGTGTTTCCGTCGCACAACACTGTCGATGAGCGCTTCTTCTCCGTTGCGATCCGCCTCGCGAAGGGGACGCGCCTCGCGCTCGCTCCGGCGGTGCTCGCGAGCGTCTACCGCGACTTGCGCGCGCTCACAACTGGGGGTCGTGGAGACAAAGCGCCGCTTTGGCTGCTCCAATTGTGGCTGCGGGAGAGGTTCCCTCGTCTGCGGACGAAGCCCGCGGTGGTGGCAACGGGCACGGTTCGGGCGGTGTTGAATTCGCGCGAGGAGTTCCAATGGAGACCGCACGCGGCGGGCGATGCGCATTCGCTTGCAAGGTGTTTGAGGGCTTGCCAGCTAGTCGGGATGGATTGCATCGAACAGTATCTCCCGCACCGGGTGTCGATGCAGTTCGGGTACGATCAGGGGGTGCCGGGACGCGTTCCCCGCGCGAATGCATGCTGGGAGACCGCTTGGGCGACGTACGACGCGCCCCTCAAAGGGACCGAATTTGTCCTCCCGTCGCCAGGCTGCGAACCGGGCGTGACGGTCGAGTACCGTGAGTGGTGGGGGCGTTCGATGAAGGGCGAAGAGAGTGGTTCCGACGATATAGACGACGTTCCACTCTCGGAACTGTTGAAGATCAAGAAACGGCAGGGCTGCTCGAAGCGAAGGCATGATGCGGGCGATGAATGCGCATCGGGTGCTTATGTTGGGAGAGTGTTGATGAGGGGAAGGATTAGAAAAATTGCTGTGAAGAGGAAGTCATCTGCTCTGTGTGTAGGGGAGATCAAAATAAAGGGTGGGTCATTATGTAAGCCAATAGAGGTGGAGTAAATTTTTATTTATTTATGATGAAGCAGAGTCAGTGTGTTAATTTGTTGTAGGTTTTCGTGGTATAGTACATGCATCAGATTGTGTCTTGATAACAGACCTTAGAAAATTTGGAAATTATCATATGAAAATGTAGAAGTGATTGAATGGTACTTTATTTTAATTTGATTTTATCAACATATACTGGTCTGCAAGTGCTGAAAGATTGTTAATAGGGTGTTTGGTCTCAGTAAATAATCAATAAGCACATCAAGGAAGTCTCGGTTTCCAATCATCTGGCTTGATGATAGTACAATTCTGTATGTTTGAAGGATTGTAGAAAGGAAGCTACACAAGCAGTCTGTTTTGAGTATTTCACTTGTCAAACCCACCAAAAAAAAAAAATAAAAAAAAATATGATTGATGGGTTTGACAAATTGATAGGTGGGGATAGTTGCTCTTGTTCATTAGCATTCCACTTTTATGTCAAAAAATTGTGCAAGACTTTACATATGATCATTTATTTTTCCTTAGCGTTCCACTTTTATGTCAAAAATTTGTGTAAGACTTTACATATGATCATTTATTTATCTTTTGAATACGACCCGCTATTTTCGATGCAGAGCCATGCAGCCTTCCCTACATACCAAGGGTCTCTGTTTTTTTCTTCTAAATGTTTTCTTCTTGGAAATGCTTCCTTAGAACATCTTCAATGATCTTTCAAATTTTTAAATGCCGAGGGCATTTTTCTTCAACCACACTCCAAATAAGCCTTCAAATTTAGAGGTTTGGAGGTGCATTTAAAAGTTATCTTCAAACATCTTTCCATTTTTTAAAAACTTAAAATCTCTTCGAAACACTTTTAAAATTCATTTTATGTTTTTTTTTCTATTTTATATACTAATTACTTCAACGTTGTGTATTTTTAGATCTGCTAATCCATTTTTAATCAAAATAGTATAGGTGGAATGATCTCCTCGAGACCTTCAAAAAACTAAGATTCAATTAGTTTCCTTTGGTGTGAGTTATATAAATCCTCATTTGTTTGATTATTCAAGAATCATGTTAATTTATTTAATTAAAAAATTACTAATTCAAGATAAATCTGAAACCTTTTAATATTAGACTCATTTTAAATGTTTCAACTAGACATTTCTAATGATATAATATTTGATCAAAATGGATTAATATTAATAACATTTATTAATGACAGGTGGGGCCCTACTTTAGCCATCTAAATGTGGGCCCTACTATTTAAAATATTCAAAAAAATATTATTTTGTGTGGGTGGAGAAGTTTGAGTGGGTGGAGAGGTGGACCCACTATTATTTTGATTAGTTATTTAGCTAGTCCATTGGAGTAACAACAACCAACTAAATAAAGATGTAGTAAATGAGTGTCTAGTTAAGTGATAAAGTGTTGACATGACACTCTAATCTTAGTTAACTAATATGTCTATTAGAAATGCTCTAATAATAGTATGTGTTATTGAACATGTATAAGCATAGCTGAAGGCTTAAAGGAAACATGGTGATGCTAAACGACACGATTAAAAATGGAGGTGGCCCCACTTTTGTGCAGAGTTCACATGGTCCTATGCCTGATGACGGTGTACCTCGAACATATCATCCTCTCCCCACTGGGCCAGTCAAGCTATTGGTCGGGTTTTATTGGGTGAGTCAATGCCCCTCCTAGAGGCTGAAGATTCGGATTGTCCATTCGGCCCAGGTACCTTAGGCCCAGGTGGGCTTGGTCCTGGTGGGACAAAGATCCTGTTACAGTATCTGACCTATTTTCCATTAGGAGGTTGGAGCTAATTTCCATCCGGAGCGAGGATATTTAAATGTTGTGATATTTAGATGTAATTTTAAGTGTATGTAATATAATTTTACTCTTTATCCTCTACATTTTTTTTATTAAAGTCAATTATTTAAATATATTTAAAAGATAATGTACAATATTCATCACACACACAGAGGATAACAATATATATAAAGAAGTATATAATATATATACTTCTCTACATATATAATATATATATGATAATATCATATCTATATCCATTTAATCTCATTGAATTTTTTTTTAATGGATTTTTTTTTCATATACTCTTAAAAATCACATTTTGTCAAAATATTCGTAAGATTTGTTATTTTCAGCTACACCCCTCAAAAGGTTTTAAATTGTGCATAATTGTTGTTTTTAACCCATTGGACGGGTGTTGATGGTTTTTGAGTTTCAAATAGATATTTTTGACAAATATAGGATTGGTTGATAAGTACTTATACAAATAAAAAGGAAAAAGATACGCACATCCCCCATTGCAACCTCCATTGCAGTCCATTTCTTTTTTCTTTTTTTTTTATAAATCATACTTTTACCCTTTAAAGTGCATATTGTTATATGAAATGAAGTATATACTGAGATACATTAATGTATTTTTTTTCATGGTGAAAAAATGAAAAAACAATTTGGGTCATATACTATGATAGGACCCATACACTATAATTGTGCAGTATATACTACGTCATCATAGCTTATGGGGCTGCAAAAAAGACTGCGTGTATCAGCGATAAAAAAAATTAGTTGGATCATATTCCTTTCATTTGTAATTCATAACAAATTTTACTAATGATTTATTAAATAATATTAATATTTTCATTATATTATGTCCATATATATAAAATAAGATATTATATCGCATATAAATGGATATAAAAAAATGAGAATGCTGGTTAAGGAAACTGTTTCAATTTTTTTTATTTTCTCTCACATTTGGTGTGAATGAAAGCTAGTTTTTAACTAATGATGATTTATTTTTATTTTTTTCCATTTTCAGGTGGAAAAAATATGAATTATGTGTTATGTACTTGTGTTATTGTAATTGCACTTTCAGGGTCTTGGAGATGACAGTAGATTTATCGAGTTCTACAATATGGTCTTCATGCAATATAATAACAAGAAAGATGATAGCTCTTGGACAGTTGGACCATTAAAACAGAAAAACATTGATACGTAGTGGATCTTGAACGCATGGCACAAATCCTTCAAAAGGTATTATGTCTTAAAAGATAAATGCAATAAGGATTTATCAATTGATAAGGACTAGAGGGATAAGAATCAGGCTATCAGGATCCCTCTGCTCTGCTCTTTCCGATGGCTTCCTTGATGTCATCGACGCTTCTTCTCCTCGAACGTCATTGGAAACAGGGTTGGAGGTGACCTGCGAAAAACTCTCCGACACTCAAGTCAGTAGAATGCACAATTATGGTTATTGCAAAAATGAATTTCACATATCTCAATAGGGAGAACTAGTTATCTATCTATAGTGTTTTCGATCAAACTCTAAAATCCTATAGAAATCCTTCTCCTCCCATCGGACAGATGGGATGGGATCCCAAATTCTAAGGGGATTAATTATGTGTTATTTGTGGGATTTGTAGGATCTACAATCATTATCCCTTTATAATTACACATGAGATTTTGTGCGGATCAATTGATGATTAATTCCACATCCAAGATATATTATTGTGATCTTAGAAGATCAGTTACATGATAACTCTATATTTAATATATATGTGTAGATTTAAAGAATCACCAATTGATGATCCCTGATTTAAAAATTAAGTTATGGATTTACTGACTTGGATTGATGCTCAGTCATTGGGCTTTAAAAGGTTGACGGACCAGATCCACCTATAGTGGGTGATCTAGGTCGTGGGCCCTTCCAATCGGGTCATGGACTGTCGGTACGTGGAGCATAGTTGGTGGACCTTATTTTTGGGCCCTACAAAAAACTAGGATCCTGTCATTCAAAATCGTGTTGTAGAAGCCTGGGCGGTTTCCTATGGACGTGTGGATAAAAGTCTTTTCTATCCATTTGTAAGAAGTCGCTTCATTCTTTTTTAGTATATTTTTTACTTTTATAATCTTTTATTTTTTTAAACATTATAACATGATTTTATTATATAAAATATAAATTTTTTATTAGATTTTATACTTTAACGAAACAATTAATCATATTTTCTATGAATAAAGAACCAATCAATTAATCATATTTTTTATAAATAAAGAACCAATCAGTTTAATCAATGTGTTATCCGTTCTTAAAAAATGTCAGTTTAACCAATCGGTTGATTGGATTTTATCGTTTTTTTAAAAAAATCATAAATCGAATAAAAATTCAAGACAGATGAATGTTTAACGGGTTCAAAATTCGCTATCACTTGACATTTTTTTGGGTTATCCGATTTAGTGAATAATTATTTAACCAAACGTGACGGTATCTTGCCATTTGTAACTTGTTGGTCACTGAAAATACAAAAAAATCGAACATCCATTAATAGTAAGAACAACTTTGGGTTTTCACAGAATATATTTTAGGGTTTTTTTTTTTTGTTGCTTCCCCATCCGAAAGGGTTTCGACTTTCGAGAGATCCTGCATTTGCAATTTTGGGCGAGATGCCATCTCTTTCGTTTGACAACACTACGAGTCCAAGATTTTTTAAGGTTTTTTTGCCCAGTCTCACCTCTCAAACCCTGGTACTTCCCATGTCTTCTATTTCCCTCTTCATTAATTGTTCTCTTATTTTGATTTCTTTGTAGTTATCTTATTGTGATTTTTTTTAATGAGAAAAAAATTGAGGTCTTGATGTTTTATTTTGGGAGAATGTTAGGGTCATATATTCTTGCAGTCAATCTTTTGCAACCTCCAACGTGCTTTTAATTTTTCTAAGCCCTCGTTTGGGTGTAGTGACATAAGTTTGGATAGGTACATGAGATATTCCGAATACATAACAATTTAGTATAGATAGCTTGACAGATGGAATATATATTTGGTTGTATTTTTAATTATTTGTTTTCCTCCATTTGTGGTGGAAAATTAACTAAGAATAGGGGTGAATACTAGAGAATAACCCTTATTCGCTGTTTGTTTTCCCCGGATAAACCTTGATATGAAGTCTGAAAACTATTACGAGGAAGGCTATAATTGCTTTTCAGGGTGATCTCTGTCATTTTAAAAAATTCAGTTCACCTAACAATCTCACACACACATTTCAAAAACTGTCACATCTATCAAATCAGTCACATATCTCACACACTTATTCAAGGGTATAATTGTCATTTGAAAAATCATAAATTTTTATTCATCTTTTATCCACCACTTATCCAAGATGAACCAGACAACAAAAATATCACTTTTATATTTTCCAATGAAAATAACAGAAAAGACAACCAAACAAAAATTTATTTATTCAGCATGAATTGTTATGTATCCCAGTATAGTTATCAGGGGTGAATAAGCCTATGTCGCACCCCATACGAGCCCTTTAGAAATATAATAATGAAGTTTTTGTTATTTAGTTGAGTGTGAATAAGTTATTGATAAAAGGTAAATAAGGCGTGGATAATGGTTTATAAAGATGAAAAAATTATTTGACATGTGGACCACCTTGATTTATAAGAGGTGATGAAAAATGATTTGACATGTGAGCCCCTTATACTAGTGGAATATAATTATTAGAATAACACAATTCCAGGGGCCTAGAACACCAACAACATTTTATTCCCACCTATTTTGGTATAATTATACCCACTTATTTCTTGCAAATAAACATGTTTTTTGGGCCATTCACCCCTATTCACCCTATTTAGCATCTATTCTTCGATCCATATAAAGGCTAAAGGTATATAATTGTTCAATGAGGTATTTACCCTTTATAAAAAAAATGAACTAATGTATTTATTGAATTGAATGTATGTGTTATTTGTATTTTTCTAATCTAGTACATTTTGTATACTAAGGTAAGGTGGGGACTGTGTGAAATACTTGAGTGTATCAACACCCTTCATTTTGGTATACTGTTTAGAATATATGCACATATTACTTGTATAGTGTCTCTTGAATAACTTTTTTTCTCCAACTTACATGATCCATTCCGAGAAAGAAGTCCTTTGGGTTCGTTCCCATGTGATATATATAGACATACCCACATTGGAGAATGGAGAGTGAGATGTTGTACATGCCATGATTGTGTGATATATACCATGTTGCGGTTAAATGTGACATTTTTTTGGCATATTCTATACTGGATATGTGGTGCTTACCATTTTCGTATGGTGTATCCTCAGCCCTCATTGATCCACATTCTGATGTGGTCCATTCTGGAGCAAAATTCTTTTGGATTGTCTCTTCCAGATGTGGTGGTTTTATACTTTTATACCTCACTTTTTTTATATACCATAATGGATCTGTGGTATGTGTCATGGTTGTGTGGTATATGCTACCATTCATGTGTGGATGTCCCCATTTGATTTTTATTTGGTCCAGTCTATATGTTGATTTTGGCTCTTTTGGAAAAAATGGCATATTCATTAGTCACATTCATGGGTTGGTCACTAAAATTACTATTCAATAATCATTGGTGTTGAAAGTTTAAAGCACATAACTTCGCCCGACATATATGGGTGATTTTCATAAGTATTTTAGGTGTTATTTCTTGGAGTGGTGGTAAAGTGCAATGAACAAAATCATGGTTTGAGTTCTGAGAGCAACCATGTTCTTCATAAAAATACAAAAAGTGTAGGACCATATCCAATCTCTTCCCTTCCGGCACTGTGCTAAATGTGGAACCATCTTTTTCTAGGACTACTCATATATATTTCTATAAAGCAGGTCTTTTGAAGACTGAATCCTACCTCAAGTCCTCAACATAGGAACATTGATGAAAACAAACTTGACCTCTTGGATTTCCCTTAGAACAGTATACTAAATTAAATTCTTACCAAAATCTCTATAATGTGTATATCAATTCTGACTTAAATGTTCTTTATATTTTTCCCTATTTAGCAACTCCAGAACCACAGAAAATAGTATTCTTGCATGTGTTGGTATTTTGAAATAGTAGGTACTATGAATTGAATAATCTTTTCCTTTTCGATTCTTCTAATTCTTTTCAATAAAACTTCAATTCAGGTAGGACTTGAAATTCAGGAATAAGAAATCTGGAATTTAAATTATTGATTTGTTATTCATCAAACGAACCTTATTTGATGTATAAGGATGCTTGCATTGTTACTCTGCTCCAGGGAATTCCACCTGCATTCTGGAAACATACAAATCGGCTGTCTACTGGAACAGTCTCACTACAAGGTCCAAGTGGGAATATATGGCCAGTTAATCTGATCACAAAGGAGGGACACTTATTTTTGGAAAATGGATGGCAAGAATTTGTGAGAGACCACTCTATAAAGTGTGGCGATGTTCTAGTATTCAGGTATGATGGGGACTCTTATTTCAAAGTGAAATTATTTGACTCAAGTGGATGTGAAAGAGAGGATTGTTTTAGCGTAAAACCATGTGAGGATGCTATTATGTCCGAAGCAGATGTAAACACAAAGAACACGAGGCAAAGTGCTGTTGTTTTTCCAGGTGCATCCTCTGTCATGCCTCTAAGTCATTTACTTAATAGCAGCTTGAGTCTTTGCTGCCTTTTCCTAATAGCGATAGGATTTAAAAGCATATATGTCCCAGAAAAGGGCAATTTTCCTTTATCAAAATTTTAATTGCTTTTTTGACCCTGGCCAAATTTTAATTTTAAATTTGGCCCTTGAATTGATCAAATCTGACCTGACAGTGCCACATCAGTGACTCCGTCAAGGACCTCAATTTTTTTTAAAAAAAAGTCGAAGACTTAGGTTCACCTTTAATTTGTGTCTCCAAGTATTTTTTGTTGTTTCTTACCAAAAAAAATAGAGCCATATCATTTTTCATAAAAAAACCCACAACATTATTTGGGTTGTATCTCAATGTCTCTTAAATAATACTGTTTGATTCATATTTTAATCTCAATCTTGTCTCATTATTGCAAAAATCTTATTGTATGTGATTTTAAATCATAGCAAAACAATATTTTTTAAATGACATTTTAATCTTAATCTTTTATTTTTTAGATAATTTCTTATATTTTTTTAAATCATTAGATCTTGTCTCATTTGATTTTATGTGATTTTAAATTACTAAATTTTGATTCAATCTCATTTTTAAAATTGAGAATTAGATAAGACTTAGAGATTTAAAATGAAAGAGGATTGAGATTGAAATATGATTCAAACAATATTGTTTTATGAGAATAAGATTTAATTGTTCTGTGTAGTTTTTTTCAGAAAAAATATTCTGACAAAGAAGACTTAAGATGAACTTACATCTTTGTTCTGCACATGATACCCCATTTTCTCCTAAAAATTGGGGTGATTTTTGGACCATCTCCTCACCATCCGATTTAATGGACCCCAATCGGATGGTGATTACAAGGTGACCGCTTGTTAAGAGGGGGTATGGTGCATGTATCATATCATCCTGTCAGTGCCGAAATTGGAAATTGCCCCCCAAAAAACTTAGTCCTTTTTTCCTTGTTCAAAACTATGTAGTGTTGATTTCAAATTTTAAATAATCCTAGCTGCTTATGTTGTCGAATAAAAATGATTGGTGGTATTATATCTATGAAATTGTGCTGTCTGAACTTACATTTTACATGGATTTGAAGCATCTTGGTCAGGGAAAAATAATGGCAAGATGAAAGGAAGGGCGAGAGCATTTGAACATGCTTGCTCATTCAGGTCGAACTATCCTACTGTCGTAGTAGTCATACGTGACAGCTATGATAAATACCTGGTAAACATTTTCTGCACTGTATGTTGATTGTCTGCATCGGTATAGTCCTACTTCTGACTGTAATTGAGGCTTGTGTTTTACAGTCATCTCACTATACCATCGACTCTCATTTATTTGTGCTGTGATGCCTTTGAGGCAACATAAATTGAACTTTGGATAACACACTAGGGTTTCAGCAAAACCTGACATGCCAATATTATTTGTCACAAATACAACTGAATCTTAATTTATTAACATTGTAGAGGATAACATGATGTCATGCCTCCATCCCATTATTTCATTTCTCAATCCTCATTATCTACACTCTTAATTAGAACAACCTGTAGTTGAATAGGATTGTGGATTGCAGTATTTTAAATCAGTTATTTAGATTGGATTCGGGTAGCCGCCCATAGGTCATGGTTACAATGTTTCTTTTCCCCCTCTTTTGGAATGCATGTGTTGTATATTGCTGTTCATTCATAGACCACCTTGATTGTCCATTTATACACTTATTTTTAGCTTTTAGCGTCATAATACAACTGCATGGCATGTCCTGATTTTCAAATCACAAAAGAATAAGAAAGAGTAATTTCATGGAAAGACCACCCTATGCTCCTGTTTGGTCGATGAATAGCTTATTCAGACGTATAACAATTAACATGGATAGAAATAGATGATTTTGTTTGATTCTCTGTATTTTTTGTATGTTTTTATTACTAAAATATAGTTATAATTTTAGATAGTTAACAAGAATAAGTTATACATGTCTCTTCATGTATAACTTAGGGTTGATTGACTTCATTCTAACTTATCAAGACATAAATATTACAGTTTAGGGTGGCTGTATTTGTGCCCCTCAAATATTTAAGTATGCCATCCTTTTAAGGACGCCCCCTATATTTTGAGCTTCTAATCTAGAAGCCCCAAATACTTAAACCTGAATTCATTTGTACACCCTTCTTATTCTCTCTCACCTAAAAAACCTCAATCTTTCTCACCCCTTGCGCCTGTGGAACTCTCACCCCCTTGTATTATCAAGCATTGCCTAGAGTGTATCAACAATTTCAAGATACCAAAAGGGAGCCTTCAAAAAGATTGGTCAAATCAAAAGAAGCTTTTTGCGGAATGAGACCCAAGAAAATGCGAGGAAAGTATTTGATAAATTGGGAATGGGAATGGGTCTACAGTATTAGGAAAATGTTTGCAGCCTGCTTCGGCACACCACCTCTCAAAAATCTAGAAAAAAGTGATGAGTAGGTTCGGGTGGTCTTGAGCACATAAGAAACCCACATGG
Source organism: Acorus calamus (assembly GCA_030737845.1). Taxonomy (NCBI): domain Eukaryota; kingdom Viridiplantae; phylum Streptophyta; class Magnoliopsida; order Acorales; family Acoraceae; genus Acorus; species Acorus calamus. The sequence goes on from CM060872.1 coordinate 28,903,793, forward strand.
ATGAATCTGAGAATCTCCTCATGTGGGGAAGAGCCAACTATGGATGGGTCTATCAGCTCCACCATCCTGTCCTGGTTCATTGGTTCCCAACCCTAAAACGATATTCACAATTCGATTGTGTAGTAGGTTTGGTCTAAACCTATATTCACAGGGCAAAAACCGATAATCAACTATAAAAATTGAGATACAAAAAAAAAACTTTACAAACTCCTATTCCCAAATTCTTGCATGAGTCTTACTACACAAACCCCACTATTTAAGTCTCATTGACAAGTCCCATGAAATGTCACTCCCTCATTGGTTGCTTGTTTGAATTAAAAAAAAGATTAAAATACAAAATAAATTCTACCTCATTCAAATCTCACATCTTTGACAATTAGAGTGTCGACAAATCTAACTGTTGTCGACACTATACTTGTTGAGACACTGACAGAAAGTCCGGGACTCTAAATTTGGAGTGGTCGACACACAGACGTCGACATATGTAGTGGCTCTGATGTCATGTTAGAATAAAGGAAAGAGAATTCTTGTTATTCTATTGAAGGAGTCAAAGCCTCTATTTATAGATACACAAAGGAAATCCTAAAATACCAGAAAATGAAACTAAGAAAACTAGAAACTAATGATATTCATAATAATGATAATAAAGAGTCAATATTCTCGTAATAATGACTCTTTAACATAAATATTTAAGGGGCGCAAATAGAGCCACTCAACAGTTTATCCACGCTACACAATCATGCTTTTTTCCCGATCATAAAACCTATTATTTCTTTTTCCATCTTCCTATTCACAAAACAGGGGGGGGGGGAGAGAACTGAATCACACAACGTACATTATTTTTTAATGAAATTGGATGTCCTTACAAGCACCCCAAAATCAAGATCCTCATTTTATTTGTGTTTAATTATTTATTCAGAATTTGTAATTTGATTCTCAAAAATGAAATTGGGTAGCAAATATCTACCTCCAGTTCAAAAAAAAAAAAAAAAAAAAAACTTTTCTATTGCCTCTAATGCAGAAGTTACCGAACACATTTTCAAGGGCGCATCTTCCAAAGATGTCTATGGAGATGCTGCTTAGAGTTCCCAAAGTTGGGGAATGGTCGATAGGCTACTTCTGCCAAAAGTCCCAGAACACCATCAAGTATGTGCTTTCCAGAGGGTGGCCCGCATTCTTCAACAACAACAGTCTCAAGGTGGGAGATTCGATGGTTCTCGAGGTTGTTCATGAGAAAGAAATGCTTGTGCACATCTTCCGTGCTTAAAGGACATGTCCCTTTAATATGTGTTGCAGAGAGCCTCCTCTCCTATCATCCTTTTGAAATATTTGTCACTTCTTTTTAGGACCTGCATTGTTTTCAAGGCAGATGATGCAGGAGTAGTTCTCAGCCCAAGTTGTCTTTGTAAATTGTGTATATAGGCTTATAAAAAGTCATCATCTATGTAAGTCTATATACTTGTGACTTTGTATATCCACTTTCTTGTGGTTTTGGAAGGCCAAATATTATCCAGTGTTACTATATGCATTGTGTTCTGTCAATGTTTTTATTGATTTTAAGCACTTCATATAGGCCTGAATTTGTGATCTCCAGTGGACAAATTCCCAGCATTAGTGTTATTGAAAAGCCACTCCTTAAATTAATTTAGAAAACTTGTTGATGGTATAATACTAGCACGGTTGTGTTTTTTAGGTGAGGAGTATTACGTGATAGATAGCTATACTGGGATGATAATTATACTAGTGGAATAATCCAGTTTTTGTTGTTTGATTGATCATAAATAAGTGGGTCCTTTTATACCGGTAACAGTAATAGATTGAGTGGAATTAACTCAATTTCAGAGGGGATTTGAAATGTCAATACCATCTTATTCTCACACATTCTGCAATATTAATACTTGATTATTCATGTTATCTAAATAATTTTTTTCTCATTCCAAATTATCCATTGTATTGGTATATTATATATATATATATATATATATAGAGGAAAGGTAACCATTCAGCTTCGATTTCACTGCTAAAAGAAAAGGGAATGCCCAAGGTTATAGAAAAGACGCTTGAGTCCAAGTGTAGGGGAGAAGAGAGTTCTACCCTTGGCCCCAGATCCAAACAGCCATCTTATAAGTTCTACTTCTCAATACAAAGGTTTCCCCTCCCACATTTAACATTTTTTGCCCCTGCACAATATACACCCCAATCCTTAATCCATCCTACAACCATATCCTATACGTTTTCAAAATACACCTTTGTTTCTCTAAATATATAATAGTTCTGAGAGATCCACAAAGCCCAGGCCGCCACTAGGATAATGAAACATAGCACTTTAGCCCAAACAGACTTGTCCTTGCATTTTGTGAGCTTCTTGCTAGCTAGTTTCCCATAGCTTGTCCAACAACGAGAACTGAGTATCTAGGCCTGAAGCCACTCCCAGGGTACTCCATACCTGCCTAGCAACTGGGCAACCAACCATAATGTTGAAAATGGTTTCCGCAGGAAGCATGTGGGGCAAGTAGTGACCTCAAGTGGAGCCCATCACAATTGATACACCTTCATGAGAAGTTTGTCCTAACACATAAACCACAAGAAATATTTAACCTTTAAGAGCACTTTGGGCTTCCAAATCTCCCAAACTTTTCCAACTGTGACTTCGATCATCGGCCTATCCCTCCTCCACTAGTCATAGCAACTGTTAATCGAAAAACCCTCCCTCGGATTGGGCCGCCATGTCACCCGGTCCTCAGTTTCCTTTATCAAGGAAATGCATTATTGAAGCCCATGTAACAAGTGCACAATCAGATCCACATCAGCTCCTCTCAAGTTCCGCCTCATCCACACGTCCCAATGCCCAATTGGGTGGTTGCCAAACCAATAATTAGTGATCACACCATCTCTATCCTCTGCCGCCTCGTATAGGCTCAGGAACTGAGCTTTCAAAGGTCCGTCGCCCAACCAAACATCCAACCAGAATGAAATCACCCTACCATTTCCAACCTCCCAACAAAGAACCCATCTGTAGCACTAACTATGTTTGACCAAAGATGGGATGGGGGAAAGGAGTGGCATGGGAGGAGATCCAACTGATGCCCCGTCCAACGATATCTCTCCACCATCAAATCCCTCCACAACAAAGAGGACTGAGTGAGCCAACGCCACTTCCATTTGCTAAGGAGAGCCTTGTTCATGTCTTCTAAGTTGAGGATCCCCGCTCCACCAAACCGCTTCCTACTATAAATCGTTCCCATTTGGCTAGATGAGTTTTCCTTCGGTCTCCACCCGCTCCATTCCATAGAAAACGTTTCCGAATATTGTTAATGGAGCTCAAGATCCCCTTAAGGACCTTGAATATAGAGAGAAATAAGATTCGATGGTTAGAGAGCACCGCTTGAAGAAGGACAAGTCTTCTACCATAACTTAACAATTTGCTCTTTCATCCTTCCAACCGACGCTCAAATCTCAAATCTCTCAATAAGGGGAAACCACTCTGTTTTGGTGAATCTGCCTAAATGGAGAGGGAGACTAAGGTACCGGATGGGGAACTCTTGAGTTTGACAACCCAGGATTTGAGCAAATCCCTAGATCACGTACCCATCCCCATTGATGCCTAAAATTGCACTTTTGCCGAAGTTGATCTTTAAACCGGATAGTAATTTAAAGCATTTATATATCAACTTCACCCCCCGGATCGATGACTCCCCAGCCTCACAAAGGATGATTGTATCGTCTGCATACTGGACATGGGATATAGATGAACAACCTTCAACACATCTGAGGCCCTTGAACCATCCATCTTCCTCGGCCAATTTCAACATCCGACTAAACACGTTGGTAACAACCACGAAGAGAAGGGGACATAGGATCCAACGTATTTAATTTATTTGAGTATCAAATTTTTTATAGTATATATATATTTGTAAATAAACATATATTTTTATTAAATAAAAAATATAGTAAAAAATATATTCAATTCAAATTGGATATGTAGAATTGCGTGAATGATTAAAATTTCCCTACTAACTTTTGAGGATAAATTAATTCTCAAACTCACGTCTAAATGCCCCTAAGCATACTCCCCAACCACGATTCACATGTTACACTAACCAATAACCATCACCCATCAAGAACCCATATTACGAACAAAAGATTGAGACCCACAAGACAATTTCATTTTCATATTTCTGATGATCAAACTCAAAACATTTTTCTTCTTTTCCACACAAAATTTTTCAGCTTCTAAAACCTTCCTTTTCAACTGCAAAATCATAAGCACCTCTTTTTATGAGTATTAAAATACAAATTATTTAAATTTAGAACACATAAGTTATGGAACTATCATTTACAAACCTAAAAAAAGAAACCCCTTGCCGATAGGAAGATAGACCATCGACGGGAGCTCGAGGAGGAGGATGATGCAGAGAGCAGAGAGCAGAGAGAGATTGTGAAGTGGGTTGGGGTGGGATTTCACAGTCGGTTCAGGATATTTAAAACCAGTCAATCATCCAAAAAAACAAAAACTATGTATCCAATCCAAAATTTTTAAAAATTATCCGTTATTTAACATATGTAACCATATCCGAAATAAAATATATTTATATGAAATATATGGCATCAGATATCAATCGATATGATGGTATCCGATCCAAAAAATATTCATATCCAAAATTTATTTTATATTATTATTTATTATATTAATATATTTATATTTTTAGAATTAGAATGAGTTTTTTTTTAAATTATATTTTAAACCATGTAATCTACTTATAATTTTTATAAATTTATGTTATATTAGTAATTAATAGATTTTCTATGTATTAGATATATTATTTTTATTTTTCCGATATTTCATATAATTATCTGAATTCGGATCCGGATTTACAGATCGGATACGTGTACTTAATTTAAATATCTGTCAGATATCAGATATGCATATTTGTTCGGATATCTAGATTAGATATGAATACCGATATGGGTCTATCTGATCCGTATTCGCTCAATTGACAGGCTTAAGGCCTCGTTTGTTTCGCATCATTCTGAGATGAATTTTGATTCCATGTGAGATTACCAAGAAAGTGTGTAATATCTAGCGTTTGGTTAGTGGTCATCTTGATGATAATTGTAAGCCCTACTTGAATCAGAATCAAGCCAAGTGAGAAAATAGGATGGAATCAAATTCCCACCATTTTTTGTAGTAATCTCAAGTTTCACCAAGAATCTTAAATAAAATTATTATTCTATCTTTTACAAATTAATTGAATTATTATTTATGTCCCTTTAAAATAAATAGTCTCCTCTTATCTTTTTTTTGTACCCACCACCTCCTCTCTTCTTTTTTTCTCTCTTTATTTCCTCTACAAGATTTAGAACCTCCATTAAATATTAGGCATAATTCGATTATATATGATTTTTAAAAAAAATTAATCTTTTCAAGTTAATATAATTTTTTCAATTCTCTGCAAGATCACTCAAATTCCCATCCTGACCTCCCCCACCCTCCACCATGGCTGGCAAGATCATGTGCACCATTCAATATGACTCATAGGGGTGGTAAACGAGTCGAGTTGCTCGGGGTTCAGCTCGGTTAAAACTCATTCAGGCTCATTCGATTAGACAAATGAGTCGATATTGAACACTTTTTAGAACTCGATTTATAAACGAGTCAAGTCCGAGCCTAGTCCGAGCCTATACGAGCTCATTACTTAACATAAAAAAAGGGAAAACAAAAAACCTGAGTCGAGCATGAACTCGAGCTTTTGTCATTTTTACATGTATAAGATATTGTGATTTGTAAAAGGTGACTTCTCAAATGCTAAACAAGTTTTTTTTAACTAATGAGCCCGAGCCGAGTCTTAATTCGAACTTCGGACTTTTCACGAGCCAAATAAGCTGAGCTTGAACAAGTCAAAGCTCGGCTCGTTCGGCTCGTTTACCACCCCTAACGACTCATTTGTATATAATCTCATTTATTATGTGTTTAATTATATAATCTGTTGTTTTATTTATTTGTATTCATTAAATATTTATAAAAATATTTTTAAAAAATTACTTCTTTTTTATAATTGTGATATGGGTAAAGAAATATATTTTGCAAGTATATATAATAGTAGAGGTATTTTAGACACTTAAATCAAATTCCTTTTATCATTTTCTATGTGTGAACTAAAGAAAATGATTCTTTACAGAAATCTACTGGCGAACCAAACAATCTGATGAAATCTGAATTCCTGATAAAATAATTCCTGATAAAGTAAATCCATCCAAAAAAATGATACAAACCACACGGAGTCTATATTTATGTCGGGGTCGATTAAATATTTGGAAAAATCACTGGGGTGGGTTTCCAAAGAAACGGGGTGAATCTAACCGTCCAAATCTTGGAATCTCCCAAACAGAACTCGAACAGGGGAAGGACTCGTCAATTTTTGGAGCTGTCACTTGTCAATTCCGGACTTCACAGAATTTTTTACTGGAACTAATTAACAATAACTTCTGAAGAAACCCAAAGTAGATGTGATTTGGGCATTTTGAAGGCTTTATGGGGCTTCTCTTCTGTACTTGAAAGAGTTGAAGATTGTTATTTTGAGAGAGACAGAGAGAGAGAGAGATGTCAACCAATCCCCAGTTTGTGAAGGTTCTCTTGCCTGTTCTCACCTCTCAACATTTGGTATTTCCATATTTATTCTCTTCTGTGATTTTTCATTTTTGGGTTAAGTGGTTAACTTGATCTCCTTTTTAAGTATTCATCACCTTGCACTTCGGTGAGATTGTGGAAATATTAGTTTGGGTGATCACAACTTCTTCAACGTTGTCTTACTTCGGTGAGATTGTGGAAATGTTAATTTTCAGTCATTTTTATAGTCATATTTGCAGACCTTACATGTTTTTATTTATTTTTCATTAAATTCATTCTTTTATATAAAAACATAAAATGTTATTCATCTCATCTGAATTATTGAATGCATATATCTTTACTTCTTTTGCATGTAGTGGAGTTTATACTGTGGACTCTTATATATTGTGTTAGATGATTTCATATACTTCATTAGTGATGTAAAGCATATATAGTGTTAAACAATTTCATATAAAGTCCACATCTTGTAGTCCTTTTTTTGTAAGTTCTTAACACTACACAAATTCATCTAAATCTCTAGGTGTAGTCGTTCAGATTTGCCCCTCTTCAGTATCTCCATAATTAAAGAATGTGTTAGTATTCCCACATGATACTTACAAGGCAACTCAAATATAGCAATCTTTTTCCTTTCTTTCGATTCTTCTATTCTTTTCAAGAAGCTAGATATATGCAGCTTGCTGAAACTTCTGAGAGAACGTCTACAAATCAAAATATATATGAATTCAATATGTATTGAATGAATTTAATGTTTATATATGCTTTAATTGCTCTGCTTCTCCAGGGAATTCCACCAGCATTTTGGAAGAATATAAACGGGCTATCTTCTGGAAATGTCTCACTACTTGGTCCAAGTGGGAGTATATGGCCTGTCAGTTTGGCCATAAAGGAGGGGCACATGTATTTCGAGAATGGTTGGCAAGAATTCGTGAGAGATCACTCTCTAAAGTGTGGTGAGATTTTACTCTTCAGATATGATGGGAACTCGCGTTTCACAGTGCTAGTATTTGATGCAAGCGCATGTGAGAGAAAGGATTGTCATAGTGTAAGACCTTGTCGAGAAGTTGTTAAGTCCAAGACATCTAAAGGCGCAAAGAGTGTGAGGCAAATGGTTCCTTCTTCTCCAGGTTAATCCTTTGGGCCCAAAGTTGTTTACTCAATAATACTAATAGAGCCCTTTCTTGGTTCCTTGGCTTCATTTCCTTATAAAACCTGATAGCCAAGATAACTCTGGACAATCACTTAAACTATTATGAGGGATGTTGAAATTTCTTATCAAGGTTTATCTATGTCAAAAGATTAAAAACATTCCATGTCATTTTAAATAAAACATCTTCTCCAACACGCTCATACGTCTCACAACACATCATATCGTGCACACATTTGTCGTACATATTCTCAAACACAAACAATTGATATAGGGAATGGGTTGTCATTTAAAAAGCTATAAATCAATATTCACCTCTTATCAACCACTTATCTCTAATTTATCCAAAGTGTATCAAATAACATAAAAGTGATGTTTATTTTTGCCAACGAAAAAAAAATGACAACTAACAAATATAGCTTATTCTGCATGGATTTGTAATCTACGCTGGTATGACCATCAACGAGGAAATTAGCTCTATGGCTATTTCCAAACAAGGGGAATAAGATTTAAAGGCATACATAGGTATCTCAAAAATCACAGTTCATTTTTTCAAATCGTTACTATATTCGTTGTTTTTTATCCTCAATGAGAAATAAAAGGAAATTTCAGCTGGTCAGAGTATAGTACTATATCTTTTGATATTTTGATCTCTGTACCTACTTATTCTAGGTATCTTGAAGCGTCTAGATCAAAGAAAACAACATGCCAAGATCAAGGAAAGGGGGAATGCATTTGAAGAGGCTTGCTCATTCAATTCGAACCATCCTACTGTCGTCGTAATCATGCGGGAATCCTATAAGAAACGCATGGTAAACCTTTTGTTTTGGAAAGTATTATTTGATTCATGATTTGTTAAACACTATGCATTCATATAATCTTGATTTGTTAAACCTCCCTTTTTATTTTCTTACTTCATTAAGGCATGATCTACGCATTTAGGTAGAGTATTTTTGTTAAACTTGATACCTTATTCATCACAATTGAAACTTTGTTTTCTGTTATTGGAGAGGACAAACTGATGACACGCCTTTATCCCATTTTTTTTAATGTCTCGTGACTCTTATCCTTATTACTATTTAATCTTAAAATTCCTCGGTTGATTGGCTAAGGCCCCCCTTTTGGGACCTCTAACTGATTAAAATAATCAATCTGAAAATGCTGCTTTCAACCATCTTTTTCATAAAAGTTGTTTTCTTGACTAAAAAAAATATAAAGACCAAATTTGAAACAAAAATTAAAGTTGAAATATCCCCATTTGGAACCGATTTTCTAAAAACTGACTGTGCAAAAGAAAATTCCTTCTGACAGTTCGTTAGTTCCAAACAAGGCCTAAGCCCTGAACCAGGACCCCTTAATAAAGATGGGTACCCTTGCCAATCAGTCAAGATGTGATTTGGTAGCCATCCAATATATAGCCCCTAACATGTTCAAATTTCCGAACCACAAATCCTGTGCAAACTGAATTCCACAGCATATGTTGTGAAATGGAGCATCTTTGTAAGCACTTGAGAATCAAGACCATGGTGCTTAAGACTAACATAATGCCAATGATGCAGTGGCTACCGAAGCAATTTTCAAAGGCACATCTTCCAAAAAATAGTACCGAGATGCGGCTTGTAGTTCCCAAAGCCGGGGAATGGTTAATAGGTGTCTTACAGTGTAGACCTGGGAGGTTTATTCTGTCCAGTGGGTGGCTAAAATTCTCTGAGAGTAATGGCCTGAAGGTTGGAGATTCATTGGTGTTTGAGCTTGTTCGCAAGACCGAGATGCATGTGCACATCTTTCGCGCATAGAATGTCCTTTTTGAAATGGTCGCTTCTTTCTGCGTGACATGTTCGGAACACAGATGACATGGGAGTGCTCAGCCAAAGTTTGTATATATTGCTTGTCTACGTGTATATTGTTTTTCAATGTGGGTCTTAACCAGGTTTGCTTTGTATATAGTCTGCAGAATGTATATGTTGACTGTAAGTATTACTTGTCTCTGTAAGTCCTTGTTTTGATGTTTTTGTGAAAATTCACACTGAAATGAACAGCTTTCCTACAGTTTTATAAGGTCAGGCTTTCATGCCAACTGCCACAACTTTGATAAAATTTTGTGATATTGGAGGATAGTAAAAATGGTGCCAATGGATATTAAAATGAAACAATTGATCATTTTTTACATGACAATAACCAGAATTCACACTCGAGACCTATAGGGTGCAGACCTTCAGAACAAGTGATGCTTCTTTATTTTTTGGATAGAAGGCTCTATGTTGGGGCATTTACATGCTGTCTACCTTGCAAGACAGTAAGATGTACAAAAACGGCCCATCTTAGTACAAAATCTATACATTGTTTGATACTATACCTCAAAGGGTTTATGATGTTGCAATTCTTCCTGATGTACAAAAGCCGTTCCTGCTGCATTAGTGTCATAGTGTCATAATCTGAACAATTGATGCTTTTGACAAATGGAAAAGTAAGAAAACTAGTAGAGGCATGAAAATATATTAATTTTTTTTTATAAATAAAATGGGTGAAAGAAGGGTGGCAATGTATTGAAAGCATGTGTTTGTATAACTTATTATTATTTTGTTTTGTATAGTGTATGGACGGTACTCATTTAAACTGATTGAATGAGATGAAGAGTAATCTGCAATATGAACTCTCGGTCACCAACTCTACCTAGTATACATCAAGTGACAATCTTTTCTGAGACTTTCATCCAGTCAGTCTACAGAGTTGCGATAACTTTCAAAGGCTTCAAAAATACACTAATTGAGAATGATATGGCTCAAGTTTTGAACACATAATTAAGCAATCACATGAAATCCACAATTCTGTAATATAAGAGTTATAGAATGCTCAAATGTTATTTATATTCGTATATCTCTAGTGGATCGAAAATGGTGGCTCGAAAGAAACTATCAAGAATACAGTGTGATCAATATTTTTGGCAAACTATAACAAAAAAAAAACATGGTATAGCACAGGCCCGAAAATTAGCAGAATGTAAATTTGACATGTATCCTTGGGAACCATATCAACGATGGAGAAAAGTTAAGACCAAGAAACAAAAAATGCATCAAGCACACATTGATCATATCAAGGTTTTTCAGCACCAATACTACACAACAAAACATGGAAGCACCAATACACACTGATATAACTTCTGAATCTATATCCGGCATTAGTTGTCGCCTATTTTTCAAGATGTGCACTTGAAAAATGGAAGCTGTCTTTCGATTTGAACAAAAAGAAATGAGACCTGTCAAAGGTTAGCAAAATCTCCCCAAACACAGACAAGGGTCACATGTGTCTAACAAAATATTTTGTGATATATGACCGGCCAAACCCTCACGGCTGGTTTAAGCAGCATCCCTACCTGTTAGGTCCTGCACAAAGTGTATGATGGAATGTATCAACACTGAATGTAATATGCTTGTATATGATATGAATTATATAGAGTAAAATCTTAGTACTGTCACTCAGAGATGATACCAAGCTATACATGCCTCAGTTAGAATAAGCTTATGAATGGAAAAATAAAATATTTGAAACTTCATAGATCATTTAAAACCTCTTAGAAAAGAAAAAGAAAATGAAGCATAATGGTTTTTTTAGGTATGTAATGATTCAAAAATCAAGAGCTTTGTTTTATACTCTTTCTTTTATTCCATTTATAGCGCCGCAACTGAACAAGGTACAACAAACTCACAAACATCAAGACAAAAATAGACAGAATTTTTTTAAAAAAATATTGGGTAGGTAAGCTAGAAAATTATCTGCTGGTTTGTTATGTCTATTTGCAAGTAAAACTGATGAGGAAAATGAAGCGTCATTTTCAAGTGTTCTAAGAGGCGATAGTGGTCTTTTCTTCAGCGGGGATTTCTTCTATATTTTCATTGGACATGCCATCCGTAGTGACTGTAGTTTTTGCTTGTTCTGCGGATTTATGGGGAGATCCTTCAGTGAGCCTTGCTCTTTTAGAATTGATATTTTCATCAGACTTACAGTCGATCTTTTCAGCGTTCTGTGGACTTCCATCCACAGAGGAAGATTCTGCCATTTTTTTTCTTATAATGTTGTCTTTTTTCTTGGACGAAAAGGGCTTTTCGAATGCTGTGAAGTGTGATCCACCCAAGTACCTGAAGACAATCCATCTCCCCAACTTCTAAGGAGTTATCTGATACAAATGCACTCCATCCCTCATGAAAAGCCAAGAAGGCATCTACCATTGAGACTTTGACATTCCAATATTCTCCACCTTAGTTTTCAAGAAAAGTGTTCTTATCAACCATAAATGCCATTGAATGGGAAGCTTTGGGAGGAATGTACTGCAAAAGCCCATTAAGTGGTAAACAGAATAAACAAAATAGACACAACATCTCATCCTACATAGGAGAAGTAGATATTAAAGTAATACAAGTCCATAGAATTTAACAGAGCAAAATTTCTCCATTTAGGCAAATTTACCTAGAATGCTGATCAAGAATTCTTACCATTAAATGGTTTGTTCCTTTCTCTCATGGAGACCTCAAAGAAAACATATGCATATGGATGCTTTCACACAGTTAATAATAAATGTGGAAACTAAATTGACAATCTACAATGAATGAGTTCGCTACGAAATATATACAAAGTATAAACACGACGACTTGCTTTTTATCAAAAATGTTGCAGTACTGCATAAACACTGCAATCAATACATAACAACTACTCATATATATAACATTATAATGGAGTTTTTCCTCAGAAAAAAAATATTATATTGAAGTTGAGGAGTCTGCAAGCTTCCTTAGAAGTTGAAGTGACTCCAAGATCCTTTCCAAAATGCAAATATTAAAAACTACAACATTACGATATTCAAGAAATTAAACTGACATAAGAGCTGCAACTTATCTTTCTATGGAAATAAACAACGAGAGACCAATATATGGACGAGTCATATGGTTCTCTTTAAATTGGTGATGACAAAAATCAACAACAAAACTTCATGATTTGTTTAAAAACAGACTGTGTTCCATTCAAATGTATCATGCTTGAAGGCATAATTTTAACAATGATGATATTTGGAGATCATGCTGTTAAATTTAAGAGGCCTATCTTGCAAGCTATGTCACGGATTGAAGAATTCCAAACGCAAGAATGCCAGAAAATTCAAAATCTTGGTATTTCATGACACAGATTCTTAGAAAAGATACTGAAGAATACAATTATCTTTTAAAAAGATCAGAGAATGTTGTGTGGTAGTGAGGAAAGATTTTGTATTTCAATGTTTTAAATTTGAAATATTTATCAAAGATAATCTTTCTTCTCTATCTTGTACCTTTATGCAACACATCATTCAAGTGTCTAGACCGTTCAGTTAACCAAAAAGGCACAATATAGGAAAATTCATTTGGTTGGTTAATGGGAGAATATCAAGCATCCTAGTTCCTAAGGAGGAGAGAGCACCCACACTCTGGAGCTTATATCAGTGTGGTAATTTAGCTGTCCTATAAAGAATAATACCCTCTCTCTTATATTTAGGAAAGATGTGATTCTAAGGGCAGAAAACGAATAACCTAAAGGTTAAAGCCCTCATTACTCTAATCCAAGGGGACTTGGGCCCATAGCTCAATGGTTGAAAAGAAAATTCACAATCAAGAGGTCATGGGGTTCGAGTCCCAACATTAATTTACACACAAAAAAACAGTCCTCATCACTTTAATCTTGCAAAGTACCCATTATTTGTCAAATGTATACCTAAAGGCTTGTCAGTTCTGTTGAAGGTTATATAGAGTTCAAAGAATTTTCAGTTGGTGACACTGACTCCATCAAAATTCTCCTTATATCTACAGAAAAGCTGCCTACAAGGGTAGGAACAAGAGTTCATGGAATGTCAGGCTATGGGAGAATTTTACATATCCTGATGGAAAAGGTAAATGGACAGAACCATCTATGGGCAATTTAAATAGTCCATATTTTCTAATATTTCATGTATTCTAAAAACTTTTTATAGAAAGGTTGGAACAATCTTTTAAAGAAATTGTCTGTCCCTCATTCAAAGGGAGAGTAGGAGACGATTGACATTAATATGTAAAACAATTAGACCAGCATTTGGAAGTACCAAATACATAAAACAAAAAAGGCCGGTATTTCTTGTAGTAGCTATAATTCAAGATGCTGATTAAATTGGTATGGACAGAAACAGAATAGGTTTGATCTACCAACAAGCAGAGACAGCTGGAATCACCTCAAATTTAATCAGAGATATCTGAAAGCAGGGAAAGGTTCTTCATGGCAAGCAAAGAATAAAAAGAAATTGATGCCGATGCGTTATCATCAGTCTCATTTAAACATTCTGAAAATCAATGACGCCATTTTGACTATTCAAGCCAAAAGGACAACACGTTATCCGGTGGGTGATGTCATTCGGCGGTTAAAACCAAATGGATAACATGACACTTGTGGAATATGCAGTTGTGCAATCGACTCACGCCGCATGGGCGGTTCAAGCCACGAGACCAAAATGGCCTACGATGGGTGACGCCATCTTGATGGTTCAAATCGAAGTCTGATGATTGAGCAACGCCACCGTCACTTAGCGTGCCTGGTCGTACAAGCTAAAACTCAGACCGAACAGTTGAACTACATGAATCAACTAAAGAAATTTCTTGTATTGAACTCGGTAAAGTAGAATTACAAGTTCAATACAGAGAAAAAAGAACAAAAACGCTTTACAAAAAGCCAAAAAAATGCGAGAGACCGTTCAAACTCGCGTGCCTACGTCCTTGGACCCCTGGGACGAGGGCGATACTGGGACGGGATCTCTGGATAGACTCCCGGGGCGAACCCTTCCCGCCTATCGATCGTGTCCGGGTGGATCCTCCGCAGGTCACCCTCCGGAAGCAGGGCGGATTCCCAGCCCTGACGGTAACTCTGAGCAAATGTTATCCATAGCCAGGAGTCCAGGTTGTGCTCGTGTTGAGCCATGGCCACCGTATCTGCCACGATGCGGGTCTGCAGAGAGGTCACCATCCGCGCAAGCTCGTCCCGCTCTGCCTGAACCACGGATAGCTGCAGGACTGCTCCCTCCAACTCCCCCTCGGCTCGCGCAGCAGCGTTTAGGGTAGGCGCCCTTGATCCAGCCGGCGGACTCGCAGAAACCTCCTCCAATTCCTCCTCCTCCGAGCTCGTGGACCAATGGTCAGGGTCATCCTCCACAACCACCTCCTGTTCCCCCCTTCCCGGCGAAGTTGAGCGAGAACGGCGCCTTCGACGACTACCGGAGGCACGACAATGGGAGCTCGAGCCCGCTCTGCTAGCCTCCGCACTTGTCAGGACAGGGGGCCGGCACAAAGCGAACCTCGCCAGCAGCTCCCCAGCATCGGACATGGATGTATCGACACCCACCCATTGAAAATTATCTGGTCCCCAGAAAAACGGCTGAGCCTGCAGCACCACTTCGCGAACGAAACGTGCGCGAGAGGCGGACAGGCACGAATTGGGATCGATACGTCCTGCATGCAACAATAACACGCAAAATCACGTACGAGGAGACAAAAAGAATGAAAGGGAACGGAGACTGAGCCATAGTACTTACGGGCATCTCCAAAACTTGTCGGCACGGGGGGCGCTCCAGCAACAGGACACTGCCAGGGTCCCCCTACCGCGACGACCTCCTGCTTCCAGCCTCGATCGGTGTCGGGCAGGCCTTGGACGAGGTAGCGACCATCCCTCGGGTTTAGGCGGAATCGGTCCTCCCCGGGACAAGCAGCGAGGGCGTAGCAATAGAGGACCTCAGCGAGCCCGAGACCATACCCTCTCGTCGCGTTCAGGAAGAGGACGGCAGCGAGGATGCGGAACACATTCGGGTGGACCTGCATTGGTGCCAACCCGCAGAAGGAGAGGAAGGTAGGGATGAGAGGGTGCAGTGGGAATCGGATCGCAGTCTGGTGACACACGGAGAAGTACGCCTCTCCCTCCCGTAGACCTCCTCCGGTCCGGACGTGATCGCCATCAGGAGTCCTCCTCGTGGTGACCCCTCTTGGTAGTGGGATCTTCTTCTCAACCATAGTGGGTGGGCGGTCGGCGAAGACGGACGAAAGTTGAAGGCGGCCGAAAAAGAAAGAAAGAGAGAGAGAGAGAGAGAGAGAGAGAGAGAGAGAGAGATGACGACTAGGGTTTCTTCTGTCATTCATAAGATAAAACATTAAACTTTCTTTATTTCTCAATCTTGTAACTAGATCAGCTTCAGCAAATATTTTTCCACTTAAAAATGGGATCAGAAGGTAGTCAAACTTCATTTGTCATCATTAATTTTAAAATAATTTCATCGTTAGACCTAGCAAAGCATTAAAACAGAATGGCATTGCATGATCAACAATTTCCCAGGGAATAATACGTACATCACTTGAAACTTTAATAGATAAAAAATTTTTACTAATCAGTTATCCAAATTTTATGTTTCAATATCTACAATTGAAACAAACATCCATTTCCTGTATTATAAAGCAGGCGAAAGAACAATGACAAATAAATTAAAGGAAAATCATAAACAAACAATTTCACATATTATCGCAACCATCCATCTCCCTTTTATATGGATGATCAACATATTCCCAGGGAACAATTCCATGCACATCACTTGAAACTTTAAAACAGATAAAAAATTTTTTTATCAATTTTCAAAATTTTATATTTATCAATCCACAATTGAAACTTGCATCCATTTCCTGTATCAAAAAGTAGGACAAAGAACAATGACAAATAAATTAAAGGGAAATCATAAACAAACAATTTCACAGATTATCACAACCATCCATCTCCCTTTTCCAAGCGTGACTGATGACAATAGCTTGAGTATCATATCACCTAGTGTTTGAGAAAAAAATCTACTAAAATATTTGTTCGGCGTCGCTCTAAATTTAAAGCAAGAAATTTGTGATTAAGAAGCCCTTTTTATTCTCAAGTTTCCAAGCACATAAATTGAAAGAGTTTTTGCTACACCCAGTCCTATTTTTAGCCATGTTTTTAGCATCATAGCCTAATTTGATTAAAGAATATGTGGTGGGTTAAAGAGATGAGTGATGGAACAAGTGGTTAAAGAACAATTTATCATATTTATTATGCAACATGTTTGTTATACAAAAAAAAGAGGATAAAGTGTGGACTATTATTCAAATTTAAACAAAAATTGGGATTCTTTGTTCCATGCAAAGTCCAGAACCAAAATTGTCCCGATTTTTCAAACGTAGATAAAGGACTAAATCTATAAGCTTTTTATCTCCAAAAATTGGGATAGTTTTTCTAAAAATCTTATCCCCTTTGTCAAACTACACATATACATTTTGAAAATGTAAGCCAGTGCCCCCACATGCAAGCCTTACATTTTGGTTATTTCAAATGCATATCTTTCATAAAACAAAGCACATATTTTCGCAAAATTGAAATATATACTGCAAATGAATTATATGGAAATGCCTACAAAAGAAGTGAAAACTTACATGCTTAGTTTTAATGAGGTATATACTTCATTGAAAATTTATAGGAATGCACGTGAGAATGTAAATGAGACTATGTATAACAGTACCCATATGCATTTATATGGATGCGTACACATTTGTTTGGATATACATTCATTGTTTATATATTTTACTGCTTCACATAAATCCGGGGTCACTAAAAAAAATAGAGTTTTGTTAAACTTAATCTTTTTTATTGTCTCAAATGTAATCTTGTATACCTCGCTCGTCCTGTCTATTTATTGTAATAAAGTATGTATCTCATTGAAAAAATTATATATTTTCTATAAAAGATATCATTTAATTCATAAGAGTATATATGTCATCATTTTTAAAAGTACATATCTTATTGAGTGGAGTGTATGAATGAAAACATGGGTGGCGTACAATTGGGATTGGAAAATGAACTGAGTGTAAGTGTAACAGTTAAAAAAAAGAAAAAGGGTGAGGCCGACAACCTTAAAGAAACTCTGAAACTACTTTCATCAACTACTATTTCATGCCTTCATAAACAGCCAGTCCAAAGGGTACCCAAAAAACAAGATGACAACAAGAAAACGAACACAAACAAAACATAGATACTCCAAACAAAAGAAAGAAAAAGCACATTAAAAAAAGTAAAGAATGAAAGAAAACCGTCTGACACAAACCCATAAACAACCAATCACAAAAAAAAAAAAAAAAAAAAACCCATAAACCGAAAGCAACCAAAAAAACCCTAAAAATTCCAACCCAGACAAAAACCCAAAACCAGAAACAAAAAAACAAAGAAGAGATTTATAAAAAAAATTACCTTAAACGTCTTCCTCTCTCTCCCTTTCATCTCACTCTGTGCATGCAAATACAGCGAGTCTCTCACTCTGCTTTTCTCATTCTATGGATATGCAATTTGTGGGATCTGTTGCAGTCGAAACAATGTTGGGTCTTTGGGATTCTTTACACCCCAAAAAAAATAATGTTGGGTCTTTGGGATTCGATTAAAAGTGGGGTCGCTTCTATTAAAAGGTTTTAGGTGGTTGGCCCTCGGATATTCGTGGAGGTAGTTTCGAGAGTTTTGAGGGAAAGAGCTCTTTTGTCTTATGCTATTGATATTTATTGGGAAAATTCTGAAAACCCCTTGTAAACTATCTGATATCTATATAAGTCCTTGGCCTTTACTTAAGCCCTTGTAACTCTTGAAAACACACATATGTAAATACACATGACCCACTGAGTTAAACTTTCATTAAAAGATGATAAATATTATGCGAATATTTTATTTGGTAAACCTTGATTGAAAACATAGTATACCAAAAACCTTTATAATGTGTTAAAAATGTAGAAAACCTTCTGTAAATGATAATTTTAGAGATAAAATCGTTATTTACAAAAAAATTTCCATACTCATAACACATTGTAGGAAAATTTTTAATATACTGTGCTTGCAGTCATGGTTAATAAAAAAAATATTTGTAGAATATTCTTTATCTATCAACAAAAATTTAACTCAAATGGCTATTTGGATTTACATAAGTGTTTTCAAGGGTGATGGATTTCCGAAAAAATCAAAGGGTTATATGAATTTTGGACCGCTTATAGGGAATTATATAGATTTTCCCTTATTTTTATTTAGAAATTGTTCTACACAATAAAGTTCAAAATGTCAACACATATTTTTATTTTTAGAAAAATTAAAATTATATACCTAATATAGTGAAATATGTATTTTTATAAAAAATCAAGTATATAATACAATGAATTGAATTGCATCATTTGTAAAATTAAAAAAATATAGGGTCTTTTATTTTTAAATCCCCACAAACCATCATATTTAGTTGTAAGACCCCGGACCTACATTTAGGCCTATGTTATTCTTTTATATGTTTGGATGATTGGATAGCACAATTATATGTGTTATTCTAAATTATTCTTCATTGGGGGTGTATTAGGGTCATGTATGACTAGATTATATCCTAAGTGGTATGATTGGCATGATTCGGATTTAATTTTGTTAATGTCCAAGATGATGTAGTTTAAATCTGATTTTATTATGGGACATTCAATTTTGAGTTAGCTTTCATACAAAAGTGGAATTAGATCATTTGGATTCATGTAGCAAAAGTTATGTGTGTTTTTCCAATTATACCCTAGGGATGGAAAATGTGTGGCAGCAGCCCTGTTTGATGTTAATTGTATAATTCAAAATAGTTAGAGATGTTTTTGGAGATTTTCTTGAACATGAAAGCTGTAGATAATCGTCTTAGCTTTCCAACGGAGTTTGAATTATACAATTCGGAGCTAGATTGTAAAAGTTATGGCTATTCTAGTCAAGGCTGCGCAAAATTTTTAAAAGAGGGCAATTTGATAATTTGGACGGATTTATCAATCCCATTTAATTGAATGGGTGAGGTATGTGGTTTATATGGTGTGAGAGAGTGAGAGAGTCAGCTGAGACTCATTTTATCAAAAAAAAAAAAAAACAGAGAAAGAGAAGAGGAGAAGGGGAGGAGGAGAAGAGGAGAGGAGATTGAAGGAATTTTTGGTGAGATCATTTGATTTTTCTTTTATGGCTTGCTTTAATTTGCTGATTTGGATTCTTAATTGGGGGAGCTTATATTTGTTCTAGGGTTTTGATTGTTGATTTGGAGAAGAAGAAGAATAATAGGTTGGAGTTGGAGACTTGGGATATGCTTAAAGAGGTTAGACAGATTTTCTATCTTGTAAAGATGCTTATGAATGTGATACTTAGAGACATTTTTTGAGGATTATGCCTTCATATGGTATGATCATCTACGTGTGTAGATCTTATGTATGAAATTTGGTGTCATTATCTTACCTGTGGCATAAGTTATGATCTGTTTCATAAAGACTGTCCAGATTCGAGTAGAAATTGGTCTGTTTCTGAATTTATTTTATTTCGGGCACTTAGAGATTTAATTAGATGGTGGTCTCTTCATGGATTATGATCCTAGCATATCAATGAATATGTATAATTTATTTCAAAATTTTTGGATGAGTATCTGGTGCTGTGGAGATCAAAGTGTTGGGTTATAGTGCTGCCCAGATTTATAGTGCTGCCCAGATTTATAGTACTGCTCAGATTTGTTTGTGGTTAAGGTGTGAGGTTTCTTGCTGATTTATAGGTGATTTAATTGAATGATGGCCAAAGGATGAGTGGCTTTTGGTGGTGTGGAATAATTGGTTAGTGGTTTGAGGTATGGGGTGTATTTTGCACTTGTTGGCTAGATCTTGGGATATGTCTGGGATTATTTTTTTATTGCATGAGTGTTTTATCCTTGGCTGAGTTGGCAATGTTTATTTGTCCAGAGGGGTCTCCTCAATATGAGGAGGGTGGTGATCTTGTGTTTAGGCTTGTGTTGGGGATGACTATACTCCCAAGAGTCCCGTAGCGATGGCGTACCGTTGGACTGTCTGATGCGCGTGATTATTCACGGGATGGAATGATTGTATCGGTGAGTGGATCTAACTTGGCATTCCGATAATATAGTTCCATACTAAGTCATGTTTATGGTATGATATTAATCATGTATGCATGACTTGGTGGCATCCATAGGCATGATTATATGTATTAAATTGAGATTGCATGATTACTTGATATATTATTATATACATATTGTTATATCTTGAATGCATGCTCATGATTTATCATTGTTAATGGATACATATTATATTCTATATATAGCTTTGTTAATGGCCATCTAGCTTGGTTAATATATGTCTATCTTGTCATATCCGGCCTAGGTTTGTTAATGGTTGTCTAGCCTTGTTAATGGCTGATATATATATTATCAGCATTATTTATAGATCTTTACCTAAAGATCTGGTTAGAGACATCATTTAGGGGTAAGGGGATCTGATCGTATAGGTCAGATCTGGTTGCTTTGTGGTGACATCGTAGGTCCTCGACCGGTTTGTGTCGAGTCTGTTTAGGGTGGGTTGATTATGGTAGTTCTTGCAAGTCGTGAGTGCGAACCTGCAGTTGAGGTGAGGGTAAACTCTGGGTGTCCTTCACGAGGGAGCGTTTTCAAGGTTCATCCTGGACGCCCACGGTATCCGATGGTTCAGATCGGCTACGCGTCAGAGTGGTTGGATGACGGAGAGCCTTAGCCAAGATACTGGGTTTGACGGTTTAGTTTTGCATTTAGATGTTTCGTGTGAGTCAGTTGAGGTGAGGGTAAACTCTGGGTGTCCTTCACGAGGGAGCGTTTTCAAGGTTTTATCCTGGACGCCCACGGTATCCGATGGTTCAAATCGGCTACGCGTCAGAGTTGTTGGATGACGGAGAGCCTTAGCCAAGATACTGTGTTTATCGACCATGTTCGCAAAGTGATGGAGTCTATTGCGGGATCCATTGATGTGGTTTGTGATGCGGTCGGGCTCTGGTGGACTTGACGGGTGGAGTGATACTCCATGTATTGGTCAAGCCGATGCATTTGCAGAAATGAGTCGCCTAAGAGAAGTCACTGCGTGACAGGAGGAACTGTGAGGCATTTGTTTGTAGTGGCGTTGCAGTCACTAGGATATATATATGTGTATTTATAGTGTTTCTAGCATGGGATGGATCCCCTATGGTATGGGACGCAGACGGATCTATCTTTATGCTGGGGATATAGTGAGGTTAGTGTTGTAGCGTTGCTAGCATGGGATGGATCCCCTGTGGTATGGGACGCAGACGGATCTGTCTTTATGCTGGGGACATGATTAGGTTGGTGTGAGTTGGCCTCCTACGGTGATGGTACCTAAGGCTGGTCGGCTTATACTTGATAGTTATTTATGTAGGTTTTATGGATGTGTTGGAACTGTACTTCGAGGTTTCTTGTAATTAGTTCCATTCACTAGGCCTTCATCGGCTTACACCCTATTTTTTTATGGGTTTCATCCAGGTGTTGCGCAGGATTGGTGAGCTGTGTGTTGTTGAAGGTGTTGTGGGCCTCTCGGCGATTTGGTGAGCCTGTCAGCTTCCTGTTCTTTGTTTGTAACAGGTGTTTTGTTATCGTTGATATATACATTGACTGTATTTGTAATTATGACTTGTGTTCACGCGGGACAGTGATTGTGTATTCCTTAGAGGCCCCAATTATCTGTTCTATGGCCTTGTATTGTTCATTTATTTTTATTAATTCATAAACTCTTCCGCTGTCGTTTATTCTAATCCAATCATTTATTCCTTATGATTTATTCTGAATATGATATACTCGGTATCGTACACGTGTCACCCCTTGGAGACGGCCGCTCTGGGGGCGTGACATAGTGATCGATCCCCCAGTTCTTTGTATTTGGGTTTTAGTCCCCAGATTTAAAGGATAATATCTTTTTAGTCTCTAATAAGGATCTATCCGTAAATTATTTAGTTTTCTTTTTAGTTCCTGATAGAGACTAAAAATGAATTATCCTTTAAATTTTGAGATTAAAACTCAAATACGAAGAACTGAGAGATTGATCACTAAATATAATGGTTTGTTAGGACTTAAAAATAAAATTTTAAAAAATATAAAAAATTTCTAATGAGATATGTACTTTGATATATAAGTGAGTGGAATATATTTATATATATATATATATATATATTTTTGGGTAAACTCTAAAATGACTGAGTGTAGCGTGACTCAATTTTTTGTTTTTGTACATTAGGTGCTATTGATACTGACCCTTGTTCAATTTAATTCTTTTTTAGCAAAAAAACAATTTAATAACCACGAGCAATTAGGTGACACAGAAGAGCATCAATATAGTTCACATTCACGATACAGCTGAGATCATTTGAATCACAATTTCTTGTCCTGTCCAGCTATGAGTGGATGTTTTTTTTTTTGAGCTAAAATGTGAACATATATATTCATTTATACAAAATAGATCACGTTTGAGTGGATATATTATGTTGTCTGTATGAAAATCATCTAATGTAACATATATTACACTATCTTAATATATAATTAATTTATAAAAAATATATGTACTTAATTGTATGAGTAAGTACCTCATTTTTCTTAAAAGAATGTATTAAATATATATTTTTTAAAATAATATAAAACGCGTGTGAGGCTGCAAACAAGATCAAATATATCATTTTCCTTTGTCATGTTTAAAGAAAAGGTAGTGGTCATTTTTGTAATCTTAAACTATATTACAAGAGTAATATAAAAATTTAGATATTCAATTCATTTGAGCACATGATAAGACTACAAAAATTACTCAAGCAATGACTTGTCACTAACATTTTCCTAAAGGGTGTAACTTGGGCTAGTTGGATCAGGTGGGAGCTTAACTCGAACACAATTCGAAGTTGAAGAAAGTCAACTCTAATCCAACCCATCCTCAAATCTGAGAAGCTTCAACTCAAACCCAATCCGTCAGATTTTATTCGAGTTTAGAATTGGGTTCAAGTTTGATTTGAATTGGGTTGCATTCGGGTTAGGCTCATACTAGGATTCGAGATTGACTTCTAAAATGTATCATTTTAAAAAATTAAAACTTTATAAAAATTAATGATCTGTATGAAAAAATAAGAAATATGAAATTAAGAACTATTTTTATTTAAAAATATAAATATGAAAATCATCGAAGTGATAGATTTTAGGTTTAAAAAAATTAAACAATTCAAATTGAAAAACAAAACTTTATGTTCTATAAATATATAGGTCCAAAAGTCACAAGTGTCATTTCCCTTCGAATGAGCCGGTCGACAAATGAGTTTTGTTTTGAGAATGAGGGTTATCTCATAATAAATTACAAAAATAAAATATGACTTAAAATATTTAAATTTATCTCTCCTTATTTTGGGTTGGGATTAGGTTCAGATTTCCAAACTTTCAATCTAAACTCAAACTGAATTAAGTTCGTGTTACTAAAATCTGAACGCTAAAACCCAACCCAAATATATCTCATTGTCAGGTTAAGTCAAGGTTCAACCCATCATCGTCCTAGTTACACCCCTACAAAATAGTCACTGGTCGGTGCAAGATTCTTGTGTTTTTCTACTATAAGTCATAAACATTTTTTTTTTATGAATATATGAGCTATGTTAAAAAGTTACATATTTAAAAAAATATAAAAAAAATCATCGTGTACATGTTTATACATGGCATTAGCATGAAAATGGATGTCAGGAGTGCCAACTTAAATTTGGACAAATTTGGGTTGGGATATTTTATCATAGGTTCAATTCGACTTGAATCCGAAGTCCATCTGAACACAATTAGGTTGGATTTGGGTTGATCGGAGTTCAATCCAAACCCAAAAGCGGCTTTAAATGGAGAGAATCACTGATTGTTTGATCGGTGGACATTTTTATTAGATGATGGTGTAGAGGGGAAATCTCGCACTCTTCCTGTGGGTGCCATGAGTCTTGGACAGTTGGAGATAGGCAGTGCGACCCGCCTCCAAAACATGATTGAAAACAGATCACCCGAAGAGAACAACTGAGCTCTCTTGTCAAGGATCCCACTTGAGGAAACCTACCCGAGAAGTCATGCTTGAAGGAGTGTCATCCTGTCGGAGCAGAATTCGGCGACCAGACCAACATTGTCTCAAGAACGATCAAGGCCAGCCGACCAAACTAGCCACTAATATCCAATATGACCGTTGGAGCGTTCACAAGACTAGCCATCCTGACCTGGGTTCAAACCCAGTCTTAACCATAGTGGGAGGGGGATCACTGACACTGCAAGGGGAGGCCATGACTGCTCTGCTCTACCAAAATGGCTGAGATGTGCCCTGACCTTGACAAGCCGTTTGCCACTGTTCGTTACAGTCATAGTTAGGGCCAATAAGAGGGTGACACGTGACCACAACATCATAACAAACCCCCAGCCTCGAATCCCACAGAATCTACTATGTCAAAAGATTCCAGCCGAGGTAGAGAGACATCCACGGAATCACTTATTCCTCGATCCGACCACTTCTCCTAGGCTGATCGACGTCATTTTCAAGAGGTGAGCTTCGGTGAGCTTCAACATTGGTCCTGCGATCCGATCTCCCCACCTTCTACCTTAACCCTTATCTTTTATTTTTCGTCTTTCCAAAATGAGGTTATCCAATCCAGAATGAAGTTGACCCCAAAAGACGCGGGTATGGGCGAACCCAGGAAAGTTGTTTTCTATAATAAAAAAAATGTGTGTATGTGGGTACGAATCTTATAACCATTTTCACATTTTCATATCTATGTATGGTATTGTTAAATTAATATGAGTCAGGAAGACGCTAGCGGTTTCTCGGGGCTAGACCACAATGTCATCAAACGGCATCACAACTCTTTCAAGGTTGGGATCCCAGCGGGGTCGCGCAGGGCTTTTTGCCCTTTTGCATAGGAGTACCCCTGCTCGAACAAAGGTCGCACAGGGAAGCCCCTCATCCGGTTCAAAGGGGAAATATTTTTTCACAACCGAAAAGCACTTTGGCAGGGGGTCGTGCAGAGCCATGCCCCCTTATAGCAAATAGCACTCGAGCGAGGATACATTAGTGTCGGTGTGGGAAAAAAAAGTATCCGCGTGTGCGGAGGTTCTTCGGGGATTCGGATCTGGTGCGCGCCTTGGCGGGCTCGACTGGATCGTCTCTCGAAAGGGTGGTGGGGTATCATTCCCAGTCGAGGCGCCCGACAGCGGTTCAAGGGGATTCCGGTGTGTGTGATCGCCACCTGCTTTTTCGAAAAGCAGGAAAAGTTGGGTTGGATTTGATCGCCTTGCGGGAGGAGTTGTGGGGTCTTCACTCTGAGACACGGATATACCGTACACAAAGGTGAAAAATAGGTATTCATATTCTGCTTCCGGGGCTTGACTAAAGGAGTCTTGGGACAAAGGGGTGCAGGTGGGGTGTGGATAAGGGGCGACTAGTGGGTTTCAGCCGTCGGGGAGGGGGCGGCTAGCTAGGGTTAGCCATCCGGGGCCTGGATGGATTTGGGCAGAAGCTGGGCAGGGAATGGGCTTGGTTTTGGCAGGGGTTAAACTAGGTTTAGCCTGATTTTTAGAGGGTGGACTGAGAGGGTGATTTTGTGTAAGGAAAGGGGTTTTCTTCTCTCACAAATCTCTCTCTCTCTCTCTCTCTCTCTCTCTCTCTCTCTAGGGATTTCAAGTGGGTTTGGAAATTGTGGGTATGTGAATCAAGATTGGGGGATGTGTGAATTGTTTTAGAAATGTTTTGAACCCCCTCTATTTATAGTAAAAGAGAGGCAGGGGAATATCCAGGGGGTAATATAGTGGTTTGGTTAATAGTGTGTTTGATTAGACCCCTCTTTAATTCTCTGGTTCTTCTGTCAGAGACCAGGTGAAGGGCGGCTAGTTATAACTAGCCGCCCAAGATGGGGGGGCGGCTACTTCCTGGTAGCCGCCCCCATCATGACCTGCCAAACGTTCCATCTCTGACAAGCGGTGGCTTAGGTCGGTTACTTGATTTGATCCTGCAAGATGGGGTGGCTAAAAGTCACAACCCGCCGCAATGATCAGCATTTAATAATGCTTTATGTCCCATCCAGAAAAGCGGTTCAGAGTTGGCCAGGGGGGCGGCTAGTGAAAACTAGACGCCTGGCATGGGGCGGCTAGTCTTGGTTAGTCGCCCCATTCCAGGGTTTTTTAGGTTTGGGCCAGGTTTCAGGTTTCAGGTTTCTAGGGTTTGGGGCCAGAGTTTAGGTTTCTAGGTTTTGGGGGTCATGGTTTTAGGGTTTCTGGACTGTCAAAATTAGGGTATCTACAGTTAGGGGTCATTCAACATTGACGTAGATAGCACCCTCAAACAAAGGTCGCGCAGGGCAATCCTCCATCCAATTTCAATAGGAAGCTCTCTCACCACCACAATTGGTATAAATGTCACGTGGGCATGTACCCCCCTAAACTAGACAGCATTTTGAGAGAGGGGTCACAAGGGGAGATCCCCCATCCATGCTTGCGTCCGACTCACATAGTCTCCATCACCATGATTGGTGTAGAGGAAGTCTGCCACGCTCCTCCTACCCCCTTAGATAGCTCCTTGAAACAAGTTGGGCCAAATTGATTGACCCCAAACTAGCGAGCACGACGACGACCACACGAGGCAGGAGAATGAAAGTGAGGACGGTCAACGCTCGTCTACAACCACAAAAATTAAAGAATGGGGCATGGCCTTTCGAGCCTCCCCACAAGATCAGCTCTCGCAAAAAAAAATCATCATCGAATCGCCTTGACCGACATGTCCACCCTCAGGAGAAACCCAAATCCATGCTAAAGGCTACTTCAGGGAAGTCACAAAATATTACATTCGATGCAAAATATTCCGCTTGAGGAGTGTCGTTGGAGCAGGATGACTTCGCGACCAGACCAACATTGTCCCAAGAATGATCAAGGCCAGCCGACCAGACTAGCCACTTATACCCAATACGACCATTGGAGTGTCCCCAAGACTAACCATCCTGACCTGGGTTCGAACCCGGTCTTAACCATAGGAGGAGGGGGACCACTGACACTGCAAGGCGAGGTCAGGGCTGCTCTGCTCCACCAAAATGACAGAGACGTTCCCCGACCCTGACAAACCGTCTGCCACTGTTTGTTACAGTCACAGTTAGAGCCAACAAGAGGGCGACACATGATCACAACATCATAACAAACCCCTAGTCTCAAATCCCATGGAATCTTCCATGTCAGAGGATTCCAGCCGAGATAAAGAGATGTCTAGACGAGAAATGACATGGCCACTCACTCGACTTAAAGGAAAGGGAATGAGAGAGAAGGGACATTTTTTATTCACAAGTAAGCACTCGAAAAACACCCTTGTCTTCTGGTTCTATAGTCATCTTTTTCATCTTCATCTTCTCCATTCATTCACTCCACTGACTTGAGCGTCGGAGTCCCTTTGGCGGCACCACACCAATGTCCCCTAAGCTCTTTTGGTGCAAGATCTTAGGCACGATGACCCTGATTTTCACCTGGAGGCGGACCTTCGACCCAACTACACTTATTGAGGGAAAACACGACCTTCAGATGGTTTTGAATGAAATATGTTAAAAATTCATCATTAATTTTCTAGAATATACTCCATCATCAGACCTAGCCATTTGGATGGGAGCATAAGGGTGGTATAAGCTGGGAAAAGAATGGATAGGGGAAAATGGATGTTTGTTTACAGAATATAACTTGGTATTACTATGCCAGTGTAAATGGGTATAAGAGAGTATACTGATTCTATATAACCTCTTGGATAAGCTTACACCCAATTTATCTATTCCCATGGAAGGTGGGGCTTACCATCACATAAAAAAGATCACATCTCATCGCATCAAATCACCTATCATCACCTCCTATACATCAATAGAGCTCACATGTCAAATCATTTTTTTACACATCATTCATATTTTATTCTTCATCAACCAAACAACTCAACATTTATTATTATGTTTTCCAATGAGAATTAAAAAAACACAACCAAACAGAAACTCACTTATTCTTCGATAAAGTTATATGTTCTCGGAATAGGTATAAACCCCAAAATAGCTTATTCCTCGATCCAAACGGGGGTTAAATGGCGTAGCATGATCAATATTTGGAAAAACCCCATGCACATCACTTAAATTGACAGAAATTATTTTTATTAGTTTTTTTTCTATTTTTATATTTATCAATATTCACCTCTTATCAATCACTTATTTTTAATTATCCAAAGCATATCAAATAATATAAAAGTGATATTTATGTTTCCCAACAAAAAAAAAAAAAAAACAAAACCTACTACTAACAAAAATAGCTTATTCTGCATAGATTTACCTACATTGGTATGACCATCAAGGATAAAAATAGCTCTATCACGATTCCCAAACAAGGGGAATAAGTAGGATTTGAAGGCATGGGATTCTAAAAAATCATAGTTCATTTTTTCAGATCATTACTATATTCCTAGTTTTTTTTATCCACAATGAGAAATAAAAGGAAATTCTAGCTGTTCAGAGTAGTATTGTATCTTTGATATTTTGATCTCTGTATCTACTTATTCTACATTAATTTTTTTTTAAATAAAATGGGTGAAAGAAGGGTGGCATTGTTTTGAAAGTAAGTGTTTATATAACATGTTAATTTGTTTTGTATAGTCTCTTTGGGTCCTAAGTATGGACAGGACTCGTTCAAACTGATTGAATGAGATGAAGACGATAATCTGCACAATCGTGCAATCAAACAGTTGGCACCTAATAGTACATTTCAAGCTGAACAGAATCTTCAAAAAAAAAAAAAATACATTCTTTTATGAGACTTTCATCTAATAATTCTGCATAGTTGTGATAACTTTTAAAGGCATTGTACCGGCGGGGATTTAAATGATCTGGCATACTCATCTACATAGGAGCGTGAATTTACCAAGAAAACATACAGGATATGCTCCGAGGATTCACTCGGACTGGGTTGTTTTATTGCAAAGGCAAAGGAGGTTAGGATCGTGGGATAAGTGCGGATGGGCGCTCTCCTTTGGTTAGATGCCTCTTCTAACTAGAAAATTGTCAATGTGCGATGCCCATTTTTTGTTTTTTTCTCTTCTAGTCATTGTTTTTCACTTTCTAATCGCCCTCCTTTCGGAGTTTGTAATTTGATTTTAATAATGAAATCAAGTAGTAAACATTTATCTTTTTTTCAAAAAAATAAAAACATTTAAAGGCATTAAAAAAACACTAATGTGAATGATTTTGCTCTAGTTTTGAACACACAATTAAGCAATGTGAAATCCACAATTCTGTAACGTAAGGTTGTGATAGCGTTTATCCTCACTTTTTATTCTAATTTGACAAATGTAAATATGAACAAAAATCGATAACTTTTTATTATCTAAAATTAAGACAACTTATCCTCAAAACCTTAACCCCTTGTCAAACTAATCCAACTTGTCAAACTAATCCAAAGAGTTATAGAATGCTCAGATGTTGTTTATATTGGTATATCTCTAGTGGATAAAAAATGGAGGCTCGAAAGAAACTTATCAACAATACAATGTGATCAATATTTTTGGCAAACTATAACAAAAAAAAAAGAATGGTGTAGCACAGGCCTCAAAATTAGCGGAATGTAAATTTGACATATATCCTTGGAAACCATATCTACGATAGAGAAAAGTTAAGACCAAGAAACAACAAATGCATCAAGCACACGCTGATCATATCAAGGTTTTTCAGCACCTATACACAAGCATGCAGCATGCATGAACATACAAAAGAGAATATAGACAACAAAACAGTAGGGAGTGTGCATCCTATATCCGGCATTAGTTGTCACCTGTTTTGCACTTGAAACATGGAAGCCGTCTTTCGATTTGAACAAAAAGAGATGAGACCTGTCAAAGGTTAGCAAAATCTCCCCAACCACAGACAAAGGTCACAAGTCTAACAAAATATTTTGTGATATATGACAGGCCACACCCTCACGGTTGGATTAAGCAGCATCGCTACGTGTCAGGTCCTGCAAAGTGCATGATAGAATAAATCAACACTGAATGTAATATGCTTGTATATGATTTGAATTATATTGAGTAAAATCTTAGTACAGTTACCCAGAGATGATACCAACATATATATACATGCTGCAGTTAGAATAAGCATATAAATGGGAAAATAAAACATTTGATATTTCACAGGTCATTTAAAACTTCTTGGAATAGAAATAGAAAATGAAGCATAATGGTTGTATTAGGTATGTAACGATTCAAATCAAGAGCTTTCTTTTAGACTCTTTCTTTTATTCCATTTATGCTGCAACTGAACAAGATGCAGCAAACTCACAAACATCAAGGAAAAAATAGACAGAAGAATTTAAAAATAAAAATGGGGTAGGTTAGCTAGAAAATTATCAACTGGTGTGGTATGTCTCTTTTGCAAGTAGAACTGATGAGGAACATTAAGCATCATTTTCAAGTGTTCTAAGAGGTGATATTGGTCTTTGTAGACCGCATACCTATGATAGGCACAACTCTAACCACTGAAAAAGATTTGGAATCAATTTACTGTCATAGTAAAGCAACAAAACTATTCTCACTAAAGACAAATAAATGCATATTGCATAGCATAAGGCAGGGGAAAAAGAATTATGAGTTACAAGATTTGATTTAGTACTGACCAGGTACCAAACCAATAAAACATGCTGAAATAGGTGGAAATAAATTCACGAATACCGTGCTTTCATTTTATTTTTCAACAGATTTTCAGTTCATGATCTTGTTTCTCACTCTTCCTGAAGTTCATCAAGTACCACAATATAAATGAATGCACTCCAGTCAACCGAGGCAAAAATATTTATATGATGAACTAAAAATATCATACCACAACGATAGTCTCTTTTCCATAACTTCCAGTTTGCAGAGAAACCCCCATCTCACGATCATTTACTGCCAAACAAAAGTACGGTATCAGCTATTATAATGAAAGACACAAATGATAATAATGTATGGCATGTACACAAGAATCATATACTCCGAGACCACTAACCAGAGGATCTGTTTTGGCTGGTCAGAGTAGTTGTATTTTCAATAGCATATTTATCAGTTTCAATTTGATTTTCTTTCTTATCTTTGATGTGTTCTTTCAAGGTGGAAGAACCTTCTTGGACAGCCGTTACTTTTTTCACATTGCAACCATCAACCATTAGAGTGTCTTCCATCGAGCCATGACCAACCATGTCATTTTCAGATATCTCTTTCTCCACAAGTAGAGATTCAGCCCATCTGACGTCAGAATCAATCAAGTTTTCATCTCTGTCTCTGGGAAATTCAGTTGCAGATGAAGTTTGACACCTCTTGTAGCTATTACAGCTTCCAATAGACTGTTTCTCAGCGGGCGTCTCATCATCTAAAGATTGCGAATCAGAAAGAGTGCTATAAATCCTTTCACCCTCATTTTCATTCATCAGAATGGACTTTCCCTCTGCATGTGGAAGACATTCTACAGGTTTAGGACCACTTATATCTGATGCGATAAAGGTACCATCCTTATAGCAATCATTGTTGGTGACAGTCTGATGCCCTTCATTCTCCAATGATTGTTCTTCAACCATTGCCTCTTTGTCCAAGGCTACTAACTGTTTATCACAAATAATTTCAGTGTCATTTGCTTCAGTAGCATGGATCTTCTCAACACCATGTTTATTCACTGGGTCGGACAAAATATTTTCCTTACGAGGATATTTCACAATAGCCAAACTGGAAGTACAGGGGTTATTATCTCCATTTCTAGTTGCACCCAATGTGGAGGCACTTCTTAGTCTTCGAGGATTATAATTATAATGTGATGTAGTTCTACCTTTGTTCCTGCCTTTGTTCTTATGTTTAGCACGGCTTTCACTCTCATTAGAGTCCAGAATGGTCAAATCAATAAACACAACATTAAGATCATGTGCTACTGGACTTCCATTCTGTGCTTCAGAGCATTTCAAGGTAGCAGCTGTTCTTTGGGGTCCATCATCATCATAACCAGAATGAGTTTCATTTTTCTTCAAAACTTTCTTGACATCTTCATAATTGCTCCTCCCATTATAGATGACTCTGCTTGCTTCCTGTTCTAAGGATCCCTGGCAACTGCTTTTGAGCCCATTATCATGACAAGAAAAGTTCTCTGTGGCCTTGGCAGCTTTGTCCATTTTTCCAGACTGCAACACACAAATTTGGGGTTCTTCAAATCCAGTCTTGGCAAGCTTGTTTACATTTTTAACATTGCATATGCCACTTCGAGGTTCTTCCAAATTACTTTCAAAACAACGGGATTTTTCTTCAGTGGGGATTTCTTCTATATTTTCTTCATTGGATATGCCATCAGTGGAGACTCTACTTTTTGCTTGTTCTACGGATTTATGAGAAGATCCTTTGGTGAGCCTCGCTCTTTTAGAATTGATATTTTCGTTAGAGTTCTTACAGTCTATCTTTTCATCATCTAGTGGACCAACTGGAACATGTGGACTTCCATCCACAGAGGAAGGTTCTGTCATTTTTTGCTTTCTTTTATTGTCGTCTTTTTTCTTGGACGTAAAGGGCTTCTCACATGCAGTCTTATCAAAAATTTCAACTCTGAAGTGTGATCCACCCAAGTACCTGAAGACAATCATCTCCCCAACTTCTAAGGAGTTATCTGATACAAATGCACTCCATCCCTCATGAAAAGCCAAGAAGCCATCTACCATTGAGACTTTGACATTCCAATATTTTCCACTTGAGAGTTCAAGAAAAGTGTTCTTATCAACCATAAATGCCATTGAATGGGAAGCTTCGGGTGGAATGTACTGCAAAAGCCCATTAAGTGGTAAGCAGAATAAACAAAATAGACACAACATCTCATCCTACATAGGAGAAGTAGATATTAAAGTAAGTCTATAAAATCTAACAGAGCAAAATTTCTCCATTTAGGAAAAATAATCTAGAATATTTATCAAGAATCTTACCATTTAACGGTTTGTTCCTTTCTCTCATGGAAGCCTCAAAAAACATATGCATATAGATTCTTTCACACAGTTAATAATAAATGTGGAAACTAAATTGACAATCTACAATGAATGAGTTCACTATGGAAATATATACAATAAGTCATTCCATTAGACTAAGCAATAGACATAACCAGACACAAACACATTTTTTCACCAAAAAAGTTGCAGTACTGCATAAAATTGGCAATACATAACTACCAATCACATAACATTATAATGGGGTTGTTCTTCAAAAAAAATCATGAGTTGTTTGAAAAAGGATTGTGTAAATGTATCATGCTTGAAGACATAATTTTAAACAATGATGATATTTGGGGATCATGCTGTTTAATTTAAGAGGCATATCTTGCAAGGCATGTTGTGGATTGGAGAATTTCAAAAGCCAGAAAATTCAAACATCTTGGTATATTTAGTGACAGACATTCTTAGAAAAGATACTGAAGAAAACTATTATCTTTTAAAAAGACTGAATATTGTGTGGTAGTGAAGAAAGATTTCGTGTTTCAATGCTTCAAAATTGAAATATTTATCATTCATGTGAACCCCATGAAAACTAATCTTTCTTCTCTATCTTGTACCTTTACGCAATATAAAATTCAAAATTCAGCTAACCAAAAGGCACAATAGAGAAAATCCATTTGGTTAATGAGGGAATGTCAGGCATCATAGTTCCCAAGAAGGACAGAGCACCAACAATCTGGAGCTTATCAGTGCCACCATACCGAGCCAGTCAGTGTGGTCATTTAGCTGTCCTATAAAGAATATTACCCTCTCACACTTTACTTTTAAGAAAAATGCGATTCCACAGGCAGAAAACAAAAAACCTAAAGGTAATGAAAGCCTTCATCACTTAAATCCAACGGGCTTGGACCCCTAGCTCAATGGTTGAAAAAAGAATTTGCAATCAGGAAGTCATGGGTTCGAGCCCCAACATTAATTTACTTACCAAAAAAAGCCCTCGTCACTTCAATCTCGCAAAAGCACCCATTATTTGTCAAATGTATATATCTAAAGGCTTGCCAGTTTTCTGTTGAAGATTGGATAGATTTCAAAGAATATTCAGTTGGTAGCACTGACTCCTTCAAAATTCTCCTCATATCTACACAAAAGCTGCCTACAAGATTAGGAGCCAGAGTTCATGATGGTTGTACTTGAAATGTTAGGCTATGGGAGAATGTTTCATATCCAAATGGAAAAGCTAAATGGACAAAACCATCTATGGACAACTCAAGTAGTGCATTTTTCTAATATTTCATGTATTCTAAAACTTTTTATAGAGAGATTGGAACAATATATAAAAGAAGTTGTCCCTCTTACAATGGGAGACGAGGGATCTCCCTTAAAAATAAAAGCAGAAACAAAAAGGAAAGAAACAAGAAGAACAATCGGCCTTCCACGGGCCATTAAATGCCCAAGAGACTGCCCAAAAACACACATCTTGTCCTACTCCCTTCTCCAATTATTACCCCATAATTCTTGAAGGTGAGCTTTCCACGAGAAGCACTTTCACCCAAGATCGTAATAGTCTTTTCAGAATTGACTCAAATATGTAATATAACTTGACTGGTAAACATTCTGAAAATAAAAAATGGGCGAGGAAATATCTTTCCTTTGTTTCACTTTATACGAAGGGAAGAGAGCTAGAGATAATATCATCTTGAATTGAGAGGATTTCAACATCTAGCTCCATTGTACCAAGTGAATTTAATAGTTTAAATGGAATTCATGCTTAAACGATGCCCAAGTTTAGATAATAGTGATCATTATGTTTTCAGTTCTCTGTAACCTTGTCAATAGAAAACTTAGTTATATATAGAATATTACATGGCTTAGCATAGCTCCAAGTTGTTAACTCGACATATTTCAATGAATAAAATATTAATAGGTAGTCAAACTTCATCTAGTCATCATTACTTTAATAAAATATTCCATAACTAGAGCTAACAAAACATTAAAACAGAATGGCTTGCATGATCAACATATTCCAGGGAACAATTCCATGCATATCACTTAAAACTTTAACAGGTAATTTTTTTAAAACAGTTTTCAAAATTTTATATTTATCAATCCACAATTGGAACTTGCATCCATTTATTGTATCATAAACCGGGAGAAAGACAATGACAAATAAATTAAAGGAAAATCAGAAACAAACAATTTCACATTTATCACAACCATCCATCTCCCTTTTCCAAGCGTGACTGATGATATTGCTTGATTGTCACATCATTTAAATTATTTGAGAAACAGTCTACTAAAATATTTGTTTAACATTGCTCTAACTTAAAAGCAAGACATTTGTAATTAAGAACCCGGTTTCGACCTCAAGTTTCCAGGCACATAAATTGAAAGAGATTTGCTACACCCAGTCCTCTTTTTAGCCATGTTTATAGCATCATGGCCTAATTTGATAATAGGATAAGTTGTAGGATATAGGGATAAGTGATGGGACAAGTAGTTAAAGAACAACTTATCGTATTTGTTATACAAAAAAATCAGGATAGAGTGTGGACTATTATTCAGATTTAAACAAAAAAATGAGGATTCTTTGTTTCGTGCAAAGGCTAAGGCTAGAACAAAAATTGTCCCTATTTTGATAAACATAGAAAAGGACAAAATGTATAAACTTTTTATCTCCACAATTGGGTTTAGTTATCCTATAAATCTTATCCCTTTTGCCAAACTACACTTAAAAGCATATACATTTGGAAAACATTAGACACAGTCCAGCATGCAACCCCACGTGTAGGCCTCACATGCTTTGATTATTTTAGAGGTGTATCCCTCATACAACGAAAGCATATACTTCTGTAAAGTTTAAATATATATTCCAAATGAATTATATGGACACACCTACAAAAGAAGTGAAAACTTACATGCTTCATTTAACGAGGTATATATCCTCATTAGAGATTTACAGGAATGCACGTGGGAATGTAAAATGGGACTGTGAGTAACAGTGCCCATGTGCATTTATATGGATGTGTACTCAATAGTGTGGATGTACATTCATTAATTGTTTATATATTTCATTGTTTCATATAAAGGTACATAACCCCATAGGCCAAAAAAATAGAGCACTGCTACACTCAATTTCTTTTTATAATCCAAATGCAGCCACATATATCTCATTAGCTCCTCCATTCACGTTTTCTATAAATGATATCATTTAATACATTGAATATATATTTCATATTTATAAAATTACATACCTCATTTGGATAAGGTATATGATTTTTTTTAATGAAAACACGGACAGACTGCATTTGGGACTGGAAAAGGGCCTAAGTGTAATTTTTTCAAAACAAAAAAAAAAAGGTGAGGCCTACAACCTAAAAGAAACTCTGAAGCTACTTTCATTAACTACTCTTTCATGCCTTCATAAACAGCCAGACCAAAGAGTAACAAAAAAACAAGATGACAACAAGAAGACAAACAAAACAAAACACAGATACTCCAAACAAAAAAACAGAAACAAAAAGCACATTAAAAAAAAGAACAGAAATAAAGAAAACCACCTGACACAAACGCATA
The DNA here is from genome assembly GCA_030737845.1 of Acorus calamus. Lineage (NCBI taxonomy): Eukaryota > Viridiplantae > Streptophyta > Magnoliopsida > Acorales > Acoraceae > Acorus > Acorus calamus. The sequence goes on from CM060872.1 coordinate 28,940,999, forward strand.
AACCAAAAGCCCAAAAAAACCCTAAAAAATCCAACCCAGACAAAAACCCAAAACCAGAAACCCAAAAAAAAAAAGTGAATTTTAACAAAATTACCAGAAACTTAGAGAAGGAAGACCCAATCAAGATCTTGAAGAAAGAGATGGGTTTCTCTTCCTCCTCCCATTGGTGGTAGATCAAACACCTCTCCTTGCATTCCTTACACGTCTTCCTCTCTCGCCCTTTCATCTCTCTCTCTGCTTGCAAATGCAGCGAGTCCTCAACCTCTGCTTTTCTTCTCTTCTTCTGATGTATATGCAACAGTCACCGAAGGTTCTTCATTTTGTGGGGTCTGTTTCAGTCGAATCAATGTTAGTTTGGGTCTTTTGGGATTTATGAAGTGGGGTCGCACTCGCTTCTCTAGGTGAGGACACGAGGGTTTGGGTGGTGGGCCCTCGGATCTTCATGAAATATTTTAATATTTTCGCCAGATTTGAGGAAAGAAATCTTTTTTTATTGATATTTTTTGGGGGCAACAAATACAAATAACCCCTCTAAGCTGTCTGAAATTCATATAACTGTGTGACTTTATCCGAAATTCATTTAACTAGAAAACATTTATGTAAATCTAAATAACTTATTGAGTTAAACTTCTGTTAATAGATCAGCAATATTATGTGAATATTCTGTTTGGTTAACCCTTACTGAAAATCTAGTATACCAAAAATCTTCTATAATTTATTAAAATGTGAAAAATCATCCATAAATAAATATTTTATTCATCTGAATAGATTATCAAACTCTATCCGGAGCACCAAAATCTTCATTTACGAAGAATTTTTTACATTTTTAACATATTATAAGGAGTTTTTGGTATACTATATTTTCGATTAGAGTCAACAAAATAGAATATTTAACTCGGGAAGTTATTTGGATTTATATAGATGCTTTTCAGGAGATATAGATTTTAACAGTTTATGAGTGAGTTATATGAATTTTTCCCTTTTATTTTTTGAAAATTGTTACACACAGTATAAGCCATGTTTATTGCAGCTTAAATTTACATATTATAAGTTATAGATTATAATTTTTCTGATGAGTAATAAACATGTTTATTGTAACTGTTTAAAAGCAGAACATAAACATAGTGAATATTTGTTTAATAAGTTATAAAATAATTTTTTGGTATACAATTGTAAAAAATACTCCTAAATTATAGAAGTGAAAAAATTATTTATTTTTGATAAAATAAGGTGATTTTTACATATAAAATTCATTTATAAATATTTAAAAGAAAATCAACTTAACATAAATTATAGTTCAAATTCACTACAATATTTTTTAAATATTACATTCTCAATTATAATAAATTGACAAATGGAATTATATAAAAAAATTGATAATTTATTAGTTGTAATAGTAAAAAAACTGTGAAGATGAAATTTGGTGATTTTTTGTGTAATACTTAAAAATAGATATACATATTGTTAATAAAAATGATTAAAGGCAAGAGTGTCCGAAATAAATTAAAAAAATTAAAGCATTTTATAAGCTATAATCTCTTAAGCACCACATTCTCAGCTGATAGATTATAACTTTTTAAACTATTTTTAGCTTAAATAAGTTTCAATATATTTAAACAAACATGCAACTATTATTTATTTTAAGCTAAAAGTTATAATTTTCAGCTTATAAGTTGTTCAAAATGTCAAACATATTTTTATTCTTTTTTAAATTATATACACAATATTTTTGTTTATGTTCTTATCTCACCACCTAATTTTTTTTTTATGGGGCACAGTACAGGGTGGTGGGGATAGACCCTCCCATAGACATAAATGGAGAGAATGAGATTGTTCCAGTGGTGGATGGTCTTCAATGATGCACTGCATGTCCATGTGAAACACAAACCCAAATGTGTACAGTGTACTTAAACTTAAATGTAAGTAAAAGTCACTCAAAAATCTCTCCAACCATTTATGCATATCAAATCAAGTTTTTACTCAAACTTTTGCCCAAATTAAGAGAGATTCAAACGTTTACCCAAATCTTCAAAAGCTATTTTCTTCTTCAACTCCACATTTTTTTAAATATTTCAGTAAAACATAAAGTAATGGTTAAAGATACACCATATCAAATGATGTTTTACTCAAATTTTTAGTAAAATTTGAATACAAGTTTGAATAAGAGCTGAAGATGACCTAACATATTAGGTTATGCATTTATATCATCATAACCATTAAATATAGGCATTTTTTTTTATCCAAATAATAATAATAAGCCTTTGTTTAATATCGACCATCAATTAAAAATCCTAAAATCCACAAAAAATTCACTATTTTTTTCTTTTACTCCGTGGCCACTCCATACTATTTATAAAAATATATATTTCATCATAGATTATTGACTATTTCATATATATAAAAATACTGTGAATTGCCCATCGTACTATCCCCACTTTTACTGTACCAAAATAAACAAATAAAAATATAAAAACTGGAAGGAAAATGTTAAACTCAGCCATTTTTATAGTCCAAAACTCATATCACACATGTTTTTATTTTTTTAAATAGTAAATATCATTTAATGAGTATATGCTTTTGATTAAAAAAATGTAAATTGCTATATTTCAAGTTAAATGAATTTTTTAAAAATAAGTGTATAAAATGACCTAAATGTCTATGTATTCTAAAGAGAAAAACCCCAACTTCATCCCCTAAAAGGTTGAAACCCTGGCTCCCCACCATTCAATATGCTTTCTCCTTCTCCCTTAAACCCTAGCTCTCCCATTTTGATTGTAGTTCGGACCTAATCCTCTTTCTTCATTTGAAAACTTTAAACCGAACCCTATCCCCCCCCCCCCCCCCCCCCCATTCAATGGCCATCCACCATTAAAGAGGCTTTGGAAGAACTCACTATACGAGTTCTGTTGATACCTATTGTAGACGGTGGGTTTGTGAGAGATAAGAATAGATAAACTAAAACCGTGTTAAAAATGAGTTTTAAAGAGATGAAATGCCTTAGAACTAGTAGAGGAAGAAGATGATGAGATGATTTGGAGAAGGATAGGTTTGGGAGGTTGAAATCGAATAATTAACCTGAGAGTATAGAGATCATTAAAACACATCTAATGAAATGAAAACGGAAAATATTAATCACATAAGACGGAACTTGAACATAGGAGCACGGTTGCACTCACTTAAAATTTTTGAAAGGTGTTTTTGTGATTTCAGTTTTTTAGAGCATTTTGACAAAATAAAAATTTAACATGTGCATATATGCAAAAATCCTCTTCAATTTTGGACCTATCAGCTTGGTTTCATGTAATTTGACTTCTTAGGGATTTTATTTTACATGAAAAACTTTTTCAGGAAAAAGAAATACATTTCTAGTGTTTGGTTGTATTGAAATTATTTTATGGAAAACAATCTCTCTCGTTTGTTTTCTCGTAAAATGTTAACATAAATTATTTTCTAGTGTTTGGTTCAATAATTTCAAAAAATATTGTTTTTCATATGTATGCATTACTATAAAATATGAATATAAAAATATAATAACAACAAATATATTGAAATTATTAATAAATTTTATAACAAAAATTATTCTTGCATTCCATTGATTCAGAATAAGCTTATCTTATTATCGATTGGCTTAAAAATTCTATTTTAGTAAATTTTAAATCAATTAATATATGTATTTTTTTTCAATAAGATATCATGTCTAACAATGGGTTGCATTAATGAGATATTCAAATAAGATGTTCAGATATTTTGGATTAAAAACTTTTATTTACATCCAACATTTTTTAAAATGAGATCGTTTTTTCATAATTCTTTTTTTAAAATTAAATCATGAATTCACAAACATAAACTTAGATCCTCACTACTACATGTGAAAAAATTAAAAAAAAAAGAGGAATGATGTACCTTTTTTTATGCACTAACACAAATGAAAGCAAAATGAGGAAGATAAAAATATGGAGGAGATAGAGAGTTGAGAGCTTTTAAGGATTTTTAGATGCAAGAAAAACGACGAATGCACTCTTCCATTTGTATCACAAAATTGAGATTTTTGGGTAGTTAGAGATTTTCTTTTCTGTTGACTTTATTTTAAAATGCACAAAAACAAAAATCTGTAACTGATTTTTCTAAAAAGTTGGTACATACAAAAGTTTTATATGAAAACAAACGGAATGTAGCGTTAGAAAACACGTTTGAAAAATAAGATTATGAATAGATTTTGATTATTAGAAAGCGCATTTTATGCGCTTTTTAAAAAGTAATATTTTTATACTAAAAATTGTAAGTAAATTTTTAATTAAACATGCGTTGTAAATTGCATTTGGTAACATGTTTGAGTTTTTCATGAAGGGAAAAATTCATATAACCCCTTTTAAACTACCTAAAATCCATATAACCCCCTGACTGTTTTTGAAATCCATGTAACATCCTTAAAACACCTAATTAAATAAATCTAAATAGCATTCTGTATTAAATTTTCATTGATTGAAGAGGAAATTTAAGTGAATATTATGTTTGATTAACTTTGGTTGAAACACAATATATTAAAAAAACCCCTATAATATGTTAAAAATGTTAAAAATAATTTGTAAATGATGAGTTTTTACATTTTTAACACATTGTAGGATTTTTTGATACACTATTTTCAGTAGGGTTAACCAAATGATACAGGATATTCATAGAATATTTATCTGTCAATGGAATTTTAACTCAGATGATTATTTAAATTTACATAAGTGTTTGTAGGGGGTTTTGGTTACATAGAATCATGAAAGGTCAGGTCAGGAGATTATATGGATTTAAAGCTGTTTATAGGGGGTTATTTGAATTTTTTCCTCTAATTAAACATGTTTTTGTAAACGCCCCCCTAAAAAACAGTGTGTAATGACGGCTCAATTGAAAAAGACATCAGAAAAAGACATCAGCTCGTCAGTCCACGGCCCCCAACCTCACCACAAAAAAAAAAAAAAAAATCCTCGAAAAACACGCACTCGTCGTCGTCTTCTCTTTTATTCCCCTCTGTAGGTCCCCCGTCTCTTCTCTTTTTAATCTTAACCCTCCCGACTCATCGATGTCTTCGCACAACAGATCCGCTCGTGTTAGGGAGGGTTTCAAATCTTCCAAACCCTACGCGATAAGGCGCCGCCTCCGCTCCGGCAACTTCGTCGTCGTCCACAGCGCCGTCGCCGCCGCCGATGCCGCCGCTCCCAAAGAGGAACGCAAGCTTCCCGTCCTCCCCGTCGAACCCATCAACCTCCACTCGGACCTGACGAAGAAGAAGAGCCCTCGGACGACGCCTCGGCGTTCATAGCTCCCATTCCGGCTGTTACTGCTGCGGTGGAGGAGGAGAACGGCAATGGAGGCGAGGAGTGTGAGGTGGATCCGCAATACATGGCGGTGCTGGCCCATTTGAGGGAGGACGGGCGGTCCTACGTCCTCGATATTCCCGACGGCGGCGACGGCAAACCTGTTTTCATCAAATACGAGGCCGTTGTAAACGGTGGCTGTGGCCATGAAGAGGAGGTTTTTCCTTCGGGGCGGAGGAGAATGGGATTGAGAACATGGAGGAGGAAGACGAGCTCGTGGACCCTGACTATGTGGATTTCAAGAACCACCTGAAGGTCGAGGACGGGTGGATGGTCCTTGAATGGGAGGGAGTTGATCCTGTGGTGTACGAGAGACTGGATGTCATGGAGATTGAATCGGGTGGCGACGATGATGTGATGCGCTCTCACAGTTTTGATTTCTCTTGTAGGTGTTAGAAGTTGGATTTCTTTTTCTAATGGTTTGGGGTGGGTTTCTTTCAGGATGATGATGAGGATGAAGACGGGGAATTTCATTTCGAGAAGGAACTCAAGGCGGAATTGGAAAGGCCTTATAATCATGATGAGTATGAAGAGAAGATGAAGGCTGCGAATTGCGCTCTGCCACAGGAAAGGCTGAGGCACTTGCGTAGTGGAAGCAGAAGTTATCCCACCAAGAACAAGGGATATTCTCTTCTGCATCACTATAAGGGTGAGTGAGTTTAATCAGGCATGTCTCCTGTTGGTGGCTGAATATTTGTGTTTAATGCTTCATGTGGCAGTTAATCTCTTTTTTGACAACCGCAGTTGACATTTAAATGGTCGTGGAATTCCTACTTTCTTCTCAAAAAATAGGGAAATTGCCTCTGCAGAGGCCCATTTCTCACCCGAACATTTAGCCAAAATCTGATATTTCTGATATGTTCTGCATTCCCTGCTTTGCAGACAACTATCTTCAAAACCCTGCCAAGAATCCCTTTCCATATTACGGAAAGCTTGTGTCTTCACTGTTTTGTCAAATCTGCTCTTTCCTCTTATAATATTGATACCCCTTTTTAGATCATTTTGAATTGAACTTGTCTTGTTTGAATCGTAGATCTTGAAGCACAGATAGAGTCAGCAGATTGCCATACAGGCTTGGTCCTCTTACGTGGCTTCTTCTTCTGGTTGATGGTACTTTCCACATACATTTATTGTGACCCCCCAATGAGACCGTTAATTATGATGGAATATGGAGTGCACTCATTGAAAGCCAGCTAATCTTATTGCATTTTTAAAATTTACTATATCATCTTCTACTCCCATGTATCATGTACTGGTGTATTATATCATCATGTTAGGAATATATTATATTTTAATTTGGTGACATAATAGTAATGTATGTGATAAGAGACTGCCTTTATCAAGTTACAGTACATGAATATAAGGAGAGCTAAATGGATTAAATGAAAATAGGAGGAAAAAAATTTGATTTTATCAAAAAAGAAAAAGTGGAGATGTTTTCCATAAACACATCTAATGGAAGTGTTAAATTATGGAAACATTAATAAGAATACATCGAAGACAATGTTAACAAGAGGAATTTTGTAGGTGTTGAAAAAGATGTAGGTGTGACAATCAGAAATGCTTGTCGCTGGTGGTTGAATAGTCTAGGCAGGGAGAAGCAATGGGGTAGGGACTGCGAGTTTTTTGTTGTTTTCCTTGTAGTTTGGGGCTCATCTACCCAATGTGCTTTAAGGTTTTTTTTTACGGGAAGGAGCTTTCTTCTTGTTTTAATATTACATACGTCATCTCAAGAAAAAAAAAAAAGGCATACTTTAATATATTTGGTGTTACTGTTCACTTTTTGGAGAAAGAAAAATCTGAATAACTGCCTGGTTGTATGTTGGCTGCTGAGCTTGAACTCATTATTGGGTGGTGATTGATAGATCATCTGTCATAAAGTACCTTAATGAAGAGGAAAAATGTAAAAATTGATATATCATAATATGCATGGCCTCACATATCTTTTTCTTTTTCATACTATCTTTTTTTTTGCCAGGAGAATATAGGAACAGTCTCTTTCTTTTTCATGCTAATTGATCAAGATATTTTTTTACTACAGACATCCTCTTCATCTGAAACATCACTATTTGATACATCAAAGGATTGATTAATTTAATGAACTAGAAAGTGCACAAAGCTGAGTGAAATTGGGGAGCAAGACTGAAAATAATGTTTACCATCCTACCATGAAGTTGTACAGTGGGTTTTTGGGAGAGATTGAAAATAGAATGAATCTATTACCTATAAGCAGAAGTACAGTAAAAATCACCAATTTAATTTATGCGAACTTCTATTGTTTGGGGTTCATCCTCTAATTCTGATAAAAGTGAAGCTGCATGATGTTTTATTTGGTTTTTATAGAATTCATGTTGTAAATTGGACACATGACTGTCTTATGTCTACAGATTTCTTCTTTCACAGAGTAAAATTTTTGAATAAATTGAATCTCATCTAGAAATGATTTATTTATGTAATTCATATGATGAGATGTTAATAGACCAATGGTCTTATTTGCAAACTAAATTCCTTGCAGCATGTGGCACATGATGGAGCATATATGCCATGGAAACAACGTGCATCCAAGGATGAAGTGGTGGATGCCGATATGTTATGAAGAACTGAAAAGACAAGCTTTTGAGTAAATCCCCCATCTACGTTTTTCTCTGTAAATTACTTGTTTTGCATTCTCATATATACTTGCTGTTATGGATGACATTTGGGTAAAACATAACATCTTGAATGGTTTTGTTGCATGTGTTGGATGGGTTCAGAATGAAACTGATACATTTGTAGTACAGCTGCTACAGCATGTATAACATGCTTTCAGATGAAAAATGTATTGGTGTGAAGATCTTTCTGCTAATTGTCATACATTTTAAATAAGATTTTCCGAACATAACACCATGATAATTATGTAATGCTTATTTCCTTGTCCACCTGATGTAATGCTTAATATCTGAACCAGTTAAGCTGACAAATAAGGAGAATGTGTACAAGGTTTATGGTAGAAAATACTTCATGGAAATCCTCTCTTAGGAAGTTTTAAGAAGGTAATGGAAATACAATATCCTTCACCAAGATGGCTATCAGAGAAGATGACTCAATTCTATTATGAGCCACTTTTGTTCTTATCTATCTTCAAAGTGCCGAAATGTGTTCTCCTGGAAATTGAAACTATTCAAAGACATTTTATATAGGCGGGGAACAAAGAGAATGGAAAGGAGTATATTTAGGCAAGTGTGTGAAATCCAGAGTGGACGCTCTCTATGAAGTACACTTTGGATGATCTTTAAATAGTGGCACGTGCCGAGTAGGGACTTGAAGCTTCTGGAGAGGCTTGAAGCCAGGCTTGGAAGGTGGAAGCCTGGAAGGGGAGGGTTTGGTGGGAGGATAGTTTGTTAAAGGCTTTCCTGACTAGTTTATCTCTATTCTATATGTTCACTATTCATTAAGGTGTCTGTGATAGTCATCAGGAGAAGGCTTCTATATAGTGGAGGCAAGTAGAGGAATAAAAGGATTCACTTGGTTCGATTGGTGTTGGTCAATAATTAAAAGCAGAGGGGTGGGGCTTGGGGTGGGGGTCCTTGATTTACATCTGAAAAATGAGGCATTTCTAGGAAAATGGTTATTGAGATTGATGATTGATCCAGAGGCTTCTTGGAATAGGGTTTCCAGATTCATATATTTGGAAACTGCTCAAATTTCTGTTAATACTTGTATCTTACAAATAATGTAAAATGTGGAGAAATATTGGGAAGCTGGTTTCAATCTTTGAGGAGGAATTTTGTGTATTGGAAGGGTAATCAAATCCACTTCTGGTTTGAGCAATGGGAGGCTTTTTTGTGAATCTTAACCAACCTACACAGTCCTTACCAAATTGAATAGGGATGTTTGGGCCCCTTAGTTTCCTCCTGAGCTGTGTGTTATGTAGTTTCATGATGGGAAATCTTTGAACATCTTTTTGTTAAATGCCCATAGAGCAGAACCATTTGGGAATGGGGGCTGCAGTCTGGGGATTCCCTATCGACCTTAAATTCATCGGTGATGTGCTGTAGATTTGGAGGCAGAGAAAAGGGAAGATAAATGAAAGAGAAAGGTAAACTCACTTCAATCCTCCCTCACAGTGTTCAATCCTCCCTCAAGCTGTGTTGGTCAATCTGGTTCACTCAAAATGAGAAGCTCTTTGAAAGGAAAATTTGTTACCCTGAGTAGCTTTGGCCCCCTGTAATTTGCTTTCTGAAAGACTGGGCCGTTCTTATTAATGCTGATTCCAAACCTTGTGGGAATTGGTTATTATCTATTGAGTGTACATGTGATGTGAGTGGGGCTTTAGGTGGAAGACACTCCTAATGTCCACAGCTCCTCTCTTTTCCTCATCCTATACACCATCCTGTTTACTTATTTAATAAAATGTTGACTAACCTTTTTTCCTCAAAAAATAAAATAAAATAAAACAAAAAATGTCCACGAACACATCTATTATATTTTTTGAGTGATTGGAGTCCTTACATCATTTTTCTCAAAAAAATTCTCATTCTATATGCTACCAACCAATCAATAAGAGAATTTTATATGCCGTGGTAGAATCCCCACCTTTCTTTCTAAAAAACAATTGAGTCCAAAGCGTTTCATATTCCTTCTTCAAATGATGACATTTTCTATGATCAGTGGAGGAGTTATATAATCTCTCATTTCTGCCACACTTCTGAGTTCCTTCCCTAACCCAGTGTGAGAGATTCTTTTTCATGTTCATTATATGTATTGTTGACATTCCCAGATTATGTTTTTGTAAAATTATTAAATCGCATGCTGTTTTTACTCTTCTGGGTTGATCTTCAATGTTTGCTTGTGGCATAAAAGACTATTTAAAAGAAAAATATTACGGTCAAAACTATTTTACAGTTCAAAATGCAGACCACACATGCTTTCATTTAAAAAAAAAATCATATACCTCATCTAATGAGGTATGCAATTTTATAAAAAGTGAAGTATATATTATGATGAATTGAATGATATTATTTATAAAAAATGTGAAAGGACATTTCTAACGAGGTGTATACCTCGATATAATGAGTGGAAGGGGCTAACGAGGTATATCCAGTAAAAAGGATTGAGTGTAACAGAGCTCGGAAAACATTGCAGCATATGAAGCATGTAATGATTGTTACTGTGTCTCACCTTTCAGTTCAAATTGGTAGATATTAGACTTTTTTTTGTTTTTTGTTTTCTCTGCAAGGGACGATGTTTGCTTTCAAAGTGAATAACCTAGAGTGGTGGATTAAAATCACATCAGCGAGACTTCTGCTATCTTTTTTCTTACTGATGTGCTCATTTTAAATAAAAATACCACATATAGCTTGAGAATAATGAAATGACATTGTTCTGGTCTATTTTTACCATGTAAGCAGATTCTCTTATTCTCGCCTCTGATGTTTTATGTTCTCTTGCAGGGGATTTGAATTCTTGAATCCCTATGTATTTTGAAGTCTCTAGACAAAGATTCTCAGCACCAGCGGAATCAAGAGAGGCTGTTCCTGAATTTTGATTTTGGAACTGAAAGCTCGTGAAAGAGACCATGAGACCGACCCAAAAATATGATGATGTTGTTCAGAAGGAGCGGTGATGGGGAACAGAGGCCTACATAAAAGTGAATACTTAAAAAAAAGAGCTAAAGTCTGGATCTGGAGATGTGTGTGTATTGGATCTTTAGTGGATGGGATCCATCTTGTAAATGACCTTGCCTTGCCCAAAGTAATGTGAATATTTCACTGTCGTTTGTTCATTGGCTTCCTGAAATTTCCTTTACATGCTTATTCCTCTGATATATTGTCATCCTTCAAAACATTCCCTCCTATACTTTAATCTTCAGCTGCTCAGTGAAGCTTAACTATCCTGAAAGTAGTAGTGAATCCTAGACACAAGAAGCTTCCTTTGTTTGATGGATGATGTTATACTATCTTTTTTACAGCTCCAAATATAGTCTTATATGTCTCGTTAGCCATCCAACAAGATATATACCTCGTTAGTCATTTTTTACATTGGCTAAAAATGGGTCTATTCATGTTAAAATGAAACGGTATATAATTTTCATTAAAGCATATACTTCATTAAATGATATTTACTATTTAATATTATCTTTCTTAAATCACTTATTCTTTATTCACCAAAATTGGGAATAATTACTTATTAAAATATTAAATTTAATAAAAATTAGAAATTATATAATAAAATAATGCTATGATATTAAATAAAAACTTAAAAGTATTAATATTTAAGACTATATACTTATGCCATGTCTACAATATTTTATTTTTTATTTAGTGATAATTATTAATATATTTATTATGTTATAATATTGTCAAGGCATAAATATGGTTAGAGGGGGTCCATTTTTATCTAGGGCGCGGCTAGAGTCACCCCACATGTTATCCTACCCACCCCATAAAAAATTAATTTATTTCATATCTAATCCACCCCACGAGTTCGACATAGACGATGTCTTCTGTGTTTAAGATTGTTCGACATAGATCATGTCGATCGAACAATTTTAAACACAGAAGACATCGTCTATGTCGAACAATATTAAACACAGAAGACGTCATCTATGTCGAACATGGGGTGGGTTAGATATGAAATAAATTAATTTTTTTATGGGGGTGGGTAGGATAACTTGTGGGGTGGCTATAGCCCCACCCTTTTATCCATTTCAGCGGCTCCTGGCGGGAAAAGCCACTCTTTCCAACACATCCCTTCCCCCTCACTGAAACAAAACAGAGATATCCCCCTTTTACATTGAATAAAACAGAGCAAGAAAGAAGAAAGTCATTTCATTTTTCGGTTGTTCTTAGAAATATAAAAACATCAACATGTCAAAATAAATAAATTGATCCTGGGTCAAAAGTGATTCTTTTTTTTTGAGAGGGTTATTTTCAAAAAAATTTCTTTATTTTAGGTTAAAATAAATAAATTGACCCTGGATCACGTCTCCAGAGTGACACTATGTAAACCAGTCAGCGCGTCATGTTGGTGTGTTGACCGGGGTCAAAAGTGAAAATTTTTTTAGGGGGTTATTTTGAAAATTTCCCTAAAATAAATTTCACTCTCTCTCCATGCATTACAATTTCGACTAATTGCTCTGTCTTTCTATATCAAACATAAACCAAGATTTATCACCCTGACAGTGATGACGGACCCCTCAAGGATCACCATCGAACGACTCTCCGGTTACACGTTCACCGTCCACTTCTTCAACGACGCACACATCACCACCACCGTCACTACCGCCGACGACGTGGTGACAGAGTGGGTCAACCATGTCTTCTTCATCCAAGAATGCCATAGCTCCCGCCTCATCGTCGGCCTTGATATCGACTGGAGGCCCAAAATTAACGGCCATCAAGACAAGTCGGTCGCCATGTTCAAGCTCTGTGTGGGTGACCTCTGCCTCGTCTTCCGGTTCCTCCCCCACCGCAACCTCCCCAACTCCCTCTTCAACCTCCTCTCGAGCCGGCAATTCGTTTTCGTTGGGGTTTGGAACAATGGGGAATATGAGGAGCTGTTCTTGAATTATAACATCCGGATGTTGAATGCGTATGATCTACGAATGGTGGCGGTCGAGAAGTTGGGACGGGGGGAGATGTTGGGGATGCTGCTTACGGGGCTGGCGAGTGAAGTTCTTGGGAGGGAGGTGGAGAAGCCGAGGGGGCTTCGGCATGCGATGTGGGAACATGTGGCTCTGAATGTGGAGCAGATCATGTACGCCTGCGTCGATGCTTACCTCGCGCTCCAGATCGGGCGGCAGCTCCTTTGATGAATCTGTGATGGTAATGGGGATTGTATAGAATGAAGTGAAGATTGGGTTGTGAAAGGCTTGTTTTTGAGAATGTGGTTGTTGAATCAGTACTTGATAGTTTAGTTTTGTGTTCTTGAATCTGTTCTTTGGTTTTATATTTGTTAGCCTTTGTGAAAATTAGAATGTGAGTTTTGATTTGATTTTCTTGATGAATCTGTAATGGACAGAAAGGAAAAGAAGGATTCAGATTTTTTTTAAAGCCACCCTATTCTTCCCGCCATTTTGTAAAACCCACCAATAATATTTTTACATGGTGAAAAATCAAAATAACCCCTTATAGATGAGGAATATTATGTACCTATTTTGTTTGGTTAATCCTGACTGAAAAAACATAATTCCAAATTGCCATACAATTTATTAAAAATGCAGAAAACCCTCTATAAATAATGATTTTACCCTTTAATTGATATGGATGGCATGTATGGTAATGGGGATTGTCATTTTTTGGATTGTATAGAATGGTGTGAAGATTGGGTTGTGAAATGGGTTGTGGTTGTTGAATCAGTTCTTCATAGGTTAGTTTTGGGTTCTTCAATCTGTTATTTGGTTTGATAATTTGTTGGCCTTTGTGAAACTTTGAATGTGGGTCTTGATTTGATTTTCTTGATGAATCTGTAATGGATAGAAAGGAAAAGAAGGATTTGGATTTTTTCTCGAAAAACTAAAAATGGATGAAACTTCGCAAATGTGTTATGAAATAAAATGTTTACATTCATGGAAATCATTCATAAATAATGTCTTTTATGAAACATATAGAGGCTTCACATAGAATTTTTCAGGGCAGGCAAGCCAGCAACTACAATTTAATTTGGAAGTATTGAATTGTTCTTGGACTCAATGATATTTAATTTTAGAAACATTGAGCAGTGATAAACATATCCATTTGCTTTGAAACATTGTGCATTTCATTTTCAATTGTTTTATTTAAATATAAAAGCAGAAAATTAAATTAAATTGATTTCATTTCATGTGTATTCTATTTGGCTCATATTATGGGTCCAATTTGGTTTGAAATTTTAATATGGAGCAATTGGGTCGTATCAATAGATCCATATGGGCTCATTTGTCATTTTTTTGGTGGTTATTAAAAATGTAGTCCATTATAATTCATATCATATGTCTTTGAACCCTCTGTGACGATGAATATCTCATTTTTGTCTCCGTGCCCCCATGATCCCATCATGTGGTATTTTAAAACCCGACCTGACTCAATCGATGGAAATGATCAAGCCTTCACTTTTTTTATAATTCCATTTACTCTCAAACCCTCTCTAACTATGAATATATATCTCATTCTTGTCTATATGCCACCATCACGTACATATCCTATCAACGGCTCCTGGCGGGAAAAAAGCGCCATCCACCACCAAGCATATAAAAGCCACTCTTTCAATCCATGCATTCCCCCTTTCACTGAAACAAAACAGAGCAAGAAAGAAGAAAGTCAGTTTTAGTCCGGGTGTTCTTGGAGTCTTGGAGACGTTCTTGGAGAGACACAACCTCAACAGGTAAATAAATGATTCCAATTCATCTCCTCTCTCCATACATCCCAATTTTAAATTTCGTCAAATCATAAATTAATGGTTTTCACTCGTCTCCAGCGATGGATCGGCCACCGATCTCCATCGAAGAACTCGACTACTCAGAGACCGATTTCATAGTCCATTTCTTCAACGCGGCACACATTGCCACCGTCGTCACCGCCTCCTCCGCCCAGGCGTCCTTGTGGGTCAACCAATTTCTCTATGCCTACCAAGATGACAACAACAACACAGACGACCCCACCCGATTCTTGGTCGGCCTCGACGTGGAGTGGAAGTCCGAAAATGGTCATGAAGACAACCCGGTCGCGGTCCTCCAGCTCTGCGTGGACCAGCACTGCCTCATCTTCCAGATCCTCCACTGCGATGCCATCCCCAACGCCCTTGTCAACTTCCTCTCTGACACGCGGTTCACCTTCACCGGGTCCAAGATCCACGGGAACGTTCAGAGGCTGATAACGGACTACAATGTCAGGGTTGGGAACATAATGGAGATAAGGACATTGTTGGAAGAGCGGGCATATCTGAGGCGGGAAGAACTAAGGCTGGCGAGGGATATTCTGATATGGAAGATGCAGAACCCGTGGAGCGTTCAATTGGGGAACTGGGATGAGGAGCGTCTGAGTTTGGAACAGATCATGTACGCTTGCCTGGTTGCTTTCCTACCTTTTGAGACTGCGAGGCGCCTCCTCGGTTGAATCTGCATTTGCATGGTATGGTTAATGGTGTGAAACATTGGGGTTGTGAAAGGTGTGTGTGTGTTTTTTTTTTAGAATGGGTTTTGTTGAATCAGTTCTTGACATATGGTTTAGTTTGTGTTCTTGAATGTTTTCTTTTTTTGTTCTGTATGTTGGTTTGATTTTCTTGTTGAATCTGGAAAGGGCAGATTTGGAATGATCAAAAAAATAAAATGAGGGATTTACAAGGCCTGAAAAAGTATGAAGAAATTTCATTGCCTTCAACTTCATTAGTCACACACGATAAAAACAAGCTTGCAAGGATGAAGCAGAACTGTCTAGACAATTTCTAGTTACATGAATATGTACCAACAGAATTAAAAGGATCCAATATGAAAAAATTGGAGATTCGCTGGTCGATCCTATCGGACTATTACATAATTCTACTAATCAAATAATATATTTCAATCACGCGCAAAAAGAATGGTTAACTCGTATCAAGTGCAAGGTCTATGTAGCTGATAAGAGGGCAGAATGACTGCAAAAATGATTTTACATAAAGTACTCTAAGACTTCAAAGGCAATTAATTCACATATTAACTACACTTTACACTTCCATAGAATTCTACACTTTCATAGAATTTTGAAAACAGGAGTCACAAAACTGAATCCAAATATTTGGGAGAAGCATCATGTCATGCATTACCTGAATAGATTGCTGAGTAGATGCCGGGAAAATCAGGGGAACTAAAAGCTTTACATCATCTGGTTTACAACTGAGGCTCTGACAGATGGTTCTCTCAACAAAGTTTGACAGGGAATTATTCACTGTTGGAATGGCACGAGTAGGATGAGTAAGCTTCTTCAGCTGCAGTAAAACAAACCTATCATTACATCAAGAATCGAGCACTATAAAATAGCATATCAATAGGTGGTATTCTAGTAGTTCATAATTGAGAGAAAACAGACTTCTGGGAGTTCTCATCATCAATTATTCAGATAATTTTTTAAGCAAAAGGCTCACAGATAACCATCCAAATCCGCACTCTATCAACTCATATAAACAGACAATACAAGAACCAAAATCTATTAATAGTGGACTAAAAGATATTGAATATATGTATTCTAGATTAAGTACTGCATCATCCATAGAACATGGAATTTTTATCAGCTATCTTATGCAATTTGTATAGAATAGCTCTTGCTAAAAAAATTTATCAGGTGGGTGGGATAAGTGAGACGAGGTTACAGAAATTGTCAAACTTCGAAATTTGACCTGATAAAAATAAAATATAGATAGAATTCAGGACCCTATTTATTCTAATCTAATATATTCAATTTGTATAAGCACAGGGTATCATATGCAGTCACACTAACTTTAGCATGTTGATCTGTTTCGCTTGCTTGTTTAAGTTTAGTAGAAGTATCCATGATTAGTTGTACAATATGTAACCTTGTCTTGTGCCTGTCAAGGAATAAATGGCTCAGAATATTATGATCAAATATATCTTGTTAAAATGAATTTTCCATCATCAATACCAAAATAAAATTTAAAAAACAAAAGCATGTCACAGCTACAGCAATGAATCTTCCAATTAAATAGAAAATTACACGATAAAGTTCCAATTTCTACATGTTTCCTAAAGTGATTTTCTACATCAATCCCATTTTATTTTGAGAAAAGTTGGTTGTCACAAAATTTTATAAAACTGGATAATTACATATACAAAAGATAATAGGAAAAAGATAGAAAATAGACAGGGCACAAGGGATACACCAGAACCTGCAAAGATGATCTTCATTTCATCACTTCTCCATGACACATCTTTACGAAGAAGCAAATGATAAATTCTTTTTGAGAAACAGTAGGCAATCACCCGCATTTTAAGAAAGCCCAAGATAACAAGCATAAACAAAATGTCCATTTTTATTAGATAAAAATATATAGATTGATACGATATGCATCTTTTATTAAATTGTTGTTGATCTTTTTCTTTTGTTCCCTTTTTTCAGTCTTTCCTTCCATTTGTTATACAATATTTGATAATTTACTACTACCATGAAATAAAGGGTGGATTGTCAGCATGCTTGATGTATAAGACATGATGGGAGGACAAACATGGTTGATTTTATCATCTTATTTGTATAATTGGTTGAATCTGGCATATGATCATAAAATTTAAATACCTTTTTTGTGTTGATTATTATTGAGTAAAATGCATTAAAACAGGTGATAGAATGTTACAGTAATTATTAATGGAAGAACAGAGGCAGTAAGAGGGACCTTAAAGCAAAAAGGAAATCAGTTCTCACTGCTCCATGTCACTCCTTGAATGCCTGGTGCATCAACCAGCTTATTTGAACTATTTAGGAGGGTAGTTAAGAACTTGTTATGCTCCATATATAAGTCAAAGTTCTCTATCTGGGAGCAAGTCTCCATGAAATTCCCTCCTCAATGACCAATTTTATTTTGTTGGAAGAATCCTGAATCAGATTATATTTCAAAACTTCCTTGACACTGTTATAGAATAGATAGCCGAGGATGTGGTCCGAGGGAGATCGAATGACAAACTGCGTGCAAGAGCTGAGATTGAGTGGAAGCATGGAATCACATCCAAAAAAATAAAATAAAAGAGGCATGAACGGGTCAGGAGATCTCAAATATGCCCACACAAAAAAGAGGGAAGTTTTCACAAGATTTTATGGAGTTGAGTTTCTAGCATACAACTTGAAGAGGTGGAGGAGAAGGTACAAAGCACTCTTTCAAATTTTCAATCAATAACAATCGACTTCAAACATCTCTTGAAATTTACAAGTCTGATTATAACAAAAATGTCAAATTCTTTCATTAATAATGGCAACCGGCAGAAAAGGAGAAACTATCCAATGAAGAAGTTGCTAGTTACCCTTTCTAAAATGAAAAGGAGAAACTAAAATGTGCCTCCCATTATTCACCGTCGGATTCCTCCTCGACTGTGACAACAGTGGCCTCTCGGCCTCTAGACCTTGGCAGCTGATCGGGTCATTGTTGATGTTACGAATTCTGAATCTTGGGATGCAATCTATAAAAAAAAAAATAAACAAACAAATCGAAGAAAAGACAAATAATTACGTGGTTCGATAAATCTTATATGCGTCCAGGAAACACACTAGAGATCAATCCACTATTAATAAGAAGTTTTTACAATGGTATCACTGAAATTAAATTCCTAGAGTTTAATGAAAAATATGATATGTCATTTTATAATAACATCTCATTTAAGAACAAAAAAATCAATACACGAAAGACACCCAATTTTTTTTTTACTCAACCTCTATCTGACTCTGTGTAGCGCCAATCATACTCTATGCACTCATCAGACTACAAAATATAACAATTGATGCTTCGATGAGATCGACCTTCATTTCTCCCTCGCTCGATCGATTCTATCGAGAAGAGGAGGCGGTGAAATTGGGGAATGTAGGAGATGTAAAGAGAGACTATCTTTGGGGGTGGGGGTGGGAAGGGGTTGATGATGAGGAGGAGAATCAGAAGGGGGTAGAGAAAGAGAAAGAAATGCAGGGGCGACCATTGAAAAGATAGACGAAGAGGAAGGAACAGCAGGAGAAGAAAAGGCGCTTCGATGCATGAGAGAAATCAAAGAAACAATTTCATTTGGATAAGAATGAAATTTCATAATTTGATAGGGATAGAACAGTCAAACAAATGTTTTCCAAGGATCAGTATTTTAGTACTTTTACAGGTACTCAAAACAAATAAAAGCCCATTCCCGTGTATCTTATCATCACTAGTCAAATATGACTGTGTATGACCGAGAGCATCAACACTTTTTTTTTTTATGAATGTTGAATGAATGGAAAACATGAAAGAATTTTATTCAAGGACTAATACTTTGACCATCACTTTAACCAAATAAAAACCAATTTTCCCATTAGTCACAAATTACTATGTATGACTGAGAGCATCTACACTTTTTTTCTTTTATGAATGAATGGAAAATATGAAACAAATGTTTTTCAAGGATTAGTATTTTTACCATCACTTGAACAAAATAAAAACCAATTCTCATTTATCTTACCATCATTGGTCATAAATTACTATGACTGACAGCATCAACACTTTTTTTTTTATGAATATTGAATGAATGGAAAACATGAATGAGTAAACCAATCCAGCAATTATAACAAGCACAATGGATTCAAGTTGTTTTTTCATGCATTCTCTTGGAGGAGTTGGGGGGGGGGGGGGGGGGGGGGGGGGGGGGAGTAGTTGGAGGTCTATTTTAGATATACAAAGAAAGATATTTGAATTAGGAAACCATGTCCATGGAGAGAAAGACATGCACAATAACCTCTTCTTTTATGGGTTGGCATTTGAATTTGAAAGCATTTAATATCATCTACACAGAGCAACACCAAAATCGTCATTGTGGATTGTACCTGTTACATAGTTCAACATCTACAGGGAGTCGGCTAATTCTTTTATAATAAGTTAAATATAATTTAATATTGTATATTTTTATAACATTCTTAGGGTCCGTTTGGGGTGCGACATAAGGTTATTCGCCTTTGATAGCTATACTGGGATAGATAACAATCCATGTTGAATAGGTAAATTTTTGTTTGGTTGTCTTTTCTGTTATTCTCATTGGGAAACGTAAAATTAATCTTTTTGTTGTTTGGTTCACCTTGAATAAAGTAAGAATAAGTGGTAGATAAGAGATAGATAGGAGTTTATGATTTTTAAATGACAATTATACCCCTGCATAAATTATTTGTGTTTGGGAATAAATATAAGAGATATGAGTGTGATATGATAGATGTGACAGTTTTTGGAATGTGTGCAGAGAGTGTTAGGTGAGATAAATATTTTAAAATGACAGAGAAGGATATTTTTATCCATTGGCATAGATAAGCCCTGATAAACAATTCCACCATTTTCTTAGAATAGTTATCAGGCCTTATCCTAGCTTATTCAGACATAGCTATCAAGGTTTATTCTTGTCAAACAAACAGCTGTTTAGGGCTTATTCTACTGTATTCTCCCCAATTTTTGGTTTATTCCTCACCCCAAACGGGGGGTTAGTATATTATTTTCAAAAAAATAAAAAATAAATGTAGACTATATTTGGGGTTGGAAATGGGGGTGTGTGTTATTTTCATTCCTGAGCCAAATTAAACCCAGGGCTATGCTTGTTTAAAAACATGATTGGATAACCAAGAGATGCTTTTTGGAAAGATCTTTCAAATTTGATTTTGAACTCTTCTTATGAAAGAATCAAGAATTGTGTATGGTTATAGATGCAATAACTGTAAAATAAAAATGGTAATGTATTGTAAATGGGTTTGAAAATTTTATAGTTACCAAAATACCCAAATCCAAATACACATCCATTCAACAAAACCTAATTCATACAAATGAATTAATAATTGAACTCTTCTTTATGAAGGAACAACTCTCTAATTAGTAAGGTTCAAAGAATCAAAATCACTCGGTTGAAACAACAACCTGCCAAAAAAACAAGAAGAAGATATCTTCATCCAAATTTATTAAGGCCAAACTACCTCCCATTACACCGACACGGCACTAAAAAAACACTAAAATGAGAATTTGAGGGAAGTAGAGATAAATAGGCTGTTTGATTCAGCTTTCTTGTATTAATTTTAGAAAATGTTAGATTCAGCCATTTTTACATTATAAAATATACATCGCACATGTTTTTATTTTTTTAAATAATAAACAACGTTTAATGCGATATATGTTTCGATAAAAAAATGTATATTATTTCATTTTGAATTAAATCAATCTATTTTTTGTAAGCATAATAAAAATATTTAATAAGATATATATCTTAGTATAACTAATGAGATATATAAAATTGGATATGAAACCATAACAAAACTGTAAAAAATACTATGTATAACAACGATCATTAATTTTTATTCCTGCCAATGTAAAATTCGATTCAAGGGATCATATTAGATCCAACACGATAATGACCATCCCATTTTATCATTTTGAGATATAAAATTTATTCAATCCCATCAAAATAATTAAAATTTAATTGATCTTAATAAATCTGACATAATCTAACCTTCAACTGATCAACGGCCAGATCCACACATCAGACTCTATCGTTGAAACTTCCCCACTCACAATTTCTTCGTGCTCTTCAAACAGTGCCATCCTCTCTCAAAAAAAAATAAAGGAAAAATTAATTACAGGTCCCTGAGTACACCTCTATATTATCGATAAATCGCTTCACTTTTTTCACTTTTCTTATCCCTATAGTAGCTGAGACATTACTTTTAGGTCTCTTACAATAATTGCTAAGTCTCTAAAGTGGGTGGACATTATTTTTAGGTCCCTGACAAAAACTGTCGTTACACCTTCCGTTTAGACTCCCATATAGTAGAGTACAAGGGTTACTTAACAGTGTACATATGCATATCATCAATGCGTGATTTAGCGTTGTGCACAACTGACATAACAATGTACGTATGTAACATAGAAGTGTACAAAAATAAGTTAATAGTGTACCCAGATGACTAGCATTCATATTTATCTTGCAGATAACCTGAAGGAGTTTATTTTTCTCCCCCTAGCTTCATGACCCATTTGAATAATGGTGGAGAGACATGATGAATTGTTCGCCTCCATCTAGTGGTTCTTTTGTGCTCGAAAACTAAGCATAGTGGTTCTTTTGTGCTCATCACCATGCAATAAAAAACATATCCCAGTTAAGGCAAGTTCAAGATGGGGGTCTCACAAAAAACTGACAACACTATCAGGTCAATGCCCTTATCAGTCAATGAGATTGATTTCTTATATGTACACTGTTAAGTTACTTTTGTACACTGTTAAAGGGGAGTCTAAAAGACAGTTATTATCAGGGACCCAAAAATAATGTCTCAACTATTTTAGGGACTTAAAAGAAAGTAAAAAAATTAAGAGACTTATCCTTAATACGGAGACATCCTATAGATTTCTAATTAATTTCTCTAAAAATAAAATAACATATTTAAATTTAACAAGAAAAAAAATAGTACATAATAAATGCATGTTGAGGTTATCAATCATTTCTGGTTGATCCAAATCAATGTCTAATATATATTCCGAGCACGTACAACCCACCAACAAACACTTGAAAATCAGACTTACAAATTCACACATCATCTAAAAAAAACACAAAAAAAAGTACTAATTATTCGAATTTATATATTTTTTTTAAAGGAAAAATCCTAATTATTTGAATATATTCTAGTTATATTCGAATATATATAAAATGCCCCGTCGAGGGTTCGGAACCTCTGTTCGGAAATAACAGAGAAACTCTGTTCGGACGAATGGAACGGCGACACGTGGAGTGATCAAGCACGTGAGCGCATGAGAGCCACACTAACGGGGGGGTCGACAATTTCACGCCGTCAAGTCCTCTTCACGTCATGCTCTTTTTCCTTCGATCAAAAAGGATCACGTGAGGCCTCTTCTTCTTCGGATAAAAAAACACCAAAAAAAAGTCATCAAACGTGGTCCCTCTTCTTCTTTGAACCAAAAAACAGTAGTCGACAATATTCAAAGAAGGGTTCGGAACCCTCGCCGCTGTACAGTCACACCCGCGGTATGGATTTGTAGATCTTGTTTGTCTTTTTTGTGATATGTTTTGAGTATTGGGTTTATTTTTTGTGATTTTATTTGGATTTGTAGATGTGGTATAGATTTGTAGATTTGATATGGGTTTATAGATGTGGTATAGATTTGTAGATCGGATATGGGTATGTAGATTTAGTATAGATTTGTAGATCTGATATGGGTATGTAGACATTTGATATGGGTTTCTCTTTTTGAAAAAAATATTTACTACTTTTTTTTATGGATGAAACCCCTCTTTGAATATTGAATATATATTTTTTTAGATGTGAATGTAAGTATATACTAGTATATTTGATTTCATATAAATGAGTTTATTACAAACATTAACATAGATCAATTTATATCTAAGGTGCTAGATGGAGTTTGAAGTTTTACACAATTCAAGGTTGCCTAAACTGCTTTTGTCTCTTGGACTTAGCATCTATTTCGATATTTAGTGGACTTGAGTTTGTTATCAAATATTGAAGTGTGATGTTATAGAGTTTTTAATCAAACATTGTAGTGTGTGTGGAGCTGTTAGCAGAGACTATATAGTGTGTGTTGAATACATGGTTTAACTGGAATGCATTGTCAAACAGGTTCAACAAGTATTGCTCGTGAGAAAGCCAAAGATCATGCGAAGCATCGGTGCCATACAAGCAAACCCAAGTGGCTCAGTCATCCACAACTTCATACCATTATCTGAATATGTTGTTTGGAATAAAACCACATACATTCATGCAAACACTCATTCAAACATAGACTTCCACAACTCAAAATCAATATTACCTGTTGTCCCATTCATTCAAACACAGACTTCCATGACCATATACATTCATTTAAATACTAATTCAAACACTCATTCAAACATTGATATTACAACTCCAAGACATCGAAACTGGCTCTGAAAACTCATGTACTTGTGCTTTTTATTCACTCATATACACGCCCAGGTTCTGTCTATTGTAACTGCATAATACCTAAATTTTATCATGAACCTACAATAAAAATAAAAGATGCATAATCAGAGCATACCATTCAATAAAGATATATGATATCATGTGAAACATGTATGTTGAATCCATGTTGAATCCATCTTCTTGTTGAATCCTTAGGGGTAAAAAAAAAAGGAATTGTCTTTCAGTGAGAAAAACATGATCTCACTTTCAGTGAATATAATCAAAATGCAGTACAATAGTCACTCTGTCATAATATCAACTTTTTTTTTTTTGCTTGGTAATTGAGATTTGTATTTCATTGCCAAAAATTACAAATTTACAGTATACATTTACATAAAACAGGGGGGGTGAATAGATTGTGTCAAATACACCCATGAACAAAGTTCACCCACAATCCCTTCATGTTAGATTTGGTCATTACAGGAAGTTGCAAAAACTAAATTTGGTCAATGTGTCCAGTATCAACATTTACTGATAAATGCTTGTGTAGTCCAAATATTCTGTATGTATAATTCGAAGAGGTGGTCAACAATGGAGTGGAATGGTCATCTAGAAACTCAGTCTCTTCGGTCTGAGAACTCGACATACGGATGACATACTTGGTAATGAATTGATTGCCTCCTCTATATTTTGGAAGCCCCTGTATATTGGATCCGAAAAATCATGTACTTGTATTTTGCATTCATTTCCTCATTAGAACACACTCAACAAATAAACATTACAAAACAAACAAAACAAAACAAACAAACAAAAGACCTTCAAAATTAGCAGAGGCCTTGAAACCAAAAGGATGGCAAGCCACAAGGTAGTAAGCACTTCAAAATTCTTTGTTCATCATTTCAAAAAATTCCTGATACTTTGCATTTTTTTTTCCTCCCAATAATGAATATGATATCATTAACTGATATCAAGTTACCAAAAAATAATAATGTTCATTTGAACAAATTATTAAACAGTAACCCCATTCAACAAAAAAAAAATCCCTAAAAATTATGATGTTGGCCAAAGATTCATCAAAGCTCGATTATTTTGGGAACATTACACTGTAAGATCTGATTCATACTCGGCCTAAACATTCTTCATGAATACCCAAATTGTTTTACTAATTTAATATAACAAAGAAACCACAAAGAAATTTGAAGGTCAAATTTGAACTCTCTGATGACCCAATTTGTGATATGCATAGAAATCAAACATGCGAAAATCCAACACAGAATAATCCAACAATAAAAAGGTTGGGACTTTGATCAATTCGGTCTTGTGTCCGAGACCAAGTAAACAAATGTTCCACACGGATTCCTCCTCTTCCACTTACAAAGATAAAAATGAGATCTACAAATCCATACCAAATAAATTTACAACTCCAAAAAAAGAAAAATATACCAGATCTACAAACTCAGATCAAATCTACAAACTTATATGAAATCTACAAATGAAACCCAGAAAAAAAAATCACAAAAAAAATATCAAATGTCCAAACCCATCTCACCGGAGGGGTGTGGGAGGCGGCGACGACGACGGGACTAAGGGGCGACGGCGTCAGGACTGAGGGGCGACGGTGTCAGGACTGAGGGGTAACGACGACTGCAACGGCGTCGACGTCGGGACTGGGGCGAAATCAGAGGTGGGTGTGAAGAGGGTTTTTGATTTTTCGTGAACAGGGTTTTAAATGAGAGGAAGACGGAGTAGACGGAGTGGTTGACGACGTCTTCCGTCAAGTGTAGTCACGTGCTCACGTGCCCCCCACCCGCCACGCGTCGTTCATTTACTGGGCAAAACAGAGAGTCTCTGTTATTTCCGAACAGAGGTTCCGAACCCCCTCGGCGACACCGATCACCTCTTGTTCTTGCTACCCAACAAGAGCGCAAAGTAGAACAAGATCCTGAACAAGAAACCCCAAGCGACAGTGATCCACAGACAGTCCCACTTGCTCAAGTCAGTGATCCCCTGTTGTCTCAGTATGTCCGTCCCCCTCGTCACGCACGTCGACCCCGTTATGTTCACCCCCAAAGACGCGCTCAGCCCCTTCAACAGCCCCTCCTTCATCGTCGGCGACAGGTTCCCCAACGGCGTGTTGTCGAATATCTGCGACCCACTCACGAAGCACTTCGTCGTGCTCCCGAACTCGTTCTGCAAAACCGCCTCGTACGGGTACTTCACGAGAGAGATGTAGTGGAACCATATCCAATACGGGGGGATCCTATCACGGTTGATGAAGAACCCACTGAAGAGGAGGAAGTAAGCGAGAATGGGAACGACGACTGTGTATCCGAGCATGACGTGCGAGACAACCCCTGAAAGGAAGGTCACGAAGGAAATTCCGGCCCAAAACGAGGCGAGGATGATCAAGAAGAAGTAGAGGAAGCCCTTGACGCCCCCGGCGAGGCCCACGGCGAAGAAGGTGATCAAGGCGAAGGCGACTGAGAGGAAGACGAGGGAGGGGACCGCGACGATGACATTGGAGAGGACGTAGGAGGAGCGGCGGTAGGCGTTGTGGGCGGTCTCCCGCATGAAGATGTAGCGCTCGAGGAGGAAGACCGGGACCGCATCCGCGCACGTGTAGAAGATGGTGGACACGGCGAAGACGAAGAAGCCGAGGCGCTCCTGGACGCCTTTCGGTGAGCTTTCGAGGCGCCAGAAGATGGTGGCGAGGATGAAGCCCGTGACGAGCACCGCCCCGAGACGGATGAGGAAGAGCTCCGGCATCCGCCGCATGTTTGTCGCGGACCGCTTCGTCAGCGTCCCGATCTCCATCCAGAACGGGTTGGCGAACGTCGCGGACCCCGACACGAGCTTCCCGCGCGAGATGCTCGCGCTGATTGCGTCTTTGAGGGAGAGGTTGGTGACGTGTCTCGTCGTCGTCGCGGGTACGCCGCGTGTCGATCTGTTGAACTCAACTAACGCTGTAGTCCCGCCCGGGGACCCTTCGAGGTCGCGTATCACGTCCAATGCGAACTCCGTCCAGTTCTCATTCTCCGGCATGGGGCGGCCGAAGGCGGAGAAGAAGGAGGGGAGGGCTTCGGGGGGGCCATAGTAGACGGTCTGGCCGCGGGAGAGGAAGATCAGACGGTCGAGGAGGCCGAGGATGCGGGAGCTCGGCTGGTGAACGGTCATGACTACGATGCTCCCGGACTTGGCGATCCTCTGCAACACCTTGACCACCATGAACGTGCTCGTGGAGTCGAGGCCGGAGGTGGGTTCGTCGAGGAAGAGGACGATGGGGTTGTGGATGATGTCGATGCCGATGGAGACGCGGCGGCGTTCGCCGCCGGAGACGCCGCGATGGCCCTCGTCGCCGATGATGGTCTTGGCGGAGGAGCGGAGGCCGAGCTGGTCGATGAGTGTCTGGACGCGGGCCTTCTTTTTGGAGGAGGAGAGGGAGCAGGGGAGGCGGAACTCGGCGGAGAAGTTGAGGGTCTCCTCGACGGTGAGCATGGGGAAGAGGAGGTCGTCCTGCATGACGTACGCGGAGATCACCTTCAACATGCGGCTCTCGAGGGGCTCCCCGTTCAGGGTGACGCGCCCTCAGAGGCTCTCTCTCGATATGCGGTTCGCCAGCGCGTCGATCAGGGTCGACTTCCCCGACCCACTCGCGCCCAGGACCGCCAGGATCTCCCCGTCGCGCGCCTCCCCGGACACCGAGTCCAGGAGGACCTTCGTCTTCGCATCCTTCGCGGTTGATGACGGCGCGTCGGAAGGGGAGAGACTGGAGCGCTTGGAATCGGAGTGGCGGCGGTTGTTCTTGACGGAGTAGGTGAGATCGGTGAAGGAGAGGACGAAAGGGAGGGGTTCGGTGTCGGCGACGGCCATCTCGATATCGTGTTGGTCGGTTGTCATGTCTGTGATATTTTTTTATTTATCGTTTGGTTGATATAAATCTTCACAGAGAGGAGGATGGTGTGAGAACAGCTGTGAGAACCGCAGTGAAAAACATGACAAAATCATCCAGCTGATATCAGCGCTTTCTATTCTTGATATATTGTTGTATTATTGCCCCAAATTCATGGGATTGTTTCCCACTCAGGAGATTCTTTCTCTGCTGTATATTGACTTACATCCTATATACGTAATGGAATATCAAACAAAGGAATGTAAGCCTTTTCAATCAATCTTTCTCTATTTTAACGTTTGCTTCTACATGTAGACCAGGCTATATTTGTAGTTGTGTAGTGTGTGAGAGGGATCACCTCCGCTTCTTCACGTTTGCTTCTTCACGTTTGCTTATTTGTAGCAAAGTTTGATGGCTTTATTAATTATTGTTGTTAATTAATCTTGTTTTGATTTATTTTTTTTGTTTCTTTTGCACGTATACCATCCAAATGGCTTATTCATTTTTATATCATTGGAATATGTAAAAATTAGGGGTGCAACTTGGGTTGGGTTGGACCCGAACCCGACGGGTTGAACCCGATTTTTACATTGGTTGGGTTGTAAAAATCGGGTTCGGGTTCAGGTTAACGGGTTCGAATTGAGTCAACAAATCGGGTTAAATTCGGGATGACATCACTCACAACCCGACCCAATCCGAACCCATCAATTGATAATAAAATCTGAACATCATGGCCCTTCAATCTCAAGCTATCTAATCTTGGCCGTCCAAAAATTAAAAAACCCTACCCAATAAGTTACAACTTACAACACACACAACTCTAGCCGTCAGTACATCTCTCCCTCCCCTCTCTCCCTCAGTCCACCTCTCCCTGCCTGAGTCGGTCTCTCCCTCCCTCCCTTAGTTTCTCTGTTTTCGTCTTCATCCGCTCGGCGTCGATCCTTCAGAAGACATTAGAGAGGCCATCGTGGAGAGTAGAACAAGATCTTTTTTTTTTCTTTTTTACATACATGAATGAGTGGGCTGTTGGCGAAAGAGGATACTTTTGATTTCTGACATGAAATTTAAAGTATAACTAAGTTTTTATGCTGATTTTGATATGTTTTATGTTTTTTTTATTGCTTTGATTACGACTCTTTTGGTTGCTTTGCTAGAAAATCAGACTGGGTCGGGTTGGTTTATTTAATTACGGGTTGGATTCGGGTTAAAGCAATCCGGGTTGAAAATCGGGTTGGGTCGGATTAGGGTTGAGCAATTTGTATTTCGGATTGGGTTCGGGTTTGGTAGGATTAGGGTTGAGCAATTTGTATTTCGGATTGGGTTCGGGTTGACCCCAACCCGAACCCAACCTGCCTGAGTTGCAGCCCTAATAAAAATTATACATATTTATAATCTTAATTAACTTTCATTCAAATTTCGACTATTAAAGTATTGGATAAATAATCAATTTATCTTTATTTACAATATTTTACTTTATTAAATACAATATTTATATCGAGAATATGTCTACGGACCCTTTGAAGTCCATCGCGCATTCGGTCATCGCCGCGCGTGCATGGGTTATATGGCGAACTCGGAATGATTCGATATTCACGAGTGCATGAATTTATGTCGAGAACATATGTGGGTGGCACTCATGGAGTTTCTCATTCTGGACTGGGTGAGTGGGTGGCCTGGAGTGTAGTCGCCGGGGGGGGGGGGGGGGGGCGCGGTGGTGAGATGCCGTGTCTACCCCCTGCCCGTCTCCTATGTGTTGGTGTGAGTCCTTTTCTTTTGTTTGTGTTTATTTTGATTATCTCTATTTCCTCTTATTTCAAAGTCAAACATGTACTAATTTATTTTCTTAAATAAAATTAGTTGGTGGCGTGTGAGTCGACTTGTTTTTGTTTTTATTAAAAAAATAGAAATGAAAATAAAATTATTTTAATAACAATTAATATTGGACGTGGTGGTTTTTGTGATCGGTTGGTCACTGTTTTCCCGCCAAAAGACTTTTTTCCCGCCAGAATACTTAATTATTTGAAATTTGAATTAATTAATAACTCAAATCTTACGAGGGGTGATTACGTGCGGCGAACGGCGGGTGCGACAGTGATCACAGGCCGTTGATCATGGGTCCATCGCATCGGACGGTCGGTGCGAATCCCATCGACCGTCAGATGCGATGGACCTGCGATCGAACGGCACACGTCGCGGCCGCACCCGTCGCTCGCCGCACGTAATCACTCGCGCAAATCTTACACCCCAACGGTAACAATTTGATAAACTAACAAAATCACAAACACACGATTCTCACAAATCCCAACGGTAACAATTAAATCAACTAATGAACCAACCCACGTTTGATTGGATTACAAATCCCAATCAAATCTCACAAATTAATTACTCCCCCTCCTCCTCCCCCATCTCTATATATCAAACATAACCCAAACCCCTCTCTCTTCAAACATAACCCAAACCCCTACCCCTCTGTTCCACTGTTGAGATGAAGGTGTCTATAAGAAGGCGAACGAGCTCTCTCTCCTCTGCGGCAAGCCCTAGGTCTACGCCCAGGCCCTCCCTCGAGTCCCTCGACTCCATCATCAACACCATCACCTCCTCATCGAACCCAACACCACCATCATCTCTGCCAGCCCACCAGCATAGGCGGATAGACGACCTCAATAGGGAACACGCGGAGCTCCTCGCGCGTATGGAGGCCGAGCGGGCCAGGTCACGCTAGATCAATCTCTCTCTGTCCGAGCTCGAGAAACGGAGGTCTAATGTGGAGGGGGTGATGTCGAGGCAGACAGAGGAGATCTCTATTCCATTGCAGTAGTACGCAAATGTGGGAGACCCGGTCCTGTCCGCGGCGGATCGGGCCGGCCCGCTGGCAGCGATGTGGGAGGAGGTCGAGATGGAGGGGGTGAAGGAGGTGATGTCGAGGCCACCAACACTGCCGTTGGAGTACGCGAATGTGGGTGTGGATCAAGGAGTGTTTGGGATTAGAAACAAGGAGTGTAACATTTTCGGTACTTTTTTGAAGTACCTGGAGAGACATAGTTTTTGTTCATACTTTTTATAAATTAAACATAGTCGAGTTCAAGAATTCCATTTAATACTAGCAATATTGCATGCATGCATGTATGGTCTTACGCCCGTTTGAATTGAGGAATTTAGTTATTCTGAATAAATAACTATGCCAGTATAGATAACAAATCTACAAGAATAAAAGATTTTCTGTTTGGTTGTATTTTTTTTATTCTCATTGGAAAACGTAAGAATAAAGGTTGAGTTGTTTGTTTGATAAAGAATAAAATATAAATAAAGTGTAAAAAAATTGATTTGACATTTGATGTATAAGAGGTGTTGATAGGTGATTTGATGTGATGAGGTGTAAAAAGTTGATTTGACATGTGGGCCCATGAGAATGATAAGGTGAGTATAGCTTATCCTAGGGGTTGCTTAGAATTGT
Organism: Acorus calamus; assembly: GCA_030737845.1. Taxonomy (NCBI): domain Eukaryota; kingdom Viridiplantae; phylum Streptophyta; class Magnoliopsida; order Acorales; family Acoraceae; genus Acorus; species Acorus calamus. The sequence continues at coordinate 28,972,289 of CM060872.1, forward strand.
TATACTCTCTTATACTCGTTTAAACTGGCTTAGTAATACCAAGTTATACCCTTCAAACAAACAACTATTTTTCTTATCCATTCTTATACCACCCTTATACCACCCTTATACTCCCTTATTCCGTTACACAAACGGGGGGTTAGTGTTTTAACATCAAAATGCATCACTTGTGAGGCGTTACAATTAGAATTTCTACAAGCTTTTCAAGATGCGTTTCCAATAATCGCCCTCAATTTTGAAACAAAACCTCTGTTTTCTAACATAATCACTCATTATTCATTAATTTGCTTTTCTTCCACAATTCCAAATCTGCCCCCTTTCAGATTCAACAAGAAAATAAACTCAACTCAACATTCAAAATTTTGAAAGCATTGCGACTGCACGAAACAAGAACTGCAACCAAATATAAGATAACACAAACCAAACCATCAAGGACTGATTCAACAAGTAACACAAACCAAATCATCAAGGACTGATTCAACAAGCCCACTATTCTTCAAAGAAACACCTTTCACAACTCAATGTTCACACCATTCAGACTTTGACAATCATAAGGAACATGCATTAATGACTGACTGGCTGTGACCTTGAGAAATATATATGAATACTGAAAATGCATGTTGTCTGCTAGGTTCTGCCACTTTATGAAGTTCCATATAATGCTGATGAACCATATTTTTAATGGTTAGGGATTGAATACAAGGTATTGGTATGTCATAAAATGAGGAGTGAGTTAATGATCCTTCAAAATAGCAAGGGCAATTAGCAAAAATAGCATTGTTTAAATCAATATCCAATATTAGCAAAAATAACACATGATTATAAATATTTACAAAAACTAGCATTAGTCAGCGCTGACCATTTTTTTTTTACACTTATGCGTCTCCAGTGATTTTGCATTTTTAAGGGAGGCATTGTATATACGGCCTATTTAATTAAACTTTAATGGCTGAAATTTATTTGTTACGAGAGAAAATCATGGAATTTTTATTTATATTAATCGATTAAATTTCTAATTAAATTTGAGTGGCTAAAAAAATAAGCTCTTTCTATATATTTCCCCACCAAATCAAAACATATCCTAAAAATCTTTCATGATTTTCTCATTCAATCTGAGCCATTAAATTTAATAAAATATATAAATCTGATTCTATCAACTAAATATATTTTAAACAAAAAAACTCATTCCATGGTCTACCATGATTTTCTCTCTTCTCAACCGAATATATTTAAAAAAATTCAACCGTTAAAATTTGATTAAATAGTTGAATAAAAAAATTAACAAAAAAATATAAAAGAGGCGCTATATATATATATATATATATATATATATATATATATATATACGCGAGCGATTCAGTGCGGGAATGCGGGAAACGACGTCGATCGTTCGATCGCGGGTCCATCGCATCCAACGGTCGAGATGAATCGCACCCGACCGTCCGATGCGATGGACCCGTGATCGACGGCCCGTGATCGCTTCCCGCACGACCGCATTCCCGCACTGAATCGGCTCCATATATATATATATATATATATATATATATATATATATATATATATATATATATATATATATATATATATATATATATATATATACGCGACTGATTCAGTGCGGGAATGCGGCCGTGCGGGAAACGACGTCGATCGTTCGATCGCGGGTCCATCGCATCCAACGGTCGAGATGAATCGCCCCCGACCGTCCGATGCGATGGACCCGTGATCGACGGCCCGTGATCGCTTCCCGCACGACCGCATTCCCGCACCGAATCGCTTCCCTATATATATATATATATATATATATATATATATAGTGTCTCTAGTGTAAAAAAAAAAGATCAGTGCTGACCAATGCTAGTTTTTACAAATATTCCTCATCTGTTGCTATTTTTGCTAATATTGGTTCAAATACTAATTCAGGAAATAAGTATGCTGTGATATTTGTAAGATTCTGTCTTTTGATCAGTTTGATATCTGTAAATGCATTTGAATTGATTCAACAAAAGAAAACATTCAAGAACAAAAACTAAAACATATGTCAAGAACTGATTCAACAAAACCGACTATCAAAAAAACACACCTTTCAGAACCCCAATGTTTCACACCATTCCATACCATGCAAATGCAGATTCAACCGAGGAGGCACCTCGCAGTCTCAAAAGGTAGGAAAGCATCCAGACAAGCGTACATGATCTGTTCCAAACTCAGACGCTCCTCCTCCCAGTTCATCAGTTGAACGCTCCACTGGTTCTGCCTCTTCCATATCAGAATATCCCTCGCCAGCCTTAGTTCCGCCCACCTCAGATGCGCCCTCTCTTCCAACAAAATCCTTATCTCCATTATGTTCCCAACCCTTATATTGTAGTCCGATATCAGCCTCCGAACGTTCTCGTGGATCTTGGACCCGATGAAGGTGAATCGCGTGTCGGAGAGGAAGTTGAAGAGGGCGTTGGGGATGGCGTCGCAGCGGAGGATCTGGAAGATGAGGCAGTGCTGGTCCACGCAGAGCTCGAGGACCGCGACCGGGTTGTCTTCATGACCAGTTTCGGACTTCCACTCCACGTCGAGGCCGACCAAGAATCGGGTGCGGTCATCATCATTGTTGTTGTTGTTGTTGTTGTCATCTTGGTAGGCATAGAGGAATCGGTTGACCCACAAGGACGCCTGGACGGAGGAGGCGGTGACGACGGTGGCGATGTGTGCCGAGTCGAAGAAATGGACTATGAAATCGGTCTCCGAGTAGTACAGTTCTTCGACGGTGATCGGTGGCCGATCCATCGCTGGAGACGAGTGAAAACCATTTATTTATGATTTGACGAAATTTAAAATTGGGATTCATGGAGAGAGGAGATGAATTGGAATCATTTATTTACCTGTTGAGGTTGTGTGTCTCTCCAAGAACGTCTCCAAGACTCCAAGAACACCCGGACTAAAATTGACTTTCTTCTTTCTTGCTCTGTTTTGTTTCAGTGAAGGGGGGAATGGATGTGTTGGAAAGAGTGGCTTTTCCCGTCAGGAGCCGATGAAATGGATAAAAATGGAGCCTCTCTCCAATGGACATATTAACCCACTAGTTAGTTTCATATGTTTACAAAACATATAAAATATTGGAAGTGTTAAGGGAATGTTAAATGCGGATCCTATCTGTCATATGTTATCTTCTATGCTAACTTTAGCTAGTGCTTTAGCCAATCAAATATGGGTCTCACCATTCAAAATATTCAAAAAAAATATTATTTTGGGTGAGTTGAGAGATTTGAGTGGATAAAGAGGTGGGCCCACTATTATCTTGGCTAGTTATTTAGCTAATCTATTGGAGCAACAACAACTAACTAAATGAGAGTGCAGTAAATGAGAGTCTAGTGGAGGCTAGTTATTTAGCTAGTCCATTGACACTTTAACATCTTGTTTAATTAGTATATCCATTGGAGATGCTCTAAACATATTCTAACCATATTTATGCCTTGACAATATTATGACATAATAAATATATTAATAATTATAACTAAATAAAAATAAAATATTGTAGACATAGCATAATTATCTAGTCTTAAATATTAATACTTTTAAGCTTTTATTTAATATCATAGCATTATTTTATTATATAATTTCTAAATTTTATTAAATTTAATATTTTAATATTGACCATAGCTCGACCATTCCAATCATTTGGAATGCGCAGCTGCTTAATTGGGCCTCATAGAGTCCAATCCCAGATAGTACTCTGCCGATCTCCATTTTAACCAATTCCCACGATCACGGGGATAAGGAGTTGGATAATTAAAAAAAAATAATTAAATCACTTATTATCTGCATTAAAAAAAAGATAAAGCATAGACAATTTGTTCATATTTTGAGATAAAAAATAAAGATAATTTATTCTGTATAAAAGGTGGAACATACTTTGTACCAATTTTTTATTTTTATTTTATAAAATTAGAATAACATTTAGGACTACTATTTCAAAAAAAAAAAAAAAAGTTTCACTAAACAATATTAATGCTCCATTATTAGGAAAGGTAGATCTGGTATTTAAAAAAAAAATTAAAATTATCTCATATTTGATCCAAATATAAGTTTAAGGATAAGATCACAAAAATTGAAGATAATAAAAATATATTATCAAATGCAAATCTAAATAAAAATAATAATTTTCCCTATAAATTAAACTAACTTATCCTAAAAATATTACCCAAGAGCCTAGTTTCCTATTTCATCAAAACTAGTCTAACGCTACTCGGAATCTATTATCAAAAACAGCTATTCTTGACCCTTTTTTAATAAAAGTTGTTTATATTAACTTTTAAAACATTCAAGACACATTTTAATAATCCATTTCAATATAGAAACAAAAACCAGTGTTCCGACAAAACAGGACAACGAACTAACCGTATTAAATGAGCAATCCCTCAATAGTTCAACACCAACGATAATGAATAATTTTCGAAAAAGACAAATGTTGAACAGAATAAATCAGAATCCCTCTTTCGCATTTTTCATAATTCCAAATTTCTCCTTCCAAATTCATCAAGAAAATCAAATCAATTTCCACCTTTCAATATCCCAAGAAGCATAACAAAATATATAAAACGAGAACCAAATAAAAGATTAAAAAACACAAACTATTTGAATTCAACAAAAACCCTGTATATCAACAAAAAGAACTGATTTTCGTACTAGCATAATTGCAAGCATGCCTGCCCATTAAAATTTTCTGTTAAGCTTCAAAGCTGCAAGTGTTTAACATCAAAATACAATACTTACAAGAAATTTCAATTAGAGTTTTTAAAATACTTATTTCATGACACATTTCAATAGTCTCCTACCTAGAAACAACAACCTCTTGTGTTCTAACAAAACAGAACAAAGAAGTAGCCTATTGAATGAACAATCAAAATCCCTCAATAGTTGAATAGAATAATCAGAATTCCTCTTTTGCTTCTTTTTTTTCCATAAATTCCAAATCTTTCCCTTCCAAATTCACCAAGAAAATCAAATCAAACCCCACCAATCAGAATACCAGAGAGTATCAAGACCTGATTCAACAAACCAATCTAATATTGTCACTATTCTACAACTCAAAAAACTTCACAGCTCAAACACTATGCCCTGCCCTGGATATCAACAAAAGAACCTACAATGCAGATAAAAATTCACATGGACATGATTAGGTGAGGTCATGCGGTAAGTGCGAACCGCATATATACATCACTTATCAAGGTATATGTGTCGATAAAGATAGCATATCAGATCATTGAGGCATATACCTCATTGAAGTTTATCGAGGTATATACTTTCTTTATCGACACATATACCTTGATAAGTGATGTATATATGCAGTTTGCACCTGCCGCATGGCCTCACCTAATCATTTCATTATATATATATATACACGCTCGCTATTAGGTGGGGCGAACGGCAGGTGCGGCCGCGACGTGGACCGTCCGATCGCGAGTCCATCACATCCGACGGTCGACGTGAATCGCACCCGACCGTCCGATGCGATGGCCCCGTGATCGACGGCCCGTGATCGCTGCCGCACCCGCCGTTCACCGCACCTAATCGGTTCCCTATATATATATATATATATATATATATATATATATATATATATATATATATATATATATATATATATAGGGAAGTGATTCGGTGCGGGAATGCGGGAAACGATCACGGGCCGTCGATCACGGGTCCATCGCATCGGACGGTCGGGTGCGATTCACATCGACCGTTGGATGCGATGGACCCGCGATCGAACGACCGACGTCGCTTCCCGCATTCCCGCACCGAATCACTCGACTATATATATATCTCTATATATATATATATATATATAGAGATATATATATATAGTCGAGTGATTCGGTGCGGGAATGCGGGAAGCGACGTCGGTCGTTCGATCGCGGGTCCATCGCATCCAACGGTCGAGATGAATCGCATCTGACCGTCCGATGCGATGGACCCGTGATCGACGGCCCGTGATCGCTTCCCGCACGACCGCATTCTCGCACTGAATCGGCTCCCTATATATATATATATATGGTTCATGAGCATTATAAGGGGCTTCAAAAAGTGGCAAAACCTAGAAGACTGCATTTTCAGTATGCATGAATATTTCTCAAGGTCTCACCCATTAATGCATGTTGCTTATGATTGTCAAAGTTTATTGGATGAGACACGGATGAAATTGAATGTCGCATGCCTACAAAATCAGTTAAAATCAATTCAATTCAGAAGAAAGGGGGTCATGCCAGAAATTATTCCCCACAAATTTTCTTATGGGAAAAGTGATTAAGAGGTTACTAAAGATTCTATCTCTTACTAAAGATTCTATAAAAGATATAAAAGGATGGACAAAGCAGAACTGTTTATCAAAATTTTAGTTATGTGAATTTTAAGTACCAGAAAAACCAAAAGGATCCAATATGCAAAAATGGGAGAGAATCCTGCTAATAAACAACTAAAATACTTCAATAATGCTTAAAAGGAATGTAGTCATACAAGTGCAGTCTATAAAACTGATACAATGGCAGAATGACTGCAAAAATGATTTTACATACTCTAGGACTGCAAACACAATTAATTCACAATTATAAACTACAATTACATAGGATTCTTAAAATAGGAGTCACAAAAACTGAATCCAAATAGCTGGGACAAACCAAAAACAAATCCAAATAGTTGGGAGAAGCATCGTGTTCGTGTTTTCTCTAATATAACAAACAGATGTCATTAATGCCACCATGAAAATTAAATTAAGTAAACAATGGTTCAAATCAAATTAATATGTTTTCTTCACTTTTCAAATTAAGAATCTGATTTTAATACTAGCAAAATTGCAGGCAGGCCTGCCCTTTAAAATTTTCTGTTAAGCATCCAAGTTGCAAGTGTTTAATATCAAAATACAATACTTAAGAGAAATTTCAATTAGAATTTTTGCTTCGTGACACATTTTAATAGTCTCCTTCAAGATGGAAACCAAAACCTCTATGTTCTGACAAAACAGAACAAAGAAGTAGCGTATTGAATGAGCAATCAGGATTCCTCAATAGTTGAATATAATAATCAGAATCCCTCTTTTGTTTATTTTCATAATTCCAAATCTCTCCTTTCCAATCAAAATTCCAGAACGCATAACATGTGCCTCAAACGAGAACCAATGAACAGATTAAAACACAAACTAAACCATCAAGAACTGATTCAACAAACCCATCTGATATTCACACCACTCCACAATCCAAAACACTTCACAGCCCAAAACACTATTTCCTGCCCTGTACATCAACAAAAAAAAACCTCCAATGCAGGAAACAAAAAAAGAAATCACATCACATACCGTCCAATGCAGATTCAACCGATGAGCTCCCTCGCGATCTCGAACGAGAGGAACGCATCCACGCACGCGTACTTAATCTGGTCCATGTTCAGACTCTCTCTGTCCCACCTCCCCAACCGAACCCTCCTCGGCTTCTCCACGACCCTCCCAAGAACCTCCCTCGCCAGCCCCTTCAGCCCCTCCCGCCTAAGCTCACCCCGCCCCATCTCCTCCGCCGCTATCTCACACAGATCCTTCGCGTTCGCCACCCACAGATCATGGTCCGCCACCAGCTTCTCGACGTCTTCGTCGACGCCGACGCCCGTGAAAGTGAATCGATCGTCTGAGAGGAAGTCGGAGAGAGCGTCGGGGATGTAGTCGCAGTGGAGAAGCTGGAAGACGAGGCATCTCTGGCCCACGCAGAGCTGGAGGACGGCGGCAGGGTTGTTGTATTGGCCGCCGAAGTTGGGCCTCCACTCGACGTCGAGGCCGACGATGAGGCGGGAGAGGCGGCTGCGGTGGACCCAGAGGACCTCCTCGATCCAGTCCTCCGCCTCCTCGCCGGATGCCGTGACGACGGTGGTGATGTGTGCGTCGTTGAAGAAGTGGACGATGAACCTGGAATCCGAGTCGGCGAGGGCGTCGATGGTGATCCGATTCATCACTGAAAGACGAAGAGACGCCTCGATGTGTTTTGAAAAGAAACTACGATGCAGCGAGGGATGAGTGAGTGACAGTCTGTTTTTTTCTCTCTCTGGAATTAATTAATTAAAACAAAAAAAAAACCGGAAAAGTTTCTAGAATTTTCAGTACTCGATGGGAGTGGCGGTTTTTGTGATCGGTAGTGGGTCACGTTCTTCCGTCAGAAGACGTACATTTTTTTTTCATGCTTAATCATCTGAAATTCGAAATCTTATGCATCTAGATTTTTAGCCTTCATTTTTATACTTGCTCATGTTTGAAAGAATCTCAGTTTAAGGGTCCGTTATGTGATGGAGCGGAGGAATCTGGCGACCATTTATTTCGAGGGTGCCCGGCCACGAGATGAATATGGATGAGGTTGGGGTCGCTGTGCAACTATCGGTTGGATTGATCTTCGTTGGGAGAGTTTTAGCTTGCGGTAACAGGGATGACGGCTCAAAGCAACCGGAGTCTTGATGCCAAGGTGCGGTGTTTGGTGGTTCCGGCTGGTCTGTGGACAATCTGACGCTCGCGGAACTCGATTGTCTTCGGGGGCAGTGGTTCTATCAAGAGAATTTATGAGAGTTGATGGAAGGATTCCTTCGGGATTGGGGAAATTCATTGCCGGCGCATCAATTATTGAGCTTCAATTTTACAAATCATATCATGAGGTAGCTTTATTGTGTTTGGTGTGGAGTAGATCTCTCATCTATTTCTTCACTATAGTATTAAATTGTCTTTACTTCTTTTCCGTATTGGATGTTGTAAAATTGTTGATATATATGCAATCGGGTTAATAATTGTCTATCAATTACATTACCGCAACGAAAAACTAAAATAAAGATCAAAGAAGTGTTGAGATCTTTCAACAAACCACAATTCTAAAAAAGAAAACTAAAACTCAGAAAATTCTTAATAAAAAGTTGAAAAACCCTAGATTACAAGCCTCCCTTTTATAATAAGGAAAAACTTACTAAAAATAGTAAAATACTCCTTAAAAATTTAAATTTTGCATAAATACCCATTAGAAGGGTATTTTTATACAATATAAATGTTTAAGTTTTGCATTAGGGAAAATTGATATAAATCATGGAAAGTTAATTAAATCGATTTTAGTTTCTGTAAAATTAAAATATTTTTACATGTCCCTATGTTATTAGAAAAATATCGTTTCAATCTCTACCATCACCCTAACTAACCAGGTATGTGGTTAACTTTAACTATACATTTAAAGTTACTAGAATGCCCTCGCCCCATATTTTTTAAAAATCGATATAACTCACTAAAAACTTATGAAAATCGACAAATTTACAAAGATCTTTTTCGATTTTCATAAGTTTTCTACGAGTTGTATAAATTTTTCCTTCTTTTTTATAATCCTTGGTGAGTATAAGATAGCAGAAATTTTTTTAGGAAAATGCGAAAGCAATTTTGTCATCAATGACTAAATCAAATTTTTCATATTTTATAAAGATTTTATTTGAATGTATTTATCGAAGAAATTTAATTCAGAGACTAAATCTGTTAATCATATAAATTTTATGAAGACCTGTGATGATTTCTAATTTTACATGGATTAAAGTTGATTTAGCTAACTTTCAAACGAGTTATATCAATTTTTCCTTTTGCATTAATACTTGTCAAAATGGTATTTATAATTTATTAGGGATATTTTACCAAAATAAAATTTTTAGAGGTATTTTTGCAAAAAGAATTTAATAAAGAAAAATTAATATGGATCCTCCTAGTCACCCTCCCATTACTTTTAGGTTCCTATTTATTTGGAGAAATTTTGAGATCCCTATTTCTGTATCCCATTATTTCTAAGTCCCTCTGATGAACATCATTAGATGAGTGTTAGTTGTATCAAAAATAACCTTCCACTCCCTTCCTCTCAATAGAAATTAACAATGTACTCATATAACCTAACTGTGTACCAATAAGGATACGGCCAAGTCCAACACGTTTGGAAACACAGATTGAAAAGTAGATTTTGGAATAAAGCTGCTTTTTATGATTTTAGACCTTTGTTTTTTTGATGCTTTTTTTTAATTCAGGAATCAATATTTGGAAGGAATTTAATGTTTGGTAGAAAAAGTTGCTTTTCAATTCAAAAAATCGATTCCGAAAAAATCCTTTTTGAGATTTTAAAAACAATTTCGGAGAGAAATTAAAAGGAATCCAGCTGATTCAGAATCCGAGTTTGGTTACGCGTTTGGGCGGAAGCTTTTTGAAAAAGCGGAATCCGCCCAGGAAAAACGGACCCAATTTTGCATGACTATCAATGGCTGCAGAAAGAAAGGTAGGAAATATGACTATAAAACAATTCATAATATTGATAATCCCGAAGATGGAAGGAAATGATTATTTGGACAAATAATAGACAGCTCACTTCTGAATTGTCACACTGAGATTTGACACATGCAAAATAAATACATTTAGCTCATGTTCTCTCCTTTCTTTTGAACCTATTTTCCTTGTTTCCAGTTTATTGCAACTGGTGACACAATTCAAAAGGAAATAATAAACAAAAAACCGCCACACATCCATTTCCTTACGTCCAACATTTTAACACCATTGACGAACCTTTTGTTATGGTCAATTTTAAGACTGAAACAACTCTTGAATCCGCTTCAATTGATTCATCATGTGCAAGCCTCTTTTGCTCTTGCTCAAGGCTAGCCATGAACAAGGACAATCAAGGCAATTGTTTAGGCCCCTTCCAGGGAGGGCCCCAATAACCACATGATAAATGAATTATGAGAAGTTCATTTTTCTTAATGAATTATGGGGGGTAGTCGATCCAGACTTTGATAAATTTTTGTAGACATTATTATCTAAGTGATAGATTTTCACATATTTGTATAAATTTTTAAAAACCTTTACAGACTTTCAGAGATTAACTCTCATAGACTTTGGTACACTTTTAAAAACCTTTGCAAACTTTCAGAGATTAACTTTCATTGACTCTCAAAGACTTTCATAGACTTGTTTATAGAATGTTAAAAAAACAAATTCAAACACAAGTTTATCCAACATATCTATCATGAGAATCATTATATAAAAATATGTAACTTGTGAAATCATTTTCCCATGCCTTTTTTCACTTGAGTCATGTAACTTGGTGATGTATTGTACCCAGTGGTCTAAAAAGCGTCGAAAAGCAACGCCTAGGCGGCGATCTAGGCGGAGGTGGGCATTACCCGCCTCGCCTAAGCCCCAGGCGGCCTGCCTAGGCGGATTGGCCTAATCAGCCGCCTAGGCGGGCCTAGTCGGCTCCCAAATTTCTGTTGCTGTAACGGAGTCGGGGCCGATCGACTCTGGGAGGGGTGACGGAGTCAGGATGAGGTCCGATTGATGCCGGGAGAGGTGACGGTGTCGGGATGTTGATCAAGAGACGCCGGGAGGGGTGACGGTGAGAAGGGGAAGAGAGAACGAGAAGTGATGGTGAACGGGGAGGAGGATTTGGTGTCTTCCGAGGAGGATTTGATGCTTTGGTTGGTGGTTTTTGAAAGGGAAGAGAGAGTTGATGGTGATGAAAAACCAGTGTGTGTGGTAGGGGAAGGGAAAGTTTTTCGAAGGGTTAAACAATTGTGTTAATTTTTTATATTTGTTAAAGATACGTGTGTGTTAAACTTTTTTTTTTTGGTGTAGACACGTGTGTGTGCGTGTGTTAAGTTGATAGTTGGTATCCCCAAATTTTAGCTTTTGTTTTTGAAATGTTTGAATATTAATTAAATAAAAGAAATTCAAATTGTGGCTTCTATGTAAGAAAAAAAAGAGAGTAAATTTTAATAAATGAATATAATTTTTTATAAAAATAGTAATTCCAATGAAAATCATAATGATTTTTTAATAATAAAATAATGATTTTTAATTTGAGAACTCATTTTTTGGGTTGTCACAAAATTATGACAATGATGGAGCATTCAAAATATAAATATTTAAAATTTCAATCTTATTATGATTAGATAAATTTTTCATATTTTTATATTTATCTTAAAAATCTCTCATTCAATTTTTAAATCAGTATTCATAAACAAATTAACAATTCATGCATAATATTGATGATTCTTCATTTATTATAGTGATTGAAACAATAATATGTGTTCAATGTTTTTTCATTTTTTATTACTGAAAATTGTGATTGATATTTCATATATATATATATATATATATATATATATATATATATATATATATATATATATATAGTCCTTGAATAATAATAGCACATTTTTTAGCATTCTATTTCTTAAATAATTTTGTATTTTGTTTAATTATTTAGTTTTTATATAATTATCATATTTATTTATATATATATTTTTTGAAAAGCTAGCTGGCACTTGTATAATAACGAGTACATATATACACATATATATATATGTATTATTTTGTATTATTAAAATAGTGACCGATTAATATCCGATTAATTCTCGCTTAGCCGATTAATCCCTAGTCCTCTCTTAACCATAGCGCTTTTTAGAACATTGATTGTACCTTGACATGTGACCACTAATTCCTGTGGCATACAAGTGTTTTCATGTATGTTGATCAAATGAGTTTATCTATTCGTTTTTCTTTAAGAAAATGTTACACCTAGGTCCGTTTCTAGCCTAAAATCCAGTCTCCATGTCAGCTAGACGCTTTTTGGAGTTGGTGACGTGGCTGCCATGCAGACTTTCACTCGGCTCGTAAAACTAAATTTTGTTTGGTGAGACTTTTTGGGTTTAGTTTTGAAATTCAAAATTTAAAAAGTAAGTGATGCAACGAAAGCTTCTTTGAGATATGATGGTGGCTGATACAACCATTGAGTGTTTTATTTTTTCGATGCGTGTATTTAATTTTTACAATTTTGCTCATTACTATGCACTACATCCATGTTGATATTGAGTCAGGCTGGTATAAGAAGATTATCTTATTCTATGGTCACAAAAAATAGATAGAAATTTTGCTTGGAAAAACACACCCAACGTCCATTTTCTTTTGAACTCAGAGAGCCATGAAGACTTATTCAAAGAATAATTAGGTCATTGAGGTAGTGGGACCTCATTTCTCTACCATAGCGAGCTTGGTTTCCTCACCCCGTCCTTGTCTACACTGTCTTCTCTATCACCGATGCCAAGAGGAATGCCAAAGACTCTCATGTCCCTGTAAGAAAACTCAATTTTCTTATGAGTAGTAGATGAGTTTCATGTTTCACTGCTGTAGTGTCCTGCAATGGGTTTTGGTTGGAGCTTGTTTTGTTAAAAAAAATTCTGGTTTATGTGATTTAATTGAATTTTAAGTGTGGGAAATTAATTATCTTCTTTTATGGTCACAAAAAAATGGATATAAAATTTTCTTTGTTTGCTTGGAAAAACACACCTAACGTTGATTTTCTTAACTCAATGAGTCCATCAAGACTTATTCAAAAAATAATTAAATAATTGAGATAGTGAGGCCCCATTTCTCTACCCGCTGGCAAGCTTGGTTGTCTCCCCATGCGAAAGCAAAATCATCTTCGAGGAGGTGGTGGGAGTCAATTTTAGCCAAATCATCCGTATAAAATGGCGAAGGTGTTGACAAAGGGAGTGCATTGGACTTGTATAGATGATTTGACCTTCAGATTTCCATGTACTATATCCTCAATAGCCCATGTTGTTGTTTAAGTTTTTTTTTTTTTTTTTTAACTGGTAGACCAACTCCAAAGCTATCCTGATTGTATTAAATCGTATAACTTTGGACCGAAATAGATACAAGAAAATGAAGAAGACTGAAATAACATAGAGTTAAAGAAGAAAAAGTGTCCGTCTGGCGGGTGAATAGAAGAGACGTCTATTGCACCTACGCCGAATCTCCTTCACTCTCTAAGCCATGATATGTAATCCATCCATATCCAATGCCATCCTCTTGACACCACCGAGCGCTCTTCCCCATGCGCATGCTAGGCTGGAGAACGAGTCCCACAAGTTGTCGAAGTAGTATCGCTACCCACGAAATATCACCGCATTCCTTATTAACCATATCGCCCACATACCAGTCGGGATTAGACATCGCCGCACCTCGGCCTCCACAGATTTATCCTTCCGGGTATCCATGTTTGAAGCCGTCTGCCAAAGGTCGTCTATGGTGTGGACGTCCATGTCGTGCACTACGACCCACCCTAGCGTAACCCACAGTAATCTCGCTACCGGGCAATTGCAAAAAGATGGTCCGCCTTCTCGTCTTCAACCATGCATATGGCGCATATCGTGGATGCATGCGGAGCCCATTTCACTCGGTAGCTCTTTGTAAGAACTCGCCTCTGGTAAGCCAACCATGGAAAAACTTTAATTTTACGTGGGATTTTCGGCCTCCATATCTGGCGCTGTTTGCATGCCATCTGCGTATGGGCCTGAATGTTGTTGGAATGACGATAATATATGTTGCTACGCATTTTTATATAATAGCTTGTTAGTAATGACTGCATGGGTGGTGTTAGTTTTGTTGAAGAACAAAATACCATATCATTGTTCTTTGTATTGATGTTGTGGGAAATGATTTTTTTTTTCAAATATTTCCCTGTTAGCAGGCAGGAAAGACTGAAATTCAAATCTCATTTCTAAATAAAAGGTACCTCTACCATCCTACCGAAAAGAGGTTCAATGAAATGACTGAGATATTGTTGTGTAGCAGATATTGTTCATCATTATTTAATGTGAAACATGGTGGTAAAAACAATATTGTATTGCAAATGAAGAACATAGATGTGTAGGAGCTACAAACCAATGTTGGAATGTGTCACATGGGTTACTGGAATGTTCAATCAATTCACTCTCTCTCTCACACACACACACGTATATGTATTGTAATACTGTATCACAATTTATAAATTTTGTCTACGAAATAATGTCTCAATCGAATAACGCTGGACTTTTTGTTCAATAAATAATGTCTCAATCGAATAATACTGGACTTTTTGTCCATGAAATAATGTCTCAGTTGAATAACACTGAACTTTTTTATCGAAGAACCAATGTCCTGATTGAAAAACACAAGATTTATAAATCATTGACATGAACAATTTGTCCATGAAAATCTTAATTGACTGTCTCCTATTATTTTAGGGTGGATTCTCATTCCATCATGAGATTATTAAGAAACTATTAAAATCCACCGTTTGGTTGGTGGTTATCATGAAAGAAAATGTGGGTTTCATAGGATTCAAAATTCAGGTGATAGGGTGTCATCTGAATCCCACTAATTTAGTGGGATTATGAAAATCTAGGTGGATTATGTAATTATTTTTAACAACTATTATACCCCTAACAAATTAATATCTTAATAAAACATTGTCATTTCTCTCTTTCTTTATCACAATTCATCTTTCTTTTGTTCTTCATGAAAATTCTGTTGAAACCAGGTATGATTTGATCTCTTCTCTCTCTATTTTATACTCTATTTTATACTTTTTTTTTAGGATGATTAGAATTTAACTAAGACCCTCGATTTTATTTGATTCAAAATAGTTGATTGGTATATTAGGGCTTCGTTTGATTTCAAACACTTTGAATTCAAATAAGATATGTCTATTAAATTTCTTCTCCTTTGATCGGTTTGGTATATGACATTTTTGCCAAGGACCAGGTCAATAGGGTGGAATCATTTTAAGTGGTAGATATGGAGGCCCAAGTGATGGCTGAGATGTTAGCTGTGGCGACGGAGGCAGGAATTGACATTGGGCAGTTGGGTTAGATGAACAAGTCGAAGATTTAATTTTTGAAAAGATGGTCTATGATTGTGACAGTCCAAATTCTACCCAAAATCCCACATCCTCTAGTACTAGTGTACTACACCATCATCTTCAACTGCCAGGAGGTCACATAAGAAGCAAGCGTGGTCTTCACAAGATATGTCTAAATATGTTAGTGAGATAACTCCTTGGTTGAATGTTTAAAAGAATACTTGAAAACAATGGTATCCTCTCTTGCATCCGAGAAGAACCCAATTTCAATGGTGGCTGAGGCTTTGATCAAGATGGAGAGTTCACTCATCAACAAAAATGGTGGCGGCATGGATCATTTTATAAGGAGCCATCTTATGTTTGAAATGTTTTTAATGTGTCTTGAAGAAGAATGTGGTGAAATGGTGGAGGAGATTCTTGCATATGAGGTGGATTGTTAGTAAAAAAAAATTTAATTAGTAAACAACTTGATTAAATATTTAAGGTTAAATATTTTATTATTTAGTCTTCTAAACTTTAAATTTTTTTTATATTTTAAGTTATTAATATTCCGTCATTTGAAATTTTTAAAAGAATTCATAATATTCAACTTATTTAAGAAGATTAATCTTATATGTATTTTAATTATGTAATCGATTGTTTTATTTATTTACATTTGTTAATATTTATAAATTAATTACTCATTTTTTAATAATTATGATATGAGTAAATAAATAAATTTTACACGTATATGCATAAGACAATAATAAAGATATTTTTTGCATTTAAATCAAAAGTGATTTGTATAGAAATCTATTAGCAAACTAAATAATGGAATCTAGATTTCTGTCCTGTGTATAAAAGAAGATGTCTTCGGTGTAAAAAAAAAAATGATCAAAGCTAATAAGTTCTAGTTTTTTTTTTTGTGCTATTTTTATTGATATTCATTTTTCATTTTCCAGGGTGACAGGAGAATGATTGTTTTTTTTTTTTTTTTTACTAAACAGGAGAATAATAGTTGATTATAATAATGATACGAAACCGCCTAAAAATGTAAAAAATGAGGGGCCTAACTTTTTTATGACATCATGGCATGGTCAACGATTTTCTCATAAAGAAAATAAATCTATTATCTCTAAATAACTAAAAACTTCAGACGAGGATCTGTGTTCTAGCGAGGATGAGGTCCTCCGCCGACACGGTCGATGGAATCGCAGACGGAGAAGAAGCGAGAGACGCGCACGAGATCCGTGTGATTGAGCTTCAGGAGGCGAAGATGGGAGGAGAATCGGAAGCAGAAGCAGTGGATGATGAGATTGGAACAGTGGAGGATGATGAGATCTCTCCCCTGCTTGTGGTGGAGAATGCCGCCGCCGAAAAGATGACCATATTCTCTGTCTCTTACCCGAGAAAGAGACCCCCTAGGGTATCGATTTCTTTTCCAAGCCCTGTTTGCAATTTTTTTGATCCATTTCTCTATTCATTGTGGTTGTGCTGGTGGTGATTGTGGTGGTTTTTCATTGTTGGAATGAATATCTGCAATTACGTTACCACATTTGTTTCTGATTCACGGATTTGATTTAATATGGGTCAATTTAATCTAAATCAATAAAAAAAAAATTGTAAGTCATTTTATTAGCTTATGAGTGGTGGTGACATTGGCTGGAATGGACTCGATGAAAAAAAATTGAGCTAAAAGGGTTGCGTGTGGTATTTTCTTCCCCTCTTCTTCCCTTCTCTTCTTCACTCTCTCTTGTTGAAGTCCATGTTTATATATATGTTAATTAAATCTCACCACATTTGAATTTTAGCAATGAATTATACATGGATTTGATTGATCTACATCCCGATATAAGGTGAGTAATGGGATCGATATCCATATTTGATAGTTCTAATTATTTTTGGGGATGTGATCTTTGTCATTGAGTGAGGAATGGATGTGAGAGTTGGCTTGTCAACAGGCCGGATTTTTTTTTTGTTGAAAAGATATAGGAATTTTTATTAAATAAAAGCCCCCGAACAGGAGGAGACGAGGGATCTCCAATAAAAGGAAAAACTAAAATAAGATTTGAAATGGAACAAACTCCCAATCGAATAATTACAAAAAGTTAACTCCTCACGAACCAAGAAAGACCCATAATGGACAAAGGATTGTTGATTCTTCAAGATGACAGGCCGGATTGACGAATCTCCATATTTGATATCTATATTTCCATAGTTGTAAACATTTTAAGGGATGGGGTCTTTTCCATCTAGTGAGGAACTAATGTGAGAGTAGGCATGTCAATAGGTCGCGTGATACGGGCTGATCCCAATAAGAGGTTTGTGGATCCGAAACAGTGTACTCGAGAGATGTCGTGGGACTGGACTCGACTAACCCCTTTTAGAAATTTGGTCAAGTCCCAACCCCAGACCAAGAACTGGACAAAGACCCACATGTTTACTTGGACACATTTTACATTGATAAATTACGTTGTATATTACTTGAGCTCCAATCTAGTTTGACCCCCATGGTTCCACCAATTCACTCTTCCTCCACTCTCTTTTTTTGAGCACAAAACACAAACCATTACCCCATTTTCCGACTCCAATATTGAATGAGTCCAACCCAATCCATCCACCCCCACTCAACAAAAAAAGACTTTGCTCACACATGTGCCATGTCCCTCTCCTTGTTCACCAGAGCTCAATCCTCACCGGATGACAACTATATGGCATAAACATAATTTCCATTTAGGAAACCTACTCTGCTTTTATGGATGGGTGGTTGTAGGGGCCTAATCGCCTCAATAGTGTCCTTGAGTGATTGTTGATATGCCTATATGAGATTTGTTGCGCTGACTTCTTTAATTGCTAGTGTGGTTGTGTGTCAGTGGTGATTGTTTTTAATACAGAGATGATTTTCACAACTCCTTGTCTCCCTCCTTCCATGGATCTCTTCCATCACAACGTTATGCATCACCGATCTTCATGGATTGCATTGGCATGTGGCCGTGTCTTGCCCCTTCATCCTCATGATAGTTGTTGCAACATATTTCTCATGGTGTACATCAGTTTCTACACCCTCAAGCAAATCGGTTTGGACGAAGGTCCAACCTGGAGGTCCGTCGGCTCCGGTCTGAGCTATTTTATATAAAATTTGATGGGTCTTGGTAGGACTCAGACCTGATGGAATTTCTATTTCATCCAGGTCCACCTGATCCAGTCTAAACCCGAGCCATTGACAGGCCTACATGAGAACTTTTCATTTTGGTGTGGGAATATTTCTGGTCTCTCTTTTTGTTTGATGGTTTTTTCCTTCATTTTCATACAGTTTCTTTCCTCTCTTAGCAACAAAATCTGGAGATACCTACTCTTCCTCCAAAAGAACAAATGAAGCAATATTAACCTACTTTACACACAAAATTTGTGCCTTGAGAAAGCATTTCTTTTTCCTATTAAAACTGAACCTAAGTACACCATGTGCGAGGTTAACCGATCTTGAGATTTCTATCTGTTATCTTACACCTATATTGATGTCAATATTTTACTGAAACTAACTATATTGATGCCAATATTTTACTGACACTAGCATTCAGTTGTAATGCAAGTTATTGAAGGTTCTTCTTTGAGTGTTTCTTGTCATTGCAATACCAAATGTGTAGAATGGTACGATATATTGTTCTCTTAGCTATTTGTGATTTTCTGTGTCAGGAATCCACTATTCGAGAGGATGAGACAGAATTTGCAATAATTAAACAGTTTCTTTTATGGACATGGGGTGGTTCTAGATACTCTGGCTTGCTATGCATGGCAGCTTCTGCTACTGTGTATGGCATCATGGAGGTCTTTTTAACTATATTCTCAGGTAAGGGAGCTCCAATCATTGTTATATATCTATTGTGAAGTTAATATAATAAGATCTTTTTTTTCTTCGAAATAATAATCATCATCATTTGTGGAATTTATCATCCTCATCATTTTATCTAAGTTAACATTCATAACTCCACTACCGAGTAACAAGATTCCCTCCTAAACTTTGTGGATTCCTTCGCAGGAATTACAAAGTCAAACAGTCAACTCCTAATTTGCATGTTTTCTAAAACTTGTGCGCTTCATATTGAAGTTTTAATTTTTAGAAGGAATATAGCTGCCCAGTGCCCATAGCATGTATATGGGTTTGGTTGCCGATATCCATATACAAACTCTCACTGTTCATTGTTGACAACTCCATGTATGTATTTATTGAAATCTTTTGTAATTTAGAACATTAATATGCTTACATTACATGATACCATTCATGACTTTTTATTTGACCTCGATATGTAGATAATCCAAGGAAACAAGAAGATATGCTATTAATCTATATGGGTTGCTTGCTATTCTTCAACAAAATCAATTAAGCATTTTTTTCATTGTATGACTACATGCAATCTTGACTTTAAGTTTTATGAATTGATGGGTTATGTTGCATGTGGCATCCTTGTCTAATTTACACCTGGTGATATATCCTAGGTTAACTTAAGGGTTCTTCGGATCTTTTTTTTCCTGCTTCTTTTTGCCTTTTTTTGGATGGTTTTCCTTTTGTGGAGAACCCTCGTGTCCGTATGTTTTGAGGGATCACATTTTCTCAATACGAAACTCCTACCTTCTTTTCAAAAAATTATTTGCTATCATAACTTAGACATTTTATGTCCCCTTCTATGTAGGATCTTCCATTATTATTACACAATAATACTACGGCAGGTGTTAAATGCCCCTCCCTCTTTCCTCAGAAAAGCAAAAATAATAAATAGAGATAGAATTTGATATTGGTGTTTTTAATTAATTGTTTTCATCTTCTATGTGACAGGCAGATCAATTCCATTATTAGAGAGTGTATTTACAAGATGTACAATTATTTGCCTATTGTCATTTATGTGGCTGAAAAGGACTGGACAACCATTGTTTGGACCAACACATGCCAGGAAGCTTTTGCTTTCAAGAGCCCTAGCAGGATATCTCTCATTAATGTGTTTTGTGTACAGGTTAGTGTGCACATAGAATTGTTATTTTACTTCAAGTATTAAATTGTATCCATTATTTTATGCAATTACTGCTATATGTTGTCTGAATCCCTGTTTGGGGAAACCCCATGAGTATATGTGCATTATATAATAGTGTATATATATGTATTTTAAGATAAAAGTGGTGTCCGCCAATTTAAATTAACTGGCATATAAAGTTATCAACGCATGCAATTACGATTACAATTGTACAAAAATGTGATGTAAAAGAGAAATCAAAGTGGTATGCCATAAATATCCATATCCTACATCCCCACTCCCAACACCTCAGTCGACCACAAAAGAGACCTCTAGGTGCAAATCTTTTCAGCCCGAAGATATGTCACACTTGTCTAAGGAATGACACCACGTGTCCCATGTGTTCTCCGCATTTATAGACCTCCAACCTCAAAAGGTTTGTCTATGCTATTAAGTGCATCTAGTGAGATATGGGATAATCCCTCATTGATCCACGATGGAAGCCATATTCTATCTGTGCCCAGAATGGTCTGAATTAGTTCTCCACACAAATGTTCAGTCTGTTCTGTCTTCAATCCAAACCTCACCTACTTAAGTTTTTAGAATTGAGTTTTTTCTTCTGTGGATTCAGAATTTCCTTTTCAATTCATTATGAATTTTCTAAATTACTTTACAAACAAGACCAACAATTTATCATTCTCTTCACAAGACTCCATTTCAGATTCATCTACCTTTTCCTGTCATCCCTTAGGGTGATTCCCTTAGATTTTCTATGTTGAGGCAGGGTTGATCAAAAGTTTGGATGGATTCTACTTGATTATCAACTCTAAATATTTTTACCCTTTTTTTTCTCTGAATGAGCAGATTTTATGGTCCATTTTATTGTTTTAGATCCAGCATACAACATGATGTGAAGTGTCTTTAGAGCTCTCACATGGAGACCCGATGAAACTCATTGGGAGTGATGACATTGATGCATTCAAATATTTTAGCATTTAGATTTACCTTTGTTATTTTTATTCTCAATCCTTTTTTTCATTTTTTAAAATTAGTAATTGACTGTAAATTTCTTTAGATTATTCCCATCCATCTTGAACGATTGTCTAGAATATCTCATCTCATGACTTTAGAAATTCTTGCATCGTAGCACTCTAAGAGACATAATAGCTATTATCAAATAGAGTTGGTCAAACAATATTCCCTCCTCTAGTCTGCATTATCGGATGAGGAAATATATCAGAGTTTTGAAACCAAATTAAGAATCATGTTGTGATATTAATTGACAATTTCTCCCATGGTGCTACTTGAGACCTCATGGGGGTGAATAAGTCAATTTTAAAAATTATTCTATTTATCTTATAGAACTCATAAAGTATATAGTGTTAATATTTATTGAAGATTACATCTATCTTTGGAAATTGATTTTATGTTGTCTTTGAAATAAAAAAGGGATATTCAAATTTGAGCAGATCTAAATGTAGGTTTTTAGGATTTAATTGTTTCAGATAATATCCACCTCCAAAAAAATTGTTTCAGATAATATATGACAATGCGCGGATCACCTGCCATCTCATTCTCAAAAGAGAGAAATGAAAATAATAATACAGTCACTCTAAAAAATTAAGATCAGAACCTCTTCCAGGATTATTTAAAAAGTTGACACAGCATATAACCAAAGATCATATACAAATATCCTTATATATAGAGTGCGACAAAATATATGCATTATGAGCTAAAACAGCCTCTACCTAAAGTCATATAGTCCCAAAATATTGAACTTCAGTCATCACCTGTGCATTCTAAGCCCTGTTATTATATCTTACAACAATAGTTTGTGAAATGAGCTCAACAAGTAAGCGAAACATACCATGTTTTAAGAGACATGGAAGGAGAATAGCATGGGATGGAATATAATCTCAACACTCTCAATAAGCACGAGAACTAAGCATGGACATTAAATAAAGAAAGAAAATAGCAACAAGGAGTAATACACCATACCGAGAAAATGATATACCAAATTACTAAACACCACCCACCAAAAGAAATAATCCAAACACTCGAGACACCATAATGCCAATGAATAACTCATCGTGACCTTGAAATGTCCATAATGCTTCCAGTAATAGACTTTTATCCCAAAACATCTAGTATCATCTCCAATGTATCCACCTTTGTCCCCATTGATCAGGATGTATATCATATTCATCACATGTGTGAGCCCCCAAGCATCCATCGTGGGACGCGATATTCGATCGTAATGTCCAGGCACAACAGAGCATTCTCCAGTCCTCCTACTTGGACGTGTATGTATTTATGTGCACTGGGGAGAAAGTTCTCAACTCAATATAAAGGTTTATGGTCATTCATCTCCAAGCTCTTTCGGATGAAAAGAGAGGAGATTGAAACTCATATAGGAAATTTCTTCAAAACTCATTTCTCAACTAAAAAACGTGGCCATCAATTTGGGTGGATGAAATTTTAAAGGATATACCAAAGGGGATGATGAAGAAGCGAAAGGAGCTTTTCCACAAAATGGAGGTTATGGAAACTATTTTTGATATAGAAAATGACAAGGCACCTGGACCAGTAGGCTTTCCACCTATGGAGCATGGACACGGACGTGGGACACAAACACGACATGATATAGACATGGTGACATGGAATATCTTGAAAAACAAGGACATGAATATGGTAAAAACACATCAATGTATAAATAAATAATATCATATTATGATTATTTAGAAAAATCGATTACAACTCCATAAACTATAAAAAGTTGATATATTGAGTCAATTATCAACTCCATGATGATTTTTAACATCATTTAGTTTTACATGAGCATAAACCTTACAAAATAGTAAGGAAAAAAGTTAGAATGGTGTCTGATACGTGGACACTAACACGGCATACTCATTGAAGTGTCTATGCTTCTTAACTTTCCACTAAATTTTTCCTTACCTTTCTTTATGAAGCAAATTTGAATTCCCATCCAAAACACCTATCTTTGATAAGATGCTTGATGTAATCAACTCTTGAACAAAGTTGAGTCCTTTTCACAATAATCCACCGAAGAAGAGCGAGTCTCTTTGTTTTCCCACCCCTGGATAAAAAGAAGCAAGAAATCTCAAAGAAAGAGAGAGATTGTTGAGGAAGACACTATTTGGGGTGATGAAAGCGGATATACTATTGTTGAGGAAGACACTATCTGGGGTGATGAAAGAGGATATACTGGAAATGGAGTGTTTTCACAAGGGTTTTCAAAGATTTACATGCCTTGATCCATCCTTCGTAAATATTCGTAATAAATATTCAATTTTTTTATTCCTTGAGTTTGCATAATTTGATTTACATTATATGAGGGATCAGTTCTTGATGGTATTTGATGTAGAATATTGGGATTGAACATGAGAGATTGAAGAAAACGAAAGAGAAAAGTTTGGTTGTTGAACATTAGATTGAATGGAAGTATGGAACTAAAACTCATATGGGGTTGGCTCTTTTCCTAGAGACATTGGTTTAGTCCAGTGGGTCTAGAGTTCGAATCTCCAGCCTGTCCTAATGCCCATGATTTGTGGTTGATTATGTGTATCCAGGTTTTGCCAACAAATGTTTGGGTTCCTTGTCACTAAATAAATGAATGAATAAATATATAATTAAAATACAAATGGAACTATGACATAATAGTGAAACTCTGACAAACAATACCATGTTTAGGAACTCTGATAACATTATGATCTGACCGAGTAGTTTAAATGTTTTATATATACCTACATTCTTAAGAAAATGTCAATCACCTTTTAATTTCTTTATAATTTAAAATATAGATTCTGATCTTGTTTTTATTTTGTTTTTTTCATTTCTTCTGTTGTCAGATTATGGAAACCACTATCTGACAATGCAGCCATTCTTTTTCCATTGCAGTGTCCAAAGACTTCCTCTATCTTATTCTATATTATTGAACTTTGCAACTCCACTTATGGCATCTATTATGGCTAGAATGATACTACATGAAAAATCCTCTTTTACAGATGTTGGAGGTATGGTTGCAATGCAATCTTTTTTTTATTTGCTTTTTGAATTTATTGCACAAGTGCTGCTGCACATTCCATAGTTTAGAATATATATCACCCTTCCTTTCCGAAAGGTCTACTCAACAAACACAACTGAAGTTCTCAATGCCAACTGGCATTGTCCTCCTCTACATGAGATTGATTTTTTTTTTCTTCATTTTGTCACTAGTACAAGCAAAATCATAATTGCAGGTAAACTTTCTAAGTTATTATTCATATAAATATTATAGTAGTCGAGATGGAATCTTTAACAAGCAATGAATAATGGGTACACTGTGTCTTTTATTGTTCTAAACACATTTGAATTGCACATTTAAAAATCCTCCTGAATTTCTTAGAACATGTCAATGGTCAAATATTGTTTCAATTTCAATACATCGTAAATGAATGTGAAATCAAAGTATTGTCCATGAAAGACCAATCTTTATTATGAATATAGCTTCAACTGTGGTTCAGAAATGATGTGACATGTTCTTTGATCGAGAAATCTGTCATATTATTAAACCCTTTATATTTAGTTTTGGAAACTGGAAACAAGACATTAATATATGACGTAACTGGAGAGGAATTAACAAACCTCAAAACCCACCAACCCCATCCTATAAAATTGGCAATAGCTAGCAAGAGGTTGCTTAATCCCCATTACAGTAGTGCATCAGCCAAACTTTTTAGTCATGGTTTTCAAAATTATTCTCTTTCATCTATCTAGAATTTCATTTATGAGATTCTTTTCTTTTTTTAATTTGAGGTGCTTCATTTTTTTGATGGGCAGAAAATAATTTGTTGTATCTTCATCTGAATATCAGGTCATACTTGCAGTTTCCTGGGATTGCTGTTTACTCAACAAATGTTTGTCAAGCAAGGTACAGCCAATGAACATTTTGGAGAACATTTGCATGTTGATGTGTTGCTCTTATGATGGCATGACACATTTTTAATGCAAATGTTATTCACTTTTTCTTTTCTTCTTTTGGGAACTCACAAAGTTTCCCTTAAAACCTGAAGTTTGGAGTCTTTTCCGCTCATCAGATGATTGTCAAAATAACATCAACCTATTCCATTCTTTTCTCGTGAAACTTTGTAGGACAATTAAGCAAAACTGATGAACTGAATGAAGCGATAATTGTTGGAGGAAGTCATCTTTTTTATCCAATATTGATTGGTTTACTTTCCTCTGCAACTGGTGGACTCAGCTACTGTCTTATACGAGCTAGCTCCAAGGAAACTGATCAACCTTTGTACGATCTCTAACTTGGTACGCTTTTATGTTAAAACTTTGTCTTATTATTATAATTCTATTTATTTGTTTGCAAGTAGATGTAGATAATGCCAGCAATGTCTTTGGACTTGCTGAAGTTTGAACTTTTTGTAATCGCGTTACCAAGTAATACAGGTGCTTGTTGATCTTTCTGTCAACGAAATGGAGGAAAATGTAATCCAACTTATAGATGTCCTATATGTAACAATTAAAAATTTCGTGATATAATAGCTGGGGTTTGGACCCAGCTATAGGGTGAGTGATGTTTCATGTTCTGTCCCCTTTTTGTATTTTGTATATTTTAGACCAGTTTATTAAATTAGTGAACTGTCTTTTCTCCAAAAAAGGGGTAAAAGCACACGTCACAAAGACACAACATTTACTTTGAATTCTGAAGACTTGGTTTGGTGCCTAAAAAAATCAGTTTAACAAGAAACAAGAATATTCAAATCATTGTTATTAAACTAGAGAAGTAGAGGTATAAAGATCACTGATTTGTATTGGCAAAAGCAATAACAGTTATGAAATTAGGATATAAATAGACAAACTAGTTCCTGGTTGCTTTAGGTTTGGCAAGGAAAAGGCCTAAGCTGGATCAATTTTTTGAATATTTTAGACACGGATAAATGTGTTTTTGTACTTTAAAATGCATCCGTCTAAGTTAGCATTGCCTAGATTTTGATGCGAAGGTTAGAATCAAACATAACGGCGTGGTAGAAAGTGACAATTCTTAGTGTGATATGATGCTTCTGTTTTATGATTGGCCTCAATCCTGTAGCCCATTTGAGTCCTGTTCAGATAAGAAGAAACAAGAAGAGAATATAACCATGTACAATTCTACTAAAACATTTGGCTTATGGATCGGCAAGGAATATGTACTTGAAGAGTTAGTTAGATATCATGGTCAGAAGACGGAGTACTAGTTTCATGATGGGACTTGAAACAGACTACTTAACAACATGTTGCTGCAATTCTGCACTAGCATATGTGAATCAAAGTCACATTCCAGAGAGATCTGTGATAATAATATATTATTAAAGGGATTTTTAGTTTTAAGTCCCCGTGATAATAATAAGTCTCTGGGAGGGACTTATTCCTAAATTATCAAGTTTGTTTTTTAGTCCCTGGGAGGGACCTATTCCTAAATTGTCATTTAAATGAAAGGACTAAAAGCAAAATATGAAGAAGTGAGGGATCGATAGCTAAATTCAATAGTTTACGGGGACTTAAAACTAAAAATCCCATTATTAAATTATGCTAGCCATGAAAATGTAGACAGAAGATATAAGCCATGCTTTTAGGGCTTCCATAATTTGTAAAAATTGTTTGATGGAAGAGAAGTGTGTGTATCGTTTTGTTTATTATGGAGTGGGTGTAACCAATTTTAAAGATGACAAAAGAACTCCCATCTTTCTCTCATTGTCTCATATAACTGTAACCAATTTTATATTGGTTATGATATCATGTAAGACAAGGGTGAGATGAAATAAAAATGAAATAATAATATTTTAAAGTTGATCGCTAATCCTATTTATTTTCTTGCGAGACTGATCTCAAATTAACAGACATCCCCAAACAGATCTAAATGCCTTTTTTTATCTGCATTCAACAGCACATATCCTATATTTGTTAAGAAGCTTCTGAGGTTAGCATAACTATGCCCCTAGATGCACAGAGTTCAGATTTCTTTTGGCCTTAATTACACCAGTTCTTATGTCTGAATGCATCATCAAATTTCCTCTCTTACATTCATGACTTGTGTTGATGTGGCGTTTAAATATTTAAATGGTATGTCTCTTTAGATCTGTAGGACCATCAATGAAAAAATCCAAGATTTCGTAGATTTCCAGTTATTGATCATTGAAAATTAACCCACCCTGTTGTGCATATATCATATTTACTTTTATCTATTACATTCCATTATGTGAACATTCTGACCAAAGCTTCTCTTTTTGATGTATGATTCCCACATATGGATTATCCTGTGCCTACGATACATATCATTTTAAGAAGTTTTCCAGGTCACGAGATGTAATGGTTTTTTTCAATAATTTTATGATTCATATTTCTAAAAAAATTGTGTGCAGGCTTCCTGTTTTTGCATTTGGTTTACTTGCTAGTCCTGGTGCAGCAGTGTGTACTTTTGCTTTGCAGGTAATGGCCATAAATTTGTGTTCTATAAAGTAGTGATATGTACAAATTCAATGATTCCTTCATTATTGATGAACTGATCTTACAACGTAATTATGCATTAATCTTGTAGTTTAGGCTTTAGATGCACATGAAATTCTTTGTTTGATACTTTATTAACTTTTTTCTTCTTGATGAATTTTCATTTG
This sequence comes from Acorus calamus, assembly GCA_030737845.1. Taxonomy (NCBI): domain Eukaryota; kingdom Viridiplantae; phylum Streptophyta; class Magnoliopsida; order Acorales; family Acoraceae; genus Acorus; species Acorus calamus. The sequence goes on from CM060872.1 coordinate 29,000,645, forward strand.
TTTGCTTAACTATAATAAGTAAATATCTTCACGCTCATTAATCCATCCATGAACCACATCAAAGCATATAAAAAATGATTCCGGGCTCTTGGTTCTGTAAGCTTGTAAGGCCATCTCCAGCTTTTACTCAAGCTTATACTCAAATTTTATTAAAAATTTGAGTAAAAGCATTATTTGATATGTGCGTCTCCAATCGTCATTTTGTCTTTTACTCTAATCTTTTGAAAAATGTGAAGTTGAAGGAAAAGAATAGCCTTTGAAAATTTGGGTAAAGGTTTGCGTCTCCCTTGATTTGAGTAAAAATTTTAGTAAAAGCTTAATTTTGTAAGGGTAAATGATTGGAGAGATTTTTGGGCGACTTTTACCCAAATTTAAAATTGGATACACATTTGGATATAGAATTGGAGATGCTCTAAGCCACCCACCTTGAAATGGAGGATTGAGTTGAATCCCACCTTTAAATGCATGTCATGGGGATACCTAGTTTCAATAAATGAATAAAATATTAATAAATGCTGGCTGAGTATGCCATTCACATAATTGGTGGAGTATTTATCTTCAGTCCATGAGTTAGAAGTTCATCTATCCAGTTTACTAACTTTTAAAATTTATTGACTGGTCAGGTATATTCTACATTTTTACTAAACATTTTCCACTCTCTTGCAATCCTAAAGAGTTCCGGCATGTTTTTCTTTGTTTCTAATATATTTATGGTATCTTCTTTGATTTGCCTCAATTAACCTCAGTGAACATTTGTTATCTTCAATTCCTTCACAGAAATTCAAAGTGCCAGACTTGTATACATTTCTCCTCATGGTCATTCTTGGTTTATTGGCATTCATTGCAGAGGTATATTTTTTTTGTCTGGTTATTTATGTTTTTTCTATTTTGAAAAAGAATTGGTTAGTTTAGCTTACTTAAAATCATTTAGATAAAATAAATATAGTTTCAGCATCTTTACTATTAAAATTCATGGGTGTGCCTCTTTAATACAGGTTTTTCTTGCCCGTGGACTTCAGCTTGAGAAAATTAGCAGAGTCACAAATATCCAGTACACAAAGGTCAATTCTTATAGTTTTCTCTAAACTATGCAATACATAAAAGAATAGGTCTTTTTGTCTCAATTAAGTTTCTGCCGTAGTGAGAATTTTTTTTCTGCGTCTTTCATCATTTATTATTAAGAGACATGGACAGTTTGCGTCTTGTTTTAGAGATTTGTCTGACATTCCAATGTGCACACACTTATAGCACCTACAAGGCTACAATGAAACCTGTCGGAGCTTCTGTGCCTAGCATAGCGGCCCATTGTTAGTATTTGAATTTAAGGATCAGGGGCATTTTCTTTGTATGTGGTGATTATACAAAAATTTGATCTACTTTTGATTGATACAACGTTATAACCAATGAACTAATATAGTTACAACAAACGAATAACTAAATATTACTTTTCTTAGTTATTGTTTGGGAACTATATTTGCTTTGTTCCGTATCGGAAGAAGCATCTGTGTAGTATTTTTTTCATTTGCACCAAGTTTCTCGTGAAATTATTCTCAAATACACTATGACAATGTTTTCCTGCACCACAGGTTATATTCACTCAAATACTGGGGCTGTGTGTCTCCGATATGGTGCCATCTTTTGGTAGGATTATTGGATGTCTGCTTATTTTAGCATCAGTTATTGGCACGGTGTATTTTGGACATGAGAAAGAGGTAGAGTACAATTGAAGACCTATGATTATGCACAACATAATCTTTTTCTGTTCAGAGCATAGTTTTTTTTTTTTTAATCCTTCAGGACCAACCATTTCTCAATGAAGGACAGGTGATAGCAATTCTATTTTTCCCCTCTTACACTCCACAGTTTGAGAAGTTATTGAGTTTTTTTTACTTTGATATTCTTCATTAAAAAGAAAATAAAAACATTGCACATTCACACCTTCACTGGCATGTGTACTGGATTTCTGCTTTTATCAGTTGGTGTTTTCTTCTTGAGGCAATCTTAGACTTCATTGTGTCATGGAGCCATTTTTAGACATTTGAAACTCCTCTGAAGTACTGAAACAGAGCTGCTGCACTTCAGAACATTAAGAGGACATGTGCCATAGAAAACCGTAGCGGCATTGTATTAATATTTGTGATGAAATCTGTTTATAATTGTTGGACTTTGTTGGGTCTGTTATTGGTTTTAATTGCCAGTCATCCGGAAACCTTGGGAAAGCTAAGGGCAATTTTCGAAATGAAATGGTAGTTCCTGGACTAAAATCATTCCATATTGTCTCCTGTTCTTTCTTAATTTATTATCTTACTCTTCTAGGGCTAATTTGGTAATGGGTTAAGGTTTTGAGGATAAATTGTCTTAATTTTAGTAGATTGAAAATCCATCAATTTTATTCACATTTACATTTGACAAAATTGACATAAACATTGGAGATAAATGTTATTACAGCCTTTAGGTGGAACAAAATATTTTTTTTTTATTTCAAAATTTCAAAATTGGGACAATTCTCAGTTCATCTCGATTATATTTTAGTCTAAACAGGAATAAGTTGTCACTCACTTATATTCATAATTATTGTTTATGTCAACACTTATCCTTTGTTAAACCAACCCCTAAAGATCACCACATCTAGGCCTTTAATGATATGAGTCTATTTAATTTTGTTTTTGTTATTGTGAAAAAAACCCCTAAATAATCCCTTATATTATCATCTTAAAAATGACCTCGAGTTTATCAAAACTCTCACAAAAAAAATACACACTACATTCTTAAGAATATTCTTCAATTTTACCCTCCAGGTCCATACGTCATTATTTTCAATGGATTCTTTTTAAGGAATTATTTTATCAGGAATTTAAATTGATTTTTAAACCGGTCCTTTTTTTTTAGATGAAAAGTAGAACTTTTATAACTAAATTAATGATTACAATTGTTAACAGATTTTTATCTAGATTATTTTCTATTATTTGGTTTGTGCATGGAAAATAACGAAGAATTTAGTTTAAAATATTAAATTACCTTCAATAGCAGTCTTTTACATATACTGAAAAAGTTTATATGTTTACTTAGAAAATCATGTTTATGTGTATGATTAAAAACAAATCATAAAAAAGAGTCTCGTAGGAAAGTCCACTTCAGATTATACAACTTATGTTGAAAAGTTTATGAAAATATCTACAACTTCTCTTTTAATGCCAAGATCTGAAGATGCCTCGAACTGGGCTAAAAATAGAAAATGCTTTTTTTTGTGAATATCAAAAGACAACCCGTGTATGTTTATATGATTTCAAATTTCAATTAGCGTTTCAATTTATTACTTTTTTTTCGAAATATCAAATAACAAATATAAAATATGTAATTATTATAATAATATTTAATCCTATTATTAATAGCAACCGGGGTGGATTCGGGACAGGTTTTGCTAAGTAAACCCATTTTCCATCTCAAATCCGTCGGATTTTATTTTATATGTCCTAAACCCGTCCCAAACTCAAACCCGACCCGACCCAATAGGGTTGGATTGGTCAAGTACCTCATTGGGACAATCCAATTGCCATCCAACAGCAGAACCCTTTTAAAGAACCAAACACAATTATACCCCTTTTTAATGAGACTTTAATGAGAAAGCTACCCCGCCATCTCATAGCACACCATCTATGCAATTAATGTAACATATCAAGTTTTCTTTTATTATTTTGTCATAGCTGGCCTGGAAAAGTGATGATTCGCATGGAAGCCTTTGGATTCTTGGAAGGTAACTCTCTATTATAGTTTCACGAGTTATTTTTTATTGGATATTGCTACACAGTCTTTTTTATAATCTTAAATATGATCCTATATATTTTGTTAGCCGTCATACGAGGCATATGCCTTCTTTGGTGAGTATATAACTCATTAAATTTTTCTTACGTTTGTTAAACATGGGTTCACTCAATTCGAATAAGTTATATATGATTTTTCTCAAAACATATTAGAAGTGCCAAAAAATTGCACCTTTTGTAATGATGTCATAAGTGGCATTATCCCAATTAATTATATGATATTTAGGGTGATCAATGCATATATTTGAAGATCAAATCAATCAAACGGTTGATTTGGTTAATTAATCCGTTGGATTTCTCTCCCCCAAATAAGTGAGATCCAGATTAATTCACTTTCCATATTTGTCACCACAAATATAAATCCTGTGATTTTTAGGGCTTGCCTGGATTCAAATCCAATCCCCAAAACTACTGTAAATACATGCAAGAAAGAAACATATATTGACATAGGATCAACAGGGCACACATACCCACATATGTTGAACAATACTAACTTGACCCACCCTCTCTTTTTTGCATGTCCTTCCTCGTGACACAGATCAGATCTCCTCTTTTCGGTGGTGCATCAACCTGGATAATAAAATCAAACACCTTTATATATACATCATTAGATAAAATTTAATTTACTATTTAAAAAAATTAAAATCATGCGAACTATTTTTAAAACTGCATTTAAGGTTGTGTCTAATATTATTATCATTTTTCATTACATTGATACGAAAGTCTCCATTTTACTCCATTATTACTTTCTATCAAGTAGCTCGAAGAAAGTACTTTAAAGAAGAAGAATTGATGATTGTGGGTTAAATAATGCTCACCACTGGTGGGTAAATTTTTTGTTAATATTTTTTTTTATTGTAAAGTATTCATTGACCGTATTCATGCATGGACCATGGTTTGATAGTAAAATCATAATCAGTTAAAAAAGGGGGGGACAAGATATATTATGATCATAGAGGGGAACAAGTGGCCTCTCGTGAAAGTCGGATTTTGTGGAGACGACGTACTGCGGAAAGCCTGCCGCACGTACGACTTTGAGTACGGTTTTAGACATTGAGCTGAGAACAGCAGAATAGACCAACCCGACATAACCAGTTCCACATGGCCTTGGAAATATATTCATGATTCCCTCCAAGAAAGTCCATCGCAGGCCTCAAAACTGCACCTCGTACATCCTTCCGTGTAGTCAGTTTCCATCATCTTGATATGGATGGGGATGCTAACTTATCCTCAATGTGGGACTATTTCTCCATGTTGGATTGGGGTCCATTAAGTAGGCCAAATCTGAAAGGCATGATGGCTATCCAGTCAACAGCCCTTAGCATCGAGCAACACAGTGGGGAAGCAATATTGGTGGTAAATTCAACATGCATGTTTAGGGTTTTGAACTATTTTTAGATCTTGTTTGGATCTGTGTTTGGGAGGATTCTATGGTGGAAACGACAGAGGTGGATCTAAACGGGTCAGCGATAAACATAACTTTTAGTGTTCCCTGTATTTTATTCAACGAAACTCCCCAAGTGCTTTTGAAACACGGGGTTATTTTTCCAAAAGCAGGGGTTTGAAACCCACATCCAAACGTGAATCCATTTTGTATCAATTTTTTTTTCTATTTTTTTTTTTTTTGAAAATGAAACTGGTAGGCATGCTACTTCTTGAATTTCTTGAAAGGAGTACACGCCAACGATGGTCAGTTATCCAAAATAGGAACAACTGCCAATGAAATAGTCTAAAAGAGTTAAACTATTCCTTAGCCGACCAAAGAAAGGGAAAAATTACAAACTACGCCATAATAAACAGATTATCCCTGGAGAGCCTTGCCGAAGACGCGTCGGCGCAGAAGCACCCCCAGGCCGCTACGAAGACTATAATACTCTCCCATATGCCCTCGGCCAAGACATGAGAGCCCCGGAAGACCACGTCGTTTGACCCAACCATATAGCCCACAAAGTGGCGGGAAGTAGAGAGCAAAGGACTTTACCCCGGATGCTTCGGTCACCTCCCCGAGCTAACCTCTGTCCGAGGCCCATAGATGGTCAAGAGACCTGAGATCCCAGGAATACCTCAGAGAGGAACCGAGTGAGGACCAAACTCGCTGCGCTACCACACAGAGCAGAAGAGATGATTGAGTCTCAGCTTCTGTTTCGCACAGAGGACATATTAAGGACTCGCCTGGCCTCCATAGCGCCCTGTAGGTCCTTGTCATCAGCCTCCCTTGGAAAAGTAGCCAAAGAAAGATTTTAACTTTCAGCGGGATCTTTATTTCTAGTTTTTTAATAATGAATTTGTAAGGTTCTTCAAATGGTTCATTGGTATGCCAATATTGTTTTGGGAAAAAGTGAATCAAGTGGGTCAAAAGCATTGAGCTGCCAAGGCTCGGACTATCCAGTGAAGTAGCTTGTGAGCCATTAGTCGGGGACGACCTACGCTAGAGTCATCAAGCAAGGACGACCTATCTAAGAGTCGTAGGACGATAATGCCCTAGCTTTACTGAAAGCATATTATAACCAGATTAAGCGTCCAAAAGAAGAGTGTTTTCATACCTGGTTGTTGCGACCATCATCAAGTCTATCTTTGTTAAGGGGTACCTATCCTTTGGGAAGACCTTGTTCAAGTTCATGAAGTCAATGCATACTCTCCACTTACCATGCTTCTTCTTCAAGAGAACCACCATTTTAAGATCTAATCAGAGCTCTTTACCTCACGGTGAAGCCCGCTTCAAGGAGGTTCTACCTTGTCGAAAATAATCTTGTTCCACTCTGGGATAAATCTTCTCTACTTTTGTTCATTGGTTGGAACATGGGTAAACGTTGAGCTTGTGGGATGCCATGTTTGGATCGGTTCCATGGGGGAGAGGAGGCTCCCTATCTACATGGACTTCTCTGAGGCACGCTCTTCTAAAGGGACAGTGTCTACCAGCTCCGAGATGGGGGGGGGGGTGTCATTCTTCATTTCAATCTCAAACTCACTTTTGGGGCAATCAAATAATTGCTAATCTTCGTCGGGCGTCTGGTCCCCCATGTGGTGCTTGGGGGATTGGGATGCTATGACATAACACTTTCTCACCATGAGCTTATCCCTGCGAATGTCAATGGTCAAGCAGCCATCCCAGGTGAGGCATCTCCTGACCTGTTGCAGGTTGGATGGAACGCCCTCCATGCGGTAGATCCATTCCCAACCCATTATGGCATTATAAGCTGAAGGAGAATTACCACCATGAACTCAATGTCAAGGGTGTGATAAGTAGTTATGACAGGTAGGATGATGGTCCCCACTAGATGAACCTGTTTTTATCGAGCCCAACCAATGGAGAGTGACCCCTCCTTATTATTCTCGGTCAGAGCCCATGCAGCGGAATGTGTAGAGGAACAGAATGTCTGCATTCCTTCCACTGTTGATCATGATCCTCTAGACATGGAATTACAGATCATGAAGCTCACCACCAATGGGTCAACGTGGGGGAGGGGCACCTCCTCAATGTCGATTGAGCCAAATAGGATGGCATAGATGAACCTGGTGCTGATCGATCGGTGCCTCTAGGAAAATACTAGTTGAGATTCAGCGTGCTATAGTGTGCCCAAGTTGTGGTTGGTCTGAGCTGGTCAGTCGTGCATAGCGACAATCACTTGGGCTAGTGGATCTGACCTTTTGGTGTTGGTGGCAGATTATGCTTCGACTATGGCCCTCTCGAGGGTTTAATGAGTGACATAGTGGGTCAGGCGCCGATCGCAAATCATCTCTTCAAGTTGAGTTCATTGGCTTCGAGATTTATCGATATGGAAGGCGCACCTCTTCAAGCGATCACAATTATTGATCAAGGGCCAAATGGCTTGAAGGAATTTGAAGATACCTTGTTCTTATTCACCTACTAGAGTTGATGCATGGAGAAGTCAATGAGGTATTCTGGAACTCCCTATCTTGTTAGGGATGCCCACTATCTTTCTTTGCGTAGAAAGAGGTGTCCTTCTTCGAGGTGGAGGCCCCTTTCACGGCAGAGGTCATTGTGATGAGACTCACTACCACACAAGAGGAAAAAATGGTATCCTCCTCTAGATGGATGCATCCTTTCGCTGGGTGAGGACATCTTCCATGCTAGTGGGCGGCTTGCATACAAATGACTCTTAGATTAGTAAATAGATAATGAATATCTTGTATCTTCCATTAGATGTCATAAAAAAAAGGTTACTCCTCAAGGACAATGTTTATTTTGTTCGCCCCCTCTTTTATAAAAGAACATTAGTGGGTGATTTGCTTTCTTCTGAGTAGGTCCTGATGTGGCTATTTGAGAAAATGTAATAAAATCTTAAAAGATCAAATAATCTGATGGACTTTATATTTATTTTACATGCAATAATAAAATAAATAGGTAATGAATAAATAAAAAGGGATTTCAATTCGCCTCATCTCAAAAAATGAGATTTCCATGTCTAACTTTTTAATTTCATCTCCAATTAACAAGAATACGTAAATATAATTATAAAAAACATATATCCAAGAACAAAAACGAAAAAAATTAAGCAAAACTAAGATTCAAGAAAGAGCTAAGTACCTTATAATGGAGATCTATATTGTTGCGAAACTTTTCAATTTTGATTTTTTTTATTTTGGAATGGTTGAAAGAGTGAGAGAGAGAGAGAGGGGGGGGGGTGGGGGATATGTAGATCTGAAACCCTAAAAAATTGGCATGAGACTATGAGTGAAAGAGAGTCATTGTGAAATCCTAGAAGGAAAAAAAACATTAGAGAAGGGGGTGACTATTCAGCTTCTAAAATAGGATCTAAAATATTAATTATGTATAAAGAAATATAACCATTGAATGAATGTAATTTATTTGGATGGTTGATATTGCTTATATTTTTTTTTCTCATTTGAGACCCTTATATGGGTTATAAAATAACTAGATTTGATAGTAAGCCAGATTGAGGACCATAACACAAGTATACATATAGGGTGCTAATACACGCAGTGTTTTTATAGCCCATTTTGCAACCCATAAGCTATGATAACGTAGTGTATACTACAGTCCGGTTTTTACATTTTTTCACCATGAAAAAAATACAATAATGTATCTCAGTATATACTTCATTTTATATAATAGCAAGCACTTCAAATGGTGAGTATATAATTTCATAAACAAAGAAAAACGTGATAGACTGCAATTGGGCTACGTGTATCCTTTTCCATACATATATGATTGTGGGCATTTGGGACCCTTTTCTAGGTGAGAACCCTAGGCGGGTTGTCTATCGGACCTACACCCGGTGTCGAACCTGATTGGTGTATATATTTTACATTTTATAAAAATGCATACCTTATTAGATATTGTACAAGGGCTTCATATTCTACCATGTTATTTAAAGCCAGGAACCCCAATCAAATTGATTGTTCCAAGTGTGTTTTATCCGAGGTTCGTAAAATGATTCCAACATCACTACCTCCCGAGTTTGACGCGCCATCAACGTACAGAGTCAACCATTTGGAAAGATCGGGCAGATCAACCGGCTATGGCTCGCAAAAGCTCTTCATGTCAAGTACTTGCGTGTTTATTGTGACTCACAACTGGTGGTGTTATAGGTCCAAGGAACCTACATCGCCACAAAGGAAAAGACGGAGCAATACCTCCACTTGGCTACCGAACTCTCCAAGGAGGTTTTTTATTTCAAGATCAATTATCTCCCTCGGGATGAGTTTATGCAGATTCCCTAGCAACTGGGGTCACTGTTGTCGGGATGGAGGTCGATGGATCTTGCCAAAAATCTTGGAGTGGTCGTCCATCGACCCGACTCCTGCCGTGTGCGCTATCGAGCAGGAATCCCCATGCTGGATGGATCCAATCGAAGCATACATCCACAACGGTATTCTTCCGGTTAATCATCCGAAGCCCAAAAAGTCAAGTGTCGGTCCTCTTAAAATCTTGCTTCACATCAAATGGAGCATGCCTATGAGAACCATTAGGTCTCCCTAAGAAAGATTCTTTTGTTGAAGCTAGGTCACCAGTCAACTTTGCATTTTGGAAAGAAAGTTTAGTAACTTCCTCGGCCAAATTTTTAAGCTCAACAGCAGCAGCTGCAGCCAATTCCTTGGCGTACAATGCTTCCTCAGCCAACTTTTGGCTATGAATTACAAGACCCTCTTTTTCTTCAATCAGACTCACCTTTTCTTGCCTTAAATTCTCAATCTCAGCACCCTAATCAAAGCCATAAATTATGAAATGTGCAGAGCAAAAGTAATACATAAATGATTAATATTATTTATAATAACTTTAAAGGAGAATAATGAAAAAAACCTGCATTAGAACTTGAGAGTGCAAGGGAGATGAAAATAAACCTGATGGAGATATAGACTACAATGAAACGCAAAGAAGATGAGAATGCAAGGGAGATGAAAATAAACCTGATGGAGATATAGACTCCACCCATCGGAACCCAACGCGCTGTCACTCGAAAAAGGCGCACGAAAATAAAAAAAATCATCTCGATGGGACAGAGGTCGCGCCCTGCACGTGGCACCCCGAGAATGTTTTTCCCATTCGACAAGAAGTACTATCCGTCGAATGAGAAAAGGGGGGCATCTGTGGGGACCATTTTCCTGGCCCACCAAAGCGGATCAAACCCCAACGGCCCACTCATGGCAAGGCCTGGCCCATTAGCCCACTCGGATCCAATGACAACAGTGATAGAAGTTAGTATATTTCGTTAAATGTTTAACAAAGGGTCATCAATAGTGGATTTATTGAATATCAATTATTATATTTGTTTGATTTGGAGTCATCATCAACTGATTCTCAAATAACAGTGATATATCCTATATTTAAAATCTTCATTGCTTGATTCCTAAAATCCCTACAAAATATATATCTTTGACCAAGGGAAATCATTGATTCATTGACAAATCCCCAAAATATATATTTTATATCCCTGAAAATAATGGATCTCTCCGATCCGTCCGATGGGAGAGAGATCAACCATTGATCCTAAAGACAACATAAAAAAAAGACTATAAATAGAGAGCTAATTTTCTCGATGGAGAGAGGTGAAAATCTTTTTCAAAAACCCTAATTCGGCCACCATAATTGACTTGAGTATCAAAAGGTCTTTCACAGGTTCTCACCTCCCTGTGTCTTGGATGTTTGGAAGGAGCGCTCATTGGCGACGACAAACTAGTGGGGTGGGAAGAGAGCAGGAGTGGTCGAGCGGATGGATCCGACTAACCGAATCCAGTACGTCAATTTTTTCCCCCTCCACTACCCTTCAGCAAGAAACTCTTCCCAACCTTTTTCTTATGTTTAACCTCTTCCCCACCTCTTTCAGCGAATTTCCTTTTTACCCTCCTAAGCCTGCATTTCAAAAATTCATTCCTACTAGCCTGCTAATCTTCAGTAACCAGCATCACCACCCTTGATTCCTTTGAGAGATGGTTCGGCAATCTTTCGAGCCCTCATTCAGTCTCCACCTCCTTCGACCTACACTTCTACCTTATCATTTGAAATTCAGAAACATTTCAAAAATGCATCTGACTTTTTTTTTTAAAAGTAAAATTTGTTTAGCAAATATATATATATATATTTGGAATGTAATTGAACTTTAATGAAAAACATGAACTGCATAAAGGCACAAAAAAAATTAAAAAATATAATGCATATAATATTCAAATATGTTTAAAAAAAAATAAATCTGACAAATCTAACTGAATTTCAAAACAACAAATAAATACTGTTGAAAATCACACTAAAAACAGAGAGTATAGTACATATAAAATTCAGATACATTTGAAAATGTAAATAAATTTTAAAATTTTAATAAAAAAAATACACTGCATAAAAGTACAAAAAAATTCAAAAATATAATGCATATAATGTTCAGTTACATTTTCAAAAAAATAAAATTGACAAATGTAACTGGCTTTCAAAACAACAAACAAATACTGTTCAAAATCACACTAAAAACATATGGCATAATGCATATAAAATTTATGGTACATTTGAAAATATAATTGAATTTTAAAAATTTAACAAAAAAACATAAACTGCATGAAAGGGAAATTTTTTTTTAAAATATATTGCATATAATGTTTATATACATTTCAAAAAAAAGGACAAATGTAACTGATTTTAAAAAAAAGAGGCAAATACCACTCAATATCACACTGAAAACAGATAATATAATGAATAAAATATCAAACAGTAGATTCTAGACAAAATAAAAATGTAAATTAATATGATGATTAACCTAGCGAATAAATATAAAGATAACATAGTACAAACCTGAATTGACAGATATTAACAATCAAATTTCTTGAATTGATCGAACACAAAAAAAGTAGATGATAATCCTTTAAACAAAAAATTCGATCAAGTATTTCATGTTTTCACGACATTAAATGATTCAAAATAATGGAATAAAAAATGGGAATACATGAATCAATTCGATGGAATAAAAAAAAGTGAGATTCAATTTACTACACAGTTACAAATAAGGAATAATATGAAAAAAAGGTAACCATCTCATTGATTTGAGGGGATCAATTACCGAAAAAGGTAGATTACCATACATGGATATAACATGGACTGTACAAATGCTACCTCATGGGGCTTGTGGTGGGATGAGACCTATAACTTGAGGCCTAAAAAATATTATTGATTATATATATATATATATATATATATATATATATATATTATATATATATATATAGGGGGCCGATTAGGTGCGGCGAACGGCAGGTGCGGCGTCGATCGTGGGCCGTCGATCACGGGTCCATCGCATCGGACGGTCGGGTGCGATTCACGTCGACCGTTGGATGCGATGGACCCGCGATCGAACGGCCCACGTCGACGCCGCACCTGCCGTTCGCCGCACCTAATCGCCCCCGTATATATATATATATATATATATATACACGCGAGCGATTCAGTGCGGGAATACGGGAATGCGGGAAACGACGTCGATCGTTCGATTGCGGGTCCATCGCATCCAACGATCGAGATGAATCGCACCCGACCGTCCGATGCGATGGACCCGTGATCGTTTCCCGCACGACCGCATTCCCGCACTGAATCGGCTCCCTATATATATATATATATATATATATATATATATATATATATATATATATATAGTGAACCGATTAGGTGCAGTTTGCGGTCGGTGCGGTGTGCGACGTAAGCCGTCCGATCGCGGGTCCATCGCATCCAACGGTCGACGTGAATCGCACCCGACCGTCCGATGCGATGGACCCGTGATCGACGGCCCGTGATCGCGCACCGCACTGACCGCAAACCGCACGTAATCGCGACTATATATATATATATATATATATATATATATATATATATATATATATATATTGTATATATATATATTGTTCTTATTTGTTATCTTGTATGATTAATCACAATAATGATATATTATATTATTGTTAAATTTTCAATGTATGATATATAAAAGAGAGAATAAACCATACATCTCAATTTTAGTTTTCATACCTCTCTCTAATATTTCATTTGATTATCTGACTTAATGTTAATAAATATATTAATTATCTAAAAAATATATGTATGCAATCCGCATTCGAGGAGACCCGAATATAAAAATTAATATTTGCATGTGAATCTAAAAATTAAAATATAGATATTAATATATACTACTCGTATCTGTATGATTGATAGGTCCAATAAAGTCGACCGGTGTAACAATATTTACTAACGTTTTTCAAAAAATAACTGTGTTTGCAACTTTACATGTATGATACCCTCCCAACGTTATACATTTTACATCCAAACGGTCCCTGTTGGCCAACTAGTCGAAAAGAGCATATTGCCGCGTCAGAAGCATTAATTAAAGAAGTCCTATCCAATAAACGACGCGACAGAGTCTAAGCATAGCATATAGAAGTAAAAACAAAATAAATAAAAAAAAAAAAAGGAGAAAACCTAAATACCCTCATGTAAACTCTCTTATGTTTAAAGTCCATGTAACCTGGTAAAAATACATTTGTAAGTGGGTTTTAGGAAGCGTTTGGTTGCGCAATTATACAGTATTTACGATTATGGAACTGGTTCTGTAATCGTGTAATCAAATAATTTTACAATCATAGCTTCCTACAAACATATTTCAGGTAAATAATGTCCAAAAGCTGTAATTTGAGAAAGCTGGAGAGATGCAGCTTCCTGTAAAATCAATTTTAAACTCAGCGACGGTAGAAAATCCGTTTTGCAATCGCGTTATCAAATGCTACCTTAGTGTGTTGTATTATGAGAGTTAATTAAATAAAATTTTCATAGAATATTTATAATCTATTAACAGAAATTTAGTTCAAAGAATTATTTGAATTTATATAAATGTTTTCAAAACGTTACAGGGATTTCATAAAACATCAAGGGGTTATATAGATTTTGAACTGCTTATAGGGGGCTATATGGTTTTTTCTCTATAAAAAAAGGGATTTTTAGTTTTAAGTCCTCGGAAACTATCAAATTTAGCGATCGATCCCTAACTTCTTCATATTTTAATTTTAGTCTCTGTATTTAAATGATAATTTAGGAATAGGACCTATTCCTAAATTACCATTTAAATGTAGGGACTAAAATCTAAAATATGAAGAAGTGAGGGATCGATCGCTAAATTCGATAATTTCCGGGACTTAAAACTAAAAATCCCATAAAAAAATTGTCGACATTCATCCAGTGAAACTCAACAGTCTTTATTTATCACTTCACACTTTTTAACTCTTGCAGTAAATGTCTCTCTCTCTCTCTCTCTGCATTTGAAAATTCTGCCCGTTTTATTCCAGAAACTGTTTGGCGGTGGGGACGGGACACGGTTGGTAAAAACCCATAAAACATTGAGGGTATTCTCGTCATATTGAGCGATTTCAAAAGGAGGGGCTTCACTGAGGAGCTTCTTCTCCACGTTTGTTTTCCTTCATTAATGGTTCCTCTTTGATTCTCTTCTCCTTTTTTTTGGGCCTTTTTGTTTTGGTTGTGCTTCTCCTTCTTTGGAAGGTTTTTCCAATGGCGGAGATAAGCCATCCCCCCATGGAACAGCTCCAGGACCTCGAATACTGCATAGACTCCAACCCTCCTTGGCGTAAATCTCTCTCTCTCATCCCTTTCTCTCTCTAAAGATATGTGCATTTGTTTGTCTCTTTTTGTGTTTTTTTTTGTTATTTCTGTTATTGGGTTTTCTTGGGTTTTTTTTTTTTTTTTGTAAAAACGGCATTAGATGCTGTTTAATGTGTTATTGAGTTGTTTTAAACATCAAAGGGTGATTCTTTGTCTGTCATATCTTGTTTTATTGTTTCAGTTTGTTGATTATTTGTTAAGGGAATTGTTATCTTGACATGGGCATTTGTTTATATAGTTGTTACTGTTTGTGTGTGTTTCTTTTTCCTTGTTTTGGTTGGGTGGGGTGAATAGTTCAGGGAATAAAAGTTGAGAATTACCTTTGGGATTTTATGATTTGAGAAAAGATTGCACCTTTGATTTTAAGAATGGAGGCATTGGCCTAATATATGGCACAATGTATGGTTGTTTTGTTGATTTTGGGGGAAGGGGGAGAGAGAGAGAGTCTCGACATTCTTTCAAAGATGAAGCATGTGGGGTTATTGATTCTATTTTAAAAAATGCCTTGTAATTGTAGTTTATGTGTATGATTCATTAAGCGGCAAAATGATGGGCTATTGCGTATTATGTTGTGTAATTGCAAATTTATCCTTTCTTTTGTAGTTTGTAACTTTTACTTGGATGATGGTGGGTTATTTGATCCTTGAGTTGCTGAATTAGGACTGGCCTGTGCTCAGGATGCTCAGGCTTTTTCTTGAAGCCTTTTCGTCCATGGAGATTAAATAATAATATTTAAGTTTGTGGTTTGCACTTCATGTTTATTTTCATTTGAATTGTTGTGACTGATAACATACAAAGATCTGTTTGTTGGTGAAAATATGAAAGTTCTAATTTTGTATATGTTATGTATGTTTACAATGAAAAAATTTAATGTTTTTCGGTCTTTGGAAGTAAAAGAAGAACTGTGTGAAAAAAGTCGCTTATAGTGAATAAGATTTCATCTACAAATCAGATATTTGCTCTTGAGTATTGGCAGTACAATAAGGAAGATATTTCTGCTCATCGGGTCAAAGGACCCAACATAAGGGAAATTTTCCCAAGGAGAGGAATCCTCTTTTTCTAATATCTTGGAGTTCGTTTATTCATCGTCTAAGGAATGGAAACTGTGGCCAAGGATTCTTGTCTATATTCAAAAACAAAGGAATTTCAAACGAATTGTGGAAGGGGGTTCCGGAAACTCAGGAAGATCACCAATATTCAATGTTTAGGGGGTTGATCAAGGGTTAAAGTGCCGTGTAGACAGCAAATGCGGTTCATCTCCCAATATATATGGGGGTGCGGAAACGCGATCACCAATATCCTATGCTTAAAGTACCGTGTGGGTTGCATATGCGATCCACTCTCCTGAGGTACATGTGTCCGCATTTGCTGTATGTACTGTCGCATATACAATACATGCGACCACACTTTTACTTTCTT
This sequence comes from Acorus calamus, assembly GCA_030737845.1. Classification (NCBI taxonomy): domain Eukaryota; kingdom Viridiplantae; phylum Streptophyta; class Magnoliopsida; order Acorales; family Acoraceae; genus Acorus; species Acorus calamus. Next base: position 29,017,007 of record CM060872.1, read on the forward strand.
TTTTTAACATGTAGGTCTTTCGAACACTTGTTCAAGTGACCTAATATATTTTTTGACTTATAATATCCACTTGTCAGTATTGATTGTAGTCCAAATGGGCATTTGAACCGAGGCAACACTAAAAATCTGAAACTGGGATTTTGCTATTTCACTTATTTGACCTCTCTCTTTTAAAATCTGAAACAGGGATTGCTATTTCACTTAGTTGACCTCTCTCAAAACCGCTCAAAGCTCTTTCGATTGGATCTTCTAAAAATTGTTGATCTTCTAATTTCTTCTTCAATATCTTCAATTTCTGAATAGAAATGAACTTTGGGAGGAATATCTAGAAATGAAGACTCTGTATAGGTGTGATCATCTCAAGGAAATAACGTTTGTTAAGAGACAAAATGTTATGATATTTTATATTATTTTATTTTATTTTATTTTCATACTGTATTTGTGGGTATGTAATTTAATGAATTTCCTTCGAGATGAATGCAAACCCTTCGAATGTGCTTCCAAGTCTCAAGTAGGTAAAAAGGTTTTCGGGGCTAAATAAACTTGCTCTCAAGCTCAAAAGGTTGAAAGAAAAACTCAGAGTGGGGGAAGATGTAGGAGGAGGAAAGATTTGAAGCAATGCAAGTCTTAGAGAAAGAAATTCAGCGGCTCAATAAAGTTGAAGATGTGTGCACTTTGAATGAAGTTGACACGAAATCAGAAGCTAAGCCAAAGTAGAATTTATGAACATCTTATAGACAATGAAGACAAAAAAGGGAGACATGGACAAAATGTTTTCATAAGGCTGCTAATAAAAGGAAAAAATACATTTCTAAATTCAAGTTAGGGGTGGCATTGGTGGATGGCATTATTGAACTAAAAAAAACAATTTTGTGATAGATAACAGGTGGTAGCTTGTTTTGTTCGTTGAGGCCTTAAAAGGAATCTAGATGCTTGTTTTTTCTTCCTTGGAATCTCCATTCAAGGAGGCGAGATCATGGAGGTAGCGTTGGGTTTGGACAGTGAAAAAGCCCTTGGGCAGAATGGTTTTCACTTACAATTATTTTAAGAATTGGTTCTTGGTGAACAAAGAACTAATGAAACTTTCTCAAGTAGTCTAGCTCCCAGAGCCTTGCCATCGACAACAACTCTGTCTTTATAGTGTTGGTGTTGAAAAAGAAGAGACCTACCCATCAGTATATTGCATGGGTGCTATAAGTTGGTATCCTTAGTCTAGTGAATGTGTGCTACAAGATGGTATAATAATCTAGTGAATGGGTTCTACAAGATAGTATCAAAGGTTATTGCTAATATGTTTAAGAATATCAATGACTTATGAAAAGAGAATCAAATCACCTTCATCAAAGACAAATTCTTACAAGATGGATTCCTTGTGGACCGAGAACACATCATGATAGCGCATAAGAACAGAAAAGATTGATTTGCAAAATTGAATTTGAAAAAGCGTTTAATGAAGTTATTGGGGTTTCCCTTGACATCTATTTTGTGCTATTACTTCTCTAGAAAATGCACTTTAATGATAAAAGATTGTATTCTACTGTGAAGCTGTCAGATATTATCAACAAGAAGCGAGAGCCATTTCCCTTCTCCAGAGGGGTCTCAGACAGGAGGATCCCCTTAGCACCCTCTACCTTTTGGATGATTAATTGATGTTGGAAGATGATAGAGGGATGGCTGGTTAAGAGGCCTAAGGGTGACTCATAGAGGGGCCTTTTTTTCTTGTGTCCAATGCACTGATGACACACTCATCCTTGTGATGGGTCAATCAAGTCCTTAGATGGATCAAATTAGTTCTAAGGTATCTTTTGTTTACACATTACCTTTTATAAGACTTTATTCTAGGAATTAATCTCTCCGCTGAAAAAGTGACCATTTGACGATCATGGGGTGTGACCTTCCAAACAAAACACTTTGATCTGTCACTGCACTTGGCTGCCCTTAGAAATCAAGATTGGAGCCCTCTAATGGAGTACTTTGAGGAAAAAAAGGATTTTAGGTTGGAGGAACAAGTGCTTTATTCTTGGAAGTAGACGAGTTCTTCTAAATGTTGTCATCTAGAGCCTTCTTATATTTTACCTTTCTATTTTTCGCTATGCTGCACGTGATTCTCCAAAGGATTGACATTATTAGGAAAAGTTTCTTATGGGGTGGAGCTTAAGAGGGAGTGAGGAAAGATCACTTGATGACATGGGAAATTGTATGTTGAAGGAAAAAAGATGCTAGAATGGGTGTCCTAAATCTCAGGACCATGAATGAGGCATTGTCATCAAAACAACTATGGAGGAAATTGCAAATGAAAATTCTTTCGTGACACGTTATAAAGTAAAATATTGCTCTGGTGCAGATTAAGGAGTTGTTGGGTTGGAAGAAGTGTTTTCCTATGTAGTAAATATGTTCTAAAAAGCAGATTAAAAGGGGATTCATTGGGCGTGTAGGTGGTATTGGGCCTAGTCCGCCTCATCAAGATGATTAAGCGGCCGTGGGATTAAGCAGGGATTAAGCAACTAGTTGGGGATTAAGCGTGGATTAATCTGATTCTCTCCTTGCATTTCTTTTATTTATTTTGTATTTTCAGCTATTATATATGCATACATATACACACACACATGTAAATATACATATACCTATATATGTATGTATGTTCATATAATAATGTTCTAAAAATCGGATTAAAAGGGGATTCATTGGGCGCGTAGGTGGTATTGGGCCTAGTCTACCTCATTGAGACAATTAAGTGGCCGTGGGATTAAGCAGGTTTTAAGCAACTAGTTGGGGATTAAGCGTGGATTAATCTGATTAATGTGATTTTTTTCCTTGCATTTCTTTTATTTATTTTGTATTTTCAGCTATTATATATACATGCATATACACACACACATGCAAATATACATATACCTCTATATGTATGTATGTACATATATATGTATGTAAATAAACACACACACTACACATATCTATGCGTCTATATATTATGTAAATGTGGTCAATTAATCTCTTCTTAATCCCCATCTAGCCAATTAATCCCTAGGCGACAATTAACCGCACGCCTAGTATTTTTTAGAGCATTGGTAATACGGAAAGTTGGTAGTGGATCCAAAGTCAAGTGCTGGATAGACATTTGGCTGTTTGAAGAGCACCTCTCTTCAATCTGCCTAATTGTATACAGACTATTTGTGAACTTGTGAACCTAATGGGGGTGGTGGAAGACTTTATGAGTGATATTGCTGGTAGTTTGAGCCGGTCCTTATCCTAAATAGAGACCTTCAGGATCCTGAAATGGAAGAGCTTCAAAATGTAATGGGCTCACTACAATCTGCTTCTATTTATAGAGCATTCTCTGATTCTTTTGCATGGCGTTCAGACGGCAAAAAGAACTTTACCGTTAACTCAAGCCATCGATGGTTAATCGAACACACTCAACAAGGCACTGCTCCTCTATTTAAAGAAATCTGGGGACAAAATACCTGAAGATCCGGGCTTTCATTTGGGGTTGATCTATCAAGAAATACACATGAAGATCCATAGAGCAAGATGGGTTGGATGTCTATGTGACACGTGTCCTATGCAAGTCTGCGGAGGAAAATGTCTCATCTCTTTGTATACCACTCCTCGAAACAAGTATGGTGTCCGTTGAGTACTGCCTCATGTCTCAATGGGACTTCATCTCCCTGGAGCAAATGTGGGAAGAAAGTATAAAGGCTTAAAGATGGCAACAGTCCTGCTCCAAAGTTCTTCCCAATCCTTGTCCCAGCCACATGTGGTATCTCTGGCTTTCCAGAAATGAGGTCTATTAGGGGTTCTTCACTATACTAAAATTCATGGAAACCAGTGTTGAGACATGTTAGGGACTGGGGTCATTTACACATCGGGGCTGAGTTTCCAAGTTTATCTAGACAAGGTAACATGGATGTGGGCTAGAAGGTTTTTGGTTTTGCCCCACTTTTTTCTCATTCTTTTGCATCTTCTTTCTATGATGGTACAATTCACTCATCTGCTGCTTTCAAAGAGTTTATCTTTAGTTGTGAATAAAAACTACAGTGGTAAAATCTAATTTCACATTAAAGAAGAAAAAACATAAGAGTTTCCCATGATTTTATGCACTTAACTGCATAGCTGATCCAGGTGGTTTCCTTACAGGCAAAAATATCAGCCACTGACTTGTTAGCCCTTTCCTGCCTATCCACCTGTCTTCTAGGAATTTGATCCCATCTATAGAATGTATCAGACTGATAATCGGTCATTAAACTATGTGAATCTTGTTGGAACATTTTCAATTACTCATATAATGATATTGTTTACAATCCCCACTTTTTTCTTTCTTTTACATCTTCTTTCTATAATGGAGTGAATCACTCATCTGCTGTTTTCAAAGAGTTATCTCTAGCTATGAATAAAAGCTACAGTGATAAACTCCTACCTTTACAGTAAAGAAGAAAAAAATATCTTCCCCATGGTTGTATGCACTATGCACTCAAACCGCATAGCTGATCCAGTTGGTTTAATTGCAGGCCAAATAATCTCAGCCAATACCTGTTAGCCCTTTCCTGCCTACCCACTTGTCTCCTAGGCATTTGATCCCATCTATAGAATGTAGATTTAGATTGATGACCGGTTGTTAAACCATGTCCATCTTGTTGTGGAACCTTTTCAATTACTCATATAATGATAATTGTTTACAATGTGTATCAAACATTTATCTTCTCGTATAACAATATAAATGGTTTATGCATTTCCAGATTACACACAGTGTAGGAAGTGTTGGAGTCAATATTGAATCATATTCTTTCAATTAAATTATCCACAGTTCATATTGCACATTAAACAAATTTGTATTGATATATATGGAGCATATTGAAATACTAGAATGAAAAATATAGAAAATTTGTGTTCCAAAAATTACTAAATATTTGCATTCACACATCTCTTATTCCCTCATCATGTGGATCTCCATGATTCCACTTCGTGCTGCATGCCTCTTCTAATACATTGTACTTCAATTATACAAAATCCCGTATGAATTTAAGTTTTGTTGTTTCAGTGTTAATCGTGATCCTAAGAGATGTAATTCTTTCTGATTATCACACTTATTTGTTTAAAATTATGTTATGTTTGCAGCTGAGACTATTTTCCTGTCCTTCCAAAATTACATATTGATGCTCGGCACTACTGTAATCATTCCTTCTGTGCTTGTGCCGATGATGGGTGGCTCTACTGTAAGTATTATTATCATTTTCTTCCATAACTTCTTATCCCCATTCCATGCTTCTATGCTGTGAATGTTGACTCACGAGACCACTTTTCTTTATTTCGCAATGTAGGAAGACAAGATTCGGGTCATACAAACTTCATTATTTGTTTCTGGAATCAACACACTTCTGCAGGCACTTTTTGGAACACGCTTGCCGACAGTTGTTAGTGGTTCTTTTGCATATGTTATCCCAATTATTTATATCATAGGAGATTCCTCGTTGCAGAGAATTCCTGATCCTCATGAAGTAAGTCATGGTCCTTGTGATAGTCATTAAATGAAATAAACCCATCAATTATGTCTTGCATTAAGGGAGAGATTCATCAAAAAGCATCTGACTTGTAGAGATTTATACAAACAATGCGCGCAATTCAAGGTGCAACGATTGTGGCTTCAAGTTTACAGATCATCCTCGGTTATAGCCAGATTTGGGGTCTCTTTTCACGGTATACCAGAATATCCTATAATCTTGTAAAGTTTAGGCCAGTGCATATGTAATTTCTTCTGCTTTTCTTTGCAGGTTCTTTAGTCCACTCGGTATGGCACCTGTGATCTGCTTGGTTGGGTTAGGATTATTTGAACGAGGCTTCCCATTGGTATTCAGTTACTTCAGTGGAATTTCCACTTGATATCCAATGACATATACAAATATCTAATTTTCTTTGTTGCAGTTGGGAAATTGTGTTGAGATTGGGATACCAATGCTTTTGTTAACAGTTGGATTGTCACAAGTATGTTTATTTATTTATATATTTATTATTGACACTTCAAGACTGCTTCTAATATCTTTATCTTCTCATTTTTAATTGTTATAATTTTTTTCAGTACATGAAGCACATCAGGCCACTTAGGAATGTCCCTATTTTTGAACGTTTTCCGGTGCTCATCTGCATCACCATCATTTGGGTATACTCCCATGTTTTAACGGCAGGAGGGGCCTATAGACACAGGCCTGTTAGAACTCAAAACAGCTGTCGAACTGATAGAGCCAATCTCATTTCTTCTGCACCTTGGTAGGTGCCCAAGTGTATGATTCCCCTTTCTTTTATCGATTGAGTCAAAATGCATTGTTTCACCATACAAATCTATGTTTTCAGGTTCAAGTTTCCGTATCCTTTGCAATGGGGTGCTCCTACGTTTGATGCTGGTCATACAGTTGCTATGATGGCTGGAGTCCTTGTCTCTTTGATAGAGGTTGCCTTTAATAGACTGATGCCAATAACTTTGCTTGTTTCTTATACTTTTTCCTTTTAAACTGCAGTCGACTGGTGCATACAAGGCCGCCTCTCGGCTTGCAATTGCTACTCCTCCTCCAGCATATGTATTGAGTCGTGGTATTGGCTGGCAGGTGAGATGACTGTTTTTCTTTAGAAAACATTTATAGGCATGGTTAAATTCTTTAGAAAACATTTATAGGCATGGTTAAATCTATCTTGACATACTAAACTAGAATGATGGGGTAAATGTGTGCCTCAGCCCTTCAGGGAAGCATATGTCATAGCATTTGATGATGATGATGATGACAATAATGAATTAGCCAGTTCTGTGAAATCTTCAATAGAGAATAATAATGCATTGGCTGATTGATGAAAATAAAATAGTAACAATAAACAACAAGGCCATCATACCGTTCTTGAGGCTTTTTATAAAATCCATTTATGAATAGGAGATGTGCATTCGTATAGCGTGGAGAGTTGACACATCTATCAATGGCATCATCATTCTTGGATTTCAATCAAGAGAGTGAATAAAATATTCATGTGAGAATTTACAAAATGCTTCCCTCAAGCATTGAACAATAATCGGAAACGGCTCTTCTTGTTCTTCTACTTCTCTGAAACCCCAAGAGAATTAGAGCTCCCATAAGCATTTAACAATGATTGGAAAATGTTCTTCTTGTTAATTGTCTTATTCTTTTACGTTCTCTCTCTTACATCGTCTCTTTCAAGACCTATGCGTCTGCTTGGGTGACAAACTATTCTGGGATATATAACTATTTCAGTATAGATAATTAATAAACCATTTTCTGTTTGGTTATGTTTTTAGTTATTCTCTTTAGGGAACGTAATAATGAAGTTTTTGTTGTTTGGTAAACCATGGATAAGTTATGAATAAAATGTGAATAAAATGTGGATAATGATTTATAAAAGGTGAAAAAATGATTTGGCATGTGGGCCCCTGATGCCTAATTGATGACAACAGGTGATTTAACATGTGAGTCCCCCTTATACAAATGAAATAGATTGGATGGAATAACAGAATTCTACGGGGGACCAAGAATACCAATATCAGCTTATTCCCACCTATTCTGGTATAGCCATATCTACTCATTCTGTGCTAATAAACTGATTTTTTAGGCTTATTCACCCATATTCCATCTTATTCCGCATCGTTTCTTCTACTCAAATAGGGGGCTAAGAGAATGAAAGCACTAGCAATGCTTCTTAATAGAAATTGAGTGCATCAAATATTTCATCAATGGTTCGCTCAGAGGAATGTTCTGAGTGCAAACTGTAGAGACAACAACTGTAGAGGGTGGCATGGAATGTGCTTTTGCTTTAGCTTTTTCTATGGGCTGCCTTGAGAGTGTGTGCAATAGGCACACTATGGAAGCTTTCACTCCTCAATGGGTGTAGCTATCAAACTTGTTTCTAGCTAAGTGAGAAGCAACAATATATAGCCTGTGATGGAGCAAAGTGGTGTTCTCAAAGAGAGATTCAACTTGAATTTGGCAGTCATGAAATGGGGATGACACTCATGTTGATGAAGCTAATTCTATTATTACAGAGCACTGACAATTATGAATTGAAGCGCTGGAGATAGAGGGTGGGCCATTTGACATGTAGGTCATGTGACCTACATGTCAGATGGCCTACGATGCAAGTGCTTCATGACCATCCATACTACATAATTGCTCAGAGAAGTTGAATATTCCCGGTTGGGATGTACTCATTGGGTAAAAGGTCTCAATTGTATTCAAAATTTGGGGCTTGACCCGTATTTCAGTGCTTGATATGAGAATTTGCAACCAAGAGGTCATGAGTTCGAGTCCCAACAAATACCTACCAAAAAAAAAAAAATTGTATTCAAATCAAGCATCAACAAGAAGTTGGTCAAAATATGTGTTAGAGTACTTAGGTGAACTGACTTGAGTCAGTGTGTATGTGTATGACTTTTAAATGAGAAACATAAAATTGGATGGGTGCTTGGAGGTGTTCACATTTAGATTTTGAAATCCAAAAAATAAAATAAAATAACCTCAAATGTTGGAGAGAAAATTGAAGCACACTCCACAACCTTGAAGGACATTATTCACTTGGTATAGTTAAAATCATTCATTGGTTATACACAAGATTGAGAGACTCCTAGAGATTTACTTGACTCCAATATCTTGTGGGGAGTGGTAATTTATCAACAAATTTCAGTGATAGTTCAGTGTGGAACCTTGATGGAAACATAAAATGGCGAGCAAGCAATTAAGACTGTACATAGAGATTGAAAATCTATAGTGATCTAAGTCAACGCCTTCTCAAAGTTAGCAATGGCCTGGGATGGGGATCCTAAATGATGTAAATTGAATTGAAAAGAAGAACTTCATTAGTATTATTTGATTAAAAGTACATCTACAAGAAGAGATATATTTCTTAAACAAATACAATTCTTAGAAATGCTTAACTACAAAGCAAGATAATCAAACTAAAGTGGTGGAACTTTGAAAGGCTTTCGAAAACACCTAAACACTGAAATAAACTCAAACTTTGGATTTCTTCTTGGACTGAATAGACGAGGAAGGTATTTATAAGCCTCAAAAGTGGTTATAAATCCCAGATTTTTAGGTGGTGGATGAGTATTGGTGATTTGAAAATAAAGGTGCAAAATTGTTTGCAAATCTCTTATTTCGAGGTGCTGGATAAGTATGGAGAGATTTTAAATCACAAATCCCAGAATTGTTTCAAATCCCAGATTTATGGAGAGATTTGAAATCAACTCTAATGGGGGAGTTGTTGATCAGGATTTTCATGTTTTGTCCATGTACAGGGATTTATAAATCTTGTGTTATTCAATCATAACATTGGTTCGTGGATAAAAAGTCTGTGAAAGTATGTGAAAGTCCACGAGAGTCAATCTATAAAAGTCTGCAAAAGTCTATGAAAGTATGTGAAAGCCCATGAGATTTAATATGTGAAAGTTTGCAAAGTCTATAAAAGTTCATCACTTAAATAATGTCAACAGAAATCCATCAAAGTCCGTATCGACTACCCCCCTAATATGTCTACTCAACAACTTCATACATCAATTTAGATCAAATACTTGACTCAATTAAATTAAATTTCTTAGTTTGAAATTCAAATTTTCAATTTTTTTTTTTTTTTTTTGGTTTACAAGGCTCTGTTGAAACCAACAAAGCAGAAGGTGTTATCTCCTCAGCTGACTTGGAGATAATCACCAGTGGCTAGTAGCCACTCATCGACTAACAATCTGAAAGAGTCCTGTTTAGTAGACAAACATTTTCGCATAAACGAATCCTGTAACGATATAGAACGTCGAGTAACGTGAGATACTTTAGCCTGCTTGGCGAGTGCATCCACTGCACCCAAGTTATGGTGATGTATGGTTTGCATCACTATGTTTTTTATTCATCAAACTTGAGGAGGAAGTAAAATAGATTTTGTATATCCCAGTTTTGGGAGAAGCACTTGATATATGTATATAAATACAACTGTCCCGTGTATAGTTCTCACACAAAATAATATATGTACATAACCACTCCATACGTATATACAAGTCCCACTAATATCAATAAATAAAATTAAATGCAGTAAAAATCTTTGGAATATGTTTAATTGATTGCTTCTCCTTTCTAACACTTCAACTTTAATTTAGTGCTTGTTATATAATACTAATTCCACTGTATCTTGCCGTTGTTTTTAGGTGATCCACCGCATTCTCATCTTAATATACTTCTTTTCCTGGTTTTGGTTGAGCTTTCTAAATTTCTTGTTTTTGGTTTCAGGGAATAGGCACATTGCTTGATGGCCTTTTTGGTACAGGGACCGGTTCCACTGTATCTGTGTAAGAATGTGTCCTGAGTGGTTTATAAATGTTTCTGTAATTTTCTTCACGTTTTTGCTGTTATATATAATTCTTATAATAACTTTCAGGGAGAATGTTGGACTTCTAGGACTCACTCGAGTTGGCAGCCGAAGAGTGGTCGAAATATCCGCTGGTTTCATGTTATTCTTTTCAACCCTAGGTTGTTACTTCAAGAATTGGGAAATGGAAGTTTCCTTTTTTATGGTGCTTATAATTTATTGTTTGCTTATATATTATTATTATTTTTCTTTTTGTAGGGAAATTTGGAGCTCTTTTTGCATCAATCCCGTTCCCTATTTTTGCTGCATTATACTGTGTGCTGTTTGGCCTAGTAGGTGCGTTTATCTTTGTACATTAGATCAGTACATTTAGTTTAACCTGATGCCAAGCATTTTATTATAAACATGCAAAACCTCTGTTTGATTTCTTCAAGTACATAATGTTGGTGTAAGGCTAACTACTATAAGAAAATCTTTTATTTATGTGTAGTGTAACTCAAACTTTTCTATTGTTTTTTTTTTCTTCTTATTTTGGTCCTTGAGCACATGAAGACTTTTAAAAACGTTACAAAATTGATAAGGAATCTGTAAGAGTGGTGAATATACACACAAACATGTTGTGCTTGATGATCTATAAACAGTCCAAATGTTTCTGAGATTGTATTTAAAATTTGACTTTGAAAATATAGTTTGGGATACTTCCAAATGTCATCCACCATTTTGATTGAAATCATGGATGGCTTTTGCCCGTCAATTATGGGTACAGCATAGAGAAAACTGCTTGTATATGATACATATCTGTTACTATTACTGATGCATGGGAAGAAAATCTGAAGCTGTTGACAACATAGTTAATTTTAGAGATTGTCTCATTGATGGGTATGTGGGATGAGATTATCTAATGCAAAAGAAGATACTATAAATTGAATACATGTTGGATACTTCAAATTCCTATATACAATATTTAGTTTGACATGATAATTGTACTTGCATAATAACATGTATTTATGGCACAATGATGTTTGGGTGTCTAACCATAATAGACTGGTGGAATAATCTAATCTCACCATTGTTGTACCTTTATATTAAGCTCTGACTACGAAGATTGGCTGCTTAACTGTATGTTACATATTTGGATAAACACATGCTACATTCATTATCCCATGTTCATTTCAAAAAATCTATTGCCATGATTTGATTCTGATAAAAGAGAATTTTAATCTTTTTACTAAATAATTAATACCGAAGGTCTTATGTATTTGTTGGATAAGTGTCTGAAGTTGGGATTTTGATTTACGTCTCTAAGCGATTGACATTACATGCTGTTGGTCTTGCTTCTCTACTGCAGTTTTAATATTATTTTTTGACTCGCCTGCAGCATCTGTTGGGCTATCTTTCCTCCAGTTTACAAATATGAATTCCATGAGAAACCTCCTCATCACTGGTCTTTCACTTTTCCTTGGTATATCAGTTCCTCAATTTTTCAATGATTTTCTCACTTCTTCTGGTCATGGTCCGGTCCACACACACGCAGGATGGGTAAGTGAATACACATTTAAAGTACCTCATGTTTCTTGATATGACATCTCACTTTTTTTTTTTTTGGTATATGATTTTGGTTCTGTTGCAGTTTAATGCATTCTTGAACACCATATTTTCATCTCCTCCCACTGTGGGATTGCTTGTCGCGGTTGTTCTTGACAACACACTAGATGTGGAGAAATCGAAGAAGGACAGGGGTATGCCATGGTGGGTAAAGTTTAGAACATTCAGAGGGGACAACCGGAATGAAGAATTTTATACACTACCATTTAACCTCAACAGGTTCTTTCCACCAACCTAAGAAAACTAACTTATCAGTCAATCTTGACTGTTCTTTATTTTGTAAATGGTAGCAAGAGACCCTCCTCAATCAACCAGGGCAATTTTGTCATTGTTTTCTGGATCAAGAATCCCTAGGATCCAGTCAGATGTCTAATCTATCCCGCTCCCTCAACATCAGCCTTGATGCTGGAGGTGATGTTTTCTTCTGTGTTTTGTGGTAGATCAATTTGAGGCTTGATGTAATCTAGGTTTTCTGCATGTCTTTTGATGTAATAAATCTGACATTTGGCAATGCATGATGATTGTCATTCTTTACCTTATGTATTATGGAAATTGCATTTGTCTTTTTATTTGTGGGAGAGAAGCAAGGTTAAAAGCGGGGCATGCTAGAACTTTATTCTTTTTTCCTTTTTTTTGGGTGGGTAAAAAAGAATTTGTATTGCTATGCCTGAGTAAATACAGCCAAAATATACATATGTAACAAACAAAAAGTATTTTTTTGCAAATGACCTCAGTTCAGGAATAGAGTGAAGAGGGAAGTCACAACTAAATGTGGCTGCATCCTTCAAATCCATAACCTAAACAGAGGTGATTGCATAACGTTTCATGGTTTTGATGTATTCAACTCTATCAGCATTCCTGTCAATAATATCCTGTAATGTCGCGGGACAGTGGATAAGATATTCCAGGGTTGGACTTCCATGACGTTAAGAAATCCGCCGCTTGATTGCCTTATCAAAATATGAGTTATTCACCATTGGGTAAGAGAGGCTAAATGAGATTTCATCACAGTGCGAGCACGAATGAGTTGCCAAGGCAACCTTTGTCTCGTACCCAAGCAACTGCAGTAGACGAAGCACCCTCAAGACAAAGATGATCAATCCCCTGAGTGATACATAATCTTGGACTGCCACTGCCAGCTGCGGTTCTCTCCTGAAATTGCGAATGATCGCACCATAGCCAGCCATGTCGGAGGAGAGGGAGCCATCAGAGTTGGATTTATGCCATCCTTCCAGAGGGGGATTGCCAAGGAACACTGGATTGGAGCTGCTCAGAAGGAGTGATTTTCACTGCCCAATTAGTAGCGATGGCTCTGATCAAATCAGAATCATCCTCTGATCAAACCACCTACGCATCCAGGCTTCGGCCCCACGGGAGACCTGCATGTCTAGATTTTAAACATCTTATTTATTTTGATTTTTAATTTAAGTCGTTTATTTGTATATAAGTGCTAAAATAACACAAAATTAAAAGTATAATGTTGAAGAAAAAAAATTACATCTAATGAATTTCAAAAAATAAAAATATTAAATGAATTAATTACTTTAAAAATTAAATAACCGCATGTACCTAACTAGGTTTGTACCTACATAAATATCAATAATTTACATAATTCAACCACAATTCAAAAAATATATATATAAAATTACATAGACAAATTTATTGTATTGCCCTATCCAACCTCTGTGACTCTAATGAAGTGTGCTGATGACTTTATTGGAATTTTTGCATATATACTCTGTTAAATTTTAATTTTATCAAAATACCTCTGCAAAAACTCAGTGCAAAAATGCCCCTCGAAAACTTTGAGTGAGTGCAATCGTACCCCTGCAGTCAAATTCCGTCTAGTATGGTTAATATTTTTCATTTTCATTCTGTCATAGTCAGTTGAAATGACCCTTGTACCCTTAGGCTACCCAGAGTAAGTTTTATTTTTTTGCATATATACCCCTCTTAAAATCCGTATTTGCATAATTATCCATTTTATTTTGAACATTACATGAATACCCTTGAAATTTTAATACATAGTGCAAATTTGCCCTTGAGGTTAGTATTCATGAGGATTAATTAGAATATTTCCATTAGCCACTGTTAATCACATGTAAGTAGTCCAAAATACCCTCCCCATGCTCTGTTTGAATGGTCAAACCCTAGTTCCTTCTTCCTCCTTCAACTTTATCTCTTTCTTCTGCACGCAGGGTTGAGTAGGGTGTGTGATTTAAATGAGGGGGTAAACTGACCATTTTATAGGGTAGAGTTAAAAATTTACATGATTCGGTCTGTATTCCTAACAACGACCAACATAGAGCAAATTTACACAATTTATTAAAATTTTAGGGGTATTTTTGTAATGGTGGATATAATAGGGGTAATTCAAAAAATACGGGTTTTAATAGGGCTATTCATGCAAAAAAAAACATTTTTTCAAAATTAGTAACGGCATTTAGGTCAATGTACATGTGGAGTTAGATTTTTTAACCATAGTTAACCCAGAGTTCTTCAAGGCGTATGGTATAGAGGTACGGTTGCACTCACTCAATATTTTTGAGAAATATTTTTACACTGTGAGTTTTTACAGATGTATTTTGACAAAATTAAAATTTAATAGGGGTATATATGCAAAACTCCTAACTTTATTCTTATTTATACAGGAGTTGATCATTTATTTGTGCATGTCTTTTCTTGACTAAATTAGACGATTCTTTTTCTTTTTTTTTTAAAGAAAAGGTAGATGTTTGCTATCCGATTTTATTTACTGAATTCGAATTATAAACTCCGAAAGGAGGGAGAATAGAAACATAAGACAAGAATAAAAAAAAGCCTGGTAAGAAATCAAAAGCATTTGAGGGCGGCTCGCGATGCCCTTCCTCGAGGTTAGATGAGACATCTAATTGACGGGAGAAGCACGCACCCGATCACCCCTCTATGTATATGCTTCCGTTGCAGAATTGAATGCCCTTCGCCTTCGCTATATAACGACCCTAATACCGCATACATCATCGAAACATCTCCCACATATTTTCTTGATACACGCGTGCGCCGTTGAACACCGTATCGTTTCGAGTCTTTTAAATTGTCCATGCTCCCACCAGTATAATGGCCTACGATACCACCGCCGCCAATCTGTTGTCGTCCGCCCTTTTGAGCGCTTTGCCGGCTTCCCATAGCTCTTTGATGGTATGGCACGGCATCCGAATCCCCATTTGCACCCCAATCTCCACCCAAAACACGTCACTGGGCATCCACAAAACAAGTGTTGGATCGTTTCCGCCGTCGTCATGCATTGAGATTTTATGCAAATTGAGGGTCAAATTCGATGGAAGGCCAAAACAAAACACGATGAACTGGAAGCCTCGGACACTCCGCGTGTTAGACAATTCTTATTTCTTCAAAAGAATGGAGACACGTGTAATAAATGAATTCATTTCCAATTGATGAATTTCGGATTGTCTGATTGTTATAAGTACAAAACAAGCACCAAAAAATTAAGCAGAGGATCCAAGCTGACAATACAGGGAAGAAGAAGAAGCTGAAGAGAGTCTAAGAAATGAAAGCAATGCAATAAGTGGCAGCTGTTATGTACGAAAGTGACAACATTTGTAAGTTGAAGAGCAGCTTTTTAAGGCATGGATGGGTATGTTAAAGTTTCTTTAATGCAATAAGTGCGGTTAAAACGATTGATCTAAATACATTTTATATCTGATTTTTAAAAATTTGCCCATCACTTATGTAAAAAAAAACGATTGATTCTCCTTACATTACAACTCAGACTTAGAGTGACATGAAGGATCCAAAGAGGATACACATCATGGGATTAGATTTTTAAGATAAATATGATAAATTATATGACGATAGAATTTACAAATATTATGTATGATATATATCTCTGTTAAAAGCCTTTAATGACTTTCATGAATAACGGGTTGACTTTCTCTCTATCCCACAAGAGATTTCCCAACATACCCAACTACAGTCAGTCTCTCATGAGGGCTCGGATTCGGATCGAATGACGGACCTTCTCTAGACATCCCAACACTCGGATCAAATGGTTATTTTGATATCTTTGAAGCTTTCAATAGACCCCATTCATTAGAAGATAAAAAATACCTAAACAACAATAAATGTCTTTCTTTCCTTTGATCCTTGTTTTTTTATATTGGTTTGTTGTTCTATGTTCAATGAATCAATTCATCCCAAGCTCCTCTCTTCTTTTTCTTTTGAATATAACTCATTATTTCATGAACATTAATGGATCGGGATGGGCTTGTTCCATGAAGAAGAAGAAGAAGAAATCATTTGACGAAGAAGATAAAAAAAAAAAAAAGGAACCAAGGAAAAATGAAAGGGTCGGTGAGGGGGTATTTAGACAATTCACTCTTCTTCTTTTTTTTTTTTCTTGGACGAGGGAATCTCTCGGTGGGTATACACGCGCCCTTAATTTCCCGTTTATCAATTTTCTTTTGTGATCATCCCATCACCGCATCTTCGTGTACTATTAATAAAAGACCATCCAAATTCCAAAACCAGCACCCCCAAGTGTTCACACAACTAAAACAGAAGTCAGAAAAAAAAAATGGAGAGCGAGATCCAGAACCTTATGAAGGTGACAATCTGGGTTCTCCTCTCCCTGACATACACCCACCACTTCACCCCCAAAACCCCACCGGGCCTCCCCCGCCTCCTCCTCCTCCTCCCCGTCCTCCTCCTCTTCATCATCCTCCCCCTCTCCTTCTCCTCCCTCCACCTCCGCGGCATCTCCGCCTTCTTCCTGTCCTGGCTCGCCAACTTCAAACTCCTCCTCCTCTCCTTCAACTCCGGCCCCCTCTCCACCAACCTCTCCCTCCTCTCCTTCATCTCCTCCACCGCCCTCCCCATCAAGATCCACAAATCCCAAACCCCACCACCCCCCAAACCCCCTCTCTTCCTCTCCATCAAAACACTCCTCTTGATACTCATCATAACCCTCTACCGCCACAGAGACTCTATTCCCAATTGGGTCCTCCTCTCCCTCTACAGCCTCCACGTCTACTCGCGTTGGAGATCGTCCTCGCCTCCGCAGCGTGGGCCGCGCGCGTCCTGATTCGGGCCGAGATCGAGCCGCAGACGGACGAGCCGTACCTCGCGTCGTCGCTGCGCGAGTTCTGGGGAAGGCGGTGGAACCTGACGGTGACGCGGGTGCTTCGGCCCGCGGTTTACGACCCTCTAAGGAGGTTGGGGTGGGGGGCGGCGGCGGCGGGTGGGGTTGCGTTTCTCGTGTCCGGGTTGATGCACGAGGTGATGTTCTGGTACTTGGGAGGGGGGGGACCGACTTGGGTGGTGACGTGGTTCTTTGTGGCTCATGGGGTTTGTGTGGCTGTGGAGGGGGAGGTGGGGAGGGTTCTGGAAGGGTGGGGGGTGAGATTGCATCGTGTGGTGAAGGTGGTGTTGACGGTTGGGTTCGTTTTGGTGAGCGCGGGTTGGTGGTTTTGGCCGCCGTTGTTGGGGACCGGGATTGATGGGGTGGTGATTGAGGAGTATGGGAGGTTTGGGGAGTGGGTGATGGAGGGATGGAAGGATTTTGTGGGATTTTCATGGAAGGGTTTTTTGTTCTGGGGAATGAATAGTGGTATTCAGTGAGTGATTATTTTTTTCTACACCGAAAATTAAAAAAATCACGGTTAAACGTGACACGGAGTAGGAATGGGATTGTTTGATGTCATGAGATTTGTGTTTTAAATCTAGCTTGAAATTTTAAATCTACTTCTCTTTCTCTCAGATTGTTTTGATTGACTTTATATGCAGTCAAACAAATGAGATTCGCGCAGGTATCTGTCGCCACCCCATTTTATGATTATGCTAGAAATATAAGAATTTTGTATTTTATTTTAGAAAATGTCAATCAGAACTCCAGACTGCAGTACTGTGTCATTGATGATTAAAATATAAGACACGGTTTCATCCCATTAATAATTTTTAGTGTCCTGATTCCATCAGTACCTTCTTTCTTCGATGAAGCATGACATATATATTTAATTATACTCCCTGAATGATTTTTATAGTAATATTTTTATTAATACATTTTTTTAAATTTAAATTAAATATATTTAAAATTTAAAATCACAAAAAATTCATTAATGATAATATTATAGATAAAAAAAATGATGATCCATATGTGCAAAGACAATTATAATAAATTGATAAAATTAATACTTGAAAAAATAAAATGATAACAAATGAGAAATTCAGATCAAATATAAAATTTAGAGAAAAAAATCTTAATTTTGAAACAACAAAACTTGTAGATTGAGAGTGAAAATATTTTTTTATTTTTTGTGGGACTTACTATATGATAGAAAATATTATTTTTTTTTTTTTAATGTGGTCCACACATTTGGGAGCTCTTAAACGCCTCATATATATGGTGAGCTTATAAGCTTCTTCATCTAATTTGTTGAGTAGTGAGGAGCCCATTGGAGATGTTTTTTTCTCCCCCACTCCATCCAATTAGTTGAAGAAGCCGACTAAAGTGGTCCCCTTTGACATCCTCTTAGGTCGCCTTATAAGTAACCCTCTCATATTTTGATAACCCAATTTATAAGTCCCCATACATAAACCCCAATTTTAAACAATTTGTACCCCTCTTTAACATCAGTCACCCCTCTCTCTCACACACCCTTGACATTTAAGCCGGATAGGGTGATGGGGCCGCCAGAGCAGCTAACTCCCTTCCAGTCACAGGGGTCCGGATCGGACTGGCCCAGAGGGGAAAGGGAGGTGGAGAGATTAGGCATGGCGTCGAATTTGGATGGGGGTAGGTCGGCGGAGATGGTGGGGTATGTAAGTCATGATCATGAGGAAGAGAAATGTGAAGAGGGGATGAATCGCCATTATTGTTTTTGTTTTGGAGAGTCTTGGATGCAATGTGGTTGGACTGGGGAGGGAGGGGTGCGGGAAAGGGGGGTGTATGATGTTAATGGAAGGGGAGGGGAGGGAAGGAGGATATCCTGATGTGATGAAGGCAAAAAGTTGCCAAGCCTGTACGGGGAGGTAGGAGGAGGAGGGAGAGAAGGAAGAGAATCCATTGATAGTGTAGGAGATTACGATGGCCCGACTTGGGAGCGTACAAATCAAATAGATTTACATAGATTGTCCATGTTATAATCTATTTAAAAGGGACGTAATTAAATATTCCAAAGAAAAAAAGTCTTTAGAAAAAAAAACGTGATAAATTTATAAGCATAAAAACATAAAATATCCTATTTTAAATGAACATGGTTTGTTAAATATGTCTACATTGTTAGTAACTTGGTTGTGTATGCTAGCCTATGATTCCACAATGACTTTTTTTTATTTTTGGGTAAAAAAGAATGGGTTTTGTTAAGCCACATTAATTGCTCACTTTTTAGACAACCTAACAAATTAATTATGATATGGTTAAAAATAAATAAAAGATTTTTTAAAATACCAACATCTATAATAAATTCACTAATTTTTTTTTCTTCTTCCCTCCCACACCCAATTTTTCTATCCCATACACAATGTTTAAAAATAAAAAATGTTACAAGTATAAATAAGATATTTTCAAAAAAAATGTCATATTTATGTAAAAAAATATAAATATGTATACCAAACAATTGATCGATATTTTTTTTTGTATATAAAATCAATCTTTTATATAATTTTTATGGGTAAATAGGGTATGGAAGGGAAGCAGAAAAAAATATTGGAGGGAAAAAATAGGGTATGGGAGTAGGCTTGTCAACGGGTCGGGTCCAAAACCGGACCCGACCCGACCCGGATCCGATTATACGTGTAATATACCCGACCCGATTTGGACCTGAACATACAAACGGGTCCGGTCCGGGTCCACCCCGCCCCGACCCGTTGGACCCGAGACCCGACTGTTTTATTAATATACACTCATATATTATAAAAATATTAGTATTAGTTGACCCATAATTTTATTTCTTATTTATCAAGTTACAAGTATAAGTGTTTATTGTTTACTTTGTGACACAAATAACTATGAACTCTCCCTTTTAATTCATTGTTATATTGTTTAGACTTATGTTTACTTTGAATGTTGTTTAGTAATTCATTCACTTCTTTTGAATTGTACAAAAATATGTTCAAACACAGTATTAGGATATCAGTTTAGAGAGTTCAATAATAATTAATGTTTTATTACAAATTTTTCGTAATAGAATGATAAGACAAACAAATTCATGAGTTTAAATTTTTTTTGTTTTTATTAACTTTCCTTGGGTCGGGTCTGGACCCGACCCGACCCGTGACCCGACGGGTCCGGGTCTGGGTCCACATGTTCAGGACTCGCCGGGTCCTGAGTTGGACCTGGACCCTACTCATTGACAGACCTATATGGGAGGGAAGAAGAAAAAAAGTTGGTGAATTTATTAGGGGTGTTATTGGTATTTTAAAAAAAATTTCATTTTTTTATACTCATATTATAATTAATTTATTAGATTGCTAAAAAAGATAGGAATAAATGTGGGTTAACCAGTGCCCTGAGGGCACTCGTTAACAAAACCCAAAAAGAATTTGTATTACTGTGGTTAGTGCTATATCCAAAAAGTTTTTTGGTATATTGTGTTTTTTACCAAGGTTAATTACACATAATATTTACAAAATATTCATCATCTGTAAACGTAATTTTTTTCAGGGGGTTATTTAAATTTATTAGGTGTTTTCAGGGAGTTATATGAATTTTAAGAAAAGGAAAGGGGACTATATGGATTTCAATCAATTTACAGGGGGCTATATGGATTTTTTTCCTTTAATTTATTATGAAAAAATAGTTGAGAGATTTGAAAAAAATAAGATTTTAATTAAAAGAAATTTGGAATTGATTTCTTCTATTTATTTTGAATATGAACTTATTTTCTTATATAAAATTTATTAAACTTTTTTTTATTATAAAATAAATTTGTTCTAAAAAATTTAGGTCAGCCCACCCAGAATTAAGTTCTGGTCCGCCCCTGCATGGGATTCACCATTTTTGGCATCTTTTACAGTGTACTATGAATGTCTCTCATATATTATATATGACATCCAAGGTATATACTTCCCAATGCTGATGTCCTTCAATTGTCTATCGTTATCGATATTATAGTGATGTCCATGTTCTGCCATGCTTAATAAGTAGATTCATGTAAACGGTCTGGAATCAGACAAATATCTTCTCAAGGTAGTTTATACAAATTCATTTATGATACATATATAATAGATAAACAATTTTTACAGATAAGAGATGAAAAAAAATAAATAAAAATTTACGTGACTGTCACAAGGGATTTCTATGTGATTTTACCACGTAAGATCCAGACTCAAAAAAATGATATGGATGTGTCAATATCTACATATTAGTATCATGTTTTGTTCTAATAAAATAAGTTCTTTCGTAGTAGACCCCCTCAGTGGAGTGGTCGAGATGCACCCTCTCAAATGAGAGCTCGCGGATTCAAACCCGCCTTTACCCACCAAAAAAAATTCCATAACAAAATTCTAATATATAGAACTATTCTTTTTTTTTTACTACAAATTGCCTTGTTAGGGGTACACATGACCCTTGTATTTGTATGTGAGCTTGCTTTGTGTAAACAATTATCAGAGCAGGATACACTGCGTTCAACTTTTCAAGGCATAGATCATCCGTATATTGATCACGTTACCTATACATAAAATATATATTTAATGCATATATGTTTTTGGTTATGCATAAACAATACTAAAAACCCCATTTGGATCGATAAATAAGTAATTATGGGGTTTATACCTATTCCAGGATCATATAACTTTATCAATGGAATAAGTGATTTTCTGTTTGGTTGTGTTTTTTTTTTTTTTTCATTGGAAAACATAATAATAAAAATTGAGTTGTTTGGTTGATGAAGAATAAAATGTGAATAAAGTGTAAAAAATTGACTTTTGACATGTGGACCCTATTGATGTATAAGATGTGGTGATAAGTGATTTGATGTAATGAAATGTAATTTTTTTTATACAATGGTGGACCCCACCTTCCATGGAAACAGATAAGATGGGTATAAGCTTATCCTAGTGATTACTTAGAATTGTTATTATACTCTGTAAACGAACAACAATTTTTTATATCCATTCTTATACCACTCTTAAACCACCTTAACACCCCCCCCCCCCGTTAGACACATTCAACAATAACTTTTTAAATGAAAAAAACACATTCAACCAATGGGAGGAAGTATGCAATAGGAAAGCAGAAGGTGGGGCTAGAGTTTTGAATCTTGCAGACATGTACAGAGCTTTGTTATGTAAATGGTTGTGGAGATGGATCAATGGAGATGATCTACTTTGGCGCAATGTCATCCGGGATAGATACGGGGAGAAGCGCTGGGGTCGATGGATCTTTCCACGCACTTCTAGGTGCTCTTCTCCGATATGGAGAGGTATCCTTCCCTTTTGTGCAGCGTTCGTGGAATCGGTTGGCCGGCGGGTGGGCAACGATGAAACTACAGATTTCTGGCAGGCGCGTGGGTGGATGGGGTCCCTTTGAAGCTTTCTTATAGTAGGTTGTTTGAGGCGGCTACTAACAGGGAGTCTCTAATCAGTACTTATTGGATGGGGAACAGAGAGGAAGGACATTGGAGGATATCCTTTGCTCGGCTGCTATCAAAGGAGGAGATGGTTGATTCAGAAAGGCTTGCAGCTCTCCTCCAGCGACTGCGTTTGAATGTGGAAGCTTCGGACACCCCACTGTGGATTCCGAGTTCAGATGGCTCGTTCTCCGTCAAAGGCTGCTATGGGTGGTGGCGGAGAAACAAGGAACCTCTACCTTGGGCGTCAATGGCCAAGGAGACATGGACACCAAAAGTCCCACTAAAGGTTTGGGTTTTCCTTTGGCTTCTCACTCAGAATCGACTCCTCACAAAGGTGCACAAATCCACTTGGTCGCACCAAACAGACATAGCGTGTTGTCTATGTGGTGGGGAGGACGAGAAAACGAGTCACCTTTTCATCGTGTTCCTTTGCTAAGCGAATATGGCTTCTCATGGGGGCAACGACTGGGATGGATGACTTTCTCGAACATCAAATGTCTATGAGAGGCAAGGAAGCATATACAAAAGAGAGAAGATCGAAGCATTGGAGCCAAGTTTACGCTTTCTTTCATTCCGACTGTTATAGGTTGACACACAACCAGGCTCTATTTCAGACATCAACACCTTATGTAAAAAACACTTGGAATTCGATGGTATGCTCTATAAAGGATTAGAGGGTGTATTGTGCGGGGGCTCCCGGGCGGAATATGTAAATGATAAGTTTGTTTTAGACTGATTTATTTCCTGTGGAATGGACTTATATTAGAATTCTCTCCTACTTAGTCCTTTCTTCTTGTATATCCCATTTGAGCCCTCTTTTTCAATTAAGCAATCGCCTACTGTAATTTCTCAACAAAAAAAGACAAATTATACATAATTTCTGATTTGTATTTGGTTCACATGCCACGGTTACATAAAATATATAAATCAATAATATCACGTAATGTTCATATGTTATATTTCTTCATACATTATATTTCAATAAACATCTGCTAGTCAACGTCATCAACCAAACATACATGTCCGTATTCCATCAACATATTTCATGAGGATTGACTCCATACCTCATAAAACTACAGAATTTTTTGTCTCATTAAATGTTTCATCGACATCTTGAGTGACTCATGCTAACCTTGAAAAATATTCAATGATTAACAAATATCAATATAAATAGTGTAATATTCAAAGGCTGAAAATATTAGGAGGACCCTGATCATACAAATGTAGATGAATAATCAAATCAGAATAAAAATTTATATATGGTCTGTCATAGTGACATCTAAACCCTACTCATTGGAATGTAGATGGAAAACTCACAAAACAAATCAGAAAAAATGAATCATGCATCACCTAAACTCTAATCATACAAATGTATATGAAACTCAACAATACAAATCACAAAAAAATAATTTAATGAAAAAACAAATTTAGGGGAAAAATAAATACAAACCCTAAAAATGCAAAGAGGTCGTCTCCGGCGGGTCGGATCTAGGGTTTTGGCATGAAAAAGGGGCCTGGTAGGGGAGTTTGATCTGGTGATAGTGAGATGGGTAACCAACAAAAAACAACCCTCATAAAAAAATAGAGAAACTCAAGTTCTTAAATCATTGCCCAAAATTTAAAAATATTAAAAAAAAAAAAGTCTCACACACCCAAACAGATAAACATGGATATTCTGACCTCAGTACATGTGAGGGGTAACCAACAAAAAAAAGTATCACACACCAACAAAAAAAAGAAAAAAAATCATTCAACGATGGACTGTTTTTCCTTCCTCTCCATCTCTACCACCTTTGCTGCTTCATCACTCTCATGGGAAGATTTATTCTTGGTCTCACACAAACCATCTTTTCTAATGTTCTTGTCATCCTTGATAAAAATTACCCTCTTTTTCTTCCCCCATTTCAATGGGAAATCAACGTCCAGGGTTCTATAGTTCCTCTCCACCTTTGATTTCTTCGTCATCTATGAATAATAAGAATATATTTTAAACACAAAAAATATAACAATATAAAAGCAGATAACAATAATAAGAGATTTATAACCTTCAAAAAATAAAATAGCAGAAACTGCAAAACCTTCACCTCAGTGTTTCCTCTCTTTTTTTTTAAATAGAAGATAGTGAAGGGGTAAAGTGAAATAAATAAGATGGTTCTCATACATGCCGGTGAGAATAAGAAATTTAGAAGCAACTGGATTCATCAAATGACGAAACATATAAAAGTCCACCGAGTTCAGCTACGTGTCACCTTCGCTATTACACGTGCTAGTACTATGCGGTAATACGTTTCGTAGTAATCCGTATACAAAGAATAAAATATCTGTATATGCTATTAATCGAAAAATCAGAAATCCGTGTATCTTAGCCAAAAATTATCTTATGTTATCTACATCTTCATCTTTGCCGGATGCGAATAATTCATCTAATTTACTAATCAGAAATGATTTTAAGTATATGTAGCGCAATTTTAAATCTTTTAGGCTCCGTTTGGTGGAGCCTTCACGGGCGTTTGCGTTCGCGGACACTGACCGACGCGAGCTCTCAACCAAACAGAAATAACAACGTCCGCGTAACCCACATTTTACGTGTATGTTGGCGGTGTATGTGTATTTTTTCCCGACATTTTCAACGCACTGAAACATAACTTCTGCGTCGACGGGTTGATTCGGCCAACGCGGTGGTGCGGAGCGCACATCCAAACAAAGCATTAATCTATAACAAATTTTTTTATATCAAAATATGTCTATCTATATAAATTGAATAATATCACTATAATATCACTCTCAATATTTCTTAGTGAGTTGTTTTTTTAATATATGCCCGGAGAAAAATAACATCTACGGTAATTTATTATTTTCAATTAGGTTCAAGTTGTTCGGGTTCGAATACAAATTGAATCCGAATCCTAAAACCCCAACCTAGCCCGTTTAAATTTCAGATTAAATCGGATTGGGTCAGGTTCAATCCGTCCAAATTGCACGGCACCCCTAATTAACATAGTTTTTTTACTCATTTTAGATATACTGATTGTTTTAGGTTTGATTTGACAAGGATATAAAAATTTGAGACAAGTTAACTTGATTTTTAAGACTAATAAATCCCTTAATTTTATCAAAATTCACATTTTGTTATATATATCGTTATTCTTATTTTTTATGTTCCTATCTTAATTTTTGCACTCGGTTAACATGACTCAAAACATTAGATAAATTCAAAATAAAATTTAAATACCAAATTTATCTATCCACAAATATACAGATAAGCAAACATAAACAGACAATATTCGATGGGCTTCCTTTGTCACAAACCATATTATGAGATCTGTACATATTGCATCAAATACCCTAAGAATAAAACAAAAAATTATATATACACACAGATTTTAAGTTTTGATTTACTAAATAGATTTTTTTGAAAGAATGAACAAAATGAGTGAAATGTTAAGAAAAATAAAAAGCACATATTGGAGATGAGAGAAAGTATGAGGGACGCATGTATTTGTGTTGTTGTGGTGATGATTCCCTGATTTTTTGGAAGGGCATGCTTGTGTTTCCTTCTTTTTTAAGGTATGATTACATGGTCAAATAATCTAAACGAGGTTTCATGAAACACAGGACAAAGAAGGGAGATAAAATTTGTTCGGGCCTTTTACCCCGAATAAAAATATCTTTACTTTTACATTCAAACCACAAATAAAATATCTTTACTTTTAAATTCAAACCACAGACAATAATCCGTATTTTATTCCTATTTTTTTAGGCTAAATGTGATAATTTGTCCTTAATTTAACCCATTTCTCCCTTTACTCTCTCTACTTATCCCCTATTCAAACCAAATCAGACCTTGTAGTTTTAAATAGGTGATTTTGACAATATAGAGCCAGTTGAATGAAGTAGTATATTTGATTGAAAGAGGTAACTAATTATAAATTTTAAGTGTCGAGTTTAGGAATGTCAACGGATCTTGGATTGAATATCTTGCACCGTATCTGGATTTAAGCCATATATGGATATCATCATTATTCAGATACAATTTGGATACAGATACAAGTGTATTCAATTGTATTTTACCGGATACAGATATGGATCCGGATATCTTATTAAAATTAAAAATATTGGATAATATTTTTAGTAGTATTTTTATTGTATATTATTTTTTTAATCCAATTTAGTATGGAAAAAAGTAACTTTATTTTAAAAAAATTTCTTACTTCAAATCTTATAAAAGGAAAAATAATTTAATTAACATTGTTTATTACATAAATCTATTTAATATGTTCAGCTGGTTGTTATTTCATAGTAAGTCACCATAAATTAATTTTTAGCATGACTTATCCAATATCATTTTAATGCTCAAACATATCCGAATGGATATGCGCCTAATATCTGGTCTGTATCTGTATTTCATGAAACCAAATATGAAAATCAAGTTTGATATCTAACTAATAATATGGATATCTGGAAATCTGTATTCATATTGATTAATGACAAACAAATACAGATATTGAAACTATATATCTGATTTGTATCCGATACATTGACATCCCCAGTGGAGTTGTTACATTTTATTCTCCCCAAACCAACAATAGGAAATGACTACTTCTCTGATCAAATATCCAATCCCACCAATTAAATTTTTTTTGATCAATGGGGTAAGTTGAGAATTTGGAAGAGTGGGATCAAATTTAATGCGCATGGACTCTTTGGGTTAAATAATAGTTCAGATTCAGTTAGGATTGGCTACGGTCAATACTGTCAGAGCAGAACTGTACAACCCATTAATTAATTTACATAGTCTATTAATCGAATTGCACAGTCAATTGTTAAATATATATTACACTCTTATTGAATTTAATCAGCTATTGAAAAAAAACATGGATTCATAAATATCACCAATATTTTTAATAAGAGAGTGAATATGTATCCAATAGTTGATTGTATAGTTCGATTCATAAATTGTATAATAGGGATTGTGTAACTCAATACTGACATAATTGATCAAATTCAGAACTCATTGCATCCAAACTCATTAAATAATTACACCATATCAGTTTGCGCGCGCATTAGTGGTCAGAATTAGGAGTGTTAGTCAGAAGAGGAATAGTCACTCTTTTTTGACACAAGAACAAATTATATATGTAGTGCTTTTTTAAGAGGACTGTGTATCAGTCATAGATTTCTCTTATTTTCTTTTAAAAAAATTCTAAGAAGATGAGCTGATCCCCACTACAATGGACTTCATTTCTTCCACAAATCCTCTATTTTTCAAAGTTTTGGTCCATGGTTTCCATAAGAAACTTGTAAGACCTCTCAATGTCTCTTGTTTCTCTCAAACTTGTATTTGGTGTTAATATGCTTTATATACGTTGCAAATTTTGTTAAAATCAGGAGTATATTTCAATGGATGATGTTTTTTTTAATGGGTTGAATCTGTTGCAGTCAATTCCTCCAATATTTGTCAAGAAACACTTGGCCCATTTGAGTAGTAGCAAGAGTATAGCCACCATAAAGAGTCCCCTTGGAAGATCATGGAATGTAAATGCTAATGTCAAGGAGAAAGGCTGTTTTTTCGAAGATGGTTGGCGCGTGTTTGTGCGGGATCATGATCTGCGTGTATCCGACTTCCTTGTGTTTGAGTACAAGGGGCGCCTAAATTTTAGTGTAAAATTGTTCAATGGCAGCGGATGTGAGAAAGAATACAAATCTGGGACTAAAGTTGATGTGCCTCCCACAACTAGTCCAAATGGTATGACTCTCAATCCGATCATGTTTGTTGGGACTTTTATTGTGTCTCATTGTTTGAACTTCATCGGATTAATTATTCTGGTCAGGTTGTACTAAACAAGGATCATCAGATAACGAGTGTAAAATAACGTCGAAGAAACGGACAACAGAGAGCACTCCACCAAGGAATGGCATAGAAACTAAGGCTATTTATCAACAAAATGGAAATTCATTCTTTGAGGCCACAATCAAGCTGTCCAACTTATCTTATTCCTACATGGTAAGGTTTTTATTTACATGAAACATGTATTGTGAATCAATGGAAATCTGAAGCAACCGTTAAGAGAATCTATGAGGACATTTTAGTTGCACTGAGTGTCATCCATAGGTGGCTTAAGAAAGCAAGTTTAGATAAAACTGTTTCTTTGGTTTTATCATCATTTATGTGAAAGATTTCATCTTTGGTGAGTGCTGTGTGACCATATTTGTGAATGCAGCAAATACCATGTAAGTTTGCAGCTATGAATGGCTTCCAAGAAAAAGGAGAAATCATGGTGCGGGATCCTGCAGGGAGGGAATGGCAGTTGAAGATTTCTCATTGTGGTAAGCTGAAAAGCGAGACAAGTTTAAGCGGGGAGTGGCTCAATCTTGCTAAAGTTAATGGCCTTGAAGTGGGAGATGTTTGTGTTTTTGAATTTAACCCCCATTTGGACATTATGAATGTCCGAATTGCCAAAAAAAATTCCATACTGAACTGTTGCAAGAAAGAAGCCACTGAAGAATGCAGCACTGAAAACGAAATTGAAAAGCAGTTCCCTATTGGTATGTTTCTGATTACATTTGTTAAGTGTCTCAAAACTTGCCCATATGGTATGAATGTGCCCCAGTCTATTGAATTTTTTTTCTGTCTTGTTATATTGAACTCTGCAAGATTGATTTCTTTTTGGTCAGGTTGTACTCGACAGGGATCATCCGATGATGAGTGTAAATTGAATTTGAGAACAACAGAGCACCATCGAACAAGGAATGCTAAGGAAGTCAAAGATATTCATCACCGAGATGGAATTTCATTCTTTGAGGCTACAATAAATCTGACCAACATATCTCGTCCTTATATGGTAAATATTACTTGAAATATGTATTGTGAATCAAAAGAAAAACTGAAGTGATCATTGGGAGAATGTGTGTGTACAGCTAACCTTAGTTGCCTTGGGAAGTCCATATATGTTATACTGATGCTTGACATGTATAATCGTTTATGCATTGTCATTTGTGTATGCTACTTGACTATTTTGGTGAATGCAGTGGATCCCTCGTAAGTTTGCAGATTTGAATTGCTTGCAAAATGGACAAGAAATCATGATGCGAGGCTGTGGAAGATGAATATTTGTCGTCACGGCAAAAAATACGAGAGAATTTTTAGTGGGGAGTGGCTCAATTTTGCACAAGTTAATGGCCTAGAAGTGGGGGATGTATGTATCTTGAATACAATTCCATGGAGTATACATTATGGACGTCCGCATTGTAAAAAAAAACTCTGAATCGAACCATTGGAAGAAAGAAATGCCTCATTCAGCTCAAAGGAACACTGAAAATTACATAACTGAGAACAAAGCTGAAAAGCAGACTCCAACTAGTATGCCTCTATTTGTAATTGTTGAGGTTTTTTGGGTGTTTAAAATCATACTCCATTTAAACAGTGTGTTGTGGCTCAGGCTGTTTGAAAAGACGAGCATCTTATGGAGAAAGTGAGGTCAAGTTAAAGAAACGAATGAAAATGTCTCATCAAGGAGGTGGATCGAAACAACATTTATCTTTCGAGATCTCCATGACGCCCTACAATCTTGTTGATTCCTATCTGGTGAGACCTTACGAAGCAAAACATTGAAGTAAATATTTTTTTTCATTTTGTTGCATACAATAGTTTAGATGTGCTCTTCAACCATTATCCCCTCCTTTGGTGATACTACTAGACAAATTTTTATGAACAGTCTATCCCTGGGGAGTTAACAAAATCGAATGGACTTAAAGATGGATCCCACATGATGCTCAGGGATCCAAAAGGAAGGTCATGGGAAGTCCAGATGAATCACAAGCTTAGAAGCAAAAATTGGAGCCAGTTATTGGGGCAGTGGCATCAATTTGTGGTTGCTAATGGTTTGCAAACAGGAGACATTTGTGTCTTCAAACTCAGAGCTGATGGAGATGAGGACATTTTGGATGTCCTCATCTTAAAAGGACAATCTGTTAAAAAGGAATTCTCTCCAGTTCAGAATGGTTCTGAAGATTGCCCAACTCAGAGTGAAGCTGGCATGCCTTCTGGAAGCATTTCAATGGTGAGTTTTGGTGCTTAATGTATTCGTCATCCATCTTGCTGAATTTTTTTTAAAAAAATCTATTTGAATTAAATTGTTCAGGCACTATTACACAACAAGTCCCTAAAAGATCAAGAGAGATGGAACCCAAAAAAGAAGATACAATGTGTCCTCAAAGAAATGATACATCCGAAATGATGATGCCCATACAAAATGTGAAGCCCGTGGTTCACAGTCTCTATGAAGACATCCACTATTCAGGGGTCCTACTTGGTGAGCTTCATTTGCTATTTATTCTTTAACCCCCCATTTGCTTCGCTATCTGGATATAAAATAGTTATACAGGAATAGAGGAGAATTAGATAATTTTATATTTGGTTGCTATTCTTTTCTTGGTATGAGTGAACTTTTGTCTTCTGTGTTTGCCTTCTTAAAACTTAGTTATAGTTAGGATGAAGCCTATGCTTCCCTTATTTACTTGCTCATTCGCGAAACTAATGGGGGTTACATCATTAAGACACTTAAATGTGATGTTTGACAATGTGTATGTCTATGTATAGCAGTGAAGTAGTGTGCATACGTGTCTATTGAGTACTCTCTTTGATTATCATTGGTGTGTTTCTGACATGTTTTCTTAGTGAATGCTTTCCGATTATGTTGTGAATGCAGTATATCCCTACTGAGTTTGCAGCATCAAATGGTTTCCAGAACAGAAACAAAATCACTTTGAGAGATCCCAGAGGGAGATTGTGGGAGATGCAGATTTTTAACCGCTTCTATAGGAACGAAAGTCATTTTAATGGGATGTGGCGCCAGTTTGTGAGAGACAATGGATTGGAAGTAGGAGATACCTGTTTGCTCAAGCATGTTTCTGATGGAGAAGAAATAATGGATGTACGCATCATCAAAAACCAGCCTGGTCCAAGTTCAAAGAGCACTACAAACTGCAAAATAGAAGGTAAAATGGTTAAGTGTTCTGCAAATAGTTCAAATGGTAAATTTTCCTTATGACTATAATTTTTTTTCTTGTTTTATCAAGCTCCATTGAATTTATCATTTAGTGGTCTGTCATTAAGGTGCCATTTGGAAATAGGTTTCAAAAGGAGTTTTCCACTTAAAATTTCTTTTGAAATTAGATTTCTAGGAAGCATATTCATTTGTTAGATTCATTTTTTTTTACAGTTTTTTTTCCTCTTTGGGACATTTGGAAACATATTTAAATTAAATTTGATTCCTATAAACAAAGAAATATCCAAATGTATTTTCAAACGCTGCTTAATTTTGGACTGATCATAGGTGAATTCTGATTTTGGGAGAGCTTGTTCTGTTTAGAAATAGTTCTGAAAGGGTGTTTCCAGTTTAAAATGCTAGATATCAAATTTGATTCTTAAGGATGCATTTCCAGAATGAAAAAATAAAATAAAATTCTGCCATTAGTGTCTTACTCATTTGGTTCAGTGGAATGTATGAATGAGATGTATTTGAAAGTGAGTTTCACTTTTGGTCTTGCTTCATTAGGTACTCTATCTCCATCAACTGAACATACGAACACATCCAATCAAGGAAAACGGGATGAGAACTTTAAAGAAGTATTGCAGTCACCTGCATCTGAAGATATACCTTCCTTGATCAGTGTTTATGAATTGTTGAATAACACTCCAGATATACCAAAGTACTCACCTGAGTACTTTCATGCCATCTCGAAATTCACTAATGAAGCTCACCGTCAGGCATTTGTTTTGCTGGGGGATCCGGAGACAAGGGCTCTTTGGATCAAGCATGATTTTGGGTTCACTCATAATGCATAGTTATCTTGATTGACTATGGATGTATTTTGCAGATGTATTTTGCATGGTTTTGCATGTTTTGATTTGCTGGGACTGTGCGTGGTTGTTGTTGGTCGAACTGATGGTTGTAAAATGGTATGTGATTAACTAATTATCTAATTTTACAAGATGTTATTGGTGAATGTTTTACTGAGTGGTAAACGAGCCGAATGAGTCGAGCTTTGACATATTTAAACTCAGCTCATTTATAAACGAGCCGAGCCGAGCTGAGTTCACGAGCCTAGCATTCTTCTTTATTTTAGGGATTTTAGCGGTTGAAAATAAAATTTTAGCATAAATAGCCAAGTTCATGAACCTAAACGAATATAACTTTGTATTGATTTAATATTCTAATTTTATAAATGAGTTTAGTTAAGCTTTAATCAAGTTTTTTATAACACAAATCAGTTGAGTTTGAACACAAAATGAAGTTTGATCTAGGTTCTGAGCCTAACCGAGCTTTAAAAATTGTTTAAGCTCATTTATTTGTCTAATTGAACGAGTTTAAACCGAGCCGAGCTCGAGCGGTTTGGTTCATTTACCAGCCCTAACCAAAATAGCCTGTGTTGGGTGCCATTATTTCCACCCCAACAGTTCCTCACCCCACCCCTTCTAAGATTAAAAATGTTATTTTTTGGAAAGAGATGAAGCCACCCCGGACCCGCGCGGCCCCGCCTCCATCTCCTCTCCCCTCAGCATCTGGTGCTACTTGAGCAAGCTTCTTGAGCACATCAGCTCCTCAGCTTCTTCACCCGATCCCCCCATGACGTCCCCCACTCGGAACTCACGAAGATGTTTGAACAATCTCCACCGCCCACTCACGATCATCAACGCGGACCACCATCAAAACGAAGTTCTGCCACCTGAGCCGGTCCAACATCACCGGTGAAGACCCCGCATGGGGGCCCGCGTCGACCAGATTCAACACCGTCAACACCACGTCGTCGTCTCATTAGCCAAAATATCAAAGCTCCATTACATGGCCTATCGCCGACGGATGTTGCGTTGACCGCCACTGTTAAATTCCTACGCGGGCACTCGTGTGGGGCGCCTACGCCACCGCCACCCATGACGAGCTTGTGGAGGGCCCGTTATATGGAGTGGTGGAGGCCGTCCGTAAGGGGACGGAGGAGAGGCTGACAGCAGTTGTTTCTGTGGGGTGGGTTCCTCTCTTTTTCAAAAATAAAATTTTCATCTTTAAAGGGGGTGGGGTGAGGAACTGCAGGGGTGGAAATATTGGCCCCCAATTTTGAACGCCCACTAGCGCGAAAAATCAAAACCCTGACCTAAACCAGGTTCGGATTCCGAACCTCCCAAAACCCCGCCAAGTCCCCGCCCCCAAATCTTCAGTTCCCCTCCGCATCAATGGCGGAATCGGGGAACGCCTACAGCAGAAAGCAGAAGTCTTTGGGGCTCTTATGCACCAAGTCGATCCTCTCTCTCCTTTCTTTTCTTTAAAGATCTGAAATTTTGATTTGGGTTTTTCCTTTTTTTGATTGGATTTTGTTGTTTCAGTTTTTTGGGACTGTATGATCGGGAGGGGACCGTAACGGTTGGCCTTGATGAGACGGCGAGCCTATTGGGGGTCGAGAGGCGTCGGATCTATGACATCGTCAATATCTTGGAGAGTATTGGGGTATGCCTATATGAAAAAAAAGGGTTCTTTTTTTATTGAGTTTTGATTTTTCTTGATTAGTATTGATGGGTTCCTAAAAGAAATTGGGTTTTTTTAATGTTGGGTGTGTAGGTTCTTGCAAGGAAAGCGAAGAATCAGTACTCGTGGATCGGGTTTAAAGGGATCCCTCAGGCGTTGAAAGATCTTAAGGTGATCTGATCTACATTTCAAAGATGGAACTTTTTTGTTTATGTTATTATTGTTGGTTTTTCTGTAGGAAGTGGTGTTGAAGGAGAATTCTTTGAATCCTTCGACGGATGTAGCAACAGAAGTAGATGTTATTTGTTTGATGAAGGGGCTTGTTTGGTGTACTAATTTTATGGGTCTGAAGGGTGGCTTTTTTTCTTCTTTCTGTTAGGTTTTGGATAATGAGGAAGAAGAGAAGACATTTAATTTGTCAGACAATCCCAATGCCTCTTTATCATCGTCGTCTTCCGTTCTGAGTGTCAAATCCAAGAATGGTAGGAGTTATATAAAACGATGAAAAGCTCATATTTTTTTAAGGGCAATTTGCAAGAATAAACCGATGGTTTTGAATATTTGCAAAAATAGCACCCCTAATCAAATAATTGCATATTCTAGCAATGACCATGGTTTTGAAAATCATGTAAGATTTGTTTCTCTTTATCGGCTATTTGATTAAATTTTAATGGCTGAGATTTCTTTTTGGTTTAGAATATAAAACAGAAAATCATGCAAGATTTCTTTAGAAAGGGGGCTTTTAATTTGATACAGAAAGACGTAATTTTTTTTTTCTATTTCAAGGGTGGAGATTCAATGTTTTTTTTTGTAAAAATGAGTTCTTTCTTCCTAGACATAAAGAAAGGGAGGTCTCCGGTTGAAAAAAAAAAAATGGTTAACAATGACTGAGTCCAATGCTAGAATCTGCAAATATTCAATTAGGGGTGCTATTTTTGCAAATATTAGAAACCATAAGGTTATTTTTGAAATTGTCCTTTGAATCATTTAATTGGGTTAGTCTCACAATCTGATGATCCAAAACTTTGTTAGATAAATTCACTTGTTTTAACCAGCCCAGACTAGTCTGTGATTGAAAATCATATGAGCTGTTGTGCTTGGTATGTAAATGGTCTGGTTTTGCTTATTTGTTTTTTGTTTTTTATTTTGTTAGTTATCGATCAGCGAAAAGAGAAGTCGCTGGGTCAACTGACGCAGAAATTCATCAAGCTCTTCCTTGTCTCTGATGTAATATTCCCTATTTTATGAAGAGCTGTTAGATCTCTTTTTCGTGTGTTTTTTTCTGTAAAGTGGACACATTTTTATGATACATAATATTTTTCAGGTGGATACCATCTCTCTTGATGATGCTTCAAGGATCCTGCTTGGAGATCTCAATGACCCATCACCAATGTTCGAAATATCGATTTTTTCGATATATCGATTTAGCCTCAGATCGATATATCGATCGTCCCATTTTTTGTTTTTTTTTTTTGAAAAAAAATGGAAAAAAATTGAAAAAACAGCAAAAAAAGATAAAAAAAAATTATGAAAAATTATGAAAAATAAATAAGAATAATTTGATATGAAGATATTAATAATTTACAATGGTTTTGGTTTGAAAAAAAATACATAACTAATTAATTACAACATAAAACTATAAAACTGAGAAAAGTTTATTTAAATAGATAATCAATTGCATTGTTTATAAAATAAATACTTAAATAAATTGACTCATTCATATTTATATAGTTATGTGTCTTTTAAATATATATATATATATTCTAATGAAAAAGGAATGGAAAATAACTGAAAAATAGCAAAAAAAAGTAGAAATTTGAGAAAAGTAATAAAAATGAATAAGAATAATTTGATATGAAGATATTAATAATTTTACCATGGTTTGATATGAAATAAAAATGTATAACTAATTAACTACAACATAAAAATATAAAAGTGAGGAAATTTTATTTAAATAGATGATCTATTACATTAGTTACAAAATCTCATTTTTGAGTTCCATCTAATGATATGTTTAAAAGATGTAAATATATATATTTATTGAGTTATTTTATTTTAATAAATACTCAAATAAATTGACTCAAACATTTATGAATTTATCTCATAAGTTATGTATTTTTTTTTTAAAAAAAAATATATTCTAATGAAAAAAAAAACAAATGAAAATGCCAGGTATCGATCCCTGATCTCTTGCATATTAAAGAACAACTCTACCATCTGGGCAACAGTGTCACACTGTTTGGTTTGTAGTTTCTATATATAATATATCGTTTCTAGGCCCCACTGACTCAAAAAAATAAAAACGATATATCGTCGATATATCGACGGTTTTTCGATATATCGACGATATATCGCTGACGTCAGCATGACGTCAGCGGGATTTCGATATTTGCTCGCGAAATCAACGATAAATCGCGATTTGATCGCTGAGATCGATATATCGATCGATATATCGATATATCGATCGATATTTTTAACTATGCCCATCACATATGAGAGGTATGACAATGCCTTTTTTTTTTTTTTTCTGAATGCATAATAGCGTAATAGGACATGAAATTATATGACCCATCTTGTTATATTCAACTCTGCAGCCAAGGTCCGACGTTTATACGACATAGCGAATGTGCTGTCTTCCATGAATCTCCTTGAAAAGGTAAGCCAACATCTGAAAGGTTTTGAATAATTACTATAATAGACTTATTGGCTAGACTATGAGATGAAAATTTCATGATACATGCAAGATCCAAACATTTGCATCTTAAAGATAGATACTGAGATCTTGTGTAATTGGCTGATTTGAAGCCTAGGACTAGAACCACATTGAAAACTGTGACACAAAATAATAAATGAATATTTCAGAAAAAAGAACTTTGTTAGCTATTATATTGAAATGATCACATAATTACCCAGGCCTGTTTTTGGCTGATATTTTGATTATTGTGCAATGGTAGTGGCAGAGTAATGAGCATTCTCACATGATGACATTATAACCACACTAAAATGTTTGGCTGGACTCATTGATGAAGCTCATTAACCAAAGTTGTGTTTAGGTTCCAGTATCTTGGTCCACCATAAAACTAGAAATTGGTAAAATCATAAAAGACTGTTTTCCATCATATTGAATAGTTTTCTATCGAGTTGACATAGATAGGTATAATGTATCAAACAATAGCAGTTTCTTGCATCTTTTTGGTAATCAAATCAAAGAATTTTTTTTTTTTCATTGAACTTCTATTTTATTTATCATGATACTGCAGACCCATCAATCACAAAACAGGAAGCCTGCATTTAGATGGTTGGGTTTCAATGGAAAACCTGACAACAGCAAAGATGTGGCAGTGCTTGCTAAGCCTCTTAGTCCAAACCAGTTTAGGTTGGACCGCAGTACAAGTGGTGCTGTTTGTGCTACCCCTCTAAGCCCCAAGAAGCCAATCAAGAGAACATTTGGAACAGATATAACAAACAATGCCAAAATGAAGAAAAACAAAGTGGTTTCTTCAGTGGATGGGAGCCACAAGAAAATGAAGACCGAAAATGATGAATTGATGGAGTGTAACCATACAGTGGATAAGCAGCTAGGGTCCAAGAACTACGTTTTTGGGCATTTTGAGCCAGCAAAGGTGATAAAACAGGATGAGAGCAAGGATGAGGGCATGAGATATCAAGACAGGGAGAATTTTGCCATTGATTTTCAACCCCGTTATCAAAATCAAGGTAAAATACTGCTGCTTGTCTTCGATCTAAATTTTTACTGGCTTCAAGGAAATTTTCCTAAGAAAGTTTAAACCTATTATTGTTTTTTTTTTCATCATCTGATCTCATCTATAATCACTCTGTTATATAAAAGGAAAAAGTCCATGAATGGTCATCTAATAATTGATGAAAATACTTCTATTCGGGGGTTTCTTTTCAATAAGACTCTCCTATCTTTATTTCAAAAAAATAAAAATAATTATGGATGAAATAGTAGCATGTTTGCTCTTTTAGTAGGTTGACTTTCTATGATTTATACCTTGATGATCTTACATATGGACTTATGATTTAACAAGAGATGGTCCTTTCCATTTTCAGTTTTTGAAATAGCCAATCCTGTGATTTCTCATAATATCTTCATTTGGGGGTTCATGTTGAAGATGGTGGTGAAAGATATTAGTTGGATGGATGTAATCTTAGGTTTTAATCCTTTCTTCCTACGTTGCTCAGGTACTTCAAAATGGCTCATGGACCCATGATGTATTGAGTTGTTTAATATAACATGCATATATTTTAGTTCTATAATTAATATGCACATCCATTTCATATGGTTCCTTTTCTCCAAGCTGAATACGAACATCATTGTGCCCTTCTCATTTATATAATTTTCACAATTT
This sequence comes from Acorus calamus, assembly GCA_030737845.1. NCBI lineage: Eukaryota > Viridiplantae > Streptophyta > Magnoliopsida > Acorales > Acoraceae > Acorus > Acorus calamus. Next base: position 29,055,416 of record CM060872.1, read on the forward strand.
TTTTTTTTTTTTTTGGTCGAGTGTCACATGGATACCAGTAACTCAAAGATAAGCATGATCCCTTGAACTCCCTCCCAAAAGGATGGCATTTGCTTACTTTGGGTTTTTTTCTGTATAGCTACACTGATAATTTGCGGAATGAGTGCCACTGTTATTCATTTTCAATGAAGAAGGGCTTATATTTTTCAATAACATTTTATTCCGTTTAGGAACAATCTGATTTTTTTCCCTTGAAATAAAGGAACAGTCTGATGTTATTTTAGAGTTTCCTACATTTGAGTTGGTATTACAATGTTCAACTTCCTCCTAATTAATTTTTTATAATCATTAATTCATTTTGTTCTTTTTTTTTTGGGGGGGGGGGGGGATTAATTACTGATGCCATTTTTTCTCACTTGACCTCTCTCGGTCTTCATTTGTCTGTCAATGTTAGATATTAAATTATTGTTTAGTTTGGTTTTACTGAAAGGTTGAACTTTTCTAAAAATTGATCATGTAGAGACACATTTTTCATGTTCCTTTATTCTCTTCCCAATTCTTGATTCATTAATATGCCTGAAATGGTGGTCCTGTGGTGTGGAGTGCTTCCTTCTTTTGAGTTTTTCAAACCTCTTTTGAGATGATTTGTACACTATTTAGTTGGGACACCAAAATTTGAAAATTTATATATACCATAAACTTGGCACTTGTGAATCCAATGGTTCTTGTGGGTTCAAACTTGCGTCAAGTGGCATTGTGTATGCCCATGCCGTTGTTAAAGAGGCTGATCCAACAAGTGCTAACAGTTTCAATTACATGTCAGACTCTTTGTCCTCTAATTCTATGATATTTTTGCACCAATTTTCTTTTGGAGTAATTGCTTTATCTTTACTTATAAATGCTTCTTCAGATATGTAAGTTTGACCTCTAATTCTGTGCTTGATAGGATCTTTTCATTTTGAATGCACTAACCCCATATACTCAACCAGGAAAGTAATCTGTTGTCAGTATACATATAAATTTCCTTTGTTAAATTCTTCATGATTTTTGAGTATCTTTCAATGCTAAATCCGCAATCGTTTGAGTTTGATAATCATTTGAGTTTGTTATTACCGCATTAGTATAATGTGAAATTTAAGTTTGAGTTTGATGATAATTTTCTGGTTTCTTGTCTGCAGTTTTAGGTGATCTATTTGAGCATTACGTGGAGGCATGGAAGACATGGTACAACAAAGCCACTCAAGAATGCGAAGTCAACAAGCAACAACATCAACCTAGCGATTCCACTGGTGATCAACCTAGCGATTCCTAATAATTTTTTGAAGAGCATACTTTCAATTGCTTTCAATCATGATATTTTTTACCATGTGGAAGCAGCTAGTTTAAGAATCTGATTGATTATGTCCATATTTGTTACAATTTTAATTTATAAATTATAGATTATAGTTTATAAATTATAGATTTTAATTTTTCTGATAAGTCATAGATATGTTTGTTGTAGCTGTTAATAAGTGGGGAATAAGTTGTAGTGGATGTTTGTTGGAATAAGTTGTAGTGGATTTTTGCTATGTAATTGTCAAAATTAACCCTTTAATTATGTGAGAGGAAGTTTGGGAGGAGATGAAAAGATATTATTTGTTATTAATATAAAAACAATTGAAGGGCAATAGTGTTCAAAATAAAGTTTATATAAAGCACACCATAAGTTATAATTAATCTGAGAAGAAGTACCCCTCACTCAGCTTACAAATTTTGATTTCTTAAAGTTTTTTTTAACTTAAATAAGTTCTAATAAGTTTAAACAAACATACAACAATTGCTTATAGTCTTTTCTAATAAGTTCTAATATAAAAGTTCTAACATACAATAACTGTTTAAATAAATTTTAATAAGTTTAAACAAATTATAATCTTTAACTTATAAGTTTTGATGATCCAAATTGTATGTTTAGGAACACTGACATAATTTTCTCACATTGTACCATATCCATTCAAACTACACATACACATATATACACATTTTTATGTCTTTAACCCTAATATTCCCCAGCATAGCGGGCCCAAAAAACAACGGCTATATTAATGTTTGATTCCATTTTCTATACAAAGCAGGATGGTTATTGGGGTTACGGAAAAAAAAAATGTCTCTTCCATTTCTTATTGATCCAGGCTCTATTATCAGACCATTGTCTGACTCTAAATTTTTTCTGAGTCCAGAAAATGGATGGATGCATCAGTTTTGATCATAGTATAATTTTATCGAACAAAAATAAGTGCTGATGATACAAGGATCTGAACTAACGTATATCATAGTATCAAACACATTTTATAGAATGGCTGATTAGCAGCTTAAAGACAAAAGTGGCTTTAAATTGGCAGTTTTTGAATGAAAAGCATAACTATTGTTTTTTTTATAAAGAAAAGATAGACTATATATAATTGATCAGTGATGTTACATAAGTCTGAATTTGCTTTAAAAATCACGGTGGAGGGAAGAGAAATATATAGACGATAGTATGGAAGAAATAATAGGAGAAGAAGTTAATCACACAAGCAGTGTTGATTAAATCTTTCCTGAAATACATAAAAAAGAAGAAGGCGGGCCAAACACCCCGGGTGACCCGACTAGCTGCTAGCACTGCCTAGCCCGAATCAATGTGGAACACTCCATCAGTGGTGCCGACACATCTAGCTCCTGCTAAGATGTAGCCCCAAGTGAAGATGAAATGGAGAGTGTCGTCCCAGACGTTCGCTAAGTAGAATCGCTGTCTTGTGAATAGTTTGTTGTTCCTGCTCAACCAAATTGCCCACAAGCATAGCACTACAGACAATCAGTATGTTAATAATTTAGTATCACTGGTCATGATCTAGAAAAGGTAACAAGAACTATTTCAATTATCCAATCAAATTGGGATCTTTATCATGAGGAGTACCATGTTCCTATAAAGGATTCACTTTTTGCCTGCTCCACTTTAACATGTTTTTCTAAGGAATTTGTCTTATTCTCTTTTTCTATTTTGATAAATAAATATGCCATGAGACTCGTTGATAGTAAGAATTATTTCAATTATCCAATCAAAATGGGAGCATTAAAATGAAATAAAAAAGGTTCCTCTATAATATTGATAGTTTTATTACCACGTGACACTAATCTCTAGAGCAGTTGAATTCTTAGGCAGCCAATGAGTGGACAGAAGAAGAGCTAATCAGGAAATGCTTGCCAAAACTGGTTGCAAGTTGGAAAACACGTACACTTCAAAAAAACTCTTATCAACAATGACCAACTCTTTTACTCGATAAGACTTTGAATATACCAAGATGAGAATACATAAATCCACATTTTATACCACTCTTCATCTATGCGGTCTATGCGGGAGTATATGTGGCTGCATATGTGATTTGGTGCAGAGACCAAACTGCGGCCAAGCGGACCAATATGAGGGCCAGATTGCGGTCTGCATGCGGATATGCCACCGAATATTTTTTTGTTTAGGGATCAAAAGATTTAAATATAAATTTTTTGGGTGCCTTTCATTTTGTTGAAAGATTATCTTTGGATAGTTTTTATGTTTTCTCTTGGATATTAAGATAGCTTTAGAAGCTTATGCTTATCACTTCATATTTTTCTAAACATCTAGGATAGGTTAATTTTTCTATCCACTATCACCTGTAAATTTGATAGACTCGATTAACTAATTTGAATACTTTGTTCTTCCCATTTGATAGTATTATTCATCAGCAAACCTCCACATCAATCGATAAGCATGTATTTTTTCATAGGTCTATATATTTGCTTAGTTTTATAATTTTGTGCCTAAAAGCTAATGTTTGTCAATTTTTTTTTTTAATTTGTTATCAAAGACCTTTGTTAAAAACTATTAATCATATTTATATATTTATCGTGTTATCTGTTGTTTGAAAATAATCATCATATATCTTTTTATTCATAAATATATAAAATCGTATATATACCCTAAAAAAACTCCATTAGCTGAAGAGCCAAATTAAATTCAGAACATAAAAAATGCATGGGATAATAAATTAATAACTAAAGGGTAATTAGCACTATTAGCCCCATAAATTGAATATTTGCAAAAATAGTCCGCCCTTTGAATATTTGTAAAAACTAGCCCCGTTGACCCGGTCAGTGCTATCGATTTTTTTTGAATCTCTGGTGTTTTGACCCCATCAGTAGGGATTTACACTGGAGACGGATTATATATATACCGTTTCCAGTGTAAATCCTTTTTTTTGTACAAATTGTTGGTTCTCATATGTATGAAAAATTCTACTTGAACATAAAATAACTTTCAGGAAATAAAACATAAGTTCCATTACAATCGCTTGACTCCTGTTTCTGAACACAGATGAAAATGCATAAATATAATAAACGTGTCTTACGTCATATAAATACATTCATCCAAATATTTTCATTAATCCTTTTTTCTTAGCTTTTCTCGGAGCAGGAGGTGCTGATGAAGATGATACATTAGTTGTTGTGGATGGCACACCTAGTTGTGGCGGAATGGTAAATTGTTTGTCTGATCCCCGACTGACAGTAGTAGAAGTATACCAAATCTTGCGTGGTCCACGAATATATGTCTGGAGTGTCATCTCTGGAGCTTGATCTAAAACTGGGGCTGGTTGTTGTGGCTGCTCATCAAATTTTGCCTTGAGTCGTACATCATTGACAACTCATAAATTGAGAATTCAGTGTGAGCTAAACTATCATCTACAATATTCTCAGAATCATCAGCATTTGTAGACGCATTGGAGGTACTCAATGATTGTCCGCTGTCTCCCATCATCGCCTTTGCATAGTGACGTGCCACAGCAATTATACGACCTCACTCATCGCAGTTGAGATATAACACCAACCCCCTTGCAAACACTTCATTAATGTTCTGTGTAACTCCCCTCTGTTAACAAAAGTTTCAATATGATAAGTTGTTATAAAATCATTTATCACTTTCCAAAAATGTAACGCGTTTAAAATTCTTACCGAATGTGGTGCGACATAGCCTGGATGGTATTGTGGGGGTGGTGGAGGTGTGATATGTCTGACTATTCTCTTCCCGTATCACTTCATATATCTCCTCGAACTCCGGGTATGAGAGGGAGAATATTCCCTTGCATGGTTTTTATGTCAGCTTCAATAGATTCAATAAATATCTAATTTTCTATTAATCATACAATGCACATTTCCCTTCAGAAAAATTAGTTATAGCCAACTAATGATTTTAATTCAATTAAAAAACAGTGAAACAACTGCTTAGTAACATTTCACTTAAGAATGTTGCCAAATCCCGATTGATCAAGAGATAAATTTAAAAAAACAATATCCAAGATAGTATATATCTTCTCCTGAATTGTGACACCCAAAAATCCAAACAACACAAACCCCCCCCCCCCCCCCCCCCCCCCAACACACACACACACACACACACACACACAATTTTTTCAAAATCTCGCATCAATAAACACTTCAAAACGTAATACCCAGATTCCAACTCTAAATTTTAGTCAAAGAAATACAAAGAAACAAAAAAAGATAATATGCGTGTGTGTGGCAAAAGCAGATCATTTCGGGAGGGGCGCTGTTACACCCAGATTCATTTCCAACCCCGATTACAGCCTTATATGCGTCGATAGACTTCTATCGACGCATGTGCTCACGTTAACAAGGCATATATTTCGAAAGAATTTTTTTTTACACTTTCTATAAATACATCCATGTAATTCATTGTAGTATAAACTTCATTTTTTATAAAAACATGTACCTCATGAGATGATGTATGCTATTTAAAAAAAATTTAAAACACATGTAAACTGAAATTAAGGTTGAAAATAGAGTTGGATGTAACATTATCCTTTCGGGAGATGCAACAAAATGTGTCTGTGATGGTCAGGGGCGGGAGGCATCACGGACTGCGGAGACATCTTCGGTGGAGACCGAGCTGTTAATGGCTGCTGATAACACGGCTAATGCCGCCAAAGTCGCAACCGGCAGCGTTGAGGTCCCAGGTTTGAGGGTGGGGAGGTCTTCAGGTTGACTTTGACGTCGGCGTCCGGCATCAACAGGTCTAAGCGCACAATCATCATTTGTAAGAAGGGAAAAATGCATATAACCCCCTATAAGTTGGCTGATATCCATATAACCCCCTGTCTTTTCTGAAAATTCATATAACCCCCTTTAACACCATGTAATCAGAGTCTAGTTAAACTAACCACACATGGGTAAATGACCATTTTACACCCCCTTCACTTTCATACAGATCTGTTTTTTTTTATCTTTCAAACCAGCCCGAAAAAAACAAGCAGATTTGGTTTTTTTTCTTCCAAACCACAGATCTCCTTCGCCTTGCTCCAAATGCTGACACGACGGACTGGATTCTCACCGAATGCTGACACGTTGATCTCCCTCATCAGCTGTCGTTCAGTTGCAGTCCTTTTTTAGATGATCTCCTTCACCGAAGCAGCAGATCTCCTCCGTCATCGCGTTTTCTTCTATTCCCACTCTTCCATTCTCACGGGCTTCCCTCTTCGTCCTCTTTGTGGTGGATGAGGTATGAATATTGGTGTCCTAAAATGATGTGTTGTTTAATATTTGATATTGATGCCCTAAAATGCTTGACTTTGATGCCCTAATGATATGCTAGTGATGCCCTAAAATGCTTGGCTTTGATGCCCTAAAATGATGTGTTGATGATGCCCTAAAATGCTTAGATTTGATGTCCTAAAATGATGTGTTTTGATGCTTCTAATTACTATTTCACCATTGATTTCAGTCCGAGGTTATTCCCACTGTTCTATTATTTGTTTTTCCTAGTGCTTATATTCTTTTGAGACTTCTTTTTTTTCCTTCACATCACCAACCTAGATATCAACCTATATGAGCCTTTATTTTTATGCTTAGTACTAAACACCTGGGTTTTTTGGTCAATTTATCTCAATTATATCTGCACCCACTAATTTTAGAGACACACTCATTTCTAATTCTATCATTGTCAGGTAAGTAATAACTCTCACCGTTTCATCCATATGAAAGAACAGTTACTTGCCTTTCTAGCTACCCAAATTTCCAGTCTGAAACCATAGGATGCTTCAGAGCTGTGTTGTAGAAATGTTCTTTCAAAGTAATTTTTTTTTCATGCACAACATTCTGGATGGACATGCTTTTGCTACACACTTAATCCTTTGTTTAGGGATGTTTATACTAGTCTACTTGGTTTTATATACATGTGTTTATAAAGCAACAGTAAGTATATACTAGTCTACTTGGTTTCATATACATGTGTTTATTACAAACATTAACATATATCAATTTATATGATTACAGGTGCTAGATGGAGTTTGATGTCTTAACTAATTCAATTGTTGCTTGGACATGTTTTTGCTGGATGGAGTTGCATCTAGTCTCCAATTTCCCTGTTGTGGAGTTTATTATCAAAAGTTATAGTTTGTGTGTGTGTGTGTGTGTGTTTGTGTTTTTTTTATGCTTTCAAGTCTGTGTGTTGCTAGACATGTTTGAGTACTCTCATGTTCCATTTAATTGTTATGGATAGCTTATCAAACACTGCAACCCGTATGTTGTAAGACAAGATGTAGTTGTATCATGTTTATGGTGTGGAGTTTGTCATCAGATCTGGTTTTTCTGTTTTGTATAACAGGTTAAATGTTATGACAAAACTTCAGTTTGAATGAAGTTCAAGTTTGTTATGGTTGAATGGAAGTTGTGATTGTAGTATAACAACATCATGTATTCCAGTCTAGGCCTAACTCATTTTGTTATAGCAGGTGGTAATGAATGAGGCTGGTCCAGTTCCTATCCAGTCCATGTAAATTTACAATTCTACTTCATGCTCTGCCCAGCCTAGTTCATTACCAATTAAAGAGCAAGGTTAGTGCCCAGTCCTATTCCCATTTGTAGCCACACTTTCAGACCTATGTCAGATGTTAATGCCCAGACTCAATGTTCTTAGTCATCCCCAATCCCATTTAATCCAATTTTCAAGTGTTAATCAAACTTGTGTTTGCAAGATCATACCCATGTCCATACCAGTTTCACAATCAGCCAAACTAATGCTAATGCATGTTCAATTCTAATGCACTACTTTCAGTCAAACCTCATAATCAATCCAAATCCAATTAATGTGAAGCAAAAACCAATCATTCACACATTCCATCAAACATTTGGTATACAAAATATAAACACTCACACTTTCTGACATTATTGCTACAATGCTTCAAACGGAGTATGGAAATCTTGGATTAGACCTGACAGAGCAAATCCTTGATTCGGCCTATAACAATAAGTTTGAAAGATGGAATTAAAACAACAAGAGGAAGATGTTATTAGGAAAAACAATAGGTTTGGAAGATGGAATGAATGAACTTACAACACACAAGAGGAATGAAGCAAAAAAAAAAAAATGAGAAGAAGATTTCTGGAATTCTATGGAGATCAAGCATTTGGTGGTGGGTTTTGAAGGCTCGGACCGCCCAACGGTCAAAAAAAAGGACCTTGGGGAGGAAGAAGGGTCAGAATTGGTGAAACAGTGGAAGGCAAGGCAATTTAGGGTTCGTTTGGTTGCGCGATTGCAAAACTTTCTGGAATCTGGATTGCAAACCTTTTGCAGGAAGCTCACTTTCTCATTTTTGATCGCAGCTTTTAGGCACTATTTACCTGCAATCGCTGGGTTTAAAATCTTACAAAACTGTTTGGTTGCGCGAGCAAACGGTTCCTGTATCGCAATCGCAGCGCAATCGCGCAACCAAACGCACCCTTAGACATTTTGGAGGGTTTTTTTATATTTTTTCAAAAAATCTGAGGGTTATTTGAATACATATTTTCAAACTGACGTTAAGAAACGGAATATTCTCGGAATATTCCTAACAAATTGACAACAAATTAACCCAAGGGGGTATTTGCTTAACCAAGGCAACTTTCAGGGGGTTATATGGATTTTCAAAAAATAGAGGGGGTTATATGGATATCGGCCAACTTACAGGGGGTTATATGCATTTTTCCCTTGTAACAAATGGTTTTTTTTAAAAAAAAAAGAGAGGAAAATTTAAAGAATTCTGAGGTGTTATGTGATCATGCATTCACTGAGTCTTCAAAATTCTGCAATTGAATTTTTACCTTAAAAAAAACATCCTTGAGCAATCACTTTATATTCTTTACGATTGTTTAGCATGCTCATACAACTCATAGATTATTTAAATCACTGAAACTAGAACTCGATGTCACTGTATACTCTGCAACCAGCTTTGCGAACGCAGAAGACTTATTCTCTAATAAATTACTTGGAGCATCATATTCCAAAATTTTACCTGCTCAATGAAGAAACAATAATGTCAGTCATAGCTATCATAGAGAGGGTTAATGATGAAACAATCCATTTTGGATGTACTGACCATTTTCAAGAAGCAAAACCATATCATTGTCGAGGACAGATGTTATCCGATGCGCTATTGTGATGACTGTGCAGTCTGAGAACTGCTGCCTCAACGTCTTCTGAATTAGGCTATCTGTAGCAGTATCAACCGACGCAGTGGCTTCATCAAGCACCAAGACTTTACTCTTCTTCAATATGACCCGACCTAAACAGACAAGTTGGCGCTGGCCCACGCTCCAGTTCTCACCATTTTCCGAAACTACAGGTCAATATTTCTTGTTAAGTAAGCATAAATATATACAAGACTGCTAGTATTGCCATATTGGTAATCATCTCATCTTTCATCCGCAAACCGAACAATGAAAAGTGAATCTAAGTAGAAATCCATTGATGAATCAAATAGTCTAATGGAAAATGGATTGTTAGAATGATTCCTGATAAAATGATTAATGGTAAAAAAAAAAATACATCCAAATAATCACATTAAACAAATGGAGCCTGAGCAGTGAGTAGCATAGAGATCTAACCAGAAGAGTCTAGCTTTCCCTCTTTCTTCCTAACCTCGTCTCCAAGTTGACACCTATCTATAGCCTGGAAACAAAGATCTCCGCGTCAAAATATTATTAAGAACAATAATCCAAAGATGATACTAGAAAACCATAAAATCATGCAATGTAGACATAAAAGATTACCTCCCAAACTTGTGCATCAGTGTACTCTTCAAGTGGGTCAAGGTTGCTTCTTATTGTCCCCTCAAACATAGTCGGGTCTTGTGGAATAATGCTTAACCTGGATCTCAGATCATGTAGTCCTATAGTCGAAATGTCAATTCCATCTATTAGGATATGCCCTGCACTTGGATCAATAATGCGGAAGAGTGTCTGTATGAGTGTGGATTTTCCACAGCCTGTTCTTCCAACTATGCCAGTCTTCATCCCTCCAGGGAATGTGCATGTTAATCCCCTCAAAACAAATGGCATATGTGGAGCATAACGGACCTATACACACAGTAAGATCAACTTAAGTTTAGATAAATACAACAGGATGGACTAGATTTAATGTGAATGCATTATGTCAAACATTGAAAAGTGTTTGATTAATGTGCAAGTTCAAAAAAAAGAAGGTAATCATACAAGACATGGAATTAAACATCATAACTGCAACAATAACGTATGAATGTGTGAATCTGAATATGATGAATTTTGGACTGTAACATCTCAAGCACTATGAATTAGATGAAATGGTAACCTTGTGGATCGAGAGAAATCTCATATTTTGTTATTTTAATAAATCCAGAAATATGAAAAGGTTGCAACCAAAACAAATATAAACTAAGCTTGTGTAAACTGTCACAGATGAAATCACCAAACTGGAGATGTGAATTTTTTCATCATAAACATGCAGCATTACAAATGAGACACATTGGTTTCTTCTATGAGACAAAATTACTATATTAATTGGTTAACTAAGGAATGCATACTGATCATAATGCTGGAGAATACCTGCAGGCCACAGATAACAACTTCTCCATGAGATGGCCAGTTATCATCAAGCTTCTTTGCTTCTATGCATAGGGGAGGTTCACTAGGAATACACGTGTACTGAAGTATTCTCTCAAAAGATATAACCTTGTTCTCCAGACTGCATAGATACCATATAACTGCAGCTTGCAACATATTCAGATTAAGTCCATAGATTACCGCGAGGCCTGCAATGGCTGAGAGGGAAAAAAGGATTTGTAAATTCAGCCAAAAAATTAAGTCTTATCGTGGAAATGATATTCTTCAAAAATTCACATATATTTACCAGGATCAATTATCCCCTTTGGTACACAAATCAAGAACACCAACGAAAACGTAAATGTGATGATTGAAAGGGCGTCCACGCGGAAACGCAACCACTCAATTGCAGCTCCACTATGAAACCGAGGCCGTGAGTACGCATCATTCAATTGTAAATTTTTGGTGACGAATCTCGACTCTTGATCGAAACCTCTAATTGTCACTGACCCAGATAATGATTCCGCAAAATGCTGTATGATGGGAGCTTTGCACACACCAACAAGCCGTGCAAGTTCTCGTGCTGTTTCTATGTAATATTGCTATAAAATAGAAAAATTAATCAGAACCATGGATTTTGAACCTCTCTGAAGTATGATTTGCATAACAGATCATAACAATTACTCATGTCCCATTTCAAACCAATTTTCAAAAGCAAAATGACGCTCTAAATTTATTATTACCCCTGAAAGTTTGCTAATATCCATATCCCCCACTGCTTTTTCTGAAAATCTATATAACCCCATGAAAGTTTCCCTCGTTAAGCAAAAAACTCTCTAAGTTAAATTGTCATCAATTTAGGAAGATATTCATGGAATATTCTGTTACTTAACACCTCCCTGAAAATATATATTCATATAACCCCCAAAAAGATTGCAAATATACATATCGACCCCTCATTTATCTAAATATCCATACAACACCTTGAAATTACGCGCTCAATTCATCACCCCCTACCGTTATCCGGTTAAAACTTGTGTCTGGTTAACCTAACAACATACAATAATTTATTCTTAACATATTGAAGAAGATACACAATGCATTGTTTTTTGATGGATGGCATTTTGGTCATTTAGAGATATCATATTGAATTTTTCTTATATCTCGTGAGGTTATTTAAATAAATGTATTGCGTCACCTTTAGATGGATAGAATATACCTTGAATATTCATCAAAATTTAACAAAAAACTAATTTAAGGGTCTAAATATTTATCCATAAAAAAGTAAAGGGGATTATATGAATATTAAAAAAATGAGGGGTCAATATGGATATTCATAAAGTTGAAGGGGGTTATATGCATTATTTTTTAGGTGTGAGTGAAAGTGACACGGGTAAAAATGTAATTTAACTATGTGTGGTTAAATTAGCCACAACCCAGTTTCAATGAGTTAACGGCATGGGGTATATAACAATCAAGGAGTTATATGGAATTTCGAAGAAAAAAAAGATTGGTCGATATGGATATAAGCAAGCTTTCATGGGGCTATATGCATTTTTCCCTTGATTAAAATAATCTATTCCAGAAAAAGCTACTTTGAATCAATTTTCCATAAAAGTTGTTTTGTTGATTTTTAACACACAAAAACTAAAATCCAAAACCATAAGTTGAAGTTCAAAAATACCCATTTGGAACCGATTATCTAAAAGATTGATTTTTCAAAAGCTAAATCAGTTCAAGTATTGGTTCCAAAGTCCAAACAGAGCCTTAAAAAGCGAGAGCTACTTGATGCAGCTAGAATTTTCGAAACTATATACACCTGCACACGAGGGGCATAAAAATTTACCTGGTACAAAATGCAGGTGGCAAGAAGTGGGATAAATATAATGAAAGCCTGCCATGCAACTTGAGACAAAACTGCAATGACCCCTACAAGTTGTATAATTAAAAAGGCCAATGCTCCAATATGAAGATGGAATGATGTATCTAGTTCACTCTGATCCGTTGATACCTACAAGAATATGTCACCCAGTTAGGTAAATTGAAGAACCATATCAACATTTCCAAAAAAAACATTGAACAAGGGAGAACAAAATTATTACTCTATTCAAGATGCGCCCACTTGGAGTGGCATCAAAGAATGACATGGGAGCACGAAAAATGCACATATGCATCTTGTTGAACAGTATTGTTGTCGTCTTATATCCAGCTATCGTAAGAAGCAAGGATCTCACAAGGACGCAAAGTGAGCTCCCTATGGCCAACATGACATAAACGAGGATGAGAACATATCCACTGACCAAAGGAGTCGCACCCTTTGACACAGGAGCTGCCCATGCCATCCAGTAATTGCTTCCAATTTGAAGAACCTGAAATAATATCTGAGCAAGCAAGATAAATGGCACAAGGATTCCTTTGTATGCCGTTGTTATATATTTCCAATAAACCAAGAAACTGACTTTCCCTTTCTCCCTCTCCTCTTCCTGAACAAGTTCTCCCTTTGGCCCTACTATTTCATCCGGTTTTCCATTCGGATCTGTGTTCTTCTCTTCCTTCTTGACAGAATTTCCTTCTGCATCTACCACACCAATCATAGATGTTTTTGCCGTGAGGTCCATCACATCAAGGGATGACAAAGCTTCTTTATGTGCACCAACCAATTCCATGAAATCTGTTCCAGAACTAAGAATGTCTTCATATTTTCCTGCTTGTGTGATTCGTCCATCTTTCATGACCTATTAAACCATAGAAGGCAATTTTTGTGAGGCACTATGCAAAGTGGTGACATTCAAAGGCATATGATTATATAATATAAATAAATAAAAGATTAACAAGGGATTTACTCCTTACCAATATAAGATCAGCCAAGGGCAAGAACTCCACCTGATGGGTGACATATATCACAGTTTTTGAAGCTAGAAGCCCAAGCAAACACGCCTGCCATACGTACAATGAGAGATATTGGTCATCAAAAAAATCAACAACATGAAACACTTCAAATAGTATGAGCATTTCTAAATCTGTTATCTAAACATGAATACATGAAAAAAGATTTGTCAGGAACTTCAATCAATGGATATAAAACAAACTGGATTCTAGAAATACAAATTGATAGTAAAGATACCATTCTTCTCCATGCACGATGTGCGTATAAATAAAAAAAATATGTTGAAAAAGCTACCCACAACCAACACACTCATTTTTTTTTCAATCCATTTATATGCAATATATTGTATCATGTTACATATACATAAATGATATAATGAAATTTTTAATGATGATTAAATAAATTGTTTATCAAATTTATTATGAAATTATACCCTTCAACCTACCCTATATTGTAAAAATACTCCATTTGAAACTTTAAAACCAACAATATCTCTCGAATGGATAAAAAATGACTTTCATGTACAATTTAGACACTTTTGAATGGCATTATTGGAGATAACAAATCATCATGGATATTTTGCTAAAATCTAATTTTTAAGGTATATATACAAAAAAAATCATTAAGATTTGGTGGATATGGATGATATTATCCAATTTACATATAGATACAAAAAAAACCAAGAATTAAATTATTCCCTTCTTTAAAAGTTCATAACTTTTCAATTATAACTCTAATTGGGGTAATCAATAGCTCTTTGGAAAGATATTTTCGATATATACTTTTCGATATAAAAGTGATTTTTAATAATATAAATGGATACCTTGAAAAGATGAGTCCCAGTGTGAGCATCAACAGCGCTAAAAGGATCATCGAAAAGAAAAATGTCTGCACCATGGTATAAAGCACGTGCAATCTGTATTCTTTGCTTCTGTCCACCACTCAAGTTGATCCCCCTCTCGCCGATGATTGTCTGGTCCCCAGAGGGCAAAATCTCCAAGTCCTTCTTCAAAGAACAAGCTTCCAACATGCATTCATATTTGACCCTGTCCATTTCCTTGCCAAACAGTATATTGTCTTCAATTTTTCCACTCTGTATCCAAGGTGACTGAGCCACATAAGCCGTGGTTCCACACACCTTGACAGTGCCCGACATTTTTGGGATTTCACCCAATATGCAAGAAAGCAAGCTTGACTTCCCCGAACCAACAGTCCCACAAACAGCCACTCGCATACCATGCAACACACGTACATTTAAGTCTTTCAGTGTAGGATTTGTCAAAGAAGGATCCCAGGAGAAATTCCCATCACTAATCTCAACTGAGACATCAGTGCTACCTTTGGGTAGCATCTCGATATTGTCAGGCTGCAACTCCTCAAGGCGAAGGAATGAAGATATTCTATCAAGTGAAACCTTAGTTTGAATAACCATTTGAATTGTATCAGGGAGGCTATAAATAGGCTCTTGCAGGACCCTGAACGTCGCAAGGGCTGACAGGATCTTCCCAGAATCTAGTGGAATCCCCATAAGCATACATGCTCCAAAGCTGACCACAGACACAAATGCGGGTGATCCCGAAAATGCAACTGAGATCATGGCCGAAGTGTAGAGAAACCTCCTCAACCAATTCGTCTCATTCTTCCTAAACTCAACGATCTTAGACAAGAACTTCATGTCCCACCCCTGAAGCTTGAGAATTCTCATGTTCCTCAAAATCTCAGAAGTCGCTTTCATCCTAATATCTTTGGACTCCATCAACTTCTCTTGGTACTTCTTTTGCATTTTCCCCAAGGGAACATTAGCCAACATTACAAGCATGGTTGCAGCTAAGGTGGCCAATGATGCTAGCCCAAGATTCTTGTACAAGATTAACAAAGCTAATGTGACCTGGATGGGAACCATCCAAAGATCATGCATGCGCCAACTAAAGAGTCCGATCCTGTCCGCATCAACACTCATGATGTTGATGATCTCCCCACTTGTACTCCCCTGCCTCGACTGGCTCGAAAGCTTCAATCCCTTCTTGTAAATCATCGTGACAAGAACTGCTCGAACCCTAACACCAACCTGTTGCAGCTTAAAAAACCAGTACCTCTCTGAGAGGCACTCGAAAATCTTCGCTATGACAAACACTGTGACCAAGGCATACCCATTCGCATCATTATCACGGTCGATGAGGTAGTGAACAAAGGCATCAATAAGATAAGGACCGGTGTAAGAAGCAACCATACACACCACTGCGAACAAAGCTGTCCAGAGGATTTCTTTCCAAGTTGAGAAGACTAATGCCTTCACCAACTCCAGACTTCCAATTCCACTACCACCATCATCACTATTATTACTGTATGACTCAAGCTTAGTTTTGAAAACAGGGAAAACCCCGAACACACTATCTTCACTCGTGAGCTGGGGGACATCTTCTAGGTCTAATGTTTTCTTATGGCCCACCGAAAGCAAAGAACCCAACCAAGAGAAAGTGAGGATACTAAATAGATTAGCAGTAGCATAAGGAGTGACATTGTCACAACCTCTCTTATTGCATGACCCATCAGAAGCAACATCACCATTGGTAGTATTATTAGTACAACCATTCAAGAGAGGCTCTTGCAGGGGAGGGTCCCCAATTTCTTCTCCACCACTCCTCTTCCCAAACAACCCGGCATAACAAAGGACTAAACCAACGAACACCGACCCAACATCCAAAACCAACAAATGGGTTTTCAAGTCCCAATGTTTCCTATAGTAAGCAAGGTCTACAACAATGAAACAACATGAAATGAACAAGAAGAGACACCACCAGACCCTAAGAAACAATGGGAACCTCCTCTCCGTCGAACGAGAGATTAGGAAGTGCAAATAAGCGGGGACAGCGACGGAGACTACGGTTCTGAAGACCAAGTCTAACAGAGTTGCAAGCCTGTCATCAGGCCAACCATCATTGACAAACCAGAAGTAGTTAAAGAGGCACAACAAGAAGTGAAACAGAGCCAAACAAAGAGAGGCGAAAAATGCCAGCCTGTAATGGAAAAACCTACTTTTGCCTGGACTCTCTTAGGACTCCGAACACCACATCTCTTGATAGACCAAACAATGGATACAACAAGAAAGAACACAAGGTGGCAAATCGAAGACAACCCACGAAGGAAAACAGGTCTCAGAAGATATGTGTAGTCGGAGGAGATGAGAAACCCACCATGGTTGGAGAAACCGACAGACACCATGAGAGACACCATAATCAAAAGATCAGATTTTTAGCCCTCTCTCGATCTCTCTGTCGTCTATGGTTCTGAGCGGTTTCAAATGGAAAAAAGAGGGAATACAGAGACCCTTTGTGTGTGTGTGTTTTTCTTCTGTGATGGGTCCCTCTATTTAGAAAGAAAGCTGGGACTTTTATACAGAAAACTATTGACTCAAAACAAACAGGGATTTCCTACGAAAATACCATCATTGGCGAGCAAGGTCTGGACGGGTGCATCAATGGCGGGAGTTTGGTCGTTCTCCCAAAGTGGGTCATGTGAATTTTCGGGTCTCTTGTATTAGAACTTAGAATGTCGTGTGCGTGTGCTCTCAAAGAGAAGAAAATATAGTTTTAATGGTTTTTTATGTTCATGGACTTCAAAAAGGGTGAATAATATATTATTATTATTATTATATTATTATTATCATCATTTAATCAAATCTCTTTAAAAAGTGGAGAATCATGCTTTTGTTAGAAAGAATATTGGATTCTATTCGGGCTGTCCTCATTCGATTGTAATTCCCTTTTATATCGTCGATTTGAGCAGTGGGGAGGGTTTCACACATCTTGTATGGATGTAATTCCCTTTTTAATGCATTTATATTGGCAATAAATGACATGGATCCTAATAAGATTTTTTTCTTTTGTATTTTTCAGTTTTCTAATTCATTATGCCCTTCCCAATCCCCATTTTCATGGTTATTTTCTGTCATGGAGACCCCTCTTTTCTCTTTCACTGTGAACACATGCCCCCGTCCCCTAACTAAACCCATCGCATGAGTTTCTTTTTGGGTTTTTGTATATATATTATTAAAAAATATGCTATTTAATTTTATGCAATTCTCAATAACCTATATATTTTTATACCATTGAAATATATATAATTTATGCATATTTAACATTCTAGTTAACATTCATCCAAATTTTCATTAAATCTGTTAAAATCTTGGAGAAAAAACTATTTTTTTTTGTAGTATTTTACCTTACTGAATACAATATTTATAAAATTAAAAAATATTAGTTTTAACATGAAAATGATAAATTTCATTTAAAATTAAAAAACACAAAAATTAATCATACAAACTATTTATTAACAAAGACATAATAATTATTAATATTTACATTAGTAAAAATAAAATAAAATTATTTTGAAAATAATTAATCATATATATTACAAAGTGACAAATTAAAAAAAAAACTAGATCTTGACTGGAAGAAAAGAGAAAAGGGGTAATGTTGAATGGGTTACTATTGATTTGGAAAGAACATGAAATTAATTAGGCTATTATTTTTAGTTATTTACATTATGATAAATATTATATGTTGATGTTATTTTTGCCATTTTTACTTCTTGGTTAAGAAATTAACTATAATTAAAGTTTATTCGGATTAAAAATGATAAAAGAGGGGCACATTTTTACATTAAAAAAATTCTAATGGTATAAAAATAAATATGTTATATGTGATGGTATAAAAATAAATACCACATTTTTTATGGTATACATGCAAAAAAACCCTTTTTTATATTAAAAACAAAGGAAAATATTTACATAACCCCTTGTAAATTGTCTGAAATTCATAAAAACCCTAGCTTTTCTTAAAGTCCATGTAACCTCTTGAAAATATCTATGTAAATCCAAATAACCCCCTGCATTAAATTTTTGTTGACAGATGAAGAACATTCATTTGGTTTTAACCCAGACAGAAAACACGGTATACAAAAAAACCCCTAGAATTTGTTATTAATGCGAAAAACCTTGTGTATATGACAATTTTTACCATTCCAGATAGATTATAAAACCCTATCGAAAGGGGTAAAGTTGTCATTTACAGTGGATTTTTTTTGTATTTTTAACACATTATTAGGTGTTTTTGGTATATTATGTTTTCAACCAAAGTTAATCAGACAGAATGTTCAAAGGATAATTTTAATATCTCAATGAAAATTTAATTCAAATGATTATTTAGATTTACACAAGTGTTTTCAGGGATAATATGAATTTTAAGAAAAATCAAGAGGTTATATGGATTTCAAGTAATTTACTGGGGATTATTTGGATTTTTGCCTAAAAAAAAATCTACGGCATCTCACAAAACCCACTTTAACACACAAATAATTCAAGTAGAAAACAAAATGGTGTGATGTTAAATTATTATATTTTAAAATTATCATTTTAAAAAAGAAAAAATACCTAAAAAAATATTTAAAAATATAAAATTAACAATCGTATGAATTCTATAAAAAAATCTCATTCAACAATCCTAGGACTTTTATGAATTCTATAAAAAAAATCTCATTCAACAATCCTAGGACTTTTATGAATTCTATAAAAAAATCTCATTCAACAATCCTAGGACTTAAGTGACATGAATAACAGTGTCTCATCTAACTTTTTTGGTATTTACCTTTCAAAAATAAACTAAATATATTCAATATTGGTCTCATTTTACACGTCTCAATGATATATTTTTAACGTTGTATTTTTTGTAAAATCTAAATTTCTATAATAATAGTTAGATGTTATAGATATATAATAAAATTGTTAAAGAAAAAAAAGATAAAACAATAAAATAAAAAAATGGCATGGAAACCATCTCCACATGAGACTCATAATGTTTATTGCCTTAAATGGTGATGGTCATTAACAAGAGAAGAATAAGATTGTGACCGAGGTGGCGCTGACATGACGTTTTCAAATGGTCAAATGGGAGATAGAGGGTCACTTATACAAATAATTTTTTTAAATGGTTATTTTTAGCAGTAATTATAAAATTAAGGTTAACTTTGTTGAGATCCTACGGGGGCGACTATGAATGGTTGATCCGCCCGAACCACCCTAACCATCATTTATGGGATATGTAACATATTGTAAAAAGTTTTTGTGAAATTTTAAGATATTAATTTAATTTCATATTTAAGTTTGATTATGTTAACACATAGTTTGATTTCATATGTTATTGAAAAAGCTTTATGCTTGTGTATTTAAATAAAATAATTAATTTTATTTATAGTTTGTGATCTGATATTTCAATAGAGCTCGACTCAAGTGAGTTGGGATTGGATGGTTTTGGGGTTATAATTTAGTTTTATGATATATCAAACCTGACTCTCAAAATATTCCATTGTCATCTCTAATACCACAATACCCAAAGAGAGAGAATGATGTGTCTTTTTTTCCACTAATCTAAAATCAATTTAAATCATCAAATTAGTCAAATTTTAATCACTGGATCACTCTATGAAAAATAAACTAAGAAACAATGAAGCTTCTATATAATTATCATGTTACATTGTAGTTTTGATTGGTATGGTTTGTGAAATGGGGTACGCGCACACAAATTTTGATATTGAGAGAGATGTTCAACATATATTTTAAAATAAAATTGGATTAGTATTTTTTTAACGACCTTCCATCCAGATCCCATATGTATATGTGGTTTCTTGCAAAGAGAAATGCACTTGTCAATGACTTAGGGCCATTTGAGACGGCTGAAAAAAATAGAATATCATTTGTCAATATTACAAATAAAATTGGTCAATGATCATCTTTGAAATTAATTATTTGTCAATATTACAAATAAAAACAAGTTCCTACTGATTGAAAAATTAGATTTCTAATGTTTTGAATCTAAAAGTTGTGTGAAGGGTGGCTTTTCACAATTGGAGCAGTTGATGGGCATACAAATTTTCGGCTTTGCTCTTCTTTTGAGCTGTTTTGGAGGGGGATCAGTCCTAAAAATTGAACACTTTGAAAGATCAGTTGGTGATGCTTGGAATTGTTGGTTTTTTAAGTGACAAAAATGCACGTGTTTCATTTTGAATATTAAACCTTACTTTAGTCGTGCCATTGAAACGTTTTCGCAATTAATAGTATATATGCTTCTTTTCATCATGCAAAACGCATAACATGTCCCATTAATGTATCTGCCCATGTCATGTGTATATAAAAGACCTTAGCAATCCTTTCATTTCTGTGTGTTATTGTTCAATTCACTGTTTAGAGATTTCCCTATTCAACCCACCAAACTACTTTTATTTCAATCACATTCCAGAGAGAAACTCCCTTCACTAATCACTATATATGCCATCTTATTTTGGTTTAAGCTTTTTGGTCAACAACAATTATTCATCCTCCATTTCATTCTGTTTCTCTAAGATATGGGTGTCCGAATAGGTTATAGTATGTTTGTTGTAGTTTTTTCGTAGCTTGCATAGTTGCATCCCGAAGAAACAAAACCAAATTGTTATATCTTTATGTGATATGACTCATACAACCCTGTGTGTGAGGATGCACTTTTTTAGATACGCATTTTTAACTTTGCATTCCTTTTTATTGATGCATATTAATTATTTTTAATGCATATAATGCCCTTTATTAGAATTAAGTTTTCATTATCTTACGTTTATGGTGCAAATATATAAGAATTTGTGTTTAGTTTAAATATCTATGTCACGATGTAACAATCTCAGTGAATTGCTTCGCAATCAAAATTTTCTATATAGGTTATTTGGGGCAAATGAAATGCATGCATGCAACTTGGGAAATTAATTCTGAAAACATATGCATTCATTAATTGATTACATGAAACGTATTCGTTGATCAATTGCAAACTTTATAGGTTTTTAAAATAGTGTGTTACATTTATAAACATTTCTTTTGGAACGCTTATAATTCACTGTTTAATGTGATTTTCATTTTCTGTCACGTTCAAATATTTCAAAACTTTATAAGCACGAAATTGTTTTTTGAACATTTATTTATTTATTTTAGAGGGTAAATGTAAAATTTTGTATTGCTATAAAATATACACGTATACAAAAGGACCTAGTTACAATATAGACAAACAATTGGTCCAGCTGAAGGGTAAACCCATCAGTGGGAGAGAAATGTAGAGCTAGCTACACTGCATCCCCAACGATAAATTAACCATCCCGCAGGGCCATGTAAATTGTCTGATTTGCTGCACAGTAACACCATTTCAAAAAACTTTTTTCCTTGGGTACATTGAACCAACCGCATCAGAGAGTAACGCAAGCCTGAGTTTTGACCATGTGGAGTCTACATGAATCAATGCTTCACCGTCCATAGTGTTCCAAGAGGCCATTATGTCCACCGGTTGGTTAGCTTCTCTACCTATGTGTGAGGCCTTCCATTGTGTAAAAAACTGCAGAGAAGACTTGATGTCGTACAAGGTTCGAAGTCCACAGTGAGAATCCTCTCTATTGAATCCATGTGATTGCTGTTTGAAAATCCCCTTCAATCCATAGCTTGGAGAACTTCTGTTGGATTGCCAACTGGATCCCTGCGAGAACTCCCTTCAGCTCCAAAACGTTGATGGATGCCCGAGGGGACTGAACAACAATGCCCTTTAGAAATTCACCATTTTGATTGCGCAAGACAGCATGATACCCTGCTCTATCTGTAGACAAAGAGACATCGGAATTCGTTTTATGCCAGCCTGGGTCAGGAGGGATAATCCATCGAATGAAATGAGTGGTAATTTGCTGTTGTTCCACCGTGATCCCCCAATTAGAAGCAATTGGTTCCAACATTGGGGTGAGATCTTCAGTGAT
Organism: Acorus calamus; assembly: GCA_030737845.1. NCBI lineage: Eukaryota > Viridiplantae > Streptophyta > Magnoliopsida > Acorales > Acoraceae > Acorus > Acorus calamus. The sequence continues at coordinate 29,077,995 of CM060872.1, forward strand.
GCGTTTCCCTCTAATGAGAGTCTGGATTGTCTCTGATACCATCCTGCAAAGGACCTATTTGTGCTTGTGGGCTTTACCTCGAATCCGGTCATTACACTCCCTCCATATTTACCAAATTGTGGATGTCCAAGCAGCCTGCATTATAGCCCCCACAGGGAACTTGTTCTTGAGCCATTTGAGAAATTCTTGGAGGCTAGGATGACTGCTCTTTTTTTCACTCATCTTATGGAAGACATAGGTCCAAAGAAAGGCAGAGTAGGAGCATTTAAGAAACAAATGCACCACTGTTTCGGACTCCCTATTATATAGCTTGCAGATAGCATCGTTCACTATTCCTCTGCGGAACAGAACATCCAATGTAGGAGACTTATTGTGGCTTGTGAGCCATGCACAACATGAGTGCTTGGGAGATTGGTGGGACTGCCATAGCCAGTCTGCCCATTCTCTAGGTTCTTGCTTTTGATGAATGGCCGCCCATGCCTCCAAAGTAGAGAAAATCCCTGAGTAGCTTGGTGGCCAGATTAGAGTATCCCTGCTTGAACCGCCAACCTCTGCTTGTGAAATATCTTCCCAAACCTAGGCCAATGCAGGAGGCCATCTGCGTGGTTTTTTCCATTGCCTTTGATTGATAAGAAGACTGATCATTGCTGAATTAGGAGGGCCAAATAAAAGTGTAGTCTCTCCAAGAAGATCAGCAAAACCTTTTTCTTGAACCTTTGGAAGCTTTATTAAGTGTCCCTTGTGAAAAGGATGTATTAATTATTAGGTCTTCTATATATTGACTGTAATCGACTATTATAGTTTTTGGAACTTTTTTGGAACGCTTATAATTCACTGTTTAATGCCATTTGTATTTTCAATCACATTCAAATGTTTGGAAACTTTACAAGCACAAAAACTTTCTAGGAACATCATATATTTAGTGTATTAAATGTATTAAATTATGTATTAAAAATGTTTTTTAGGAACTTCTGAGGAACTTACGTACTAAATGTTTTTTAAATTAAAAATATTTCTTGTTCCCATGGTCTTCTATATATTGACTATTAAATGTATTAAATGTTGGTAACACATAAGTTCTTAATGAACATTCCAATCCTTTTCCCATTGAGCACCAATACATATTCTTTTGGCAGGTTTGACAATGTGATAAGTAGTGAATAAAAAGTAATTGTGGGGATAAATATAGGGGGAGAACAATATCCGATTTGATATATAAAAATAATAAGACAAAGTGTGAATAATTATCCTAGTTTTGAAATAAAAATAGAAATTTTTTATTCTACTTAAAAGCTAAAATAACTTTGATCCCCACTTTAATTCTATCATAAGTTTGACATATGTCAGAAAAGATAAAATCGTTAAATAGATGAATTTTTTATCCTTTAAAATTAGGACAACTTATCCTCAAAAAATATAACCCTTGCCAAAAACTATCCCTGAAGTTCTCTGAGAATTTTTAAGCTAAAATGAAATTAGCCTCAACTTATGAATGAATACAGTGATAAATTTAATGTGGGAACAATATTATGGTTAGTTGTCATATTTTTGAATTATTTTACAGAAAATGTTAGGTTCAATCACATTCACCAACTAAAACTCAAACCTCACATGTTTTTTGTTTTTTTAAAAATAGTAAACATCATCTAATGATATATATGCTTTAATAAAAATTGCATATCGTTCCATTTCGAGTTGAATGAACCATTTTTAGTAAGTGTAAGAAAATATTTAATGAGGTATATATGTTGTATATGCTGTACAGGATTTCTAACGAGGTATATAAGAAGTACATTTTGAACCGAAAAAAAAATGAGTGTAACAAAACTCTTATTTTACTTATCGATCATAATCTAGAAGAATTTACGTTTGTAACAAAAGTCTGTGTTTCGAATAGTACAAAGGAATTGAATGTAATATTTTCTTACTGTTATTATTACCAAACAATAATAAATTCTTATTGTTATTCTCATTGTCATTGTTTTTCTTATTCATACTGCTATTGTAATAATAAGTGTTGTTACACATGATCTTTTTTCCTGTCTTAATTTCTAGTATCACGTGATTCGTTAACACTATATACTCACATTAGTGATGTATATACTTCAATAAAAATGTTTTTCATTTTTATAAATGCATTTATATAATTTATTAGAGTATATGTTTCTTTTTTCATCTAATACATTATCTTATTAATAAGATAATATATATTATTTTTTAAAAATTAAAACATTTTCACTTAGCAGAAGCCATCACCCTCACCCCATCACCCTCACCGTGTCCTAGATAAACTAAAATAAAACCGTATCCCATTCCAAATTAAAATAAAACGGAAAAAATTCAAATAACTCTATGTAAACTATCTAAAATCTATATAACCCCTTGACTTTTCTTGAAGTCTATATGACCCCTTGAAAACACGTATGTAAAGTTAAACTTACGTTGACAGATGATAGATATTTGACGAATATTTCGTTTGATTTAAAAAAACATAGTATATTAAAAATCTTCTACAATGTGTTAAAATGAGAAAAACTCTCTACAATTTTTTTTATTTTTTAACACATTGTAGAAGTTTTTTTTTACTGTGTTTTCAGTAAGGATTAACAAAAAAAAATATTTATCATTTGTATAATTCAAGGGGTTATTTGGATTTATATAAGTATTTTTAGGGGTTAGTGGTAATTGAGGAAATGTCAGGGGGTTATATGAATTTCGGGCAGTTTTCGGGGTTCATGTGGATTTTTCACCCAATAGAAGCCATCACCCTCTCACCCAGTCACCCTGGCCTGGATAAACTAAAATAAAACCGTGTCCCATCCCAAATTGTAATAAAAATAGAAGCATCAGCTGCTGCAATGGCGGCTTCTTCTTCTTCTTCTTCTGCTATTACTTGTGCTTCAGTTACCTTGAGATTGAGGGCCTCGTCTTGGGACACCAATCCGAGTCCTAAACCCATCCCGTTCACCATCCCCTCCAAGAAGAAAAAGAAGCCCCCCCTCTCCAGTGAGCCCGCCCATATTTTGGCCCCTTCTTCCACTTCTCAGCCCCTTCGTTTCACTCCACCCAAAATAAACAACAACAATGCTCATGTGCATCCTCGACAACAAGGTAGCTCCCCCTCTATGTTTGTTCATATTTATCTCTTTTTTTTGGGAGTTTGCATTTTTTTGTTTTTGGGTTAGATAATGTACTTTTTTCTTTGCCCATCATATTGAGAAGAATAGTGAAATTGGAAAAGATGATGGAAAATTACTATGGCGCTTGGAAACATGTTTGGATGATGACAAACCCTGTTTGGATCTTAGTTTAAGGGTGCGTTTGGTTGCGCGATTGCGCTGCGATTGCGATTACAGGAAGCTGCGTTTGAAATCGTGCAACCAAACAGTTTTGTAATCGCAGTTTTAAACCCAGCGATTGCAGGCAAATAGTGCCCAAAAGCTGCGATTTCAAAAAGCTGAGAAAGTGAGCTTCCTGCAGAATCAGGTTTGCAATCGCAGATTCCTGCAGAATCATTTTGCAATCGCGCAACCAAACGCACCCTAAGTAAATTCTGTGTTTGAAAAGCTACAAACCACAGTCTTCCATTTTTAGGCCAAAAAATCTTGCGGTTCAAAAGCTAATAAAACAACGTTTTTTAAAAGCTGAGTTTAAAACACAAGATTCAAAGAATTTAGCGTTTTAACCTCACATCCAAACGCAACCATAATTTTTAACCCAAACATGTATCTAAACGCCCCAAGTGGTCTTAGCTTTTGAAGAAAGCTAAAAAAAAGATTTTATTTATGGATCACAGTAAAAGAAAAAGATCTTTGAAGAATCTTACCCCTTGTACTTTAGAGCTTGCAAGTAAGAAATCTCATTTTCTATGTATGAAATTGCTGACATTTTCAATGATCCCATCAGCTTTCACTCTAGCATTCTTACTTATATTTCTTTTGGACAGGAAGCTTGGACGAACTATATTTGGGCTATGAGAGATGGTTGCCAGCTGCACCAAAAGTGAAAAGTCCTCGATCAATTTACAATGCGGCATCACTAGCGTACATCGGAGATTGCATATATGAGGTGGAACTTGTCAATGATTGTTTTTAGTTTAATCTTTTGAAGGAAATTTTATTATTTCAAAATGGAGTGATTTGTTTGTTTGATGGTCCTGTGCTTATTTTTGCTAATGATATTCTTTATTGATTTAATATCATTGTCCTCAGGATCTTGTGGAGCTACCATTGAACATCTAGAGTTGCTCATTTTAAGTATTTACTATTTTCATACGCATTCAATTGGCTTGGGCTAGTTTGCATTGTCTGGTTTTATATTACATTTGTTGATAATTTACTTTTTCTGATAGTTTGTTTCGAAAAGCCTTTTCTTGACTAATTTAATTTGTAGAGATTTTGACATGGTATAAACATCCCAAATTTCTAAGAGATGACCAGAGTGTTCAGTTCTTTTTGAAACCAAGTGGTATCTCTAGATTATTTTAGTAGCAATTTGACAAAGGAAGAAGAACATACTATAAATCCCAATGTCGACATATAAGAAAACTCGGATGACTTAACACAATGTCTATACAATACTAAAAGTCTGAATCACCATGTGATTTACGATACTAGATGAATAACCAAATATTGTTATCCATAAATACAGATATCCGATAACTGAAGCTACAGAGGTTTTCCATTTGAAGTAAGACGATTTGCTTTTGATAGTGTGCTTGCTTTGCACAATATCTTGTAAAAACATATAAAAAAACAGATATGAGAACATTGTCACCTTTTCTCAATTCAGGAATAACTTGACAAGGGAAAGAGTCCAATACAGGAAAAAAAATTAATTAGATTTGGGGCTATCGATGATACTTAAAAATATAAAAAATAATTCTTTTCATAAAAAATAGCAATATTTGGGAAATCATAATTATACATGGTGAAGATTTTTTTTTTTGGCTAAACAAGTCTTAGGTCTACGCTGAATTACTTGTTCACCATATTTAGCCAAGTAGGAAGACATGTATCATATTAATTTATGCCAAATAAGAATAAATAGCTCATATTAATACAAAACTAAATTAAAAGAGGTTCAGTGAGAAAGGGGACTCTAAGAGGGTGGACAAGAACAGAAGAGAGAGGCACCTCTAGGCAGGAGAGAGAAGGCATAAGGCAACTGTGATTTGAGAGAAAGAGATGCCCTTACTTTTTCATCTTCTTTAAGGTGTGTGTTGGGTTTTGTAAGCGGGTCATGACTCATGAGTTTGCAGGTTTTTTTGTGGGCTCCCAAATGGCCTAATCTCGGCCTTTCGAGGGTTATTTCCCCTCTTTGTTGGTGGGCCTTTTGTGGTGGTAAATCTTGGTGTCAAGATTTCTGATATGCAATCCGCGGGCTCAATGAGAGGTGTCTTGGGGCCTTGGATCGAGGGGTCAAGTGGATGGTCAGGACCTTTCTACTCCAAGTGGTCAAAGGGGGAGTTGGGAAAGTCTTCGTCCTTGAATGTCCCACTTCTCAGTTTTCTTAGGTTAGGATTCCAGTGGGGCTGTACATTAGTTTTCTTTAGTCGCCCTTTCCAATGGCCTAAGCTCGATCCTTCCCTGGTCAGTTGCCCACTTCGGTGGTGCCTTGGTGGTGCCCCCTTCGGGGTGGTGGACCTAGGTGTCACAGTTTCAGATCTTTGACCACCAAGCTCGATGGGAGGTGTGTCTCGGGGCCTTGGACCGCGGGGTCCAATCGAGGATCAAGATATTATGGTCTACTCTAGGAGGTCAAAGGGGGGAGTTGGTTGGGGGAGCCTTCATCTTTGAATTTCCCAGTTTCTCAATTGTCTAATATCTGGAGTTTGGTGGAGGTGCACATTAGTTCTCTTCAATTGTCCTCCCTAAGGGCCTATGTTCGGGCCTTCCTGGATCAGTTGCCCACTTCACTGGTGTGCCCTTTGGGGGTGGTGGACCTTGGTATTATGGTTCCAGATCTTCGAGCCACGAGCTTGATGGGAGGTGTGTCTCGGGAGCGAGGGGTCTAGTAGAGGGTCAAGATCCGTGGGCCATACTGGTCTACTCGAGGAGGTTAAAGGGGGCAGTTGGGGGAGCCTTCGTCCTTGAATGTCCTAGGTTCTCAGTTGTCTAATGTCAGGAGTCCGTTGGTGGTGCACATTAGTCCTCTTCAGTTGCTCATTGTGCAGGAGGAGGTGTACATTAGCCTTCGTATAGAGCCTGGTTCAAGGGATTGTTAGATGGATGGAAGTTCCGTAGGAGGGGCTCGTCAAGGCCATCGAAGGTGTATGTGAGGTCAAACAGCTGGTGGGATCTGAACCATTATGGAGCCAACGCTCCGCACGTCAGTGGAGATTAAACATCACCAATGCTAAATCTTCTTGTTTGGAATATTCGAGGTTTGAACCACCCCATAAAACGGGTTTCCGTGTCAGAGAATTGGTGGAAATGGATATATTCTGGGGTGTATATGCCGAACGCCGCCACCTCGAGATCTATTCTATTGGAGGAACTAAGTGTCATTAAGAACAATTGGGCCCTGTAGGGGAATTTTTTTATGTCAGGTGAGATGTCCATGACAGGAAATTTTTGACCTCAACCTGTCTAATCACACGTTTACATGGAGAGGCTTGAGGGAGGATCTAGCTTAGCCAGATTGGATTAGGTCCTTGTCAATGTGGAATGGGAAGATAAAGTCCCTGGCTGTCTTCTCAAGGGCCTTGGTACAATGCGTTTCGACCACCTACCTCTCCTGGTCAATAGGAGGCCTGTGTAAAAACACTTTCCCATTTAGATTTGAGTATTGATGGTTGAGGGTGGAGAGTTGGAGGGTTGCACGGAGGCGATTACTCGTGGAATGAACTTGTCAGAGGGTTGGTTGGTACTTACAAGGTAGCCTTCAAGCTTAAACGGCTTAAAGGGGTGTAAAGGAGGTAGGGAACCGAAGAGAAATTAACAGATCGTAGAAGAAAGCCTTGCTTGCTGAAGAAATAAGCAGATCTCATGTGTTGGAGAAATTTGGATTATTGACTGTAATGGATAGGGATGTGTGGGCGAGGGCCAAGGAGGAATTAATGAACATCTTCAGCATGGGGGAATCAAAATGGCACCAAAAGTCAGCCTTGTGGTTGAAACGCAACAATATGAAATTCTTCCACAAATCAACCAATCAATGAAGAAGAATACTTTTATATACAAGCTTAGAATTGTGGACAGTTGGGTGTTGGTGGAGCTCGAGATCCAATATTTGCTGTTTGAGGCTTCAAGAAGGCGTGCATGTCTTCAAGGAGGCGGAAGCCTGAGGGCTTTGACAAAGACCTAAGGAGAATTCCAGATGGTTGCCTCCTGCAGCTTGAAGAGCTGTTCACCAAGGAGAAAGTACACACACCAATTTTGGGGTGGGGGAGAGAGCTTCTGGGCTCAAATCTCAATGGCTATGGTCTTCGGTTTTTCAGGAGCTGTTCAATGCCTTCTATTCGGGCTCCCTGGTGATTGCTTGCATTAATTCCACCTTTGTGTTCATCCCCAAGAAGGACGGCGCAACGGAAAAATGATTTTAACTATATGCTTGGCAATGGTTGCTAGAAAATGATTTCCAAGGTCCTGACTAATAGAATGAAAAGTGTTGTGGGCAAGCTAATCAAGGAGAACCAATCTGCTTTCATCCGCGGGTGGTCGTTGCAGGATAGTTTCCATGGTGGCACAAGAGTGCATTTCAGCACTCATCAGATAAACAGGAAAGTGTGTTGCTCAAGTTGGATTTCCAGAAAGCTTGTGGATTGAGAGTTCTTGCTCAATCTTATCAGGTGCCTTGCCTTTGAACCTAGATGGTTGCACATGGTCACACAATAAATTGATTCGGCCAAAGCCTCGGTGCTCGTTCATGCAAGGCTTTGCAGTTACTTCCCCATCAACAAAGGGCTTCATCAGGTTAGCCTATTTATTGTGGTGACTAATGCTCTTAGTAGGATGATCAAGATGGCCGAATAGAATGGATGGATATTCGGCTTGAGAAGCAGTCCTGGTGGCCTGATGTTGTCCCTTGTCCAATATGCCGATGATCTTTGATTCTATGTAAAACAGAGGAGTCAGTCATTTGTGGAATCCTGTTCGTGCTTTGGTGCTTGAACTCTTTCCCAGGCTGAAGATAAGCTTTTCGACGAAGCAGGGAATCAATGTGACACCTGATGCCTTTCATGTTCTTGCAAACAAAGTGGGTTGTCTTACTGAGTCTTTTATGATAGACCGGGGTTTTCCTCTGTCACTGGGATGCATCTCAAATTCAGATTGGACCATGTTAATCAATTGGTTTGAAAGAAGACTTGACGATTGGAAGGGCAAACTGCTGAACTTGGGGCAGAATCACTGTAATTCTGGCTGTTTTGTCCAGCCTCCTGAGTTTTTAACTCTCATTATATAATATCTGAGGGTCATCTTACCAAGATTGAGTCTATCCAGCGTAGATTCCTCTGGAACGGGTTACATTGGGAGGGGTCAGAAAAATCTGGAAGGAATGGGTATTCTATATCTCGATGTCATGAACTGCCCGCTGCTTTGCAAATAATTATGGTGTTGCTCCAGGAGAGGAATCTACTTGGTGCAGATTAGTAGAGGTTTGGTACTGTCAGGCACAGGCCATGAATGGCCATTTCTTGCGTGTTTCTCGCAGAACATCGAGGGTTTGGAAGGACATCATTGACCTTTCAAACTACTTCAAAGAAGTTTCTTGGTCCGTGGGCAATGGGGACAGAGCAAGGTTCTGGCATGATATATGGCTCCTGGTAGTCCCTTGCAAATCAAGAATTCCAAGGCCTTTTGAGGTCTTTACGAAAAAATCAAGGATGGTGAAGGATTTCTGGGTGAACAACAGTGGTAGCAGTTTGTGGGAGATCTCCACCAGAAGTTTCTTGACCAAAGAAGATGAGGAACTGCTCCTCGTGGGGTTCCTGGACCGGGTTCTTTGGGGACTGGATGCTAGAAATGGCTTCACTTTAAGGAGATACTACAATTGGTGGCAAAGGAACAGTCCTGTTTGTGGATTTGCCGAAGAGCAAGGAGATCTGGGGCATTAAAATCCTCCCTGTAAGTTCAAGCATTCACCTGGCTAATGTATCAGGACTCAGGAGAGGTTGTGGGGTGTTTACCAAAGTTTACAGAGCCCAATGGCAACCAAATGAAGACACAGCATGTGTATGGTGCAACGAGGAACCAGGGATCACTTGTCATCTATTCTGCACATTTCCCATCCCCAAGCAGATCTGGGGGATGGTGGGGGAGGCCACTGGTCTTAACCACAGATTTAGTAATCTGGAACGTATATGGGAGGTGGGGAGGTCTTTGAAGACCAAAGGTGATAGAAGCAAAGGGCGAAAATTTCACAAATGTTTGTTCTGGCCAGGGTATGGGCCATTTGTTTAACTAGAAACCAAATGGTATTCAGAGGAGCTACAGTACACGTGGTGGACATTTTGAGACTTTTTTGATAACTTCATAAAAAACTGGGGATTGTACTGTGATGGGGATAATTTAGTGGACTTTGTGGGAGGAAAATTGCTGATTGTCCATGGTGTTGGGGTCTGGGTCATCAGATGATGCTTCTTTTACTGCTACCTAGTTTCTTTTGGTTTTCCTAGTTCTTTCTGACTTTGTACTAATATGTTCTCATTATAGCATGAAGTTTGCATGTCCTCAAAACCAAAAAAAAAAAAAAAATCTGGTTGTGGGTGAGGGGCTCAGTTCTTGTATGGGAAATGAGTCTTTTAAAAATTCCTTCACTTTTGGGTACTAAAATTGAGACAAATCAAGAATCGCATCATATACCTCATCCCTAATGTCAGTCACCATGTGAAATCCATTAATTCAGGGTCTGTCTATTACACATCTACTATTTAGAAACAATGTCATCCTAATGAAATAATTTTTTAATGTTACAATTTATAATATTAGCAAGTAGGGACATTTCGTGGTTGAAGTGCAGTGTTTCTAATTATATTCATGCTTGATTTGTTTTTGGTCTATTTTCTTTTCAACATGTGTCAGCCTTCATTGTAGTTTTTATTGTTTTTGTCAATATTTGTAGCTATATGCTCGTAGGCACTTTTTGTTCCCTCCTTCAAGTATAGATGTATACAATGACCGGGTGATGGCAATAGTTCGTTGTGAATCTCAGGCAAGTAATTTTTTAAGCTTTAATCAATATGGTGTTCTCTTCTCTGGCATTATACTTGAAATTTTTTTATGAGTTTATGTAAAGATTTCATGCAGCTGATATGGGCACTGTATTGAACTGGTGATAAACGTATTTTTAACCAAGTTTTGTATTTTGTATAATATTTCAGTTTATGAAAAATCCAATATATATCAGTTGATATGGACATTGTGTTGCAGCAAAGATAATGCATCGTTTTTTTTATGAAAGGTGGGAGCTTACCATCAACGATTTTATAAAGCTATGATAAAGTTTCAATAAAAAGAGGTGTATAATGCATCATTACTAAGATTCTTCATATGTTTTTATTAATGACAGGCTCATTGTTCGATATTACATGCCTGAAAAATCATTACACATTTGGAATCGATGAACCTCCCACACGTCAATTACTTTTGAGAGGTGTTAACAACTTGGATCTGTCAAATCCCATGTAAATTATCTATATGCCATACATGAGTAGCTAAGTGCAGATAAGAAATACCATAATTGTAGATAGTTTTTCTCTACTCTTTTTCGCATTAAATTAATGCTGCTCATTGTGATTAAATAAAATTAGTAGTAGATTGGGTGAAAGGGTGAGAATGAGAAGGAATTTCTTTTCAATAGCTACATAGATTTTGTAAAATTGCTTATGTTCTTTTCTTGGATACACAGACATGTTTATGATAAATACTTACCATTCTTTGTAGACTACGTTTATGTATTTAAATGATTTACAACAGAAGGCTTAAATTCTATTAATCACACGTTGAAGCCAGCATATTTCACAGAAAGTAGTGATGCAAAAATATTAGCTAGCACTTTCCTTCCCTCATAAATTTCTTTCTTCAGCAGTGATGTAAGGTAGAAATAGTTTTCATTAAACATCTTGTTGATTTGTATGCCAGGATGCACTGCTTAAGAAGCTACTTGATGATGACTACTTATCCGAAGAAGAAAGGTTTGTGCATTTCAAGATCCATCTTTCTTTTGAATGCTGTTGCTTTGTTGGAAATTAAAGTTATGACAGAATCTACCTGAACTCGAAAGATATGTGCACATATTATGCCCTCACATAGACAAAAAATGTTTCAATATTGATTTCACATGCTACTGGCTTGAGTTGAATGCATTCAAAAATATCAGAATTGGTAATCTAGAATAAATATTCCTTTAGTCCATGTTTGGTTGGAGAATTGGGGGTGGAACAAATAGGGATAAGATGGAATAGTGATAAAATGGATTTTTTTGAAGGTTGAAATAAATGAGAATCTGTATACCATAATTAACTGGTATAAAGTGGCATAATTATTCTTGCTACCCCCTGAAATTAAGTTATTCTAGATTATTCAACCTATTTAAATATATTAGCCACTGTCAAATCATTTCATCACCTCCTATAAATAAGGGCCCACGTGTCAAATAATTTTTTCATTTTTTATAAATCTTTATCCATACCTTATTCACATTTTATCTACAATTCATCCATGATCAACCAAACAACAAAAACTTTATTATTACATTTCCCAATAAGAATAATTAAAAACACAACCAAACAAAAAAATCATTTTTTCCTTATCTATACTAGAATAGTCATAAACCTCATAATAACTTAATGCTCTATCCAAATGGGGGATGTACTTCTTATTCTATTCATGATTTGATTCTTTCCCACAATGTAAAGCAATAATTAGCCATTATATTTATCTCCACTATACTATGACCATTATTTCTAGTATATGATGGGAGATGTCCTTTTTTGTCTGAAAGTTGATAGCACCACCAAGTACATTATATGCACAGAAGAATACATGAAGAATACTCTTCTGTAGTATCCCTCAAGAAAAGTATACCCAAATACTTTGCACTTCCCATCCCCATAGCCTCCCCTCTTGCCTTAATTCTTGCCTATAATCTGCCCAAAATCTCTTATTTTTCCTGACCCACACAGCCCGAGAAACTTACCATTCGGTATAGGAGATCTTATATAATATTATTTATTTGAGTTTTTTGGTTCCCTTTTTCCTTCACTGAAAAAGCACATTGACATTCATATGCACCATTCACAATGCATTAATGTTTCTCTCATTAAAAATGGTTTGTGATTTTATGGGGAAAAAACCAGAAATAATTTTGGGAGAGAGGGAGAGGGAGATCGATTCATGAATTCAAATGCAGTTGATGGGATTTTGCAGGAAGTTTATAAATGAATCTACTGTCTATTAGTCCATATGTATTTTGTACTGGCAATTTCTGTTGTCAAAAAATGTAATCCAAGAGTTTTTAGATCATGTAAATATTGCTTTGGATTTGTTTGATGAAGAACATAACTATTGAAGCACAAGAAGATTTGAAGTTCTCTGGGTCTCCAAACTTGGTAAGGGTTTTTGAAGGCATATGCCTTTTTCAGAAATCATTTAATTTTTATTTTGTGTTCAAAACCATACTAGGTATTGCATCAAAAATATTTTATTTTAGCATTTTGTCTATTGGGGTTCGAACAGTTTCCATTTAAACAGATTATGTTTGACGAAAATAGTTCCTTCAAACTGCTTTTAAAATGCTCAGAAAATAAGATGACATTTGAGTGAGTTCCACCTTCAAACGCCCTAACAAAATCATTAATCATTTTAAACGGCTTTCAAATGACTTTCAATTACTCAGGATTTTGTTCTATCATTCTGAACGTCCCAGATTCATCTTTGAATGATCCTGGATAAAAAGCTAAGTAACTGTTGGCCGTTTGAATGGAATAAATAGGTGATTGTATGCCCTGCAGATAAACATAAAAACTAACAGTTTTTGTCCAAATTTGTTTCTAAAAATATATTTAAAAGGGAGCTTTTTGCACAATTTTTAAGCCTTTTATGAATCTGTTTTCTAAGGCATATCAGTGGGTGTTCTGGATGGGGAAAAGTAATGTGTTTTTCAAGGGCTTGTAGAATAAAAATTTTAACAGAGATTATTTTTAGAACTCCCTAGATGGCTAGATCTATTTTTGAATTGGTGATATTACGCATCTAAAATTCTAAATAGATCTAAACCTTTGTACCTTTGAATCAAAATCTTATTTAAAACTTAAATTAGATCAGCAATTCCTTTTTTTTTATAAATTTGGGGCGGAGCGGGGGAGGGGGGTGTTTGGTGGTGGTGTCTTCATCTGGGCAAGGATGAAGGCAGTTCTGGATGATGTGGACGAGGTGTTTGAGCCGCATTCATTCGGAGGGCATTACTAGACAGGATTCATGTGTGATCCGGGTGTGTAAGTGAGAATGACGTGGGTGTTGATGAGGCTATGTTTGAGTGAAAAAGCTGGATGATATTATCATCATTGTAAGTTTGTTCTGTTCCCTTAGTGGATTGTTGCTCAGGAGGTCCTCTGTTTTTTTTTTCTTCCGAGTTTTACATGTAAAATCCTTGCATACCTTCTGTGTGGTTTTTGTTATTTTGATTGTTTTACTAAATTCAAATCTGTCTAGGATTGCATGCTCTGCAGCTGAATGAATCTGTAAAATAAATTTCAATTTGATTATATATAGGTTTTGAAATAATTGTTGGTATAATTTCAGAGTATACCTATTCAAGCACCCCCTCAAGGTCCTGCATAGGACATGTCTAGAGGAATCAACAATGTCCAGGTCACATATCAGGGTTTGACATTCTGTTTTCCTGTTAGAAATCAACACCCCCTATCAATGTTGACGCCGCCCATATGAATTCCATTGGACATGACAGTTGTTTCTGTTTATTAGTTACATAATAGAAAACACATACACATGCTTATGTGGAATTTTTCAGAATCTCTCTTTCAATCATTGTTTTGCAACTTTACTAATCACTGATGTTTCATCGTGTTCTTCATAATTCCTAATATTGGTAAACTACTTTATCCAGATGTGTGATTGAAATTCCCTTTTATTGTGTCAGTTTAAGCTTTAATTTCAATTCTTTGTGGATTTGGTGCAGGGATATACTCCGATGGGGAAAGAATATTGTGTCAGGGAAAAGGAGAACCATAAAGCGTGCAGGCGTTGCAGTCTACAATAGAGCTTCATCTCTTGAAACATTAGTAAGTCTTAGGTACAGCTGAATATGTCAGGAATACTTGAATCCTTACTATATTCCTTAAGTAATTCCTTTATTATTATTTATAGGTTGGCTATCTATACCTAACTGATGTTCAACGCTTGGAAGATCTAATGTTCAAGCTAGGTTTCTCAACTGGTGCATCCAGTGATCTGATCTTGCGAGAGACAAGCTAAACCATGATTATTTTTGTTTTGATAACATGCTTTAGTGTATAATCTCCAAGCTCATGGTATTATGAGTTTTTGTTCTTTTAATTTTATGGCATTCATCTGTTTGACACAGATTTATTCAAAAAAATTTGCCAACATTCAGCATGGCTTGCTATCTATACTTCGGCCAAGTCAGTGTGTATTCTTTTTTGTTTCTATTCTTCAGCAGGACATGCATTGTGATGAGCTTTCAATATTTGAAATATGTTTTTGAATCAATTATTTGGCAATATGAAGCTCTAAGTGGAGCAGTTCCCGAAAGAAATATTGATGTGAAGAGCATAAAAATGTCCCTATTTTTGTTTGGAAAATGAAACGTTCATCCCTTTGTGTAGTTTTTTTGAAAAAAATAAAAAAATAATTTTTTTATACTAGTGTATACTGCATTATCGCAGTGTATAAGCGGTTGGGGGATTGCATCTGCATTGCAGAATGAGTGTTTCATCATTCTGTGTAAGTATGAATATGGAGAAATTTGTCATCCATTTGAGGAGAGGAATTTAGCCTTAACTGTAAGAGTCGTGTAATTTTCTGTACCCTTTACAATTTAATTCCAACAAAAATAATTGATTCTAATTTTTTCACTGGAAAAATGTATATAACCCCCTAAAAGATAGCCAATATTCATTTTTTTTCTTGTTTTTTTTGAAAATTTATACAACCCCCTGAAAATTTTACCTGGTTAAACAAATATACCCTTGAGTTAATTTTTCATCAATTTATGAGAAATATTTGTAAAATATTCCATTTCTGAAAATATATATGCATATAATACCCTAAAATTTTAACAAAATATAAAAAAAAAAACCCTGCACATGACAAAAATACCCTTTCACTTCCCATGCATTGCATCCCTGTTGAGAACCTGTCGAAATCCACGCGTGAACTTGCCGCCGCACAGGCACAAAAACGTGTTGTGGGAGAAGGTGTTTTAGTGGGACATTTAGTCGAACAGGTGGAGGTCGTTGTTACATCCCGGAGCGGTCGTCCCCGGGACCATACCAATCATACAATATCAGGAGTCATACATGAGAAGCCAATTAAAAATGCGGAAGTATAATATATAAATAAGTTTATAAATCAAAAACATTATTACAGACCCGAATACACAATCACTGTCCTGTAAGAGTCCAAGTGTAATCCAAATACAACCATTTGTGCAACACGCGCGATTACTAATACATACACAATAATATAGAATTGCTGACAGCCTCGCACTCACCAACCGAAAGATGGAACGCTCCACGCATGAATCACGTCAGAGGGATGCTCCAGTTCCACGCCAACCCAGTCCCTGGTGGATAAACAATACACGAGGGGTGAGCTATAAGCTCAGTGAGTGACTAGAATCCTAGCTCTATAATAATAATATAATATTAATGCATTTTTCATTCAAATGAAAAGAATATGGGAGAAACCTAACAGAGATAAATGTCGCGCGAATGCATGATCTCACTTAACCCTCACCCTCGACCCGGAGGGGAACTCTTAGTACTCTTGAGAAGGAAATGTACAGTTAACCATAACGCATAGTATTACTAGATAACATAATACTACAAGTCAATCTGCATCAAGGTATAACCACACTTGATGTCTCACATCATCCAGTAAATGTATTATACTTTGGACATTCCCAATTAATATAAATGTCACGTGACAACGTGACCCCAACTCACCCTCACCCTTGGGACTATTGGAAACAGAAACCAATTCACTAACTCCCTTAATCTTCTGGTAGCCCTCTCTCGAGTAGCCCTCTTCTGGAAGCCATCCATAGTAGGCTCAATGCCAAAACAGTATTGAAATACACATTATGCATTCTACGATGTTGCGGCACAATCCAAGATCAGTGTTCTGAAAGGCGGCCCGTGCGGCCGCATATGCGGCCGCACGGGCGGTTCGGTCGGGAGACCGAAGCGCCTTCACTGGAATCGGGCCATATGCGGATATGACCCGCATATGCGGCCCGATTCCGTATGTGCGCCCGCTTAAGCGGGCGCACGGGTTTGATCGAGCCGACGGCATTAAAATAAAAAAGGGAAGCAAACATAGACGACGTCCGACGACATTATGCAATCGAGACCCCTTCTTCAGTTCTTCTTCTTCACTGACGTCTGACGACACATGACGCCCTCTGATCTTCATCGAAGACACCTTCTTCTTCGACAGTTTCTTCTTCCCGAACAATGACTCTCTCAGTTTATCCGTCCGCGTCAAACTCTCAGTTTCTCTGTGTTGTTTTATTAATGGAGATGAAGAAGTGATGTGTGCTTTCTTTTATTAAGAGGAGATGTGACACTTGAAAGTGACTGACATGTGTGTGGGGTTTTTTTATTATTATTATTATGAATGAAGAAGTGTCACAAGGATTATTTTATTATAAAAAGTGACACGTATGGTTAGGGGTTGAGAGAGAGATCAATCTTAGCCCTGTTTTGATTGTGTTAAATGTGACAAAGTGACACGGTTTATATAACTAGTTCACATATAATTATTAACAATTCTTCCTAATATTAATGTTATAATATCTAATTAAAAATATTATAAAAATTAGATCTAGTTGTGATATCTTTAAAATTTATCTTATCTTCATCACAAAATTATTTTTTATTAATAAAAAATTACAAAACCGCATATACACCCGCATATACTCCCGCATACCGCATATACTCTGTGCGGTACCTCAACCGCACGTAAACCGCATACCGCATTTCAGAACACTGTCCAAGATCACTCCAACACCAGGTAGTTTCAACACGAATACAAGGTAGGGGAGAAGCATTCCGCGCTTGCAACACGATCCTCAAAGGTCAACTATAATCATCTAACAGTTAACAAGCTAATGAATTATCTTGAATTGCTATACAGATGCATCACTCGGACGCGGGTAAAATAGTTAAGTTCACGCCTGGTGTTTTCAAAAACAATAATGATGTTTTAAGAAGAAAATAAACTATTGATTATAGATGTATAAATAATTCAATTAGAATGAATCCAAAAATTAAAAAAAAGGAAACGTGAATTATAAATGAAAATGATTGATTGTCACATCACTAGTTCTATACAGGTGAAAATGAATAATTATAACTCTCCTTGATTATGGGAACAATTATTGAATAAAGAAAAAACCATAAAGATGATAAAATAGATATTATGCATATGGGGTTTACTTGAAACCTATAGAGATGGGACCTGTGAATTTGAACATTCGTTTTATTTGTTTTAGGATCCGTTTGGAAACACAGATTAAAAAGTACCTTTTAGAATAAAGCTGCTTTTTAATATGATTTTAGACTTTTTTTAGGATATTTTTTTTAATTCATGAATCAATATTTGATAGGAGTTTAATGTTTGGTAGAGAAAATTGTTTTTCAATTCAAAACGATCAAATGTCGTTGTTTTCAAACTTTTTAAAATATGAATATCGAGAGAAAAATTAAAAGAAATCCAGCTTTTGATTCTGTCGGAATCCGCCCCGTTTAGCTGTACGATTTTAGGATTTCAGCTTTTCAAAAAGCGAAATCCGTTTTAATCGTGCAACCAAACAAACCCTTATACAAATATTTAAGGATAATGTTACATCGAGCCCCATATCCAGCCTCAATTTCGATTTACATGTGTTTTAATTTTTTTTAAAACAATATACATCATCTAATGAGGTACATATTTTATAAAAAAATAAAACATATAATCTAATGAATTGCATAGATGCATTTAAAAAAAATATAAAAAAATTCTTTTAAAATACATAACTTGTTAATATGAGTATATATGTTGATATATTTTTATGAACACACGTAGGATTGGAATTGGAGTTGAAAATGATGAGCGTAACATAGCCGAATATTTAAAATACAAAATCTTTGTAATTGGAAGCCAGCTTAACAGCGGGAAAAGAAAAGAAAAACCAATCAGCAATCAGCGGTCTCGTACGCTACGTGGCTACCTCGATTTCTGCTCCCCCGCCCTTTTGACTTCGTGCTTCGCCGGCAAAAAAATAAAATAAAGATATATAGAAAGCTCTTCCCCTGCATTTATATTCATTTTTTTTTAATTTATATCTGAGTCCTTCTTTCCCTATTTTGAGTGTGTCGATCAATGCTTTTATTCACGAGATTCTCGATGACCCTCAATTAATGCCTCCCTTTCTCAATCTTCCTTTAATTTTGTGTGATCGCACTCAAATCACAACAGAATGGACAGAGGGGGGAAGTGGAGGGACCTGAAGAGGCGGCTCAGATTCAAGGCCGCCATGATCGGCTGCTGCGGTAGCTCCTGGAGCTCCAACCGCGTCGATCTCATCGAAGAAGAAGAAGAACACGATTTATCGGCGCCGCAGCGGGAGACGGAGAGGCAGATCGCGGCGGATGATCCACCGCCGATGATGAACCTGGCGGCGGCGCTCGAGGCGGAGCGCCACTTCCGGGAGTCGGAGGCGGCGGAGGAGGTGGTTGTGGGGACGCCGAATAGGGTTTCGCTGATGAGGCTTCTGGAGGAGGGGGAAGTCGGGGGAGATGCTGCGGCGGAGGAGGGAGGGGGAGAGGGCGGAGGGGGGTGGTGCTGCGTTTGTATGGGGAGGAGGAAGGGTGCGGCGTTCATACCGTGCGGGCACACATTCTGCAGGGTCTGCTCGCGGGAGCTCTGGCTCAACCGCGGTTCTTGCCCGCTCTGCAACAGACCCATCATCGACATCCTCGACATCTTCTAGGGATTCGCGCGCGCCTTGGATGCTCTTTCTTTCTTTCTTTCTTTTTCCTGTGTGCATAGAGATTCGTGGAAGAGACAGGGCTCATCGATCAATGACTTTTTTTTTCTTTCATTGAATTACATTTGTGTTGTGTTCATCCACCAAGATGAGTGTTAAATTCGGTCGATTTTTCATAAAGATGATATTTGGAATTGGAATCTCCACACTATTTTTTTATTTTTTAAATCATAGAAATACATTTTGTTACATGAAATGAAAAAATAAGATAAAATTCAGCAGCGTATTCAATTTGAAAAAATTAAAAGAAATATTTAGTTCATACACTGTTATAGAAGCTCATATATTTATGATAGTGTGGTATATGTTATTGTGAGAAGTGAAATGTTCTCCTTTTTTAATGGGCTGGACTCCACGATTATTCGGGCCTCGGTTGATGCAGATCCACGAAGAAGAATGTGTAGAACCATCGAGTCAATCCGTGAAATTGAATGTGTATTTTAGGGTTGGCCAAATGACCCACGAGCCCGGACCCGATTCACAAGCAGCCTGGCCTAGGCTCGGGTATCCATAGGGCCAGGCCCCTTTGGGGAAAACCCCAAGCACGCCTTGGAAAAGCTCGACCCAGGCCAAAGACCTAACTACTCATATTTCCTTTTGAAATATAGAGTCATTTTAGGGGAGTCCTCGTAAATTTTTAAAGATAGCTTTGGGTAGCATAGAAGATCAAATTTGAGAGTATGAATAAGGAATAAAGGTGTATGAATTAATTAGAATTAGATAGAGATATTACATTGAGCGGGCCCATCAAAGGAGATCGTAAAGACTAATATTGTGACACAATAAGGAGGGTCATTTAAGAGGCCCTATTGCCTGGTCCACTACCTCTTACCATGAGCACGATGTCATCCCAGGTCGGACCAAGAAATGATCTGGTCGGACCTCCGACCACACCTGAGTAACTAAAGGGCATAACTCATGTCCAACCTGATCAGAATAGTCAGATCATAGAGCTCAGCCTGACCAGGAACAGTCAGTCTACGAATCCCCTTCTAAACAAGGTAAACATTGTTTCTTCCCCAAAAAAATCCTAAACTCAAGTTGAATCCCTCTCTCTCTAATAGAAAATTGACTTGAGTGTAGGAAGGGCATTAGCTAGTACTACACTAGTGTGAGTCATAGGATGCTGGAGTGGAAGATCAAAAGGGGTGGCCCATCGAAGGAAGTTCCACAATCATCACAGAGAATCCCTTGGTGCTTTTGATCTATATCTAAAGCATGAATCGTCTTTAAATCCAGCCCAATGGAAGAAGATCTAATTCCACCTCTCACAGGTAGAATTATGCAAATGATAGATAAAATGAGTAAGTGTCAAACTAGTTAGAATGTGCACATTTCATCGTCGCTAATATTCAATTCAAATAATTTTTATTGTTCAAAGTTTTTCCAACTCCAATTGTTCAACTCATCTATTCATTTGTTTTTGTATGTTTTAGGTTAAACTAAAAACATAAAAAAAAAAACATACAACATAGTAAAAAAATTGGCTCGGACCACAAAGCCCCCGCCATAACTTGGCTCGCTCGGGGCGGCACCTACAGGAGGGTGGGCCCGAGCTGATTTTGGGCTTCATGCCCTGCACAGGCCCAGGCCCGGAGCCACTTAGGCCCGACCCATTGCCAACCCTACTATATTCTTCAAAAATGATCAAATTAATCCCTATCGTTACCCCCACTGACTCAAAATGATATTAACATTAACACACATGATAGATTACCAAATTTTAACAACTTACCACACAAGTTTTTGAGAGAGGAGTGAGCAGACATGGTACTCCGGTCAAATATCTTATTTATTGGGTGTCCCATTTTTCAGCTCATCTTTATTTTGTTTTTGTTTTTTTGTTTCTCTCTATTTCTCTCACTCACATTTATAACATTGTTTACATTGTTATTTAATGAAATAGATGTGCTTACAGTTTACCTAAACTAAAAAGTAGGGGTGTTCGAGACACCACGTATCATGGTAGGAAACTAAGGAGCACCACCTAGCAATTGACATGGATGAGTTATTTTTCATTTGTAATCCCATTGCTCACCCATCGCTCGCCCATGCATGCGATATAAATGTGTAACCACTTTGTTGTCTCTGCCATTCCAAACTCATCGTCTCTCTTGCAAGGTTTGATCAACTCAACTGAGTCTAAATAAAATAACCTAACGATCACTCTTTCTTGCTTAAACTTCAACTCAACTCATTTAATTTGTGAGATACCATGATGAGTTGATCACGCAATTCAGGTTTGCTTTCAAACACGCCAACTTAATATACGCACACCAGATATTCGATCAAATAATCCCCCGCTCGAATATCTTCCCATGAAACACCCTTCTCTTCGTCTAGTCCAATTCGAGCCATCTCGACATCATGCACGATGTCTTCTCCTAGATGCCCGCCCTCCGTGGTGTCTCGATGCGCGCAGTAGAGGCTTACGAGTTCGTGTTGAGCACTTGAGCGACCAAAACACTAGCATGACCTCGATCACATTCCCCTAAGAAAACCTGAACGACGCCTTGGCCCACTCGGTCTTGACTTAGGTAGAAGGACATGCGAGCTAACATGATATGTTGGGGGTTTCTGAGGAGGGGGTACATGTAGTGGAAGTCTTTGGTGGGGAGAAACCAATTTGATCTGCTGCTCTCTGTCGCTCTTCTCTTGAGTGAACACATTGGTGTTGAGAAAAGAAATAGGCGCCGATGATTAAAGGAGGTGGTGATAGAGGTTTTGAAGAAGATAGAAAAGAGGAACAACAATCTGTTTTGACTGTTGAGGACGAAAAGAAGACAGGAGAGTGTTTTCGTTTTAAATTGACAATTGACTAAATTATTAGATTTTATGAAAATTCTAGGAACTCATTTGAATACTAAATAGATAAGCACAGTTAACTATACGAAATATTCTTTGAATATTCCCTACAAAAACGAAAATTTGACCAAGAGACTAAATTATTAACAATCGTCACTTTCTTGGGAGCTGGAGGGCGAAAATCGGCTTAACAGCTTCAGACAGTCGGATCCGTCCACTCCCACTCTCCTCCAGTCCGCTGGTGGAGGTTGCTGCCGATGGTGAGCGCTCCTACTTGGACATCAAAGACACATAGAGGTGAGGGCCCGTGGAAAGGTTTTTGGCCAAAAGAATTTCACATACCTCAAAAGGAAGAACTGGTTATCTATTTATAATACTTTTGTGGGTGCATTAAGTTCAATGGTGGATCTCTCTCCCATCGGACGGACAAGAAGAGATCCCTGATTTAGAGTTATATATGTGTGTGTGTGTGTGTGTATATATATATATATATATATATATAGGGAGCCGATTCAGTGCGGGAATGCGGTCGTGCGGGAAGCGATCACGGGCCGTCGATCACGGGTCCATCGCATCGGACGGTCGGGTGCGATTCATCTCGACCGTTGGATACGATGGACCCGCGATCGAACGATCGACGTCGTTTCCCGCATTCCCGCATTCCCGCACTGAATCGCTCGTGTGTATATATATATATATATATATATATATATATATATATATATATATATATATATATATATATATATATATATATATAGTTGAATGATAATAAGTGGTCCATGCGGTCCGTGCGAACCAGGTATATATACCCCTTAAAGGTGTATATGCGTCGATAAAGAAAACATATAGCCAAATGATGTGTATGCTTTGATAAGATGATATGTTTTCTCTATCGACACATTTACCTTAATAAAGGATATATATGCGTGGTTCACACAAATCGCACCATATCATTACTCTATATTGTTAGGATTTTGGGAATCCATTAAGAATGGCTTTAAATCCATTATGTATTATTGTGATTTGGGAAAGCAATTAATGATATTTCTGAATCAATATATATATTGTTGGGATTTTTGGAGGCCCATCAATGATATTTCTAAATCTAGTATATATAGATGAGATTTGAAAATCAACTGTTGATATCTTCGAATCTAATATATATGTTGTTAGCATTCACAAAATCAGTCATTGATTTTACCTAAATCCAACATTTAATCTTTAATATTAACTTGAAATATGTAGGTCGTCGGATCCATGTACGATGGGCTATCCGAGTCGTGGGCCTTTGCTATTTGGGTCTTGGGCCGCAGGCACGGGGAGTATAGTTAGTGGGCTCAAAAAATGGGCCCACAGATGCCCCCTATTTTCCATCTAATTGGGATTGAAGATCCTCCTATCGGGTAGGAAAAACTTACCTGTGGCGACACGTGTTGGATGGTGTTGGTCCCGTTGCAATCAATGCTCGTTGTCCCCGTGTGCCATAAATTAAACTTCAGCGGCTAGTGAGGTTCCGTGTGCCAATATCTAACTTGATAGGGTTTTAGTCATTCCCCGTGTGTCAACCCTCCCGTAGAAGTCTATTTGATTGTGGACTTGAGTTGTTTGTGAGATGTGGCCTTACTACTCGTGGGGATATGGGTTGATTGTGAGCGGCATATCCTTAGACGGCACGTCATCCTTTTGGCTTTAACCCTCGTGTTACGCCCTAGGGTGGCCATCCCCAAGTCGTAGCAATAAATAATAAATACTTCAGGTCAACAATGACTCCAATATACAATTATACAAGGGGGGAAAGCAATGATAAGTGATAGACCTTATTAAGGAGTGTGTAAGAACTCCCACATTCTCCGTCCTGATCAATGGCTCTTCGTGTAACCATTTGTTGAGTTCGAGGGGACGTATACAAAATATCAGCAGGATAGTAATGTCTCTACTCTTTAATAACCGAAGTAAGTGAAGTGCGAGTGGATAGATAGTTCGATCCACTCACTGCTCACTGTTAATAACCGAAGTAAGGCTACCTCCGCCTATTTGCCCCGGTCATACGGAATATTTTTTGAATAATCGCCAACAAACAGGTGGGTAAGTCAGCGCCCAGACTCGAATCCAGGACCTATCGATAACACAGTTAAGTCATGAACCATTGTGCTATGACCACTGAGGACTCCTCATGTATGTTTCTCCTGCAGGATCCTTGAATATGATATTAATTCGTAGATGTTTTAATATTTGGAAGCTCATGTTCAAATGTAATGTATGCATGAACTGGGTGATTTTAAAATTCACAACCTGTGATCCATTTCCTTTCTTCTTCCTCCCATTCCAATATTCCATATGGTTAATTAATCCCTCAATGATGCTACTTTCAGGAACGCGTAGAGCCAGGCTACCAGAGGGAGCAGAACTACGGTGGATGGAGAGAGTCTTCTGAGGGTCTCAATATAAACCCCAAACTCCATGTCTTGTCTATAAAAGTATGGTTATGACTTCTGCTTAGATATCCCTGACATTCTTCGCACTGGCTTTATGTATGAGGAATTGGACATGTGTACTTGTGTAAATGACATTGAATGGTATAAAATAAATTGCAAAAAATTTAACCTGTGTTTTATCTTTTCCAGTGTAAAGATTCAACTTTCAAATCCATGTTGGAGGCAAATTAGGTTCAAAACATCATGCATGTTTAATTTCTGTGATTTCTGCCCTTGGTAGTGTTATGCTTACATCTTAGTTTACAATAACTTGCCAATGTCATTTGAGATTACAAAGCAAAATGACCAGTTCTAGTTATCATTTTAGGAGATAATGTTACATTGTTACAAAAGCTATTCGAACATCCCGGTCGATTACAAAAGAATTTTGAGCGGCCAAAACCAGGAACTTAAGCTTATATATTTACATGTCCTGTTTTTTTAATCAAAATAGGGTGACCTCTATCTGGTGCTTCTTCACCTCTGCTTAGTCAATATTCGCCGTTGGACTTCCCACCAGAGTGAATCACGGTGGAGATGCTTTGTTTCCCCTGCATCTGCACCTCCACCTGATACATGTTAGCTTTTTGGGAACCATTATGCACATGCGAGTTTCTTGAGCCAGGGACCTGAGCCAAATCGAGGTGCTGATTGAAGAAGTCCTCGATCACCGAAACATCTTCAAACACTGGAGCCACACCGGTGAGCGTCTTGAACGCGAATTCAATGCATGGGTCGGGCCAGGAATCCCCAAATGGGAAGGTGAGGGAAGATCCCAGTGTGTCCCCCACTACAAGCTGGTTTTCAAGGGAAGACTGATCATCCATGACCTTTTCGAATGACAAGGTGAGGTTGCTCGGACCGGGTTCACTGGATGGTGCGAACTTGGGTTGACTCATTCGCCGAGCACCACCACCCTTTTGAAGTGCCCGGTTGCTGATTCTAGAGTCTGGTGCCAGCTCGGCTTCTATACCAGCTAGTCGTTTTGACGCCCGACAAGGCCCAGAAATCAGCAGCTTGTCTTTACGCTTTCGTTGCCTTTTGACCCCATCAGCTGGTGAAAGGTTTTCATTTGTTGCTTTCAAAGATGAATCAAATGGCTTCTCATCAACTGGATCCCCCAGCTGTTTGATCTTTGATTGTGACAGATCATCTTTAGCCACCTCCACTGGTTTCTGATCTTCCACTTGACATGATTCCGGTGGCCTCTCCTCAGTCAAATCTATTATCAGCACTCTGACAGCCGGCTCATCTGAAGGAGAAGTGGAGTTGGTCCGGTTTTCATTGCATGGCTTGTTCGTCTGCTTAACTGGTGACAGTGATGAAGCTTCTCTCACTACCCGCATTGAACTGATATTTTCCATCTGGCTTGCATCCTCGTTTGCAATCTCTGGAAGCTTTGCATCAGTTGGCTCCATATTCGTAGATTGCCCATCTAAAAAGGAGAGCAGATTGGTTTTCAATTAAAATAAATAAATAAAAAAAACACAACTTTTATTTATATGGTGTGAGGTGGAGCGTCTATGGGGTTAAGTATAACACATATTCTACCTGCATTGCATATATGAAATCATCATCAAAATTGATATGAAGGAACTTGTTTCTAAGATGTCTCACAACAATTGACAATTCTTCATTTGCGGCTTTTACTGAAGATTCCCATAATGAAAAAAATGCAAGGAATGCTTGATCCCTACAAAACTTAGAAATTCATACTGACAGGAAATAGATTCTTCCTTTGGTGGCTCACAATTATCTTTCATAGACTTTCCACTTGAATTGGATCCCCTGTCTGGAAAAAGCCATCTTCTCGCTGACGAACCATGCACATTCTGCCTCTCCACTGCATCAGAATGCTAAAAGAAAAATATAAGAAACAAAATATTAATCAGAGCTGTAGACGAATGTCATTCTTTCAAAAACTTTTAGTCAACAATCAGTTAAAAATTGAATGGGACTGTTTGTTCCCCACTCAAGAATGTAAATGTAGAGTTTCCTTTCATGGAACAGAGATGGAGAGGAATTGAAAAAGAAAAGAGCAGCTAGCATACAGAGAGTTTGCTGTCCACTGAGTTCACATCATTCTCTCGCTTTGATTTATATACCTTCCCAACAATCTTTCCAGTATCGAGATAGTCAAAAACAGCTTTCCTTGAGCGGAATATATATCCATTTACAGGATCGATGTAATACTGCAATTGCACCAATTTTTCAATTAAATCTTAAATGAAGCTTGGAGTGCAGTGACGATAAAACTCGGGCAGAAATATCACAATAATCCATGCATGTACAATGTTATCCAGAAAAGCATGATGAGAATGTGAATGTAAAATAAACTAAAGTGGAATGACAAGTGGTGGAGGCAAGTTTGTTTTGTGTAACAGACGGCATGAAAGAAACTATACAAAAGAAAATTTTTGAGTGACTATTTAATCTTTGCATCATCATTGGGAAAATAATGTAGCAGAAGAGGGGGCTGAGATAGAATAAAATGTAGCTGGCAAAAATCTGTAACACTGCCCATTATACAATTGTACATTTAAAATTGTTTCTTTGATTTTTCCTACATAAATTATTTGCAGAATCTAAAATTATAGAACTACTATATGAAAAATCAAAATAGAACAATCACAAGCACTCACTTGAACAATCAAAACAAAACAATCAAAATAGAACAATCAAAATAAAATCATAGAACTACAAATAAGCATGATCAGACAAAATCTCACTTGAAATTAAAAGTCAAGTGACGAAAGATGGCAAATAAAAACTACAGATACACTGGTGCATACCTGATCTTTTTTCTGTGGTGAATGTGGCCTAAATTTTGTCTGTTTGATCCACCCTGGAGGTAAGCCATCAGGAGAATGCTCAAACTGTGATGTTACCTGATAAATACATCCAGTATTCATCAATTATGTTTGGAGGGAACTTACTACTTTGAATTTTATACAAGACGAAATGCATATGAGCAGCAAAAATAACACAAAACTGGCAAAAGTTGTAAATGTTGAACGCCTGACAATGTCTGAGGAGCAGATGCCACCACTTGTCTTATATTGTTTGTCTGAGGAAATTTCAAGATCTCCAATATTGAGATGGCGGCAGACCTGAGGCTTTGAATAGAATTTGTATCCAGTCACAGGATCCACATAGATCTGAAAAAGCAAGAAACAAAATTCACATGTATCACCTTAATCAATGGACCTTTATGCTCAAAAAAATATCCATCTTAAATGATGCCCGTTAAGATGTTCTCCTTCTGTATACCCATACTCAAGCTCAGAGAGTTGTGCCACTAATTTATTTTATCCTCCCACTGTGATCACTTTTTAAGTCAACACCACTTATTTTTCCTTTTATACAACATGGTCCACACTCGCGTTTCTCTCATTTTATGTCTTGCAACCATTATGACTTGGTTAACTGCCTGTTTGATTCTCATTGCCCTTTGTTAAGTTCATGTCCTATATCATCATCACTGGTTCAACCAAACCAACAACGATGCAGTCCGAGGCCTAGGTCACCGTCTAGGGAAGTTACACTGTTTATTATGAGAGCCGAGAAATGAATGTCAACTTTTCTCTCACTCTCTCCATCCATTCTGTACATGAGACTGTAATGTAATCAAGTCATTTAGGACTATCGATTGAATATCTTCCTCTTGTCCATTTAATCTATTCTAGCTGAACCTCATCCCCTACGAAAGCTTATTAAACATGATTGTGCATTATCAAATAACCCAATAGTTGAAGATTAGCTACAATTGAAAATATTTATAAAAAAAAAAAACTAATCTTTCTTTCATTATTGGGAAAAAAATCTTTTTTTTTCTCCCTCCAACACGGTGATCTCCTCATCTCCTCACAAGACACTGGACCATTCCACAATCAACAGAAACGCAATCTTAGACGCATTATAGTCGAATCAAAACACAATTTCTTCTGTTGAAGCTCAGATTCTGCTAAGACACACAATCACCTCCACATCTCTGCTAATGTTCACTCTCAGATTCAATAAACAAAAGCAAAATCATTACAGAGTCCATGTCGAGACTCTCTCAAACACAATCGAATACCGCAATCAAACAAAAAAGGAAGGAACTTTGTAACTATTATCACCTTGTACTCGCCGCCGCCGCTCCTGCGCCGGACCTCGATCATCCATCCCTCCGGAAGCCACTCCGGCTTGTCCTGCGTCGCCATCGCCCACTGCGGCGATCACTCGTCCGGGATCGGACGATTCAGCGATCAATCTCCGTTTCGCCTCTCTCTCTCTCTCTCTCTCTCTCTCTGGATGATCCTATCGCTCGTGTTACGCGATTTACGAGGTGGGAGGGGGTGAGACTGTGGGAGCGACGTTTGGATCCCTCGCGTGTTGCCACTGTTGAGCTCGCCCATCGCGAAACGTGTCGGAAGATTTGGACCGGATCGGACGGTCGATAATTTTTCAGGGTTGATGGCGGGAAGGAATGGCTGACTGAACACGGGGATCTGATTTATTTATTAATTTATTAATTAATTTATTTCCGCTATATGTTCCATGTATACCTTTGAACTACCGTTTCCTAAATAAAAAAACAAAAAAACGAGATTTACCGACAGTTTGTAAGATTCAAACCAAAATACCATCGCTAAAGAGGGAGTACTTCCATCACCCTGCTAAAAGGACATTATTTTTATTTTTTAGTAACAAATGAGGTAAAATTGAACTTTTATAAAGTTTACCCGAATGAAGAAAATACATTAAATAATTTGGGATTTGTTATATAATATATATTTTAGATAAATAAAAAAAATGCTTACATTAATTAATATTAAAAAATAATAGGCTTGTAAACATTTGATCTAAGTGACTCCTCTACCACCGGTCCGAAAATTTGCGGCTTGCGGGATCCATTTATGTGTTGACATTCTTACATTTAGAAACGTGTTAAAAAATATATACTTTTGAAATAACATAACTAATTAGGAAGCTTACTTTTTGCGCCTAAGTAATTTTAAGTTTGCTTTTGGAGAGATGTTGGAAACACGTTTTCGCATTTCAATTTTTTGAAAAGCAAAAGCGCGTTCAAAAGTGTTTCCAAATGCTAAGCTTGGAATTATAACTGGATTTTGACAAATAGGCTGATGGTTCTATCATTGGTCTTGGACTTGACTTTGCATTTAATTTGTTTGCACACTTTCTTTAATGGATCTGAGAACCCTAAATTCATTTAAATTAATTTGATTTGCATACCCTTTAATTTGTATATCTCTCTTTTGCATCCTGCATCCTGGGAAGGTTCCAACAGAGTTGCATTTGTTGCTCCAATTTAGAGATGAGTGTGTTTGAGCTGCAAATATGCAGTTCAAATCGGTGAAATGGAGAGGCCTCCATTTCACTGTTCATTTTATTAAAAACCCCTAAATACCCTCCCCCAATGCATACAATTTTTTTATTCTATTTGTATCCTTCACCATAAATTTAATTATTAATTAATTTAAGTTTAAATCTACTCCTTATTTATTTATAAATATTATATTATTAAAAAGGTCTCGTTGAGACCTTCAAAATGAGTCTAATATTGATTAAGTTATTACACACTCATTTTAATTTATTATTTCATATTAATTAATTATTTTATATGTATTACTTGACATTATAGTAAGTCATCCCATTAAAAATTTAAAAACTTCATAATTTAAAATAATTCGTATAACAATATTTCATACATTAACTAAAAACATACTGAAATTGAGATACATTAAGCTTAAATCGAACTTAAAATTAAAATATTACATCAGTTCATTAACACGTCTTTTCCACAAATTCAATCAATGCATTTCGAAGTGTAAAATGAACATCTTTGTCTTTGATCCTTTTATGTCGAGAAAGAAATCGTCGAAATCATTCAATTTCATTTCCCTCCATCCCTTCAACATTCAAAGAATGTGGTGTAGTAGTGATGACAATCAGTGTTCTGATATATGGGATGCGGTTTACGTGCGGCTAGGATACCGCACAGAGTATATGCGGTATGCGGGAGTATATGAGGTTTTATAATTTTTTATTAATAAAAATGATTTGTATGATATAATATAATGAAAAACACAATTTAATTTGTGCATGTGCTCAATATTGAATAATTTCTATGAAAAATATATATTTGTTTAAGTGAGTATATATATTAAATTAAAAGTTTATATTTTTTTTATTGAATATGCATTTAATTCACTATGTATGTACATAATTTTTTTATAAAAATATACTCCATTAATTATATACATACTCATTCTAGAACAATTAAAATCACACAAATAATTTTGTTTGCTTGGTACTATAAATCTACTAAACATTATCAATTTTACATAACCACACACTCCCACGCCTCCCACGTGTAAACAAAAAAAACAAATGTAAATAAAGCTTGTCAGTTGTTTAAGGGGGACCAAAAAATCAGAGAATGAAAGGGGGGGACAGAGAGAGAATCAAAGAATTAGAGAAACAGAGGGAGGGGACTGAGAGAGATTCAGAGAGGGAGGGAGAGGGAGTGATATCACACATTCACACTCACACCTGATAAAGAAGATTGAAGAAGCTTAGGGTCCGTCCTCGTCGATGAAGAAGAAGATCGAACGAGTCGGAGACGACAACGAAGAAGATGAAGAAGAGGAGGAGAGCGAGAGACCCCGAGAGGGACGGCGACGGAGGAGGTGGTGGAGAGGGCCTCCTGGACCCCGCCGAGACTCGCCGATGGCATGGACGACGGCCCGCAACATGCTTCCTCCTCCGCCGCCGCCGTTCCGTCCTCCTCCGCCGCCGCTTTTGCCGCCGAACGCCCTCCTCATCGGCGGAGGTTAGGGCCGGCGTTCGTTGAGTTTTGTTTTCCATTTTTTTTTCTGAGTTAAAGCTCCCCGACAGAGTCCGTGCGCCCGCTTAAGCGGGCACACAAGCGGAAACGGCCCGCATACTCCCACTTTTGTCGGTATGCGGTTCGGTCAGTTGACCGAACCGCTCATGCGGCCGCACGCATGAGCCGCTTTTCAAAACAGTGATGACAATCTCTACATGCTCATCGCGTTCATCCTTGACAATCATATTGTGTATTATAACACAAGAAGACATAATATCATGCAACACACGTTTATCCCAAAAAGTGGATTCCACGATGATTTATTAGAGTATTAACATTTTCCTGTATCTTATCAGTTTTCTTATTTCTTTTTTCATGTATTCTTCTTTCTTGTTGTTGTTTTCCTTGGGACAAGTTAAATAGATCTCCAATATAGTTTGAAAAATATTTGCTAAATTATATTATATTATATTAATTAATTATATATTAAAATTTGAAAAAAATAAATGATATTAATTTAATCAATTTGATATTCACTATGATATTATTATCATATTAATTAAGTTAATATTAAAAAAAATTGGAGGTAAAAATGAAAGGGGTGGGTTGGAGTCCACCCCCCCTCCCCCCTTCCATTTCTTCAAAATGGAGTCAACCATGACTCCAAAATGGAGCGATGGTTGGAGATGTTCTAATGGATCTCGTGAGGATCCTACCTTCTCTAGATGGTTGGAATTTTATTCTTCTTCTCTCTTTATTAGCTAATTTTTGTGTAAATATGAATATGACTGATCTCATGGTTGAAACCTTCTCCAGACGTATATGACTCATCTTATGGAGTTATGGTTGGAACCTTCTCCAGATGAATATGACTCATCTTATGGATCATATGAGGATCCAACCTTCTCCAGATGGTTGGAACTTTATTCTTTTCTCAATGTCTAGACACGAGAATTAATTCTTCCTCTTCACTCTTCCAACTACCCAATTTGATGCCTCATGCCCAAGTACAAGCACTAATTATTATTTATGTATATGCCAGGTACGTGCCCTTCTATATCTTAAATTTGTAAAATTGCCCTTCTTATATTCCACCTAACAAAGATACCCTTAATTCTTTCAACACTCGTGTGCATCGATGTCCTTCCATTGGTCACCGTTTCCAGCCCATATCTAACCATGGTTTATAATTGTGCACTCTATTAGGCGGAGAGACTAAGGACCTGATCGGTAACTCTCGTTTAAATGGCATTTGGAGCTAGTGGTCATTCTTAGACATTACTGATAAAATTTTCTTCATTACTTGCGTAATCTATTAGAACTTAATATATGGGGAGACGAAATTCTTCTCCTATATCAGAATCATGTAACTCATCTAAAATTTTTATCTTCACAGAAACCGAGAAATCAACAAAAGTTTGTTTATGATGTTTAAATGAAAGATTTCAAACATTATTTACATGATAGCTCCAGTAAAAGGGAAACGAGGAGGGTTACCAAACTAGTCCTATGACTTACTCAGCTAGCTCATCCCACTGTGTCATAGTACCTCCCTCGATGTTGAAATCGATGTCATCGAGCATTGCGTCTCTGAACAGGTAGCTGGACAAGTTAGTCCCGCTTGAGTAGTTGTCTCACAGGTACTGGGCCACTACCTTGGCATCCTCTTTTAAAGTCAAGTAGCCTCCATTGCCGTCAATAATAGTATATCAAAACCATTTGATTGATCGAATCCTTCAAACGAATGTTGACCAATCATATCTATCACTGTTTAATGATTGATTGATCATTCACTCGATCGATCAATTTAATAAGCCATTAAGATATTTGATTCGGATAACTATTATTTTCCCATCAAATGGGGAAGGGATAAAATATGTCACAATATCCGTTGACTATTATGATCAAAAGCCCTTATTAGAACATTTCAAGATATCACTAAGAATTCGAAAGTCTCAATAATAGAATGATACAGATGGGGTCACTAAGAATCTGAGATGTTTGTAACAAATTGACCTAGATCCCATATTTTTAGTGAGAAAATCAGTTAGAATCCGCATCAACTCCAATATAAATACAAGGTACACTCATTTTTATATACATACGAAAAATTATATCGAGCCACCCCTAAATTGAGCGCCAGAGAGCTTTTGCAGGCACTCGGTCCTCCTCTGGTAATTGCGTTCTGTCGACATTTGTTGTTGTTCATTGAATCATCCACCAATCTTCATTTGACATGTGTAAGGTGAGAATACCTATTCTCACAGTGCCCAAGATGCCCGAATAGGCACTTGAGATTCCTAGCAAACACTTGGCTCTTAAAAACACCTAGACAGATCTTGATACATCAGAACAACCATGGTATGCTGTAGGAGTTCATGTTTTCAATCAAGCTTAAATATTGACGGGTTGCAACTGTACCTATTACCTACTCCAGTGTAACTTTTTTAATTATTATTGAGTCACTTGTCTAATATTGTATATAGGAGCACTAATACACTGAATCCGTTTTGCAGTATGGTTTGATAGGATTCTACACAATTTTTTTTTTCAAACTAAAAAAAAAAAACTATTGAAGTGGTTCCCCCCCCCCCCTAATTAAGCAATCGATCATCGGAAGCTCCTTCTCAAATCTATATCTGAATAAGGGTGGATCTTGCATAAAAAAGGATTAGGGGGACACCGGTGTGGTTTCAGCTAAAGGGCCTTCGAAGTGATATATTAGTAAGGGAATTCAAAGATAAATCTTACTAATTTGGTGGCTTGTGTGTAAATGAAAAGTTAAATACATTAATTACTTAGTTACCTCCCTTTTTATATAGTCTAATGGCCGTTCTCTCTCTCTCCCTAGCCGTTGTAACGACTTTCCCCAATGACTGCTTAGTGGGGTTTTGGTGGTAACCACCATGGTTTAATATAGTTCAACATGCCCTTAATTACCCACGTTCGGTGAGTAATGGACCTTAATTATCTGTATGCCAGTTTCTGGCGTTATGTGCATAATACCATTTCCCTGGTCCTCCTCGTAGTCTTTGGTCTAGTCGTTCACTCGATGTGCTCATAAGCATTTGCTTACGGGTGTAAGACTGTCTAACCAGACCTTCAATCTGGTTGTGTCCTATCTACTCGGGACGACATTCGTTCGCGAGGTGAACGGTAGTCTGATCAGATCTTCAATCTCATCGCGCCTTGTCTGCTCAGGTCGACATTCGCCCACAAGGTTTAAGACCACCCGACCAGACCTTCAATCTGATCGTATCCCACCTACTTGGGAGTGTCCTCATGGTACTCTGAATTCAGATTTGGGCTTCCAGATAACGGATATGGCGGTCCATACCAGTCTAAACTTTGACATGTGTTGTTTTCTAATATGATGTACAGATTTTTCCCTCCATAACTATTATCTCAATATATATTTCATTGTCATATAATAATATGTACTTCAATAGAAGAGTGTATGATTTAAATAAAAAAAAACACTGTGGACAACTAATGAGGCTACAAATGGGACAACCTGGACATATCATTTTCCTCGTATATAGTGATAAATAGCCTAACATGTATGCCTTTTTTTTATATACACGAACATGTACATACCTTGATACTAATATAACTCTCTCCAGGAAGATAAGTTACAAAAGAAAAAAAAAAGATGCCCAATACAATAAAGGGAGATGTTACACATGATTCTTTTATACAGTCTTAAATGTAGTTCCATATACTTGTTAGAGGTATATATCTCTTTTTTTTTCCTTTCATTTTTTAAAAATGAATCCGTTCAATTTGAAATAAAGTCATATATATAAACTATATATATATTTATCAAAACATATACCTCATAGACATGATTTATTATTTTAAAGAAGTTAAAACATTAGAGAATTGTTTGTAGCATGATATTTGAGGCTCTCCCTAATATTATCATTCAATAAAACATTAACAAAGGAAAATATATGTCTAACTGAGTGTGGGGTTCACAACCCTCAGCATTTTTTTTTCTAAGCTCACCAACCGAATATTTATATTATTATATAAAATAAAATATGGGGGCTGTTACATTTAATCATTTTTACCAACTAAAATATATATAAATAGTTAGAAATACATCGAAGCATATACTTCATTATAATTTTTCTTACATTTATTAAAAATTGATTCATTTAATTTAAAATAGAGTGATATACATTTTTTATTATAATATATAAATCATTAGATGATGTATAATATTATAATAAATGAAAATACACGTAGTCTAATTTTTTATTATATTTGTTTGGGAGACGACTTCTAAAAATAAAATGTAAAACGGATCAGTGCTCCGTTAGCAAATCGTCTCAACATCGCTTCCCAATCGGAACTCGCGATTCCAATAACCCCAAACGCCACTATGATTCACGCGCTTCACTCTCTCCCCCTCTCACTCTTTCTGACCTTTGCTTTCCCTTTATACAACAAAACACAAATCTCCACTGTCAGAGAACCCAAGGAAATAATAAAAAAAAAAAACCCAATTCCCCCTTGCTTTCCTTTCCAACCAAGCAATCTCCTCCGTCCATCCCCCCAAAAAAAGCCCATCGATTCATTCATTCAATGCCCTAACCCACCACCACCTCCTCCTCCAATGCCTCCCTCCGCCGCCGCATCATCATCATCTCCATTGGAAGACATAACCCACCTCCTACCTCTCCTCCTCCTCAGCTGTCTTACCGTGAAATCCTTCCAAGGCCGCTGGCACCAGCTCCGCTCCAAGCTCATCCATCTCTCCTCCTCACTTTCTTCCCTCACCACCACCCCCTCCCCTACCCAAAACCCTCTCCTCCACCACCACCTCCTCCCTTCCCTCCTCCGCACTCTAACAACCCTCCACTCCCTCTCCGACATCTGCCACCTCCCCTCTCCCCCCGCCGGCAAGCTCCTCACCCAATCCGACCTCGACATCGCCTCCTCCTCCCTCTCCCTCCACCTCCAAGACCTCGACTTGCTCCTCAAGTCGGGTCTCTTGTCAGTCTCCAATGCGATTGTCCTTTCCAACCCCGGCCCGGGCTCCTCCAAAGAGGATCTCGAGTTCTTCGTCAAGGACCTCTTCGCCCGCCTCCAGATCGGCGGGCCCGAGTTCAAGAAGGAGTCCCTCGATCGCCTCCTCGAGCTCCTGTACGAGGACGAGAAGAACTCGGTGATCGTCGCCAGGGAAGGGAACGTCGAGTGTCTGATCCATTTGTTGGATTGCGGGAACCATTCTTTGGTGAGGGAGCAGGCGGCGGAGGCGGTGGCCGTTCTGTCTTCCGCGTCGGAATTCTCCAGGAGGTTGGTTTTTGAGGAGGGCGCGCTCGGGCCGCTTCTACGGTTGCTTGAATCGGGGTCACCCGTGGCGAGGCAACGGGCGGGGGCCGCGGTGGAGGCGATTACGTCTGACCCGGAGAACGCGTGGGCCGTCTCTGCTTACGGAGGGGTATCCGCGCTCGTTGAGGCGTGCAGGACAGGGTCTCCGGCTGCACGGGCTCATGCCGCTGGGTCA
This sequence comes from Acorus calamus, assembly GCA_030737845.1. Classification (NCBI taxonomy): domain Eukaryota; kingdom Viridiplantae; phylum Streptophyta; class Magnoliopsida; order Acorales; family Acoraceae; genus Acorus; species Acorus calamus. The sequence continues at coordinate 29,114,866 of CM060872.1, forward strand.
TTGGCGAATGTTGCATGCTTCGAGGACGCGAGGCGTGCCATGGCGGAGGAGGGAGATGGGGGTGCCACGGTTTCTGTGCTTGTGGAGCTTATTGGGTCTGGAGCTGTTGCTGCGCGGGTGAGCGCGGCGAGATGCCTCGGGATTCTCGCATCTGAGGGAGGGGAGGAGTTCCGATGCGCTATATTGAGTCGGGGCGGGCTTGGGAGGCTGCTTCAGCTTCTGAAGGAGGCGGCAACCACGGACCTCGAGACCGCTGAGCACGCACTCCAAGCAATTCATTCCCTGTCGGCCTCTCCCTCGGTGGCAAGAACCCTCTCGTCATCGTCCTCCCATGCTTTCCTCCTCCAGGTCGCGGAGTTCGTGAAGCTTGGAAATCCGGAATGCCAGAGAGTGTCTGCGTCGCTGATAGGGAACATGTGCCTCGCCGATGAGATGAAGCGAGTGATGTCGAGTTGCATGCCTTATCTATTGAAGATGCTTGAGTCGTCCCCAAAGTCGGTGCAGATTCAAGAGGTGTCAACGAGGGCTCTGGTTTCGTTGCTTTCGGTGAAGGCAAATCGAAGGGACTTTGTGAGGGATGAGAAGAACCTTTCGAGGGTGGTTCAGATGCTTGACCCGAAGAACGAGGGAGTGGTGTGCAAGAAATTCCCGATCCTTGTGGTTATGGCGCTCACGGCTGGGGGGAGTGGTGGGGGATGCCGGAAGAGGCTGTCTGCAGCTGGGGCTCCGCAGCATTTGCAGAGGTTAGTGGATTTGGAAGTTGCTGGAGCAAAGAAGGCATTGCAGAGGATTGTGGGGAACCCGATCAAGAACATCTTTGTTAGAAAACTTGAGAGAGTAAATCACATCATTAATTAGCAATACTAACCCACCAAAGGTACACATTTTTTTCTTTTTTGAAGATTTGCAATCTCATCTGATGTATAATGCTTTGTAATTCTATCTGTAATGGCCCCTCATTTCTTATTTGTTCTCATCAGAGTATCACGTAAAATGACTTTTTTTTTAAAAAGGATTCTACTTCATCCAAATAGACTGCACAACAAATTATACTGATAGGATAATCTCATAAATCATTAGTTGTGCGTATGTGATAATCAATTCAGATTGCTGTAGAATGATGGATGCATATCGTATTGAAATGATAAAAGCACATGTAAGGTCTCAGTTTTTTTTATGCAGTGAGTTTGTCTAATTATTTTATTTGTTAATACCTTCATTGATCTCTTTTTAAAGAATCATGAACAAAGACCACTTCTTTTCGATCTGCCATAACTGTCTAAATCAATTGCTTATCAAACCTGGACTGCTGGATTATCCTAGCCTGAAAATGATTCTTGCATAGGTTTTGTAAGTTTTCACTGCGTCTCACTTTGGTTATGCATCATGTTTATGTTCACTGTATGGTATGGATGAATCAAATAAGAACCACTGAGGTAGAAAGGGTATTGTGAACTATTGTTAATTTATTGGTTGGCAGTAGTTTCAGTCATCTTGAATCTATCAGGAAAAAAGGCTATTTTTTCAATGAATTCATACACTTGAAAACATATTGCTCATAAAAATTAAACCAATTTGGATAATCCTAATTCTTGCATATGATATTCCATTAATCTGAAAATGATCCATGTGCATTGTACTGAAATTTTACAAGCATTTGTATGGTCTCACTGTTTGCAGAGTTCATAGTGTAAAGTTTATGCTGAAGGTGGGAATAATAAATCAGACAACTGATGTGTAGAGGGTATTGCATGAGTTCAACTTTCCTCTTTGTTTGATGATATATTCATTGATTGTCAATATAAAGTTAAATGGATTCTCAAAGGACAGAACTGTCTCACTCTATGAGGAGGATATGGATTGCACATGGGAAAGTGTATAGGTTGAGATGATTAAATTAAACTAACGCACAACAGCCTTTAATTATATTTTGATACTCTGCAGGTGTGCGTTTGATAGATGTGGTAATTGCATGAGAGGGAACGGTCAGTTATTCTCTCCTTAGGCGTGCGTCTGTCAATGAAGAAAGGCAGTCCCATTTTTATATATACAGCTGAAATTATTGTGTGATTATAGTACACTGAAAAAGGGGGGAGATCATAGAGACTTTTGATGGAAGATCTTCTACGACAGGAATACATGACAAAATAGAAGCTATGGATGCAGTTTTTTTTAAGGGTGTGTGTCCTGCTATTCTTTTGTTTTGATTTTGACTCCATCATGCTCATCTTTCCAATGTGTTTTTGTCTCACCTTCTGTGTTTTTCATCTGCTCTTGCTTTGTGTTTTATTTTTATGTAAATGGTGTTGATGTTTGTAATTTAGATATTTGAGCAGCAGCCATGGTTTTTTTTGGATGTGTGGCTTGAATTGTATCTATTTGGTTTGGATTGTAATAAGTTGTGTTTTCTTTGACTGCCTGTTTATTTTGTTTTGATGTGGGGTTCTTTCTTGGCCTTTCCCATGTGTCTTTTGTTTTGGGAACTCACTTGTTTTATACATTATCAACAAAGTCATGACCCACCTCCATTGCTTGCCTGCATGTGATGATGGTGACTAGTGTCCATCACCAGCAGACAGATTTGCTTGGTTTTTGCTATATAAAAATTATTAAGGCTTCTCCTGTTTTGCCATCTGCTCTAGTCACCCCTTCTAGAATCTGGATGGCTATTTAACAGTGGGTGGTGGTGATACACTCCGTCCTAACTTAAGAATGATATCTTTTTATCTAATATAAAATATATACTTTGTTACAATCTTTGTCCTAACTCTACCTTAGATAAGGTATAAAGAGAGGAAAGCATCCTTGGCTAATAAAAATAAGGTTCTGCCATTAAAAATAAGGACCACTATTTCAGGATTCTATTCAACAAACGGGTTACACGGAATCAAGCCACCTTCCTTGATGGCTTGATGTACGGAATCCGAAGGTGATCGTACACGGTAATGATAAATTTATGAAAAAAATTGATACATCCAATCTCATGTAGTCTCTTATGTAACCTTCAATAATTTTCATTATTTTATTAAAGTATTTGTTTACTTAATGAAATACATAGTAACAAGAAAAGTGAAATATATATCAAAATAAATAATTATATAATTATATATTTTCAATTTACTGGAAAAATAAAAAAAATTAATTTTTAATCCAATATATTATGTATTATGAAAGCATACATTAAACTAGTGAAGTGTATAGACCACCTTTAACGATAGATGGGCTGCACAACGGACTGAGTTTATCATCATCCTAAATCTATTATTTTTTAGATGTTATTTGCATGTTGAACAACAAATATGCCAGCCAATTAGACAGTACATTTGTTGGTGGCCTCAACCATTTGTGTGGGATCTGCCTTTTACAAAATTAACAAAGATAAATATAAGTTGTTTATCAAATGGTCCCCAATGGAATAAGTGCACCGATTGTAGGATAGAGAAGGCTTAAATTTTAGAGCATGCATGCCTGGAATAATTTGGTGTAAAATTTACATACATGTTGAAAGATGCAGTTGGAGGAAGTGTGGGGAATACTTTCATTTGTATGCATGAAGGGGGGGAAGATGTAATCCCGTGACTAGACTCCACTAACGGACAAAACTTTCAATATCAAAATTTATGAGCAAAAGTAGATGCAAAGTTATCTAGAATGATGATTTTTTTTTAAATTTTTTGTGCGAAGGCCCCGATGGACCATACTGCTTTGTTAATCTTCAATGAGGACGATCTGTATTGGGATCCCAAATAATTTCATCGGTTTGAATTAAATAACCATGACAGAAAAATATATATACTGCTCCAATCATTCACCAAAAAAAATAAAAAATAAAAAATAAAATAACACTAAATTTAATGTGGTTCGATTTAAGTCTATATACACGGAATATTCTGATAATAATTTACTATATTGAAATATTATGTCCGCTAAAATTTTGTTTCAAAACTTGAGGAATACAAGAATGAATTAACGGATTTTTTTTATTTAGGAAATGTAGCATTTGACTTTGATTTCATTGCTTAAAAAAAGGACAACGCCGAAGGTTACAATGAGATACACCTCGGATCCGGAGGCAAAGTAGAAGAGAGGACTACCCATGCCTCCGAATCCAACTCCCAAAATCATTTAAGTCCTGCTCCTCAACACAAAGCACCCCCCCCCCCCCAACTAACCTTTTTTACACCCTCACAATATACACCTCATTCCTTAATAAGTCTCATTATCATTTCTCATACATTCTCAAAGTACACATTTGTCCCTTTAAATATAAGATAATTCTGGGTGATCTACATAGCCTACAATGCCGCAGGGATAATAGAACGAAGCACTTTAACCTGAGCAGACTTATCCTTGCACGTCGGAAAGCTTCTTGCCAACTTCCCACAACCCTTCAAGAGTCAAGAACTACATGTCAAGACCCGTAGTCATCCCCAAGGTGCTCCATACCTAACTAGTCACCAAGCAATCGATCATAATATGGGAGGTGGATTCTGATTCGAGGGAGCACAAAGAGCGATACAGTGTTACTTCAACGAAAAATTTGAGCACAAGGAACCAAGCGAACCGCTCCTCTTCTTTTTTTTCTTTTCCTTAGCCGTGTGTTTCAATTAACAAACAAGCCGGCTTATATACTCCCCCACGTGCGTTTATGCATTAGCATGCATTTGAACTTCATCCATGGGCCTCAAATGGGCTGGACAACTACGCCCATAGTATCTAGGAAAAAGATACATAAAGCCCACATTGCAACCTTAATTGTAGTTCGTCTTATTTTTTTTTTTTTTTTTTAAATCATACGCTCACCTTTTGAAGTGCATACTGTTATATGAAATGAAGTATATACTGAGATACATTAATATATTTTTTTCATAATGAAAAAATGAAAAAAAATTGGGTCATATACTATGATAGGACTCATACACTATGATTGTGAAGTATATACTACGTTATTAAAACGTATGGGGCTACAAAACAGGCTGCAAAAAGGACTACGTGTATTAGCACTCTAATATAACAATCTCCCCCTCCAGCCCAGTGAGAGAGGAACTTAATTAGCATGTGACTTCTCATGTGAAGCTTGTACGAGTCACCTTCTTGCGAAACTTATTTGTTCCTCGTAAGATTGTACCCTTTGAAAACTGTCTCCTCCTCTCTAGTAAGCTAAATATACTCTGAGGTTGGGTATCTCGATGATGGTATGTGCTCTCTTGTTGATCTCTTCAATCAAGTCTCTGAAATCTCTGCCTAATGACCCCTACTCAAGAGCTTCCTATTCTGGATCTTTATCATTGTTAGGTATACACCTCATCAATGTCTTCACTTCTCATCTCCAACAACATCAATGGCCATTGCATTGGAGAAGTAATCGGTGTTAGATTGGCAACACCACCAACTGCTTTCTTAATTCAGAGGTAAATTATCCATTGTAAGATTATCAGACATGGAATTGTTCTTTTACTAAAATTCTCCACTTTGCAACAATTAATGGATGAAAATTGCATTTGGAAGTAAATTTACAACATGGTGTCGATGTTAGAGCTTTTTATCCTATGCCATTCTAATGAAACTTTGTCTAAGTTCTTCATTGGAAGTTTAACGCAAAGTTTATAGTATTTGGTTTCTAGACTAATTATTTAATCTTCAATTTTTCTTTTGATAACTCATGTATTCAAGGTGTTACATTGATATAAGATATTGTTTTATCATAATTTTGGAAATGACATTAATTAATTAATTTAATCTTTGTTGGAATATTAATTTATTAATATAATCTATCAATCTATCCCATAAAATGAAGGTGTTATGTCGATATTCAGAAAAAAAATAAAAGAGGTCAATTTGAAATTTTGAACATCAACTATCTTTAGAGGTGACATGTATTTTCTATTTTCATAAAAATATATACCACATTACATGAATTTATTATATTTAAAAATCAAAACCTGTTTTGAATCCTCACCAGACCGTACCTAACATAATTCTAAAAAAATAATAATTTAAGGTTAGATTTTGACTTTGTAGGCCCGATTAGTTTATGACCCAACCCAAGTCACATATTAACCATGTAAAATGTACATGGTAAGTTTAACTTTTCATCCCCTTTATCTAAAATGAGGATATTTTATTTCATTTAATGACTGTGATAACATTTATCTTCAAGTTTAAAAACATTGATTGACTTTTTATCCTAATTTATCTTCAAAACTTTAACATTTTGTGAAACTAGTCCACCACCCAAAAATAGGGCACACATTCTCCGTGAAATATGTGATTCCAACCGTCCCATACCATTGGCGGGAAGAAACCCACATGACATTCATGTATAAGAGGCCCACTGATTTGGAATGGATAATGTTCCGTCCACTCTTTATTTTAGTCTCAATTTTACGTGTTTTGATTTTTTATAAATAATATATTTCATGTAACGAGTTATACATTTTTATAAAAAAATAAAACATATACTTTAATAAATTGCATGGATGTATTTATAAAAAATATGAAAAAAAAATTCAATATATCTTGTTAATGTGAGTATATGCTCCGTTCATTTTCTATCTGACACATATAAGACTGGAATCGGGGCTAAAAAAAATTGTGTAACAACACTCATCTAGAATAAATGTTTTGAACCATAAAAAAATTGATAATGTTATGTACAACCACACATGTTTTGCTTTTTTTAAAAATAATATTTAATGTACATGCTTTTATAAAAAAAAATGAAGTATATATTCCAATGAATTGCATAAAGGCATTTATTAAAAAGATTTTTTATTTTTAAGTCTCCATAAACCATATGATTTAAAGATCGATCACTCAGTTCTTCGTATTTTGATTTTAGTCCCTAGATTTAAAAGATATGTTCATTTTTAGTCCCTGAAATGGACCTATCCCTAAATTATTTGGTTTTCTTTTTAGTCCCTCGAAGAGCCTAAAAAGAAACATATCCTTTAAATCTGAGAACTAAAATCAAAATACGAAGAAGTGAAAGATGGATCCCTAAATCCTATGGTTTATGGAAACTTCAAAATAAAAAATCTTTATTAAAAATGTAAAAAATTTCTATTGTTGTATATACTTCGTTAATGTGAATATATGATGTTAATGGAGTATACATGATAAGAACTGAGACTGAAAAAATAATTGTGTCACAGCAATGTCTGAGATTGGTATTTTGGACCGTGGTTCAAACTTCATGTCAAGTTGGTTGGAGCATTTTGCAATGGTTTATCCATGTGTTTGTATACTAACAAAAATGATTGGATGGGTTGGATGGTAGATAATAATATCAATTCAATACGGACAAATGAACAGCAATATATATATTGAAAAACAAATCCTGGAGCATTTGTACCCACAAATATGGTGTTTATCTTGTTATTCATCTAATTCCTGTTAGGATTGGATAAGCATAAAAAATTGTCACTGCAATTATATATGCTTTCTTTTCACATAGCTGAACACCTCCTGACAATAATATCTCATCTCCAAGAAATGTTGTTAAACGCCCCTTGAAGATTCCAAGGGCCATATATAGTGGTATGTATATAACAAGCCTTTTATATGGATTGGGAGATTGTGGAGACAAGGAGAAAGGAAAGGAAAGGCTTGTGAAATTGAAATGTTGATAGGTAGGATAGGATTGATTTTGGTGATGATAAGTGTCGTCGCAAAATGGCTACTTCTGATGGTGGAGGGAGCGAGTGAGCATCTTCGACAGAATTCCTTCTTGGATGATCCCTTCTACTTTCCATTACTAGGCCTCCTTCCGTGAAAGTTCCTTTTTTTTTTATTTTTTTTCATTCTTGTTGCACAGATGTTTTTATTTGTTTCCTTCTATCCGTTTTGTGTTTCGTTTGTATTCGAAAATAATGACTTACCCTAATTTTCTGTTGAAATTAAAATCAATGTGGTTTTCTTTTAATAAGTATACCAGCGATTGATGGGAAAAAAAACTCCGTTCACACAATTATCTACCTCGAACAATGCATGTCAAACAAGCAAGCAGGGAATTGGAGAGAGAGAGAGAAGAATTAGAAGTAAAAAAAGTTGCGGAAAGAGTCGAATGACTAGGGGTTGTTTGGTAGCACTTATTTTCAGTGCTTATTCTGCTGAAAGCTGAAAATCAATGATAAGCTTGTTTAGTTATACTTCAAAGAAGCACTGAATGACATCCTCTTTCAGACATTTTCGGCCACAAAAATTCAGCCCACGATACCTATTTTTTTTTCCGACAAACGCAATAAGACATTTTATCCGCCTATGAAAAGACGAGATTGCCCTTGTTAAATCATGGTATTTACATAGGGTATATAAACCCTATTTCACTGTAATCGACCCTCTCTCTCCTTCTACTTTCTGCGCCGACTTCCCTCGTTGAACCCACGATGGAACCCTAACAGAGGAACCCTAATATAATCTGCTCGAGCTAAGGTTTCATCTGCGCCGAAAACCTCTTATCACGGACGACTAAACGGCCATGGTGTTCGTCGACTAATCTGCCGCCTCCAGGAGAAACACGAGGATACACTCTGGTTTTCCCTCTGAACGTCTCCAACAAACCCTCGACGTTCTGATCTGCTTTTTTTGCTTCTTTGGATCTCTCCCCAGCCAACTATCTAGGTAAAACTCAATCCTTATCTCATCCGTTCATGTATTTCTTTAGATCTGTTGTGAACTAAAATTTGTTTAAGGTTTTATGGAAATGAATGTTTAGGGAGAAGCTTTTACGTTTGTGTCTTTTGAACAATTTATTGGGTTGAATTTTTTAGCATTTTAAATAGATGAAGATCAGGTCAAGCTTTGGTTTTTTTTTTAATCTTTGGTTGTTTCATGTTTGTTTTGATTTTGTGGGGGTTTTTGGGAGGTGGGTTTTTATTTTTTGGGGGTTTCAGAAGTTGAGGTTATGTTCATGCTTTTGGGTATTACATACTGGGAGCTCCAATGATCAAGTTTTCTTGACAATGTATCTATCTATTTGACCCCTAAGACTGCAGAAAAAAATTTCCATGAGCCACTCTATATCTTCATGTCATAAAATCTAACTCAAGCTTGACCATTTGTGGTTCTGCAATAGTTGAATTTTTTTACCAGATTCAAAGAAGCTTTCAAATGTCCTGCTGTTGGCTTTTTGTTGAAATGGACTTTATGCATTGGGAAAATGACCCAACAAACAATTCATTTGGGAGTCACAGAGTGCCTAATTAATAAACCAAGACAGATAGATAGATGGGTAATGTTACTTTCATAGGTGTTTCCATGTTTATAAACATCCTATACCCAATGTACTTGCATTTCAATCAGGATTATGAATTATTGAAACTCAATCTTTAGTATTTATGTTAGATGGAACCAATCCAATGTGATTAAAAATGCATGTTTATCAATTGCTGTGAAGTGTGGCTTCTTCTTATTATTTATGACCCTTCACATGGCCCTTGATCAATTGCATGTAATTCTATCCCATTTCTGTTATTTGATTTCCTGTGCTGGTTCCTATGACAAATTTTTGAATTGAAGGTGGGAGAAAAGATCTATGGGTGTGAGAAATATGTGATTTATATTATTTGAATTACATTCTTCGTATTTGCTCCATGAAAAACAATTTTTTTGGGTTCAATCCATAGGGTTGGTGGCTCTCCAATTGGACATTCAGGTCATTCTCCAATTGGGCATTCCTTGAAGCTGAGATAACTTAGAAATGAATAACCTTCGTAAATAGAGAATCAACAATCTAGCTTTATCAGTGATAGGAGTATCCAAAGAAACCTACAGGGATTGTGTGTTCTCAGAGAGCCCCTTAGGTTGTAGGCTCTGATTGGGTTATTTTCCAGTTGAAAATTCAAACCAAACACTTTTTTGTATGTAGGCGTTGGTCTGGAGAGCATCCAATAGGGTCTGAATAACAGGAATTGAAAGCCCCACCCATGATGATTGTAGTAATGAAGATATATATGCTTTTTTTCCCCTCTTTCAGGTTATCATTTTATTCAATGCCAAACACTTATTTAAGCAAACATACATCCCTGGTTTCCCTCACAAACCTGTCAATCCATTTTTAAACTTCATTTTTATCTACACAAGTGGGATCTTGCCCAAGTGCTTCAAACCTGTTTTTTTTTTAACTAGACAGTGGCAGGACCCAGATGGATTTTTTAAAATTTCAGAACACAGGATAAAGAAATCAATGGATGAACCTTAAAAATATTCTTAAAAAGTGATGTAAATTGACCCCACTAAACACAGTTTCTGATTGAAAAATAAAAAGGTGAATTTTTTTCAGTTCACATGCAACATTATCTCCTCCCAAACACCCTGTGAGGGCCACACCCTTTTCAAGCAATGTGGCCCTCACAGAGATTCAGGTGAGACACCCTAGTTCAGGTCATTGATTATCAATTATAAATAAAAGAAATAAAAAAGGGTTCAACTTGTTTTCACCTCCAACTTTCCCTTATTTTAGTCTCCTTTAATGGCATGTTTACCTAGGATTAATTACACAAATTCCAAAGATGTGTTGCCATACCCATAGTTCTCCCTTTTGTGAAAAACCTAGAGAGATTATGACAAGATAGTGACCAAAAAGAAGCCATATCATTAATACAAGAAACAGCTAGACAAAAGATCAGGAATATTAGGAAAAATATAGGGCATGATAACACCAGCCCCCCTCCCCACTAAAAATAGAATTTTTGTTCCTCTACAAACTAAAAAATAAGGAACCAAGAACAACAAAATGGCGAAACGAAAAGACAATGTAACAGATTCTTTTGAAATGATACAATGCTGCTGCAGCACCACAGCGCTCCTCTTTATCTTTCAAACAAGTTTAGTACCTAATGTTTGCTTACATGTTTTTATTTATTATAATAGTAAATGCCATCTATACAAGTAAAAGACCCTTGTTAGCTATCATACCTTTAAATTACTATCAGAATCCATGTTATCAACTTTTGCTTTAAACATAGCTATCATACCTTGTTAGCTTAAATTAAAAAATTGACAAGAATTATTACATGATTATTTGAAACGCAAAAGCTAATTATAATAATAAATAAGACAAAAACATTTCACACTGCTCAATGTACTAAAACATGAGTCTTTCTTCATTCATCCCATTAATAAAACTGAACAGAACACTCAGTAAAGGAGTTGCATGAGAGCTGAAACCATGCAAACAAACAATAGGGGATATAGTAATAAAAAGGAAGGTTGGTTTTAAAAGTTTGCTTCCCCTTCAGAAACTGTGGCCTCTCTCCATCCCTTTATGTGGAGAGAGCAGTTCAAAAAAAAAAATCAAAGAAAAAAGTGATTACTAAAACAGTCACATGTGACTACTGTTTTTTTGTATGCACAAGGCAAGGATATAGCTTGCCTTCCCAAACCCTTCCTCAGGGAAATGGCCACTCCCCATTTGTGTTGATGTGTGCTGCCCATCTTATATGTATTCACAACCTCCCCTCCCCACTCTATCATGGATGCACATTTCTTTTTACTCAAATGTACAGAGTACTTTTAAGAGATTTACTTCCTAAAGTTTCTAATGGCAAGTTTATATGTGAACATATGGTTGGTTTCAGTTTATAAAAGAATAGATTTGAGCTTGTTCTTACATCATAATTCTTAGTACATCTCCATAATTTGAGCTTGTTCATGCCTCATGGATTTGTGTTTTACAAGGGCCCAATATCCCACAGGTTGGAATCACATGGACCTCAGTCTTCTTCTTTGAATGCTTAACAAAGAGAAGTTGGATGCTCTCCCCTTCTCTAGGGGCTCATGCATAGTATTTACAAAGTAAAAGTTTATAAGCATAGGGTGTTTTCATGACTTCTTTCTGATCTTTTTTTATCCTTTACGCGTAGTGATAAAATTATGCCCACAATCATCAGATGCTGTTGAAATTCTTACTATGAGTCCATCTGCTCCTTATAGCTTATGGGTAGCTTTCCAGTTTCTTGTTCTCATTGCTAGCTTTGTTTGATTTGACACTTTGGCTGTTGAATTTCCTTAGAGATGAATGTTGAGTTTTATATGAAATGTCATTACACCTACTTTTCAAATATGGTAAATATAGATTGTATATTTACCGCTCTTAAAAAGCATACATATCCCGAGTTATTTTTTAAAAATCTGTATAGGCTTGTATCAGGTTCTAACAAGTAATCAAAGTGTAATATAGAATAATTTATTAAATAGACAAATATCAAAACATATTTTTTTTAATAAACAAAAAATATAAGAAAATAATTTTTTTCAACCAAACATCAAATTACATTCAGCACTTATTAAATGGACCAAAACACCCTTAGCATAAGCTCTTATATTAGTACTAAACCAAACACACTTATTTTCATAAGTGCTAATAATTTCCGCCGAACCAAACACTTTTTTCAAAAAAAAATCTTAAAACTTATCAGGACTTATATAATCTGCACTTATGAATCAGGACTTAAAATCAGCTTTCCGCTGAACCAAACGGCCCCCAATTCTCCGTTTAGTCCTTCTATATGTTTCTATTAACCGCCATTGCATAGCTATCTCTAAACAATGGATTAGTTAGGTGAGGTATAGTGGTCTTTGATTTTCACCAGACGCAGAAACTTTATTTTGGTATTCCCAAAATTGGTGAGATGTTGTAGCCCTCGGTAGTTGGTACACATCTAAGAAAAAAAAAATAAGGGTTTTTATTTTTAAGTTATCATAAACTATATGATTTAATGATTGATCACTCACTTTTTAATATTTTAGTTTAAGTCACTAGATTTATAGAATATGTTCTTTTTTAATCCTTCTAATGGACTAAAAAGAAAATAAAATAATTTAATGATATCTTCCTCCGAAGGACTAATAACAAACATTATCTTTAAATATAAGGACTCAAAATGAAATATAAAGAAATGAGGGATCGATATCTAAATAGACATGTTTAGATAGACTTAAAACTAAAAATTCCAAAAAAATAATTATACCCTTGTTGTGGATAAGGTGGCCCAGTGGGAAACATATGCTAAAAGGTAATCGAAACATATATTAAAAGCTATTACACCCGGTTCTATTTTCAACCACAATTTCAGTCCTATATACATCGATACAAAGTCATCGAAGTATATACTCACATTAATGAGATACATGTTTTCATATAAATTTTTTTAAATTTTTATAAATACATTTATGCAATTCAATAGAATGTATGTTTCACTTTTTATAAAAATATGTACCTTATTAGATGAGGTATAATATTTTTAAAAAATTCAAAACACGTGTAGACTAGAATTGAAACTGAAAATAAAGTTCTCCGTAACATTATCCCTACTGAAAATATCGCCCTCAACCCTACTGAAAATATCTCCCTCAATCGACAATCTAATTGATTGAGACACATCACATAACACATACCAGTAATGTGTACGCCCAAATGCAAACAGGGATATTCTTTAAGGATTTAAAAATCTCAGTTTTTTAAATATTTTTAATATTTTTTATTCTTTCTTATATTAAAAATTAAATAATTATTATTCATTATGTTATATAATATTACTTAATACATGCTACGAGGACGAATGAGTTAACGGCGACGCCGGAGCACTTCATGTGTTGGAAGAGGTCGGCGGCGTCGGCGTTGGGTGTGGTGGGGGTTTCGGAGGCAGCGTCGGGCGTGGTGGGCGTGGGCGAGGCGGGGGTCTTGGAGGCGCGGTGGGCGTGGGCGAAGCGGGGGTCTCAGAGGCGGCGGTGGGCGCGGGTGAAACGGGGGTCTCAAAGGCGACGGAGGGAGGAGGGGGAGGTGGTGGTCGTGGGAGGGGAAGGGGTGAGTTAGGATCACAAAAAAAAAAAAAGGAGTGGATGGATTAGTTGGTGGGGTTGAAATAACCGCCCCCAATTATAAAACAACCCATCCATTGTGATTGATATTCACATCTTATAAATGCAAACAGAACGTGAAGTTTTTCCTTCAAATGCTGGATCATATATATGAGTCCAGGACCAGTAACCTCATAATCTATAAGAATCAGATCAATGTTTCGTGGTGCAAGTAAAAATGAAACAAAAGTAAGAAAATTAGACTTCCACACCACTTACCAGATATTAATTATACACACAATGACACACAAAAGCCGATGAACAAAGAGCCATGCAATATTAGGCAATAAAAAAATTAAAAAAATACCCCGTATGCCATGATTCATGTTGATGTGTCACATACGCCCATAAATCCTTAATGCTCGGTCGGCCTCACCAATCACTCATTCTTTAATAATTAATCATCCCCCTCCCCTCCACAAAAATTAAAGAAAATAAATCCAACAGAGACAGTCGGCAATCAGCACAATTACAAATCCCACTCCTCGGCATCTCGTTAGGTATCTCAAAAAATATAAATTTTTGACCTTTTATTTCTAATTGTTCATAATATTAATTTCCATCTCTAAAAAATCCTAATTTTTTTTAGTTACATTAACCGTCCCACCACGATCGGGAATCATCAATCTTTTTTCCTCTATCAACACTTCGAAGATATAGAATTTTTTCTTTTTACCTTATTGTTGAGGTCAAATTTAAAGGTATGTATTGCTTATTAGATTTATATATTGATTTTTTTTATGAATCATCGATGTAAAATTTGACATATATATTGTTTAAAAACATGATAATTATCTTTTAAAATTATTCAGTGATATGTTTTGACTGAATGCCTTTATTTTATTTTATATATATTCATTTTTTAATTCATGCTATTGAAATTAAAAATATATATTTAGTAATATAACTTTAGAATATATTTGTATAAGTCACGTTAGCTAGCCCCCTCCCTTCCCTTTATAAAAATCATGGCTCTGCCACTGCACATAAGCTTCCTTTATGAAGATTATTATCATAAATCCAGTCTAAATGCATTTACTTATCCAAAATAAAGTACGGATCATGGATCTAAAGCCCATGTTCTTCAAATAGCTACTCTTGTAGTTTAAACTTTTATAATTTATCTATAATAAATATGCATGGTAATCTAATTAATTCCTAATATGGATCCAATTAATTTTTTTGCTGAAATAATGATCCAACTAACCAGGAAACTGAACAAAATCACTTACCAGGAGTGTAAAAACATATCTTATTTAAAGAATGACTCATCTAATTTTTGGGTGAACTATAAGAAATCAATAAAGACAATGTCCGGATGAGAGGAAATAGAGAATACAAAAAAATAAATGAGATTAAAAGAAAGAACAACTGGATAAATGATGTGTTTGGGAGATTTTTTTTATTTATTATCTGACTTCAGGATCCCTATTTTGATTTTTTTTTCGGTTATACAAGTAATTGTCAGATCTTGGTCTGATCACGTTTGAAGGATCAATCCCCTTTCGCTGGACAGAAAATAGAGGGTATGCTCATTTGGGTTTGTGTTCTTGTCTTCATTTGTATATTCTGATAATGTGCAAAACTATCATGTTGTCTCTAGTCTCCACTGCTAAAATAACTTTTTCATCTCAATAGTTCATTTCTTCAAAAACGTCATTATCCTACAAATTTAATTGCTTTTAATTATCGTACATTCATTTGTTATTTACTTTAAATCTCGTAGCCTCTGGATCGATTCAGTTTTACTTTGGAGCTGTGCAGACCGCTTCGCTCTCCTGTTTTGGAACCAATTGTAGACATTCGATTCAGTGACCGGTCCATGCTGCGCCAGTTCATTAGTTATTTCTTTTATCTTCTCCTTGGTTCGCTTCTTGCTGCCTTGAATGAATAAGTTCTCCAGAATCTGAGTTTGAGTGGGTGTTGGGGCCCATCGCTGCCTCGAAGAGATCTTATGCGCTCTGAATGCCATCGGAGGATCACAAGATAGATTTCCGAGTTCCATTCCTGGAATCAATCAATCTTATGATCAAGAACTAAACAATTAATTACTATTCATCTCAACATTGACCATTATAATTATAAAACAACCCCTCCATTGTGATTAATATCCACATCTTACAAACGCAAACAGGACGAGAAGTTCTTCCTTCAAATGCTGGATCATATGAGTCCATGACAAATACCTTACGATCTATAAGAATCAGATCAAGGTTTCATGGTGCAAGTAAAAAAGAAAAAAAAGGCCAAATTAAGTCGTCCACACCATTTACCTACCAATCCATTAAATACTAGATTACTTCAGAAACTATGACGACTATTATATCAACATATGTTCCAACAAATCAAGCCAAATAAAAACGTCGAAGGCAAACATGTATGTTAATTTCAATAGTGTACACAGATATAGGGATTATACATAAATTGAATTTCATATTAACGCACTGAAAATCAACTATATTTTTCTACAAAACATAGTAGTTTATCAAATTGAAATAATACTTTTTGCGTGTGCCCTCCAGATTCTAAGAAGACTTAAAAAAAATTGTGAAAGAAGGTATAAAAAAAAGCTTATAATAATTGGGGTGCATTAATTAAATGAAAACATGTATGAATCCCAATATGTTAAAGATTATATGACTTCAACATCGTAAAATATAAACCCCCCCCCCCCCCCCCACCCCCAAAAAAAATAATCATAAAATATAGGAGATGAAATTTCATATTATTTTAGGGGGAGTTACTTCCACCCCAGAATTTACTCACAACACCATTTTAAAAAATTAAAAAATATTTTTAAAAGAGAGCAACCCACCCCAGACCGGTAGACAAATATGCAAACATACGTTTCATGCTTGTTTGAGTAATAGCAATGAGATTATCCAATATCATGTTAAAAATAACTAGGATTTTCAGAAAAAGATGTCATTCGTTTGATGAGAAATAAAAAGGAATATCGAAAATTCACGTGGCTGAAACTGAAGCAGCTACTTTCGAAGTAACAGAAAGAAAAACAACGACGGGAGTGGGAGAGTCAGAGTCGAAAAGAGGATTACATCAACCCATCCTTCCTTCCTCGGCACCACCCTCTCTTGGACCCAACACCTCCCCTCCTCCTCCACCGGCGATCCCCCTCGTTCGTCCTCACCGTTGGGAACCACGACCTCCGCCATGGGATCCTCCTCCCCAACCTCCCTCTCATTTCAAATAGAGTTTTCAGAGTGGATTTTGCTGGGGTTTCCTCAATTGGGTTCAATTGAATTGATGGGTCCTCCAAAAACCCATTTTGTTCCATATGCACTTCCATCCCCCCCACCCCACCCCACCAACAAATCTCATCCTTTCCAAACAACACGACATCAATAGTGGGAAAAGAAGAAGAAGATGAAGGGACCTCCAAAGGGCTCCGATGCCGCCTCTCTCGCGAGGCGTCTCCGCCTCTCGCACGCCCTCTATGCGCTACCACTCCGTACCTCCTCTCCCATCTCCTTGAAATTCCCGCGCTTCCTAGAGTTCACGTCGATGCTCCACGGTGACGACACCGTCGGCCTCAAAAACCGCGACCACCCAAACGGGAGATCACTCGTCGGTGACCCTGCATTGGAGGATGGAAAACGATGAAAAGGCATCGCCTGGCTTAAGAGAGAAGCCAACCGTTTGATCAAACCCCTCAAACACCATTATGAGAGGATCAGCGGCGAAGTGGCAGCGCGGCAGCGGCGGCGGGACTAGTCGGAGCTCGAGAGGATGGCCGACGAGGCGTGGATGCTCAACTCGATCCCGTGGCAGGACCTGGAGTGCTTCGAACCGGCGAACGCGTCGTCCATCGCTGCTGCAGTGCAGCTGGTCGGGGTGGGTTGCTTTCATTGCAAAAATAAATTTTTTATTTTTTTTTAAAGAGGGTGGGGTGAGTAACTGCTGGGGTGTAAATAAGGGCTTTTTTGTATTTCATAATAATATTTTCTTGGTGTGCAAGTATCGACTAGGCTTCATGATATTTCATATTTTTTTGGGTTTTTTTATTTTTGAATATATAATTTTTAAAAATATGTTATTTATTTTTATATCATTATAAATAGCCTAATTAGGTTTAATAGAACGTTTGAAAATTATGCATTTATACCACTGTAGTTAAATTTCATCATCTTATTAAAAATTTCTATTAACACCGTTAATGAAATGAAGAAATGACAAAAATATTCTTATTTTATTATATTGCATATTTACTCTCACTACATGCATTATTTTTTTATGCCATCAAATTTTTTTATTTATACCATTAAAATTTAATGAATTATTATTTCATTTAAAAAAAAACCCAACTCTAAAAAAAGAAACTTAACTAAAAAAATTTAACTAGGTGGTAGATAATTATAATTTCTAAACATTCTAAATGGTGTAAAATTAAACAGGTTGTTTGTAATATAACACAAATAATAACATGTTTTTAGATGATATATATGGAAAAAAAAATCTATTTTTTGTGATTATCAAATGGCATCAATTTTGAATATTAAAGACTATAATGTCTTTAGTAATAAATAACTCTTTGATATTTAAAATTTACTTTTAAAATATTTTCTTTAATTATTATTTTATTTATATATTAAAATCCTATGTATGATATAGAAACAAATATAGATTTTTTTATTTATAAAAATTAATATTACATTGTGGTAGAGTTTATGAATGCATGTCTACAAATGTACATATGTAAAAAATTATGCATTGACATTAAAAAAAAATATGATCAATCTTTATTAGAGTGATAAATATACAAAATTGCTAAATAATTTAATGGTATAAAAATAAATAGATTGTTTTTAATGGTATAAACATAAATAACCAGTTTGAAGGGTATATTTGTAAAAATTTAATATTCTTTAGACTATATGAAAAAGATTGTCGTAAAATTATTATGGTTATTTTGTTTGTCTAGTTTTGATGCTAAGGTTCTGTTTGGATACGTGTTGGGGCGGATTTTGCGACACAAAAACCCGTGTATCCAAACAGAAAAGCCGCATCTGCATTTCAAAATTAAACTCAAATGTATCCTACCTCAAATAAGTTTTTAAATATTTTTAAAATTTTTAAATCATGTAAACTATGCTATTTAGTGATAGTTCATTCCCTTCTTCACATTGCATTTTTAATTAAGCCCTCAACTTCAAATGTCTTTTTCATCATTAGTCTGTGTAAAATAAAAAAAGGAGTTAGAAGTTGAGTGCTTAAAATAAAATATGAAGATTTGAGAGATCGCATAGTTTACAAGACTACAAAATAATTTTATTTTTAAATTTTAAAACTCAAACATGACACATGCATCCACCAATCAATTAGCCAGCTATCCAACACAAATATCTTACCAGAGCACTCCCGCGACTCTTTCCCGACTTGGACCTCCCGCTTTGTTTTGAAAGCCAAAACACCTTTGAAAATACATATTAAAACTTATTCACTTATCCTAAATTTCTTCATGCAAAGATTTCTATCAACAAAACTTATTCACCTATATTACATTTTATCTAGAAAACACAAACACACACACTAGTTAAATGTATTTGATCTTTGTCTCTCAGTAAGACATGTCCAACTTTGCTCTATTTTTTTTAATGTTAAAACTTCTAAAAACCGACGTACTCACTTATCTTTTTAAATGATAAATGATATGATACCTAATTCAAAAGACATCAAATTATTAATTATTTTAATACAAAATAATCTTATATTTTTAATTTTGAATTAAAATATACAAATTAACAAGATATAAAGAAACAATTTTAAAAAATAATTTATGGACTAAAAAAGCCAAAATTATTTTAAAAATGTAACTCAAAATCAATAAGACACGGATTTAAAATTTGATATAAAAACTAATAACTTTGGATCAATAATATATTATAACAAAATTAAGTAAAATTGATATTATAAGATATTTTATGATTTATGAACTTAAAACTCAATTAACTACAGATTTAAAATAGGTAAGTTATGGATGAATAGTATGTTATAAGATTGATTTAAATTTAAAAAATTAGATACGGATTAATGAAATAATATTAAGGTAAATTTATATTATATATATGGATAAATGAGATATGGATAAATAATATTTAAATAAAATTTTAAATATTAAGTTAAGGGGACAAGGATTAGGAAGATATGAATTAATTAATAAAATACAAAAATTAATTTAAACTGAATATAGAATAATATATTATATACAATATCCATATACTAAATTAAAATTGATAAGATTAATATGTTAAGATAGATAATTTTAATATTATTTGTATTGAATAGGTTGAAATTAAACTTAAAGAGAAAATAAAGATTCAAAATAAATAATATATTTTTGGTTTTTCATATGGACAAATTAAAATAGATGAAAATTTTGAATAAATTAATTTTATTAAATGATAATTGATATCATTTGAATTTTATTAGATATAGATATTTTAGAATATGCATCCATCATTGAAATTGATTTAAATAATTGTTCAAAGTAATATTCATATCTTATATATCTAATCTAAGTTCCAAATAAAAAATTATTTTTGCTAAAAATTATATTATAAATTTTATTTATATTTTAAAAAATTGAAATTATATGTGAAATTTAGGAATTCAAATTTAATCATATAAATTTAATTAAAATTTTTATTAAATAAATATACGTTAAAATATATGTTATCGATATTATAATATTTATATTTATGTGTTTATACAAAACATGATTTGAACACATAATCTAATATAAAAAAAAATTAATAAACACAGTTAATATTTGTATATTTGTTTACATATGTTCATTATAATATTGGTATGGGTATAAAAATAGAGATGTCTTGATATTCTTTAATACTTTAATTGCACAAGACAAATTTACATTAATATTTTATTTTCATATCATAATTATTAATATTATGGATCTATTGATTCTTTCCTTTAGTTTTTTCATATAAGACATACATTTACGTATTTATATATTTTATATATTATACAATATAATATGCTTTTAACTTTAATCTTTAATAATAAAAAAATAATTTTAAATAATGTTCAAAATAATTCACGTACATCACATGTGTGCATTAACTAGTTTCATCAAAAGAGTAAAAGCAAGATATCTAATCCCTAAAATTGTGTATATTTTTTTGTGGGATTTAAACCATTGATCTTTTGATGATCAATGACTATAAATAACAAATTTTGTAAATTAACTATTATTGTTTTATTGAGTCGTCATCCTAAGCAATATTAAGCAGCCTTCATGATAAAGCATTCACATAATGGATCTCTTCACCACCATCAGACATTGGAGGGGCAAAAATGTTAGAGTGGTGTTCTAAAAGCAATTACTTATGTAATGAACTATATTATTAAGATGGTCTTAGCATTTTGATGAGAATTTTAGTGCTAGATGCTTGCATAATATTGTTTGAAATATTGTGCTTGTTTTAATTTAATCCTTTAATTTACACTGTCGAAGGTTCACAACTTTAGATGGACTTGGATAATCTATTGGATAAAGGTTATAATGCAATTCATCTTACATAATCTATCTTGATTATGAATGACCGATTCATAGGTTTTTGGGTGATTGTGCTAGTACATCTTGAGTGTATTGAACAGAACAAGTTGGGGTATATATTTTTGTACTAACTAGATTAAATAATTTACACGTCATGTTTATTATGATTGCTTATGCTCTTAATCATAAAATTGTTCTTAGACATATGCATTTTTTATTTGTCATTTTGATTCATTAAAGAGTGAGATTCATCTATTGATCAATAGACTCGGTGAGTTGGGTGACATAATACTTGTATGATGAATATTTGATATTGCTGGAATCACGTCTCCTATAGGAGATTGATAATACTCTTTGAAGATACTTATAAGTTTTGGTAATGTCAAACCGGCAGTGGATTTAACTATTCGACATGTCAAATAAGTTAAATGGAAGATCTCAAGAAAATAAGATGTTGTGAAATAATATATTGTTAGTAATAATTATTCATAACGAGTATTTAAATCTTAGCGTGG
Source organism: Acorus calamus (assembly GCA_030737845.1). Lineage (NCBI taxonomy): Eukaryota > Viridiplantae > Streptophyta > Magnoliopsida > Acorales > Acoraceae > Acorus > Acorus calamus. Next base: position 29,136,775 of record CM060872.1, read on the forward strand.
GGAGATATTAAGTATATAATATAAGGAGCTCGAAATATTATTTTGAGATTAATATGTTTGGAGTGCAGTTTTAATCTTTTAGTGGATTAAATTATTACTTATGAACATTTGGTTTTTAATTCTAGGTTGAATTATGGACCCAGGCCAATAGAAACCAATTATTTATTTCTCCTTTAGATCTCTATCCTAGCCTATAAATATGTGGCTTCCTCTATCTCAAGATATATGATTTTTGCCGAAATCAAAACCTAACCCTAGAAACTCTTTGGGATCTTTGGATCCAGAAAAGGTGAGGAAATGAGAGAAAGAGAGCGAATGGATTCTCTGCTGCCGTTCGAAGCAAGAAGGAGCCCACACTCTACCGCGAATGTACAACATAGGAAAGACATACGCAGAAATCTGAAGGTTTTGATCGAGCGATTCGTTGTCGTCTCCTAGATCCGATCTTGCTATTCGACAAAACTCTGATCTGAGTTCTAAAGGTAAACCCTAATTCCGTCTTGTACGGTTTGCTTAAAAAAGATTTAATTTTTTTTTTGTTATTCGATCTATACCTTGATCGATGGATCTTGGCATTCGGGATTTATTTTTTCCCAACAATTGGTATCAAAGCCATCTTGTTGATACTGTGTATAGATCGAATACAACCATGTTGTTCATCCACATGACAAATGATTAGATCTATATACCATGTGAATAGTCTAGATTGTAGATTTATGCTAACTTTATTTTGCAGCGATCTTAATCCGGCTATTATGGTTATTGTTTTGTTTATAGTCTTGTTTTTATGTGAATGGATCCCACGCGGGTTGTGCATGGTTGTGTTGAATAATTGAAAATGAAATAATATTTTAAACTTCGTGAGTGAGAATATTATTGTAATTTTTTCAATCTGCACGAGAGAGTTTTAAAGGAGATTTGAGTGATCAGCTCCGATGTGGTACTAGATCGGCATCAGGAAGATCATGGACGGAACCAGATGATTCCAGATCATCACAAGAGGGATTAATGATCAAATGGGATAATCGATTCTTTAATTTGAACGGTTATAAACCTGTCGGATGAAGAAAAGATGCGTTTTCAGCAATGCAAATCAGTCATAAAATCTTGTCTCAGGGTGCTGCCCCAGTCCCCGCCAGGAGGGAGGGGGCTCATCCCTAGTATCTATATGTATAACCTTAGATTTGGAGAATTATAAGCTTTTGTGTGGGATGCAAGTCGAGGTAGTGGAAGCCGAAGCTTGAGATGTACAGAGAATTTGATCAGAGAGACTCGGAGAGACTAGAGCAGTAAAGTAGAAGACAAGTTTAATAGGATGGGTATAAGTGTAATTTACAAGGGGCTATTTGCCTTGTTTTTCAAAATACATGGACTTATTTACATTATTTCAACATTCAATTCTATCCTCAGTTAAGATAATAGAATATACTACTAATATTCTCATTCAATCATGGTCAATTTTACTTGGGGAATTGATTTGGATTTTACACTGATTTTATAGGGGCTTATTTGGATTTATAGAGAATACAGGGGGTTACATGGATTTTCATATGTTTATAGAAGGTTATATGGATTTCTCATTTTTTTTTATAGTAATGTATGAGGCCTCGTTTTAAAATTTTACATAGGGTCCATTTAAAAAATTAAATTTTAAGGCCGACTCTGTTGAGTGGAGATCAATGACAAATACAAAAATAAGAGAAATACAAAAAACAAAAAACAAGTTGAAAGAACAGAAGGAAGGGCTGCTTGAAACACAAGAGGCGTCCACCGTCCTGACCTCCCGGTTCCAACTCATAGGAGAGTGAGTCCCACCCCATTGTTATTCCTCGACATTTAAAAACTTTATTATCACGTTCTGAACGAGAATAATTTAAAAATTAAGAGTAATTAATTTATTCTTATTTATATATTAGAATACTCATAAATCTCATAATAACTAAATTTTTTATTCATACAAAACTAAAAATTGAATATTATTTTTTAAAATGTTTTGATGGGCAACTGCTATTCCGATTTTTAACTTTCAGCTAAAAATTGAATATTCGGCGACATGACTCTTTTAATTGTGCGAGATAAATAAATTCTGGTGTTTCATCAACCAATCTAAACGTATCCACTGTCTGAATCGAACTGTCACCCTCATCAAACGGTCGACTCTCTCCACAGTCCATACCCGCGCGAATCCAATGGAAGGTCGACTTTGTCGTGGTCTTTTCATATTTTTCTGAAAAATGGATTAGACAGATCATGTATTCTATGTAAAATATAAAGTTAACTGTATGGATAAGTGAGTGTAAGGGTGATAAACGAGTCGAACGAGTTGAGCTTTGATATATTCAAACTCGATTCATTTATAAACGAGTCGAGTCGAGTCAAGCCTAACTGAGCTCACGAGCCTCAACGAGCCTAGCGTTCTTCTTTATTTTAAGGTTTTTAGAGATTGAAAATAAAATTTTAGCTTAAATGAGTCAAGTTCAAAAGCTTAAACGAGTATAACTTTGTATTAATTTAATGTTCTGATTTTATAAAGTAGTTTAGTGAAATTTCAACTAAGTTTTTATAATACAAGCGAGTCGAATTTGAACACAAAATGAAGTTCGATCCAGGTCTCGAGCCTAACCGAGCTTTAAAATTTGTTCAAGCTTGTTCATTTGTCTAAATGAACGAGTCTGAACAAGCCCAAACCGAACTGAGCCCGAGCGACTTTGTTCGTTTACCAGCCCTAAGTGAGTGCATCAAGCACATTATTAGGTTTAGTTACACCCAGTCAATTTTAATCTCATAAATGCATTTGTTTGAAAATCATAAAATAATTAAAAATATTCCTAAGTAAATGTCATAAAGTGATATGAAAAGTTGAAAACTGAAATAAAATAATGAGACTAAAAACTTGGGCTAAAAACATGGGATGTTACATTTCTCCACTTTATTTGCCAATTTATCAAATCCAACCGTCATAGAAGCCTAACAAAAATTGAATATTCGTCGAGTTCATTAATTGACCAATAAAAACGTATCCACTTTCTCAGTCGCACTGTCCCCCTCATCAAACGGTCGACTCTCTACACAGTCCATACCCCGCGCAAATGGATGGTGGACATTTGATGTGACCATTTCATATTTTTCTAAATCGATTAAATCATGTATTCTTTGTAAAGTATAAAGTGACAGCATTTAGCACGCTGTTAGGTTTAGTTAAACTCAGGTATTTTTAACTTCGTTATACTGCATTTAGATTTGAGTTTAAAATATTGATTTTTAAATTTTAGTATTTTAAATCATGTTTTATTATTTTTTTTAACTGAAAATTTGTTATAAAAAAAAAGATGTAACATTTTTTCACTTTTTTGATAATTTATAAGCCTAAAAATTGAATATTCAGTGAGTTCATTGATTAACCAATCTAAACGTACCTACTTTCTCAGTCCCACGGTCCCACTCATCAAACGGTCGAAAATCCCCTCCACAGTCCACACCCCTCTCATCCAACGGAAGTTGGACGTCTGTCGTGGCCTTCGTCACAGTAGTCCCCACTTTCCCCAACACTCCCACCACTCTCTCTACAAAACCCCCCCATCCAACCCTCCTTCCCCCTCCACCCATCCCTCTCTCTCTCTCAAATGGCCTCTCTCAAGATCCCACATTTCCTCCTCTTCGCCCTCATCGTCGCCACCTCGACCTCAGCCGGCACCATCGGCATCAACTACGGCCGAGTCGCCAACAATCTCCCCAACCCCTCCACCGTCGTCTCCCTCCTCAAATCCCACGGCATTTCCCGCGTCAAGCTCTACGACGCCGACCCCACCGTCCTCCGCGCCCTCTCCGGCACCGGCATCCGCACCACCATCACCGTCCCCAACGAACTCCTCATCTCCACCGCCACCAAACCCTCCTTCGCCTCCGCCTGGGTTTCCCGCAACGTCGCCTCCCACTACCCTGACACCCTCATTGACGTCGTCTCCGTCGGCAATGAAGTCTTCGTCGACCCCCACAACCTCTCCAACTACCTCGTCCCCGCCATGTCCAACATCCACCAGGCCCTCGTCGACCACCGCCTCGACTCCGCTGTCAAGGTTTCCTCCCCGATCGCCCTCTCCGCTCTTCAATCCTCGTACCCCCCTTCGTCCGGGTCGTTCAAGCCGGATCTCGCCGGATCCGTCATCAAGCCAATGCTGGAGTTCCTGAGGCGCACCGGGTCGTTCTTGATGGTGAACGCCTACCCCTTCTTCGCTTACGAGGCGAACTCCGACGTCATCTCGCTGGATTACGCCCTCTTCAGGCCCAACCCCGGCGTCCTCGACCCCGGGAACGGCCTCCGCTACTACAGCCTCCTGGACGCCCAGATCGACGCCGTCTTCGCCGCGATGTCGGCGTTGAAGTACGACGACCTGAGGCTGGTCGTGACGGAGACGGGGTGGCCGTCGAAGGGGGATCCGAAAGAGACCGGCGCGAGCGTCGACAACGCCGCGGCCTACAACGGAAACCTCGCGCGGCGGGTGCTGGTCTCCGACCTGAACACGCCGAGGAAGCCCCAGGCGGACATCGACGTCTACCTCTTCGCGTTGTTCAATGAGAACCAGAAGTTCGGGCCGACGTCGGAGCGGAACTACGGGCTTTTCTACCCGAACGAGGAGGCGGTGTACGAGATCGCGTTCACGGCGGACGGAGCGACGCCGCGGCGGAAGGAGGTGCCGCAGGTGAAGGCGGTGGCGCCGGCGGCCGCGGGAGGAGGAGGCGGAGGAGGGGGTGTGACGACGAGCTCGGTTGGGAGGACGTGGTGCGTGGCGAACGGGAGGGCGGCGCGGGAGAAGCTTCAGCAGGCGCTGGACTACGCTTGCGGGGAGGGCAAGGCGGATTGTCGGGCCATCCAGCCGGGTCAGGCTTGTTATGACCCGAATACGATTGAGGCGCATGCGTCGTTTGCGTTCAACAGCTACTACCAGAGGAACGGACGTGGTGTTGGTACGTGCGACTTTGAAGGCGCAGCTTACGTCGTCACTCAGGCCCCAAGTAAGTCCGATCCCCTTCTTTCACGCTATTTCTGTTAACGTTAGCCTTGATACTGCTAACCTGCGCTCTCCCTCCCTTTTGTTCAAAACGGACAAAAAAAAAAGTAGTTCGCGTTTTTTCAGTTTTTGGGAAGTTGTAATGAGAAATTCGAGGTGGTTTAATGCTATTTTTACTAGCCGCGTTACCAAATCGTAATCGTTAACGTTCCGTTGGTGTTCTTTAAAGTGGAAACTAAATACAAAGTCATTGAGATTACTCGCTTATTATATTTTTAGGTTCTTAATATTTTTGTATTTTTTTTAATTTCCAACCTGGTGTTAATTTGATGTGGATGGGTGAATGGGTGAGAGAGAGGAATCGAGAATACAAAGGGTATTTTGAGGGCGATGGGGGTAGAAATAGAATAAAATAGAAAAAGATAACTTTAAATGAAAGTGGAGTGATCTCAGGGACCTCTGACTAATTTTTGCTTCTTTAATTTATCGTTCCGGGAATCTTTGTAACGTTTGCCTCGACAGATGTGGGACCGTCGGGGCAGGAATGCCTTGACAGATGTGGTAGTGGGGTTCATGTTTCGAGCGCGACAACTCAATATTTTGTTTTTATTTTTCTATTGCACAGAGTACGAGACCATTTGCCTCGTTTGTTGTGCACTTGGTCGTCTTACCTGTCTTTTTAGATGGGTCTCTGGTTTAATCTGAGCCGTTGATCTGGGTAGACTGTCATTTTGGGATGGGATGAAGTGTTATTACCACGCCGTGTCGTTGAATAGTCACTCAGTGTCCTCTTCTTTTAATGGCTTGATTTACTATCACTGCTTAATGATGGTGAGTTTTTATTGATTGTTTTGCAGAGTTCGGAGAGTGCGAGTTGCCAACTGGTGCTTGAAGAAGGAAGAAACTCTTTTTTTTTTGTTTTTTGAGGGATGGGACTGTATTTTCTGTTTTTTTTTAGTATTTATGACTTTAATTAGCAGTTGTTGACTCGTAATATTGATTAGAAATTATATATGATAGGGTTTATTGCACATATTTTCTGAATCAATGGCTGCTATTTATAGTTTTATGATTCCGTTTCGCTTGTATTTTAAAAGAAAATAACCGATAGAAAAAAAAAATTGATCACCGATGGACACATTTTGGGGTTCGGATTTAATAACATCGGTACTGGACTGTATTGTGTATGAATTGAACTACACAGGTAATGATACTTTATCCAATGATTGTCTATGCAGATTTTATAGTTTGCTTCATAAATTGCAGTTCAATATTGTTTTTAGACTGGATCCGACCCTCTACATTTTGAATTAATAAACAACTAGCTATTTTTTTGAATTAAAATATCATTAATCATCATTTCTTGTCATTTGAAAAAGTTATTTTTAATCACTAAAAAGTTTGTATCAATTCAATCTTTTATGTTACAAATTACGTAATACTCTTTTCAGAAATCTTTCACCATGCTATTTTTAATTCTATATCTCAACTCTTTATCTTACAGAGTTACAGGAATAGTGTTTTATAATGTGAAATTTTATTTTAACTTAAATTAAAACACAAATTTGCAGTACAATCTATTTTTTGACTTATTTTAAAAATTAAAATGTAACAAAAAGTAGTGTAAGAACATCGCTAAAAAGCTTCCTTAATTTTTTTTTAACATTATAAGGAGAAAAAAAGCTCCCTTGGATATGTAAGGAGCATTTTTTTTATTATTATAAAATCTTTTTCATTCTTATATTTATATCAAATGATTCATTTATTTCAATTCATATCTTTAAATTATTAAATTTAAAAATATATTTGATAATTTTTTATTACTCCAATAAAAAACGAATTATGCATAACAATAAAAGATAATATGAAACACAAAAAGATAAAAAAAATTTAACCAATTCCAACATAACCAACATCAAACACCCGCCCCCCTATAAAATAAAAAAAAGAGTTTTTGAACTAACACATTAAAATTTCCTACAAAAATTCGAAACCCACAAAAATCAAAGAGATTTAAATCAAACTCATTCAGGCCCAGTGAGAGAGCTAGAGAGACGGAGATGTGTGATTTCAAAACAGAGAGAAGATGATCTGTTGAAGGCATTTATATATCAAACTCATTGAGCGAGAGAGATCGGCGGACGGATGGACGAAGAAGTTCGGATAGAATCAAGAGTATTGAAGAGATGATATCAAAGATTTTGATTTTTTAATTTTTCCAAGGTTTGTAGAGAAAGATGGGATTCATTTTGGAGATATAATTTCACTTCGGTTGATAAAAATGGGGAGAAAGTTGGCTAGAAAAAAACAAGGGATTTGTTGAAAGGAGCTGTGTGATCCTTTTACATTTTAGTTTTTCCATGGAGCTTGTAGGGAAAAAATATTATATGGAATCTTGTAAGGAGTCTTTTGATTTTTGAACCTTTTTTTTTTTGTTTCTTCAGCTCCTTATGTTAGAAAATGAGCCATGTAAAGGAGGCTTTTAGTGATGCTCTAATGCATGTTCAATTTTATTGATGAATAAATGTTTTTGAAGTTAAATACTTGTAGAAATAGAGTTCATTGAAAGGAGAGATGATTGGTATCTCCCTTGACAAGGAGGGGATCGGCGCCTTCGAGCTTACCTGCTACCACACGGTTTACGGCTCCCCACCTTTGGAGGATCTTATCCAAATTTATTCTACCTTTTATTAAATAAAAAAAATATTTGTTGAAATACATAAGTATCATTTGTGAAATATGTGTGATGACTTAGAGCATCTCCAACTTAAGCCTTATATGAAGGGTTGACCCTCCATATTTGGAAGAATTTCATTTTTGGAGTGTGTTGCACTGTACTCCAACCATCACCCTCCATTTTTTCTTATCATTTTTAAAATTATATAATGTTATATATAATTTTGTATTAAAATTCATTAATAAATATTATTATTATTAATCTATTTATATAAAAAATTATGTCCATTGAAAAGATCTCAATTAAAACATTTTGAAAATGCGTCTAATATTAAATGGTTTTGGAATTATTTTTGAATTATTAATTTTTTTAAATTAAATTAAATAAAACATTTTTTGAATAATCAAATGCATGAGGATTTATTTAAAATTAATTCTAAAATAATTTAATATTAGTCTTTATTTTAAAGGTCTCGAATAAAATCTTTTCCAATTATAGTACTGTTTATTAAAAATAGGATTAAGGAAATCTAAATTTATAAATTAGATTGTAAAGTAATTAATGTATAAAATAAAAAATAAAAATATGATTTAAAGGTGGCCCTCCAAAATTTGGAGTTATAGAATGTGATTGGAGTTGCCTTTAGGACTATCATGATTGAAATCCATATTATTGCCTTCAAATTTTTAGAGGTGATATATGGAGTGTTATTGAATATCAAACACTACCCTCAAAATTTGAAAATATATTAATGAAGTATGGTTGGAGTTATGTATCTAAAAGGATATATACAACAAATATTCCGGTATTTTTATATAATTTCTATAGAGTATATTCCTGAACTCTTATATCATATGAAGGTAAACGTATCTTTTTTTTCTTCTCTGTTTTCATCTTCATTTCCATTGTTATAGAACAAGCAGTCAATCGGATCTTGATATTCGTATTATATAATTGCTTTGAATACGGTATGGGTAGGAAGTTAAAATTCTAACCCATTTTTTAAGCCAACTTTCTATACTCAGAATCAAAGATTAACAAAAAGAACTGACAAAATTAATTAAAAATAATGTTTTAACGTTCATTTTTATATATTCAAATGTTAGACATCTCATTCCAGTATTTGAATAAATATACACTAGAGTAGACCGCTTTTCGGAAATATTTTGGTTTTGTATTTATGTATGTGCTGTCAATCGGTTCCCTCTTATCTTCAATTCAGAATTATAACCACTTTTTAGCAATAAAAGATATGTCAGCAATTTCTATCCAGTTTCAAATGGATGCAAAAAAAAAGAAAATCTTTCAACATTTAGTTCAAACGAGTCTAAAGTTCCCTTAAAAAAATTTAGGTCTGAAAAACAACGTTTTTGAAAAAACTAAAAAATTAAAGAAAGTGATAAAACTTTCTTTTACGAATGTTTTCGAGCAGATCCTCAAGTCTTATGGTGGGAACCTGTTAGTGGAACTGTACATATAGTGGGCGGTTGAATGAACGGTGTATGTTTGTTCGTCTGACGACACTGAAATCGTAAAAAATGAGTTGTATCGAGAGAAACCAACAGAAAAAACAAGGACGTGGGTTCCACGTCCGGAACCTGCTTATTTATTGTGCACTTGTGCTGTGTGAAATCTTCACATGGATATTGGGCTGGAGCTGTCTAAAAAAATCACAATGGTCGGCGATACACATAGAACCATTTACAGTGTTGTCTAAAATTTATATCACGATAGCTATATATATATATATATATATATATATATATATATATATACACACACATGCTCGCGATTAGGTGTGACGAACGGCAGGTGCGACCGCGATGTGGGTTATGCGATCGTGGGTCCATCGCATTCAACGGTCGACGTGAATCGCACCCGACCGTCTGATGCGATGGACCCGTGATCGACGGCCCATGATCACTGCCGCACCCGCCGTTCGCCGCACCTAATCGGTTCCCATATACGCTTTATATATATATCTATAGTTGGGATCCAATCAGCCTGGTACCATCAAAATTATATATATCGAACTGTACGGTCTATAAATTAAAAATACACTGCATATGAATTGAAGTGCACATAGAAGTAACGCTTATACCTAACAATTAACTATTTAGTTCGATTAAGCTTTATAGTTTCATTTAATAAGCTGTGTAGTTCGATACTGATAATAGCCATGTTTGATTGGATCCAGACACACACAATTAAAAAATAAAACAATAACATGTATATAAAATAATGATAACATTAGGTCGATCATTAGGTACAGTCTTAAATGTAACTCCTAAATACAATCTTTACATATTTTAATTTTTAAAAAATAGTAAACATTATCTAATGAGGTATATATTTCGATTAAATTGTATATTGCGTTTAATTTTGAATTAAATGGACCGATTGTTTTAGCAAATGTATAAAAACGTTATACACATTACACGTGAGCATAGAAATATTTACATATTGCACCTTGTAAAATATTAAAATGATCTTTAATAATCTTTTGATCTTATCTAGAGATCACTTCGATTCCATTAATAATGAGGATTCAAAATATCACACATTCAGGAACCAAATAGAGATTCAACAAAGATTAATTCCTAGAGATACTTTGAATGAACAAAGATAGAATTTGGATCTATTTCCGGAATGCCTTTATGAATCTTTTCCAATGCCCCCAACATCAATATAATTTTGATAAAGCGAATAGTAGCAGTTAGCTAGGTACTAGGTTTAGTAAGGTATACAATTACAAAATAATTAAATCCACAAATATTTTAAGCTCATGTTTAGATGCTGGATAAACCCGGATAACCTCGGAGAAATTTTTTGTTGTGTTTGGAAAGCCCGGATAAACCTAGATAAAGTATGTCAGAATAAACTGATATATGAATTTCAATCAACCCCTAGAATAAAAGTTATCCTACGTTATTCCACCAAAAGAATATGTACTGTCAAATAAACTGTCATCACCTCTTGTAAATCACATGTCAAATCAACTATCATTACATTTTTACCTTTTATAAATTTTTATCTATATTTTAATCACATTTTATCCAAACAACAAAACATTTATTCTTACGATTCCCAAACGAGAATAATTCAAAACACAACCAAACACAAAATCACTTTATTTTTATTTATATTCACTTATGCTCGGATAAATATATACCTAAGCATAAATCATATTCTATATTCAAACCGGGGCAAAAGATTTATGTGTACATCAATTGGTATGTGTGCTGTGCAATAAAATCTTTTCACATCCCATGCATGTTATTCAACTGTTTCGTTGGGTCCCAAACTCAACTGCACAGACACATGATTCATAGCATTCAATGTGCACTCAATTAGTTCAATCTAGCTGCTTTTTATTATACCTCTCTTACTAGGTAGATATTCACCTCATCTGGGGACACTATTATTTGCAGGTCATATCAGACTCCCTTATTTGATTTTAGTAACGTTTGGACTTCGGAAAAGTATTTGCGCATGTTTTGTGTTTTTTTTTAAATGTAACCGTGTTTTTAAATATCTTTTAAAAATTAAATTAATTAAAAAATTATTTACAATTTTTAATATAAAAAATATTTTTTAAAAAACACAGAAAATGAGTTTTCTAAAAATCTAATTCAATTTGCGTACTTTATTTCAAATTATATTTTCCAACGTGATTCATACATATCCTTTATTGCAGTCGCAAAGCTTTTACAACCTGTGCATCGTATTCTCACGAGGATAAAGCAGAGTCAGCATACTTAATTTCATCATGGCATTCCTAAATGACTGTCTCCTCGTTTTGCACAAGAAAATGGTTTACTTTTCGTTAGTGGTGGACAAACTGCTCGTACGTTCAATGTATTTAGATCAGGTTTGTAATTTTGTCTTTCAATCCAAGTTAAAACATATTCTGACAGTTTTTAGTTGAAATGTGTGCAATTTTTCGTTCAAAACCTGATCTAAAGGGGAGTTCAATAAAGATGATGTTGGGTTAAATTCATCTGCCGACTAATTAATTTTATATTTTGGCCGGGCATTGTTATTTATAATATTTTTTACAGTCTCAAATATAATTCATATATCTCGTTAACATCCAACGAGTTATATATCTATTAGGTGAGATATATATCTTTTAAATTTTTTTATTTTTATAAAAAATGGATCCACTCCATTTGAAATGGGATGATGTACAGTTTTCATCAAACAATATATCTCATTGAACAAAGTTTACTATTTTTAAAAAATTAAAACATTTGAAGATTGTCCGTATGACTGCATTTGAGGTTGTCTCTAATATTATCCATATTTTTTGGTGGTACACTACAATAAAACAGGGTTTCAATGATGGGCATAAAAATAGTCACTAAACCTTTTATCTGTAACGAAAAATCTACGGTGCCGTTTGATCGTTTATCACAGTTGAACTGGTCACCATAGGTTTCTGTGATGGCAAAGCTCATTTGTTATTGTACATAGCATTAATCGACACTAAGTGACCGTTGATCGACATTCAATGACAGACGGTGTATAAGTTTTGATGACGGTCAATGCTTGGCCGTCACTATAGGAGGTGTAGTGACAGGCACACCCGTCACAATAAAAAAATGTCGGGTGATCAATGTAAGTCATTAATCTTGTTGATAATCTGTGATAGATCATCATTGTCACTGCTAATTATAATCAAAATGTTTTGTGACAGTATAAACAGTCACAATAATAATAACAATAAACTATGTTGTCATAATTTATTGATAATTTTTTAACATCAACAAATGTAACATATAATATCACAAATTAAAATATAAAAATAATCAAAACTTTTCATAAAAAAATGTCAACAAATTTTTACATTGTTTCAAACAATATATATCCAATTACATTAATATTAGAGTTTCAAAATACAAAAGTAAAATATCCACGTCCTTGATACAAGTTGTTCTTAACTTTCGTCTCATTTATCTCCACCTAAACACTCTAGAGGCTCCTCCAACGATTCTTGCTGCACTGAAGTTTGCTCTCTAACACCATCCAAAAATTTTCTTTTATTTGAAAAATTAGTTCTAAGTATTTCTTTTCCAACTCTCATATTTTTAGGTGTTCAGATCTTTTAATACATGAAAATATCTCCAAGTTAGCAATTATTTCTAGGCTCGATTACCCCCTTTTAGATTTTACATTGTTTTAGATTCCCAATATCCTTTTGTACATTAGTATGCACTATGTGTATGCTGTTAAATAAATTATCTTCCAAAAACGCTCGTGCATTAATGTTATTTAACCTTGTAAATTGTTTGGCAAACATGTATATTGTTATACACATGTATATGTTGTCAAATAAATCGTTGACAAACTATTTTCTGGATGCTCATACACTTCATCCATATCCTTGCATATTTGTATGTAATCTATATATTGTTATGCATTTGTCTCCACTTTTAACTTAGGAGCATTTCGGAGAGAAAAATGCACAATTAGATGATGTTCGGATGAAATAATCTACAAAAAAAAAAAAAGGATTAAAAAAATCAGGCTTAATTTTCCCATTTTTATTTTGAACTTCCGATTATTTGGTATACGAGTCACATTTTTCTTTGGTAACTTGGGGGACATTAGAATAAGTTATTGAGGAGACAACAGAGGAAATCTGGACTTATTATGTTTTAACGTGTAAATATTTATTTTAAACGACATTTGACCAGGATTATTTGCTCGCAGTAGTCTTCACTAAAGTCAAAAGCTGCGGCAATTAGTCCTTCTGCAGCATGTCAGTATCCTATTTTTTTCTCGGCCTTGAATGCTTTGTTTGGGAGCTCGAACACAACGAAAATGGGAGCATGTCCGTCTTGGATCACATTATTCATATACTTTTTTATACAGTGGAAGATGGAACTCACAATACAATATAAATAATACACTCAATCCTACCTCTAAGTTCTATTTTTAACTTTGGCGGTAAAATAAAGTTTGAATATCCTAATAAATGCATATAATTTATATAAGTTTTGAAATAAAACCTGCCCTCTATTTCGTTATGCATCAAATCTGGTGATGTTGAAATCACCCGCAATACACCAAGGTGCCTCCCACTGTTCTTTAATCGACGAGAGCTCCCGCCATAATTCTTCATGCCCGTTGTCGTCATGCGGGGCCGTAAACTGCACTTAAGCTCCACTGCCGTCCAGAGGTGGTGTCCTGCAACAAGGCAGAAGGGAGAAAATAATGCCCCCCGAGGCACCCACCGACGTTTACGTTTTTGATGTCATTTGATCAATCCTTCCAACTCCAAAAGCCTGCAAGGAAAATTGTTCCACTACCGCGAGCTTAGTTTCTTGAATGCAACATACTTCCACATTGTTCGATCGAATAACCTCTGCAACTGCACGCTTTTTAATGGGTCGTGCATACCCTGGATGTTCCAAGAGTGTGAAATTGTGTGTGTGTTTTTTTAATAGTAAACTTAATTTAATGAAGCATATACTTTGATAAAAAAAATATATTGCTCAATTTAATTTTTAATAAGTGTAAGAAAAAATTTAATGAATGATATATATGTTTAATTGAATTTTGAACGAGGTATATAAAATAATATTTTGGATGGTAAAAAAAATTGAGTGTAACAACCCCTATAAAGAAAAAGGTTGAACCTATAAAGCTTAAAATAGAAACAGAAAAATTGGAGGCAAGACTAATAGAAGAGAAGCACGTGCCTATGTTTTTGAGATTTGATAACTTCAACAAAGTTGGTGTTGACTTTGTCATTTATGATGCTTAAACGGATACTAAAGCAAAGAAATTTTTGTGAACGGATACTAAAGCAAATAAATTTTTGTGTTTTATAAGTCTGGAGTAGTTGGGTTCTGTTCAACTGCTAAGCTACCACAACCAAAAAGGGAAAAAAAGACAGCACCAAGTCCAATACAAGACACACGATCTACAACAATATAAAAGTACTCATGTGAGTCCTCGTTCCTCTCCAAATATTCTCTTGTAGTCTTGTTATTTTATTAGATGCATTGGAAGGGGGTAGCAGCTAAAAAGTGCCTACCCATGTTGGTTTGCTGTAGATGCATTGATGCACCAACCCAAGAATGTTTGTGTTACATAGAAAAATAGATAAAAAAAAGAAAGAAAGAAAAAAAAACTCATGTGACAACCACTGGTGTGGATTAAAGAAACAATATCTAATTGATGAAGTTGGTGTTTTTTGTGCACTCAATGCGATCTACTGTCACAATCTAATGACAATCTCTATTTTTCATCTTTAACTTTTCACAGTATCTGCAGTTTTATTTTTTGGATTTGGGAAATTAATCCCATCTGTTTTTTAATCTCTGACTTTTTAAGGATATGAAAACACACCAAGTTATAGCAGTTTTTTTTTTCTTCTATTCTATTCTAAATATCTCATTATATAATTTTTTCCTCCACAAAATACCCTCAAATTAACAATGCAAATGTTACACAACAATAATGTACATGTATAATAACAACGTATGAACATCTAGGAGGACAATTTGTTATTAAATTTATTAACAATAGCGTATACAAATGCATAACAATGTACAAAAATGAATAATAGTGCATGTGCATCGTGGAAGGTAATTTGTTTACAACGCAGAATCCAAAATGAGGTAAAAACTACGAAATGACATGAGAAAAAAATGTTAACCTGGGGATCTATTCATATGCTGAAGTCCAGAACCTAAAATGTAAGGAGTTGACAAGAATACTTAGAATTAATTTCTGTTTTTATTTTTTAATATATATCGTTTATTAGACACGGAGGATTCTATCTGCATGTGATATCCGTTGAACTGAAAAACTAAAAAAAAAGAAGAAAATCTTCAATCACCTGTGACAGTAGAGGAAGGGCAGGTTTAACCACCATAAGAAAGGAATCTACAAGAAATTTCGTGGTGTAGTGTGTATGGAAAATTTGTGTATTACATGACACGATCGTGATTGGCGTTTCTAGCTGTTTTTTTCGTTCTTTTCGAAAATGGCACTCTGTTTCTTTGACAACTTGTTTTCTAGTTTTTAACTTTACATGTAGTGTTTTTTATTTTTTTTTATACCCACTTGAACATTCTAACGCCACTCAGATGACAATCACTTCTATCAGAATAGGAGAGGAGAGGAGAAACATGTAGAAACAGAGTGATAGACGGCTTTCGGGGATAGACGGCTCATCTATCAAATGTTCCCGGCTTTGTTTTCGTCTCTCTTGCTTTCAATTTCTAACTCTACCCTCTCCTCTCTCTATGCTCTAATCTTGGATCTTTGTAACTTCAATGTCTAATAGCAATTTTCTATTGAAATTTTATTATTCAAGTTATTGGAATATATACTTCATATACAATTTATAAAAGTACATATCGTGATGAAATATATGATTTAAAAAAAAATAAAAACAGATAAACTGTTTGGATTTAAAATGAGAATGAACGTAACATTTTTATAAAAAAAATTGCAACTGTTGCCATACCTAAACATATGGTAAACACTGTTTCAAATCAACATCATTCAACATCATATACATTGAATATGCCCATTAAATACACTAAAATTAAAAGAAATGAAGTCAGAAAGGTCCGTTGAGCATAATGTTGCTCTACATGATCCGCTGAACCGAGCAATTAGCATATTAATAACTGATGTTTCATAAAACCCAACAACCAATCAAGCACAGAAGGATTTATTAAGCCCAAGTCCTAGATCAGAGAAAACACCGGGGTCTAATCAAAATATCATGTACCATCTGAATTCTGAACCGGAATCAAAGAGATGTAGGCAGCATTTTATTGCACGATTGAGTTGTTTTTGTGTTTGCAGGAAGTTGTTTCTGCAATTGTATAATCAAACAGTTTTACTTAACAGTTTCTACATACCGATTTTAAACAAATAGTGCCCAAAAGTTGTTATTTTCAAAAGCTGGGGTGTGGGGTGTTGAGCTCCTGCAAAATCAATTTAAAAAACCTGGATTTTTATAGAATTAGTTTTATAATTGTGCAACCAAATACACCTTGAGAAGAATGGTCATACATGAAACTTCATGTTGAGGATCATGTTAAAGAAAAAAATTACTATACCTCTCTTAAAAGCCTCTCCATTTAAAACACAGACACATGGATAACCCGATACAGAAGCATAATTGGATTCATAAAAACAGAGAAAAAAAATAACTTTTAAAAATAATGTTAGATTAAGAAAAACACTTCACCTTCACTCAAAGAGCCCCATTTATAATTACACAAGGTGAAACCTAAAAATATCAAACTAGATAAAGGGGAAAGCTGGAACGTTAAATAGGAAAAAAAACTACTATACCATCTCTTAACAAATACAATTATGCATGGGTTCATTATATTCTAATAAAAAGAGTAACTTTTCAAAACACACTCATGATTTCATGAAATCTAATAAAAAGATAATCGATGTGGGATTCATATGTATGACGGTTTGACTGTTTGAGGAGGAAGAAATGAAGCAAAACTGATATTCATGCATGCTCTACACGTGTGTTTTCCATACATTCATTGTCAAAAATATGAATTATGCATGCATTAACATAGGCTACATGGCCTCTTCCGCTCTTCCTCACCACATTTCATGAGTGTTGCAAAAGGTGAACATGTAGGACTACCATACATAGTACATGTTTGTTAAAACTTATAAGCTGCATATTATAACTTTTAGTTTAAAATAAATAGTTATTGCATATTTGTTTAAATTTATTGAAACATATTTAAGTTAAAAACATCTTAATAAAGTCATAATCTCTAAACTGAGAAAGTGATGTTTTTGAGATTATAGTTTATAAAATACATTAAATGGTTTTCTTTTGGACACTCGTCATGTTGTCTATTTTTTTGCATATTTTAATTGCTAATCGAGCTTTTTTGAGCTAAATGAGCCCGAGCTCGAGTCTTGATTTGAGCTTGCACTTGAGCTCATTTTAGAAATGACGAGTCGAGTTTCAACTGAACTTTTCACGAGCCAAACGAGTCGACTTGAACACAAAAATAAACTTGAACCCAAACTGAGCTAAGCTGAGCCTAAATAGAAAAGCGCCGAGTTTGAACATGTCAAAGATCAACTCGCTCGACTTGTTTACCACCCTTCTCAATAAAGGATCAAACTCGCACTAAATGTCAAAACCTATCTACCACTTGAATTATGATTTTTATTCGTATCCAGGACAAAAGCAAAAACTCATTATGCATCTGAAGTGTACAAATCTCATCAGCATGATGATAGTTAAAAGAAATGACTCAGAATATCTTAAAAAACAATAAGAAAATGACTACCAACTTCACCAACATTAACAAGATTATTGTGTCTCTGAATGAGGTGAATAACAGACTACAAAATCCATATTTCAAGTTTAATTATACAATGGGAACTGATATTATATGACATGGACATACAAAAAACATGCTTCTATACTCTCTAAAATAAGAAAAGCATAATCCACAACTCAACACTGATAAACTTAATTGACAGGATGAATTTGCCCAATTTGACATGACATGAGGAATTGTCACTTTTTTTAAAATTTCCCACTAGTTTCTTGGTCCAATCTCTCTACATTGGTGAGCATGGAAAATAGTATCTACGACATAAAAGTCAGATGATATGAAACACAAAATGGAGAACAGAAAACGATCATTCGGAGAAGTTCAATTGCTTATGCAAAAAGAATAGGAACAGACCTCACCTTTACTACCATCGTATTTTGTTTTCCATATCTGCATCTTGAGGTCACCATAGCATGTATAATGTGGTAAGTCCGGCTTCTGCTGTTGGTGCTCGCAATGGAGTAACAGGGTCTTGCGTTGTCGCCTCTAATTCGACCTGTTCGAAAAAAGATCGTTCAATATAGAGAATACAAAGTAGAAGTCTACATAAAATATAACGGGGAACAAAATTGATGATAAAAAAGAATCACGAACAAACTCATAAAATTAAGGTTCCATTATAATGCACTCCAACCTACATAAAGAAAATGGATGTTATTAGGCAATATGTAAACTGAGGGGAAGGACAAAAGATATGTGACATAAAAAAGATTCATTTTGTGGAAATTAAAAGATCACATCACTATATAAAAATTCACTCCAGCATCACATTCTTTCTTTACTTCTTGCCAGTCTAATCATGGAGAAGCAAATCCAGTCCATAAGACTTAAATAAGGTGTCACCTCTTCATCAAGCATTCAATCTTTCTAAAATACTAAAGTACTTTTTTTTTTGTGTAAAATTGATGACCGATTCTACCACTGAAATCCATAAATTAATAGATTAAATAGGCCAGGTTCTGATGGTTTTTTATACAAAGGCAGAGTCTGAAATTTTTTTAAAATATATTTATGTAAAGAGATTGCTCAAGATGGATGTATATTAACAGTAAAATGTGGGAACCAGCATAGTGGAGAAAACAAATTTGGACTCATTGGATAATGTTGAGTACCAATATAACGTTTTCCATAGCGATCGTTCACCCCAGATTTGCTCCCCAAATCCTTTGGGCTTACCTGATGCATAGGATTTGTGTGTGATTTTATACATCCTAGGTTTTCCCAACCAAAAGTTGGAATTCCTTATCACCAAAAAAACCAGACACCAAAACCAGACACTAACTTTATAAAGTCCAGAAATTATAAAGCTAAGAGATGAACAAATCTAAATGGGAATGTTGCTGAAATAACATCACAGAATAACAGAACTGAAGAAATTCAAACACAAACCATGAAAATGCATTTGAAATCAAAACGAAGATATAAAAATAAATTTCTGGGTATTTTGAGTTATATGTGAAAGATCAAACAAAAAAAATGTATGCTTTTGGCATGTGTTTTATTTATTTATTTATTTATTATGTGTGCTTATGATCTTTAACATAAAATAATAAAGTTGATCCCTTATGTGTTTACTTTGAGTTTTTTGCATGAATTCTTATCAAAGGCTTCATCATCTGGTCACTGTGGAGTATTGGTTCCCTTTGAACTAGTTCCCTTGAAGCAATATCAATTATTCATTCTTCTGATAAGTATCTGAATTGGGCTTCATTGTATGTATCACTTCAGAAATTGAAGCAATGGAAAATGCTTTGTACATGTTATATGATATTAGACAGACGTCTGAAATTGGTCTTCTGATAACACATAAAGTTGATCCCTTTCAAACATGAACATATAAGCGATATAAGCGTGACAGAGCAACTAAATCAACACAAATTAAAATGATGTACCTCTCTCTGAAATTCTGTTGTAGAGAAACATTTCTTCTCCAACTACTCAAACAATAACTGAAAACTAATAACAACCATTCATTTGCAAAAGGGCATGAAACCAGTAAAACCTTTCTTTTAGTCATTTTGGCAAACATTTTATGTTCATCAATCAAATAAGCAACTTTCAAAGCGCTTCAACACACATTCAATGATGAAGAAAAAAACAAAACAGTGAGAGATCAATAAATGTAAGGGCAGGGATACACCCACCTCCCATTTTATTAGGGGCACCACCTTCATAAGTTCACCACCTCCTTTTTTAAAAAAAAACCAAGCCCACCATTTTATAAAAACCCTTTCATACACCAATTTCACCACCCTTCTTCACACATTGTAACACCCTTCTCTCTCTTCTCTCTGCTACTTCTCTCATTCTCCTCTCCTGTTCACTCCCACCGTGAGGATGCCGACGACAAGCCGCCGTGACTCATCTCCCTCACCCCCGTGAAGTCCTCATTGTGTCACTCTTGACGTCGTAAACTCCTCTCTCTTGAAATAGGTTAAAATATCTATTTTTTAAACATATTTTTTTAATCAATTGTTAATGGTGATTTCATGATTATTATTATTCATCTTGGAGGTAAATTAGGGCTTTAATAGGAAAAGTTAGGACTTTGATAAAGAAAGCTAGGATTTTTTTATATAGAAAGCTATGTTTTATTTATTTTTATTTTTTTTCAGAATGAAGTGGGTTGGTTGAATTTCAATAAATTATTCAAAGCTAGGGTTGTGAATGAATTTTGGTTTAATTTTCATTAATTTGTATGTTGGTGGTATTGGTTGGAGAGAAAAAAAATTCCCCTTAGAGAAGATTATTGTTGGCATGTTGAACATATTCATGAGATGAAATAGTATACTGACAGTGATATGAAATTATGCAATGGTTCAATACATATTGTTGAGAACTACATTTAAACAATAATGTAATTCTAATTTATTCGTGCTCCAATCAATCTAGTAAAGATAATCTAGAGAAAGCTATGTTGTTATAGAGAAATGAAGTGTGTATGATAAATTTGAATGGTTTTGGATTGAAAGGTTGGGTTGTGAATGCATTTTAGTGACTCGTTGAATTAAATGAGTTATGTGGTTTGAACTTGAATTATATGTATGGAAACAGATGTTTGAATGAATCTGTTTAGGTTTTAACAAATTATGTATGTATGTGATGTGGAAAATATCTAATTGTGATATGATACTTGTTTATTGTGTAGCGTACCACGAATGCTGCTCGCCACCTTTATCCAATCATTGAACATGGGACAACTTGGAGGTTGTGCAAAGATTGGCACCAGACGTGATACATTATTTAAAAGACAGAACACCACTTCCCGACGTGCATGAATTAGATGGTCCATGTTCGAAATTGTGTTTCAGTGACTTGTTTGTATTGCCAATCGTCTATGAAGTGTTTTGGGCGGTGTTTGTTTTTGTATAAGGTTTATCAAACTTGAACAACTAAATGAAATGTGTTTAGTTTGATCCCGATGTATGTGAATTTGAAAGTAAATGTAAAATTTGAACATTTGATCAATTGTATATATCTTAAGTTTAGTTAAATTACAAATTGAGAATTTGGTTAATTTATTTTGATTTGGCAATTTTTTGGAGGTAAATTTGAATATGATTATATGGTTTGGTTGTATGTTGGATGAATTTGAATGTATTAATTAAGCTTTTTTTGTGTGAAGAGACTTTAGTATGAAATGGCTTCCTTTGTTCCCATCGACCGAGACATTGTTTATCAGTGGATCATGTGAACCTGAGCTTCATACATTTATGTATTCGACAGTAACTGTCTATGATTACTACAATAATTGTCACTGGTGTAATCAAACACACAATTACAATTCATTCCAAGATATACATGTTTCTTTTTTATTCCATCGACAATGACATTGTCTAGAAAATATAATTATGTAGACACTCAATGTGTCTAACCATTCCAGAATCTATGAGTTTTTTTTCCTGTTTCCATAGATAGAGACATTGTCTAGAAAATATAATTATGTAGACACTT
The DNA here is from genome assembly GCA_030737845.1 of Acorus calamus. Classification (NCBI taxonomy): domain Eukaryota; kingdom Viridiplantae; phylum Streptophyta; class Magnoliopsida; order Acorales; family Acoraceae; genus Acorus; species Acorus calamus. The sequence continues at coordinate 29,158,773 of CM060872.1, forward strand.
CATATGTCTACCTCATTCCAGAACCTACAGATTTCTTTTCTGTTTCCCATCGACAGGTACATTGTATAGGAATGATAATTATGTAGACTCCCCATGTATCTAACTCATTCCAGAATCTATGAGTTTTTTTCTTCTGTTTCCATAGATAGAGACATTGTCTGGGAAATATAATTATATAGACACATCATGTGTCTACCTCATTCCAGAACCTACAAGTTTCTTTTCTGTTTTCATCGACAGGTACATTGTCTAGGAAAAATAAGTATATAGACACCTCATTTGTCTAACTCTTCGAGAACCTACGGATTTATTTTTTGTTCCGATCGACAAGGATGTTGTCTAGGAAATATAATTATGTAGACAATCCATGTGTCTAATTCATTCAAGAACCTATGGGTGGTGCCCTTAATGCATTTTGGGAGATTATGTATGAATGGCAAAATTGTAAATGTAGGGTGGTGTTTAACAAAAGCTAGGTGGTGGAAATATCCGCCCCCTAAATGTAATTGTAGGAACTGAGAACAGAACCATCATCACCAGTACATCAATCGAATCTATAACCCAAAAAATTATTGCAAATCATAAACCCTATCTAGATTGGATATAAAGATAGAAACAAAAGCCATGATCGATGACAAAGCTCATCAAATCCTCGGCGAGGATTCCTCGCTGTTCCTGGACAACCTGATCGTCAACGCACGCGTCTTACTTACATGCCCCGTTCTCACCTTTTTCCCCAACGCGTGTACAGGAGGAGAACTGATTTGTCCCTTGTTTCAAGAGGGAAAAAACAAATGAAGATATGGCGCTGGTTCTGATTCAGGAAAAAAAAAGAAGAATATATGGCGTTGGTTTTGATTCAACCATGTCTCATACGGTAGTTGACACATTAAGTCCCTTTTGATAGGGAATATGATTTATTATTGAGTATATAATTAATCTAACATAAATGAGTATAAATAAAGATAAAATAATTATGTGTTTTCTTGTGTTTTAAATTGTTATCATTAGAAAACGTAATAATAAAATTTTTAAAACCCGTTTGAGGTGTGACATAAGGTTATTCGTCTTTGATAGTTATACTAGGATTGATAACAATACATGTTGAATATGTAAATTTTTGTTTGGTTGTCTTTTCTGTTATTCTCATTAGGAAACGTAAAATTGATCTTTTTGTCGTTTGATTCACCTTGAATAAAGTAAGGATAAGTGGTCGATAAGAGATGAATAAGAGTTTATGACTTTTTAAATGATAATTATACCCCTGCATAAATTATTTGTGTTTGAGAATAAGTATGAGAGATGTGTGTGTGATATGATAGATGTGATAGTTTTTGGAATGTGTGTAGAGAGTGTTAGGTAAGATACATTTTTTAAAATGACATATAAGGGTATTTTTATCAATTGGTATAGATAAGCCCTGATAAGCAATTCTAGCCTTTTCTGAGAACAGTTATCAGGCCTTATCCTAGCTTATTCAGACATAACTATCAAAGTTTATCCTTGTCAAACAAATAGCTGTTTGGAGGCTATTCTACTGTATTCTCCCATATCTACCATTTATTCTTCACCCCAAACGAGGGGTTATTGTTTGAATAAAATGTAAATAAAGTGTGGATAAAGATTTATAAAAGGTGAAAAAATGATGATAGTTGATTTGACATGTGATTTATAAGATGTGATGATAGTTGATTTGACAGTGATCCATATATTCTTTGAATGAAATAACTTGTAATAATTTTAATTTCAGTGGTTGATTGAAATCCATATATTACTTTATATCAGTTTATCCAGGAATACATTATCACTGGATATTCTGGACATCCAAACACCTTATTTAACATATTCTAATTTATTCCACAATCTATGTGGTTATACTGCATCCAAAATGGGGCAAAGGGTGTGTTTAGTTGGACGATTGCAAAATTAATTATGTAATTTTTAAAATCTATGTATAGAAAACTATTATTGTATAATTGTTTGATTACACGATTATAGAAAGAATTATCTGCCAACACAAAAATTATCCAATCCTACTATCAAATCAAACGCTGCCTAAACTCCCTTTGATGAAATGACTGTAATACTTGTGAAAAGATGGGTTGTTGAGTGAAATTTGTCAGCATCTCTCGTGCTTTATAGTTGTTTGTCATAATCAGAGATTTGCGTTTCATCTGTATTTGAATGGCGTCTCACTCGAAAGAATTTTTTTTTAGCGGGGTTGATAATGACATTAACGATCACTTGTTCTTACAATTCAATTTGTTGGTTCTTATATCTAAACTGAATGAACTAAGACCGTCCAGTTTCGCTTATGGATGACAAGATATGACACAGTTACTAAACGAAGGGCTTCAATATGTTGATGAGGATTCGAGTGGCCGGATGTGGGAACAAAAAAGGGAGATTAATCTGTGCAGAGAGAGAAGAAAAGTGAAAATAGGGTTAAAGATAAATTGATCATTTAAAAGGACCTATATGACTTTTATAATGTTTCCTCGGACTTATACAAGTGTTTAAGATAAAATATTATGAGAATATTCTATTAAATTGAAAAAAATTTAACTTAAGAACTAAATTATCTAACTATAACAGTATAAAGGACGTTTTTGTCCCACAATAAGTTTGGAAAGATTTATGAGTTTATGCAGACACTTAAATGTTTTTAATTTTTTTTTTAAGTTTTAAATCCTTATAAATATGTCCATTTAAAGATAGATCCCTCTCTTCTTCATTTACATGCATATATATAATCTAACCACTTGTAGGTCATTAGCAATTTGAGGCCCTTGTGCAACTCGATGAAGCCTTCTTGGATGAGCTCCCTGGAGGATTTGGTCATCCCCAAACAGTCCTTTAGTGAGCTGAACTTCATGGGATCCTCCACCCGTATCTCCATTGTATTATTGACAACTAGTACCATTCGATCCAGTGTATCCACCTGGATATTCATTGTATTATCGACTGATAGGATCGTTTGATTCAGTGTACTCACGTCGGATTTGTTGTGCTAATGTAGTAGTGTTCGTCTTCATCAGATCTCACTTCCCTGATGTCATCGTTATCCGACGCTGTGATGTACCATGAATCTGACTCGTCATCGTTATGGTCTTCCATGGGTGCATGAGACGACTATGTCACACAGTTTAATTAATTAAGTTTCCGTTTTAAACCGGTTATATAACATTCAAAATCCAAAAAACCGTATAAAATTTTTTCTTTTAAAAAAGCATATCAATCTTGTTTACCAGCGATAACATGGGAGGCAACAACAGCAACAGGGAGACAGATGGACAAGGGGGACGTGAGAAATCATCCATGAGATGAGGGTCATTGAGGTCTAGGACGATTGTGAGTTGCCCTTTCAGCTCATCACTCCTCTCAGTGAATTCATTTTCTTTCATCTTATAGAAGCTGCTCACCTTATCGCCTTCATTAGTTTGTCAAAAAAAAAAAACAAGAGAGAGAGAGCGAGATTAGTTAGTTTAAAAACTTTTTATGAGATACAAACTGAAACATAGTAAATATGATTCAAAAACCTTGTTTTGTACTGAAATGATTCGAACTTGATCGTCCCCATTATGTTGTCTCACACCCTTAGAAAAAAAAAACCAGAAAGCAAAGTCATATTTGTGGAACAACTTAATTATACTCTTTCGAAAGCATTACAAAAGAATTTTTACTGTACATACGTGCAATCATACAAACCTATTTTTGATTGCAAGGAGGATAAGCCATTGGTGAGCATCCTGTTCAAAAACTGAACTTGAAGGTAGTCGACGCCGAAGAAGAAGTTGAATCAACCATTCAGTTTTTTTGTCAATGGTTGACATCTCTTGGAGCTTCTCGATCTTTTTGATGTATTCCTTCAGCTGTTGGTAGTCGAGGTAGTTGGCCTTCCACTCTGGGGCCAACTGTGTCTCCAGTTTCCTTGAAAACTTCAATTTTGTCACTACAAATTAAAACTTAAAATTTTCAACTTTTGTTTTTTATTGGTAATTAAAATTATGTATTTCTATACCTTTTGACTATGTACAAATACACAATTCTTTACAAAAGAAGTGAAAAAGGAGCTTTAAAGTGAGGAAGTAAGGATGTTTGGTCACATAAAACCAAAACATGCCCAGTGTTACTGCTACAAACAGAGAACACCAAAACAGAGGTAAATGAAATTTTCATGACACCCATTTCATTCCATTATTTCTTCAAGAGATTCCATCTCCCTGAATAGGAAGGAAAGTGAGAGTCTTCAAAATGGAAACTGAGGGATCCATAAAAACCATTGGGGATGGGGTAAGCAACATTATACCTTAGAGGATCCTCCTTCCAGTCCCTTGGGACGATTGACTGACTGAGGAATTTGGTGAGCTTAAACAAAACTCACCACGGACTGCTGTAGTCACCCAAGGAGAAGATGAAACAACAACCAAGCAAAAACACACAAAAATGAAAGAGTGCCTCTATTTCCTCCCTCTTTTTATGGTGAACGACTCATACATCTCCACTGTTTTTCTTCCTATATATAATGGGGGAAGTGTTAATACCACCCCATAAGATACTCACCCCACCTCAAAATGCATTGCGCTTGTGATTAGTGTCGATTTTGTTTGGTGAAAATGAATGTACAGGAGATAAGTGCTCTGTTTATTTTTGGTATGTCTCCTTTTACGTCTTGATGTTAAAAGCGAGATTCTTCTAGTCATTTTCATGCAAGGTATTTCTTTCACGTGACACTTCATTTTTTTTCCGGCCTATATTAGATATTTCCACTAAAGCAAAACTAAGTTTGCAGTTAGGGCCGCTCTCATATTAGTGAATTTAAATGCGGTCTTAGACTAACCTATAAAAATAAGAGCTCCAATGCATTTACATTGAAAGAGATTAAATATAAAAAATATTTTTTTATAAGGGTACAACAAAAATGTTTAATAAAAAATGAAAACAACAAACTTAAAAAGCTTATGTTTCAAAAAAAATGGAAAAAAAACATTACAACAAAAAATAAAGCAAAAATTAGAAAACATATCCGTATTCCAAGAGGAGAACTCTTTTCCTTTTTTACATAAAAAGAATAAAAAATTCTTAAATCAAGGGATTTGTTGTTAAAAAATTCATTTTTTATAAACAGATAAATAAATTTTATAAAATAGAAATAAAAAATATGGATAAAATTAAAAAAAAAAATAAATAGATGAATGTATATGTTTAAATTTAAAAAAATTAATTTTATATTACAATGCTTAATATACAAAAAAGTATGGTGCCTTGTTTGCAGTTTCCAATCACATGCTCTAATCATTTATCGTGGTCCATCTTACACTTCAGATCATTCTGTCAAAATTTATAAATATAAAGTTTTGAAGTACACTGAAAAGAGCATTATTTGAGCCAATGTGGATTCAATCAAACATTGATTTGATCAATATCATCACTATCGTGTAGCACAACTTATTAATCGAACTGCATAGCTTATTAATCAAACTACATAATCAATTATTGAGTATAAATGTCACTCTCTTATTAGATACTGATTGCATTGATCAAATCCAACCCAATGACTAGCTAACAAGAGACACTTTTCCTTGAATTTTTTTAAAAAGATAGTCTTTAATTTTATTTTTTCTCCATTATGGCCTGTCGCACAGGAACAAACAATATACCCCAACATGTTGTTGCATTATTAAAAAAATTAATCATGCCATCGTAAAATTAAGATTCAGGAACCAAAACAATTTAGGTCATTCGAATGACCTGACTAAACCAAATATATAATCTTAGATGATGATGGAGCAGATTAAATGTCTTTTTTTATTTCAGATGTAAATAAAATTGGAACTAATATAACAAACACCTCAAATAATTAAAAAATTAAACATTATTAAGAACCACATATTTATTACGTCACACATTCAGAGCACTCTCATGCGCATTGAAGATTCTCTTCTCTTTTCATATGCATGTGGTCCCGTCACAGTAAAACCATCCTTATTCATGCAACTGATACAAAATGTGATATGTTTTTGTATATTTGGTAATACATGCATGCAAAAATAAAACGAAATAAACAGCTATGGTCATTATACGAAAAAGGACCATGGACCACATTATAGCTGACTGGTAATGTTTCCCTACATGTATGTGGTATTAGTGGGGTGGGGCCGTGGCTTTATTATTTGCCTCTAATAATTGACACATGGATAACCTCGTCACCAAATATATATGTGGCACATGTTAAGTTAGATGTTAATTGTATATTCTAATACTTATGCATACTTGTTCTCTGATTTTCCTTTTCTCTTAGTATATTGATATACACTCAATGCAGTTTGCATTCTCGTTGATAATCTCTCAGTTGATTATACACTCACTATCGAAGCATATACTATCCTAGTGTAGCATATATTTCACTAATACAGTATATATTCAATCAAATCATTTTATAATTTTTACTGAAATGAGAAAATATTTATTGATTTTTGTAGCTAGGCATATTTTTAATTTTTTTCATCATAGTATGTAATTTATTATACGAGTATATATATATTTAAAAAAAATAAAATGTACAGTTAGAGACTACATACATGATTAAAACTATTAATTTTCTTTTAATTCTAATATAATTTAGAATAGTTTTCTATAAAATAAAAATTACATGGAAAAAAAAGAGAAGGTGTCCGATTAGTGTTGAATCCCGTTTGTTAGTTTCTAACAAAGAACTAACACATCAAAAAAATTAACAAAATCTCACATGTTAAATATGTGAGAGATTAGATCACATGTCAACCTCTGATACAAACTGATGTTAGATCCGACTCTAAAAAAAATGGAAAACACATACATGTAATGTTGTTAATTATCCAAAACCGGCCGGATGCCATCTCACACGCTGCTAATTACAAATATGAGATGGATTAATCTTCTATTAATAATGCTGATTTTTCTATTACTATATTGTCATTGTTAATGCTTTTTTTCTTTCGGTATGCTCGATTATGAGTTGTCATTGCACTCCTTTACAAATGACAATAAATGTCAACTATCCATAAATTGGGTGAAGAGAGCATATCTGACACAGCACAGTGTTCAACACACAAATTTCATTGTGAATTAGAGGGATACTTATGCACATATATGGTATATGCATCATTAATTCAATATGGGGAGTAATAATTATTGTGATGTTGTGAAAATTTTATCATCCATCACTCATGAAGGACAGCATGTATCACATATGCTATTAAATATGCAAAAGTATGTCATTGCAAAAACATTGAAGACAAATTTTCTTTTAAAGATATATATTCCCTTTCATGCTTTGATATTAAAGGAATATTCTTCTTTTGAATTTCACGACCATGTCCTTCTTTCACGAGACACTTATTATGTATTTAGTATGCGATCAATACCTTTTGTCCTAGCTATTCCTAGCTATTCCCCTTTTGATATGTTTTGTTGTTTTTTTCCAGACCATGCATTAAAGCCGGCTTAAATTTTTTTTTTGATGATAAGATAGGTTAGAGCATTTTCAATAAAAGCAAAAGCCCGATACATAGAAAATAAGATAAAATACTAGAGTGATACCATAGTTGAGGGGCAACCCAACTAGAGTGTTTATACACCCGAGTGAGAAACCCAATCTATTGTATAAGAGATTTCTGCCAGCCCCAAGCATTCTACAACAACTAGCCATCTAAAATCACAAGTTTTCTCCTATCGAAGACGATCTTCATGCTTAAGCAAGCCTGACTCCAAGCTTGGATAAAGAAAACTGTCGATTCTCAAACATTCTCGTAGTATACCCTAGTGTTTCTGAAAACCCGATAGTTACAAACAAGCCAAATTGCTCACACGACCGCTAGATCAAAGGATTGTGATACCTTCGCACGGGGACTTCTATCACTGTTTGATTTCAATCTTCCTGCTTCCCATAGCCCCTACAGTGACAGGATCTGCAGATCAAAAGCCAGCTTAAAATTAAAGAGATGTTTACATCATAGAACACTTAGATGACAATTTCCAATTTCATGCTCTACTTGACGATTATGGGAAATTATCCTGTTCATACCGCTTTTGATTTTTTTTTTATTCGTTTTTTTTTTCCAACCCATATAGACATCGGCATAATTGAAAGCTTAATTTACAATTTCCAATCTCATGCTCCACAGGGTATTTATAGGGTGAATTGCCCTTATACCCCTTGACCGACCCTCTATAGAAATTTTTTTTATACCCCTAAACTTTTTTTTATTTTTTATTTATCCCTGTAAAGCTGTCTCATTTTTTTTACCTCTCACCCCGTCACATTACATTTTAGGAGCCGCTATCTCCTTTGCTCCAGAAAAGTCTCAGTTTATAGGTGGTTCTTTTCTTTTGTTCATTAATCATGAGGCCCAAAATATATGTTTATTTATTTTTTCTTTAGAAGATGTATTTACTACGATGATATTATGACACATTTTATAGCATATTATATTTACTGCAATACATTGGACGCGCAAATGCGCATACATTTTAACTAGTTTATATAATTTGTCACAATAAATCCATAATTTACGCTAAGAGATGCTTTTTAACTCCAAACATTACTGTCAAACACTTTAATCAGACATTAGCAGATAGGCTCCTAGATTCCTCATATTTATAACTAGGTCTCTGAAAAAATCGGTCGCCTTTGTCATATTCTGTGGTTATTTACAAATAGAGTCCCGGGTCCCATATATTTATTACTAGGTCATTGACAACTCTTTTTCGGGATTTAATTGGGCATTTGTAGATAGGCCCCTACATCCGTCATATATATACCTAGGTCCTTAAAAAAACAACCACCTTTGTCCTTTTATGTGGTTATTTACAGATAGCCCCCCAGGGCCCAGAGATGCACTTTAACGCCAAACAGCCAAACACTTTAATCAGACATTCGCAGATAGGTTCCTAGATCTCTCATATTTATAACTAGGTCCCTGAAAAAATCGGCAACCTTTATCCTTTTTTGTGGTTATGCAGATAGACCCCCGGGTCCCTCATATTTATTACTAGGTCCCTAACAACTCTTTGTTGGGGATTTAACCAGACATTTGCAGATAGGCTCCTAGATCCCTCATATATATAACTAGGTCCATGAAAAAATCTGTCACCTTTGTGCTCTTATGTGGTTATTTGCATATAGGCCCCCAGGTCCCTCATATATATTACTAGGTCCTTGACAACTCTTTTTCCAGTGATATATGAAATTCCACCCTTAGTTTTTACCAGGTTTACAATTAAACCCCTATATATGTTACAAACAGATCCCTCATTCAAATTTTAATATTTATAACGAAGTCCCTAATATCAAAATATGACTCGCCCGAACATCAAATTATTTTTTAGACTATTACGATACCTATGAAATTATAAAATAAATATTTTAGTGTCATCATTTGAGCCCATAAAGTTATTTATGACAAACCTCTACTAAGATTTGAGTTTTCTTTTTTATATTTTCATTTACATTAATAATCATAAAATTAACTATTTCACAAATTTTCATAAATTCTTTTTTATTTCATGTGCCAAGATACTTTAATGCATGCATAAATAATTCAACATTGTATTGTATGGTTTTTGTCATCAGAGAACAAAACTGTAGATACTCAGATAAAAATAGTTAATCATGAATACCTGATACGAAAGAGAGTTCATTTTTATCATATTTATTCCTCGTCAAATAACAGGACTTGTGAGTACCCAGTTAAATAGTTATCATAAACACAATTTGGAACATGAAAACATAGTTATGAAAAATCTTATCAAATCGATTATAATATATTACCTAACTTGTTTGGAGGAACCGAGTTGTAGAAGAGAACACATTCAGGGATATGAAATTCAATAAAAATCATACACATTCAAACATATTTAAACAAAAATATTAACACAAACTCATAAACAGATGAAATTAAAAAACTATTTGAGGGAGAGAGAGGAATGATCGGAGGATGGTTGTAGCTTCTCTATTAGGTGGTTGTCGATGGGGTTGTAGAGGGGGTCGTCGATGGGGTTGTAGTAGGGACGTGGAGGGGATCGCTAAGGGGGGACATCGGGGGGTCATCGAGGTGGTCGTCGATGGGGTTGTAGCAGGGGACGTGGAGGGGGTCGCAATGGGGACGTCAGAGGGTCGTCGAGATGGTCGTCGATGGGGTTACAAAAGGGGATGTGGAGGGGGTAGCAAGGGGGACGTCAGGGGGTCATTGAGGGGTCGTCGAGGGGTCACAGATGGACGTGGCCGCCATGAGAGATCGTCGCCGTTGCTGTTGCTGAGGGTTGCAGAGAGGGTTTTTGATGGATCTGATAAAATGAGGGGGAGTGAGAGAGAAACAGATGGCTTGGTGTGATATTTTTTCCGTCTTATTTTTTTTTACCGCGGACCGTTTGATTGCAAGACCAGTGATCGAACGGTTCGCACAATTTCGTGCATAGTGGGGTGCACGGTCGCACGACCGCACCCCATCACACCCACCCCGCCATATATATATATATATATGGTCGCGATTACGTGCGGTGTGCGGTCGGTGCGGTTTACGACGTGGGCCGTTCGATCGCGGGTCCATCGCATCCAACGGTCGACGTGAATCGCACCCGACCGTCCGATACGATGGACCCGTGATCGACGGCCCGTGATCGCGCACCGCACCGACCGCACACCGCACGTAATCGGATCCCTATATATATATATATATATATATATATATATATATATATATATATATTCGCATCGGACGGTCGGGTGCGATTCACGTCGACCGTTGGATGCGATAGACCCGCGATCGAACGGTCCACGTCGTAAACCGCACCGACCGCACACCGCACGTAATCACGACTATATATATATATATATATATATATATATATATATATATATATATATATATATATATATATATATATATATATAGGGAAGTGATTCGGTGCGGGAATGCGGTCGTGCGGGAAGCGATCACGGGCCGTCGATCACGGGTCCATCGCATCGGACGGTCGGGGACGATTCATCTCGACTGATGGATGCGATGGACCCGCGATCGAACGATCGACGTCGTTTCCCGCATTCCCGCACTGAATCACTCGACTATATATATATATATATATATATATATATATATATATATATATATATATATATATATATATATAAATGATATTATGCGGTCGGTGCGGTCGTGCGGCGTCGACCACGGGCCGTCGATCACGGGTCCATCGCATCAGACGGTCGGGGGTGATTCACGTCCACCGTTGGATGCGATGGATCTGCGATCGGACGACGCACGTCGAATCCGCACGACCGCATATTATCATCCGACTATATATATATATATATATATATATATAGAGAGAGAGAGAGAGAGAGAGAGAGAGAGACCTTTTATGTCAGGAAATTTAAATGCATCTCTTGCTTAATCGCCCCAACTTGCTTATGGATTTGATTTATTAAACAGTGGAATTAAATTATGTTGAAACAATTACATCGTGACTAGTAAAATGTTTTCAGGGTCAACCTAAGACTTCATGTACACGGTTTGTCTGAGCTTCAACTACGGGCGGCGGGACCCTAGGAAATTTTTTCTGAAGGGGCTTAAAAATATTACTTGTAATGTAAAACAAAAACTCAATTAAAATGCTTATGCATTGTATATCGCTCATATAAAATTAATTTTAATAAATGTATTTTTTCATCATTAAAATATTAAATGTTTTGCATATTATCTCTCTTCTTAAGTTTTTTTTTTAAAATATGTTCATGAATATGGTTAAATCATTTAGTAGTAGTATTTTTTTAGCATGATTATACACAATCATTTTTTCATCCTACTTATACTTGATTAACGAGCTACTCAATAGAATGTTTTACATTTTCTAGATATGAATTTATACAATTCATTAGAGTAAATATTTTATTTTTTTATAAAATTATATACTTTGTTAGATGAGATATTTTTTTAAAAAAAGACACTAGGAATTGAAAATATGATCGAAAAATGATTAGACGTAACATTTTCCTTTTGAAAAATGGCACAACCATGCATGCAGCCCCGTACACAGTCCACACCATTTTTTTTTAAATTAAAAAAATTACACTCACTAATTAAAGTACATGTTTTTATATAAAATGAAGTATATACTTAGATACAATAATGTATTTTTTTTAGAAATGAAGTTTTTTAACTTTCATATACTACAATAGAGCTCATACACGATAATAAAGTAATATATATCATACTATTATAGTGTATATGCTGCAGATGAGACTGAAAAACAGACAAAGTGTAACATTACTCTTTTTTGTTTTTTTTTTTCTTTTTTTTTCAATCTAGGGGGTTTTAAAATGGGGTTAAACTTTTTTGTCTTATTTTATTGGTAATGTTTAATGGCCGATTGGTGTTTCTAACTCTTTTTTGACCTGTTTAAGGTCAGCTCGGGCTCGTCTTGGGTTGAGACTGAGCTTAATTTCGTGTTTAAGCTCGGCTCATGAAAAACTCGGTTGAAGCTCGGCTCGGACTCGTTTAACTAAAAAAAAAATTTGTTTAGCATTTCAGAAGTCAATTTTCATAAATTTCAGACTCGAGCTTGACTCGGGTTTTTTATTTTATATTAAGTAACAAGCTCGTATAGGCTTGGACTCGACTCATTTACAAACTGAAATTTAAAAAATATCCAAATTCGGCTTATTTATCTAATCGAAATAGTCCAAATGAGCTTTGATCGAGTCGAGTCCGAGCTGCTTGACTCGTTTATCACCCCTAATCAATGCACATGGTCCACCCTTGGTTTAAGGGTTTAACACATGATGAAACGGTTCTATTTTAATAGATTATGACATCTTCACTGCATTGAATGGTTCAAGATCTCTAATCGTTGAAATTCATGGCCCACTATCTAAATAAAAAAGTCAAGGGACTTTGCATCATCTTCTTCTCTTGGCAAATCTCAGCACCTAACGATGATGGTGGTTTTTGGAATTGTTGTGCTCCAATTCCTGCAGCTGACACTGGTGGCATCCCAGGCAAAGCCTGGCTGCCAAGATAAATGTGGTGATGTTAGCATCCCCTACCCTTTCGGCATCGGCGCAAACTGCTATAGGGACCGCTACTTCAATGTCTCCTGTGAATATACTGAGCAAGGACAGCGGCCGTACACCGTCATCGGAAACTTCAGCATAACAGGTATATCTCTCCCAACAGGCGAGGTGCGTGTCTCCCAATATTTGGCTCTCGACTGCTCCAACAACTCGAACTTCAGTCCTTATTTCGATCTTGATATGGAAGGCCCTTACACATTCTCTGACAAGGAGAACAAGTTCATCGCTCTGGGTTGTGACACCTACGCCACCATCCTTCAATCCACAAAGATCAGATACGAAGGCTTCACCACAGGGTGTGTCTCCATCTGCAACAGCTCGAGAATGGTTAGCAAAGATTCATGCAACGGGGTCGGGTGCTGCCAGTCATCCATCCCCAAAAAGGTCAAATACATTCAGATCAATATTACCAACATCTACGATTACGTAGAAGTACGTAATTTCAGCCCTTGCAGCTACGCGTTGTTGACTGATCGAAACTGGTTCACTTTCCATGGTCTTCCTGATCTCTCAACCGATTTCTACAGTAAGAGTGACCAAATCGCTCCGATGGTCCTGGATTGGGCCATTAGCAATCATACATGCGACAAAGCTGAAAAGGCAAATGATTATGCTTGTGTTAGCCCGAACAGTTTCTGCTATAACTCAACCAACGGCCCCGGTTATCGTTGCAACTGTAGCAAAGGTTATCAGGGGAACCCTTATCTTAATGATGTTGGAGGATGCCAAGGTCTCGCTCTCTAACTCACTTTTTTTTTTCTCCTTAATGACTTTGTGTCGTAATTATACCTCTTACTAGGTATTGTATTAGCAGATATTGATGAATGCATAGCCAATCCTTGCACATATGGGATTTGCACAAACACAGAAGGAAGTTACCTTTGCAATTGTCCAAAAGGAAAACATAGTGATGATCCTAGGCTGTATAAATGCAAAAGCTTGTTCCCCGTGATGCAAGTGGCTCTTGGTAAATCTCCCTTCACTAACCTTTTTTTTTGTGTGTGGTGTTCGAGATCCCTGATCATTCATGGGCAGTATATACACCCTCGTATAATGCTTTTTCAGTATAGTGGGATACCCTAGAGTACATTCTAGACTTTATCCACCGAAAAAAAAAGAAAAACAAAAAATTCCCTTCTGAATGATTTCTTCGTTTGCATTTCTTTGCTCAATATCTTTTCTATTCATTTATGACAATTATGCAAAGTTAAATTAAATACTGTTAGTATACTCTATTTTCTTTGTTTTTGAGGCTCTGATAGACAATGGTACAAATTAGGAAATGATCAAGTAACTAAAATAGTTAATCAAAATGGTCAAACTAAAACGTGATAGGATTATATATCATCTTCTAATTGTTCTGAAATCTTATTTGATCAATTTTTTTTGTCACAATATATACCATCGTAAGTTCTATAAATGAAGACACACAAACTATTCACAATGGCCCATGTTTTCCTCTCGATTAATCATTCTGCTATTTGTAATGACTAAGAAATTTTTCTCTGCATCAGTGGAGTCAAATAAACCTTTCAAAACTCAATATTGACATAATATTTTCGGTTTATGTGGACATATGTTCTCATTATTAGTTAAATTTTTAAATTTAATAATGCCAATTTAAAATTTTTTTTATGGGCATCATGATTCTGAACTTCTCATTTGTGCTATAGTTCACAAATATAAGCAACCCTAACGTATATATATTTTGATTATATATACATGCAGGAACAGGTATCCCTTTCATTTTGGTTCTCATTAGTTCTTGGATTTATTTGGGACTCCAAACAAGAAAGCTCAACAATCTTAAAGAGAAATTCTTTCAACAAAATGGTGGGTTGTATCTTCAACAACTAATTTCATCAAAACCAAATATTACCTTCAAGATGTTCAGTAAAGAAGATCTAGAGAAGGCAACCGACAAGTTCAACCAAAACAACATCCTTGGACAAGGAGGACAAGGTATGGTTTTCAAAGGAGTTTTACCTGGTGGTCGCAGTCAAGAATCAATGAATTGCAAAATATGCAATTTGCAAATGAAATGATTATTCTATCTCAAATCAACCATCGAAATGTTGTCAAACTTTTGGGTTGTTGTGTAGAGGTTGAGATTCCCATGCTGGTTTATGAATATATCTCAAATGAGACTCTCTTCCAACTTATACATGGTGGAGAACAAATTTGCTTCAAAGATCGATTGAGAATTGCCACAGAAACAGCATCATCAATAGCCTATCTACACTCAGCGGCTTCCCCTCCAATCCTCCATGGAGATATCAAGTCCTCCAATATCCTATTAGATGGAAATCACATGGTGAAGGTATCCGACTTTGGAGCCTCAAAGCTGACCCCTATTGACAAAGACCAATTCATTACATTCATGCAAGGCACATGGGGTTATTTGGACCCGAATGCTTGCAAACAGGGCAGCTGACGGACAAAAGCGATGTTTACAGCTTTGGGGTTGTTCTGGCCGAGCTCTTGACAAGGAAGAAGGCGGTTTCTCCTAAAGTAGATGAAAATGAGAGAAATTTAGCAAATATTTTCGTGTCTTTCATGAAAGAGAGTCAAATTGTAGATATATTAGATCATGAGATCATGAAAGAAGGGAGGATGGATTTGATTCTTGAAATTTGCAACCTCGCCAAGTGATGCCTCAACATCAAAGGGGAAGAAAGACCAACGATGATGGAAATCGCGGTGGAGCTACAAAGGCTGACAATGCTTGAGAATCACCCATGGGTTTCCAATAACCCGGAAGAGATGGAGAGCCTCCTCGGACAATCTTCAGGCAATTTTAAATTTGATGACACTAGCTTTTATGATAAACGTGCTATCATTGCAGTAGATGATGCATGTTGAACAATATAATTATGATGGTGGACTGTACGTGTGATGCATTTTTTTTTATGAGTTTTTTATTTTTAAGTCTTCATAAATCATATAATTTAGTGGTCGATCTCTTACTTTTTCATATTTTAGTCTCTTCACCCTCATTTTTCTGGCGTTTCCCACAATTTTTGTCTTATGAATCTCCATTCTTCTACACTGTGAATTAGTTGCAACAACTCTTTTATAATCATATGCTACACTACTTATTAGAAACATTTGTAGAGATGCATAGACTTAGCCCGATCTTATTGAAAAATGATACATGCAGCTCTCATTACAATCCCAATTACAATCCATTCTATTTTTTTATTTAAAAAAAATCATATACTTATAATTTAAAATGAATGCTGTTATATGAAATGATATATATATTAAGATATATTAATTTTTTTTTTCATGATAAAAAAATAAATTTTTTTTTCTATCATATACTATAATAGGATCCCATATATTATAATAATATAGTATATACTATATTATTATAGTGTATCAAACTATAAAACGGACTATAAAAAAGATTTTTTGTATATCTTATTTTCTCCCACTCTCGGTGTTCCACTACCCAAGCCCATATACACAGGCGATAGATTCCCATCCTTATTCTCACATGAAACTGAGTAGCTCCTGGCAGGACTCACAACACAACATTGAGGTGGTGGTGAAGGGTTGGCTAATCAATTAGAAGTCTCTAGAAACCACCCCAAAGTCACAAAATCTTAAAAATACATAAAACAACAGAATCCAGTTTTCCTCTTCCCTTGACCCCTTACCCCCAAACCCTTCTACCTTTCAATCCTTCCCTGCCCCCCCCCCCCCCAACTCACCATCAATTCTTCTTTGGCTTCTTGTCCCCCCCACCCCAAAATGGGCAAATCTGGTGGAAGAAGAAAGAAGTCCCACAACAACAACAATAATCTCAATCCAACCCCCTCCAATTCCGAACCCCAATCATCAACCATCCCCAACGGCGTCTCCCCCTCCGACACGGCCGCAGTCTTCCTCAAGCGCGCGCACGAGCTGAAGGAGGAAGGGAACCGCCTCTTCCAGTCCCGCGACTACGTCTCGGCCCTCGATCAGTACGACCTGGCTCTCAAGCTCCTCCCCAAGTCCCACCCGGACCGCGCCGTCTTCCACAGCAACCGCGCCGCCTGCCTCATGCAGATGCGCCCCGTCGTCGACTACGAGGCGGTCGCCTCCGAGTGCTCGCTCGCCCTCCACGCCCAGCCCTCCCATCCCCGCGCCCTCCTCCGCCGCGCCCGCGCTCTCGAGGCCCTCGGTCGCCACGAGGCCGCCCTCCAGGACGCCCTCTCCCTCCTGTCCCTCGACCCCACTCACCGCGACGCCCTCGACCTCGCGCGCCGTCTCCGCTCCGCCCTCGGCAACCGCGCCGCCACGACAACTGCCACTGACAGCCGGCCCTCCCCCGCCGCACTCGGCGCCTCCGCCGTCCGAGGCGCGCCAACTGCCGTCGCGGGGATCGGGCCCTGCCTCCCCGCACGTCCTGCCCCCAAGAAAACCCCCTCCTCCTCCCCTGCAAGACCTCTTTCACCTCCTCCTCCGACGTCTGAGAAGAAAGTTGAACCTTTGAAATCCATTTCGGTGAAGCCCGTTGTTGTTGCGGAGAAGAAACCCGAGACGAAGGTGCCTCCGGAGCCGATCGTTACGCAGTGGAGGCCGTTGAAGCTTTTTTATGACCATGACATAAGGTTCGCGCGGATGCCAGTGAACTGCGCGTTTAAGGCTTTGAGGGAGGTGGTAAGGAAACGGTACCCGTCGGCCGGGTCAGTGTTGGTTAAGTACAAGGACTCTGATGGGGACCTTGTGACTATCACTAGCACGGCTGAGCTCAGGCTGGCGGAATTGTTTGTGGATTGTGGGACAGAAGGGTCCAAGACGGAGGTTAAGAAGAAAGACCCAATGCCAGAGATGCTGAGGCTTCACATTGTGGAGGTTCCTCCCGAGCAAGAACCGACGTTGATCGAAGAGGAAGAAGAAGTGGAGGAGGAGGTCAAGTCTGATGGTGTTGCTTCCCCTCCTTCTACGGGTGATTCTGTCTCAGATGGTGTCGATAATGATGTTGTTGTGGCTTCGGAAGAAGAGAAGCCTAAGAAAGAAGAAAAAACCGCTACTGCTACCAAGTGCAACCATGCTGAGTGCAAGGAGGCAGAGATTGATGACTGGCTCTTGGAGTTTGCACAGCTTTTTAGAACGCATGCGGGGATAGACCCGGATGCCCATGTGGACTCCATGAGCTTGGGATGGAACTTTGCTCGGAGGCCCTTGAGGAGGCGGTGACGAGCGAAGAGGCTCAGACTCTCTTTGAGATGGCTGCCTGCAAGTTCCAGGAGGTCGCTGCCCTCGCGTTCTTCAACTGGGGGAATGTACATATGTGCGCAGCGAGGAAGAGAATCCCTTTGGACGAGTCCTCACACAAGGAGGTGATGTCGGCACAGCTTCAGTCTGCATATGATTGGGTTACTGAGCGTTATGCTCTTGCTGGTTTGAAATATGAGGAGGCTTTGAGGATCAAACCTGATTTCTATGAGGCATTACTTGCACTCGGGCAGCAGCATTTTGAGACTGCGAAGCTGAAGTGGTCTTTTGCTCTTGCCAAGAAGATTGATCTCTCGACATGGGATGCGAAGGAGACAATTGAGCTTTTTGATATTGCAGAAGAGAGGATGAGTGCGGCGACAGAGATGTGGGAGAAGGTGGAGGAGCAGAAGGCTAGTGAGCTTAAAGATCCAAAAAAGGAGGAGATATTGCTGAAGAGGAAAAAGAGACAAATAGCAGATTCGGATGGTGAGGTGCATAATGGTGATGGGCAGGGAGAACTGACTGCTGAGGAAGTGGCCGAACAGAATGCTGTGATGAGGTCTCAGATTCATCTCTTCTGGGGTAACATGCTTTTTGAGCGCTCTCAGGTTGAGTTCAAGCTGGGGGTGGGTGATTGGAAGAAAAGACTTGATGGGGCTGTTGAAAGATTCAAGCTTGCTGGGGCCTCAGAAGCGGATATTTCTGTAGTTTTGAAGAATCATGCTTCCAATGGAGCTGATGCAGTGAGTGATGAGAAAACGAGAATGAATAGTGGTTCTGCCAAAACTGATGCTAAGGATGACAAGGGGAGTGTGTTGCAAGGTTGATTATGATGGGTCTGGCTTGTTTGAAGGCAACCTACCTTTTATCGTCAACTTTGATGTAGACATGTAGGAATTCAACAATTCAGTTTTGAGAATGAGGCCTTGTCCTAGGTCAACGGCCTTAAGCACACAAAGTTGAAGTCAGAGGCTCAAATCACATATCTGTTATCATAAAGAAGTATGGAAATTCATCATGGAGTGTGGATTTCCGGGAGCTGCTCGGAACTGCTGCATCGTGGAGGCCTTTTGATCTGGGCTTGTTGAATATTTTTCACAGGAGAATACTGGTCTTGATGAGGCACAGGTCTGCATTCTCTGGAAATTTTGAACTTGCAGTAAATTTCTATATAATGTTTTATGACTGTTAATGTATGTGATGATTGCAATTAATCAGAAAGGCTCTCTTTCTCATGCATAATTAGTTTGGTTCCTAGATCTTGAATGTCATGTTGCTTTGGACGACTCCCTGTGCCTTTACATAAATGGATCCTCTTAATGGTTCCCCATTTAAAGTTATTCGTGCTTATCGTATGACATCTTCGTCCATGGTGACTGTTTTTGCTAAAGAATTAAATAATACTATTTTGTTCTAGCCGTCTTTGTGGCTGTTCCTTATTGTGTTACTTGAGAAAGAACTTGGCCTAAAGTAACGAAATCTTGTTATGCTTATGTACAGATCCATGTCAATTATCTTTGAGTTTGTATGTTTAGCAGTTCCTGCAAAAATGACATAATAAAACAATGTCCATTGTTGAACATCCCTGTGTATATGGCATGGGATTTAATAGCTTTGCTAATGCTACCAAATGAATCAATACTATACTTGACAAATTAGGATTGGTAGGATACATGATTACTTTGTGGTAACAAGATTTATGCATTTTAAATTTGATCATTGAAACTTAATGGTTTGTCTAACCTCTTCTTTTGAGGATGGACCACATGCTAACAGAGCTGCTTGATATCTGCAAGTGATCCTGAAACAGATTTAGAGAAGATGTCAGTTGTTCATCCTCTTTAGATGGAGCCTGATAGTGGAATTGAGATGAACCATTTTTTTCAAACCAACAGTGATATCGAGATCCAAAAATACCTTGTTAGGAAGAATTGAATACTTTACACTGACAGAACATAGAATCAGATCCTTGAATACTTCCAATAGATTAACTGCTTATATTGAAATATCGTAGTATCACAGCCTGCCTGTTTTTTGAGCTTTGACCACTAGATTCTATCATGCAATTAACAGCTAGATGGAGGGAGGCTGAAACCTGACCTGTAAAGAGTCAAAGGCATTCCTCAAAATATTTAGTTGAGTGTTTAGAAGATACCTAGAATACCATAGGGAAGGTGGCACGCCTCCTATTCTTCGTGTAACCCTCACACCTGGTACTTTTGATTGAATAAAGGTTGGAGTACACTACCTAGATTTAGTAATAATCAGAGGTATGACTCCACATTAAGGTGGACATAAATAATATCAACTTCCCCTCCCCCCTCACAAAATAAAAAAGGAGATATCTCCTTAAAGAGATGAGCACACCCCCTCAATTCCCTTATACATCCTTGTACATTTTCCATACCATTTCCTCAATCAAGTCACACTGAGTCATCTCCCAAAATAAACTCTCCCAAATCCCTAATGAATGAGATAATTGTATTCCACGTGTCCTCCACATCCTATTCCTCGTCAACTAAATCAACCAACAAATGTACGAGAGATGACTGGAGACAACTTGGCCTTCTGGCTTCTATTTTGTCCCCTTCTTCCTCTTCCTCCAGAATGATTCCCACATTTTTTGTAACCCTTCAAAGATGAACCTCTTTCCCTGTGCCAATTTGATTCTACTACAAAATTGCTTGCTGCAATTGCATTGGAAGTACAAATGCTCCCTTAATTCTTCCTCCTAGTAATACTCGGAAGTGATGTTCCCATTCATTAGAGATATTTAGTCACAAACTTACAATATTGATCACGCTGAAATTTAGTCATTGAATATTCATGAATGTTTTGTTGATAAAATAATTGGTGTTTCCCTAAAAACAAAATTCATCAATGAGAAGATCATAGCTACATAATCATGATCGACAAAGCTCTCACAACCACACCCCATCATGGTTCAGGAACTTTATCAATCCTCTATAAACACCACAAAATCAAATTGTTGCAGCGAAAATCAGACCGTCATCTTTTTTTTGGGGTTGCCTGGTTCATTATCGTTTGCTGGGTTTCTCATCATGGGCACATTTTCACAAGAGGAGAATCTGATGCCACGTCATTCATGAGAGCAGAGAGGACAATGCGTGTGCATGCATTGCTTTGTAAAATTTGACAAGCTTCTTTGGTGGTATCAGGTTATAAAATCATCTCAGGTTATAAAAACAATTTAGAATATGTTTAGAATACATGAAACTAATAAAGTACCAAATATGTTTAGAATACATCTCAGGTTATAAAAACAATTTGACAAGCTTCTTTGGTGGTATCAATTTTCGTCAAACTAGACCCCAAGTGAAATCATGTATTTCTATAATATTGTATTTACTTTTGAATAATTAATGTGTGCCTTTGTGAGAGTGAAAGTGGGAAACATAGCATGAAGAGACAGAGAAACTAGAAGATGGGAATTTGCAATCAATTATGTCTTATGAGAGAAAGAAAAGTGATGCAAATCAAATCAAAGATTGTTTTGAATTTTATTGATAGTTATCAAATCAATTATGTCTTATGAAAGACAAAGGAAAGTGATGCAGATCAAATCAAAGATTGTTTTTAATTTTTATTGATAATTAGTTTAGATGATCGATTGGTGGTTTTTATTTTGTAATCATATTATATCTAAAAATATGTTTGTTAGGGTTTGTGTTTAGAGTGAGAGGAGTTAGGTTGTTAAGATAATGAGATTATTAATATATATATATATTTTTGGTGAGAGAGAGCGAGCTATTAGATTCATAGAAGATGTTGGTTGTTGAGAGTGGCTTAATATTTAGATTAGATGTCAGTCAGTCTCAACAAACTTTTAGTCCTATAAACAAGACCCCTTTGTTGAGCCTAGTGACAGTGAAGTTTAGAATTATTTCTCTACACTTGTAAAGATGCTTCTAGAGCTGTTTTAACTTGTAATCATGATTACATTGAACTTATGAAAGCCTTTCTCTTCGCCATCTCTCTCTCTCTCAACAGATCTCTTCTCTTCTGGGATCTCTCCTCTTCTGGGTTCTGTTGAGAGTTGCATCATCTGGCATCAGGGTCCGAGCTTTCAATCTTATTGGATGAGAATTAGGCTAGATTCCTACCACAATGAGATGGCGAAGGGCGAGGTATGGTCACATAGGGAGGCGTGAATTGCAGAGTAGAGATCCAATTATTGATTAAATAGTATGTCAAATTGGAACTCTTATTGCATCGGTGGGCAACATTAGCCAAAACCTCGTATGCATGCAGGAGCGTCTCGATAATGACTCAAGACAATCACAAAGTTGGCCATCTTTGATACCAAAACCTTTGAACCTCAAACTCCTTCATGATGACGCTTTGGGTTATTTTTTTGCTGGTCTGTCACCATATCTACATCAATAACAAGGATGAAATCTCCACCCCAATCTGTCAATCATCTAACAAGAATAGAAAGTCGTGCAATGTCCCCTTGATTCTACCAGAAAACAACTATGTCCACTCCCTTCATGAGGTCAACAACATTTGAGGTCTCCCCACAGTGAACTGATTTCTATGATCCATTCTTTATGCAAAATTTTTAGACCAAGACATGAAGAGATGAAGTGCATGCTTAGTGTACCATCCAAAGGAACAAAGACATTCGGTTCAACTCAAATTTTACGAGTTCTGCATGATACCAAGAATGTCTTTTACCTTAGTGGAGAACCTTGTTAAAGTTAACCAATCATATATAACTACTTAAAATGAAAATAAAAATGTTGATGTCTTTCAATTAAGTTGGAATACTTGACTGCTGACGACTAGGGACTATCATTGCTTGTCGATGACTACACCATGGGACTCGTCAAATACTCATATGAGTAAATGAATTTGGCCTGTCTATCCACTATGAGAAATTCTCTATAACTACCTCTTTTATTTCCTCATGGGCTCGCGTCAGTTGTGAACTTCCTTTTGATCAATTTCAAATTTGATTTTTAAAATTCCTGGTCTTTATTTAAATTCAAACCTAGGGAGTTAAAATCTCCAGATCCAGATTCAAGGCTGATGATGGCTTGCCAATGCTGGTTGTCAAGTCTTCTCCTGTAAGAGAGCAGCACTCCTTCACAATGATTGATTGAGCATAACCGTTGCGATTGACAGTTCGTTTAGCTTATCCATTGATTAATCTGCATCAATTTTTTTTATGCTTATGTGGGATATGCCTTATGCCAATCCCCCCCCCCCCCCCCCCCCCCCAAAAAAAAAAAAAAAAAAACCCATGATCATGCATGTTAGCATTGGAGGCATGGATTTGAGTCCCCCTTTTTTGTTTTTAGAGTAAATATATGTGCTTCAATCTTTCTTTTCCAAAAAAGGAAATCATGGTTCCATTGTTGTGCTAGGTGGTCCTTCAAATGAATGGCAAATATTATTTTCCATTCTACCATTGCTCTTTATCCAGGTCAAAGATGATTGATATCTTCCAAATATTCAACAACTGTGTTTGAAAATTTATATTTGTCTCATGACTGTCAGCTTGATATCTACAATTCCTAAAAAGAGACATTAAACCGAAGGAGACCTACTATTTAGGTGCATCAACAAAAAGAACCCTAACATCTCCCAAACTAAAATTTATTAAAGAGAGATGGAAAGATCGGACTCTATTTCAGCCCTTGCATATTGTCGAAATATAAAATTATTAGCCTGTACAAAAGAATAGAATATAAACATTGTGGTCATTCAGTTATCCTTGTACTCTTTGCAGACCACTTCCTTTTTCTCTTTTCTTTGACAATATCACATGAGAACAAGTTAATCATCCAAGGGCATTTGAATAATTTCAATTTAATTTAAAAATCATAATATTCTTTCTAAATGGGACAAGAACCTCGTGTGCTGGAAGGCAGTGGGTTTGGTACAGGTGTAGTGACTGAAAGGTGAATACATTCTAGGATTGTTGAAGATATGGAAGGGCATGATCAGTTTGTCAAAATGTTTCAGAGGGGCCATCCAATGGAATGTGGGTTCTTGAGAGTAGGTGCTGTTCTGTCATGACGTGTGGTGTAATGACATGACAGGTTGTTTGAGCTGGCAGTGAACAAGGGTGAACTGTCAGACAATCATGGGTCAGTGGCAAAGCAGGAGGGCTTTGTGAAATTAAATCGAGTAACAACCTTCATGACGATGACGTCTTGAGTTTTGGCTCTTTACTGTGGAGGTTGAGCTCATAGAGGTATCACAGGGTAAGATGGTTTGAAAGCCTCAACCAAGGGAGGGGTTATTGGCGGGAAGATGTTATGCATGGGGGAGATGTGATCGGCGAGGCTAGAGATCATTGCATACATAGCGAAGGAGGTGTGGGGCTTCAAGGTTCCACTTAAAGTCCAAGCTTTCATGTGGTCGATATACCAGAGCAAATTGTTGACCAAGACCTAAATAGCAAGTGGGCTCTATACATGGTGGAGGACAACTAAGCATCTTTTCTGTCCATGTCCTCATCACATTTGGGGGTTGCTTGGTTAAGCTGTGGGGATTGCAATGAATATATGTCATTAGAGGAGATGTGGGAAGCTGGAAGGAGGCTTGAGAAAGAGGGGTGATGGAAGCTTGAAAGTGAAGTTATCACAATCTTTTGTCTCGACTTTCATGTGATCGATATGATTAATGCAAGACCAAATCATTATCAATGGTGCTTCGTTGTATGAAGAGAACATTTGGGAGGCAATCATTTGTTTCATTAAGAATTGGGGATTGGGGTCGGTATAGAGCAAGGTTTTTATATGGGGATTAAATTTATTATATAGTGATGGGCTATTTGGATGTAGGAGTTGGGGTCATGGTAGATACCTCTTCTACTAGGGTCTGGGCCTAGGGTTTTTCTGTTATGTATCCTGTTGTTTGTATTTGTATTTGGGCATTTGCTTCATTCTAATAAATTGGAGTAGCCTACCGTTTCTTCAAAAAAAAATCTTTGTATATTAGCTGTTATTTTCTGAATTCTCCATAGGTCTTGTGAAGGTGACTTTAGGAATTAGAATGATTGCCTTGATAAGTTAATGAACAAGAAATAGTTTCATTTATTTGAATGAGCCAAAAAACCTTATTTATTGGTACGAAAGATGGAACCCTAAATGAATCCAAATAATTCTTACATAATGTAAAACACTCCAAAATATAAGTGTACTACAATTAGAGTTGGTATGCACAAGTAATATATTAACCTTTAGGTATTTGGCTGTGATGCATAAGCGAAGGACTCAAGAGATGTACGGGAACGTAACTAATGACATCCAATGAAAAAAAGAAATAAAAATAGTGGTGATGAGGTGTAAATGAATGGGATCTATGGGTGACACAAAAAAGAAGAAGCTAAAAAGCAAATAAAAATCGAAGAAACAATATCATAAATCTCCTCGAAAGAAGCGTAGAAAAGTGCCCAAAAGAGACTGGATGATAAGTGAAACCTGATGCCCAAAAGAAACTCAATGTTCAAAAGAAATATAGAACCCGAAAAGACAGTCAAATAACATTGATTGAAAAGCTTCCAAGAGATCCTAAAATCGGTAAAATTGGAAAACCCAATAAAGAGGATGTGACAAAGAAAGTATAGAGGTTCAAGAATGTCATTGGAGTGTCAAATAGGCATAAAACTGTCACTAATGCAGTACTTCAGGCAAATCAATGAATATTTGGTGTTTGGGTAGGTGGGATATTGCATGAGGATAAGAATCATGTAGAAACACCAGTCTTGTTCATGAACCAGGCAGGTGTGTAGGGCAGTGAGTATATGTGTTTAACAACAGGGCACACAGGGGTTACACATGAGGTATGGGTGCGTCAATGATTCAGGCTAGCGATCAAACTGTTGGGGTGTGTGTGTTAAGGTAGGGGCGAATCCTACAACATGAGCCTAGATTCGAGGTGCCTAGCATGCAGTGAGTGGATGATGGGGCACACCGGGGCTATGCATGAGATAGGGGTGAGTCAATGATTCAGGCTTGCAATCAAATTGAGATGTGTGTTAATGCTACAACATGATCTTAGATTCGAGGTGCCTAGCATGCAGTGAGTGGATGATGGTGTGATGACACAACATGTTCTAGTGAAGAGAGAGGCCACTGGTGACAAGTTGAACCAAGGGAATAAAGCGAAGGATGGTGCACGTTGGCTGAGGTTAAAATTTGATTGGGCAAGACAAGCCCAATGATGTAGAGCATTTGATGGTGAGGACTTGATGGCTGCTGGTGATGGATGTTTGTGGAAGATCTGAACCATTGGTGAAGTAGTCTGTGCAGAAGGACACATGCATTGACCTTTTTTTTTATAGCGGAGAGCACAGTGAGAAAAAACAGTGTTGAAGTCACCAAATAAATTGATACGATGGGAGAAACCCCTCAATGGATATAAGATGACATTGTCACAATTAATGTGAACGTTTTTATGGAACCCGATTAGCGTGGTGAGTGGAATCTCGAAAACTACCATTGTACAATGTCTCTTATCAATCCGATAGTGCTGATATATCTGCAAATGGGAGAGATAACTCAGTTAATCCATGAAGAGAGGAAAACTTCAACTCCGGTCACCACTTTGTTTTTTTGAAGTAAACTCCAGTCACCACTTGCTTCCCTCCTGCTCTTCATGTTACTTCATTTCCTTGTCTGCTGGCTGTGTGGCTTTTATAAGGAATGTGTCTTTTCTAGAACAATCACTCCCATCTTTGTCATCATCTCTTTTCTTTATCTTTCTGTGTATTCTCTATCTACTCACCATATGTGAATAAAGGGGTATGTAGGTCTTTTGTTCATCTCTCACCTCTGAGGAACATTCAATAGCTACTGGACTACCAATTGGAACTTGTAAATTTCTGGACCCTGTTATCTTGGGTAATCATCAAGGGTTTTTTCTTCATTCTTTTCTTCTGTTTTTTGGTGGGCAATTATTTTATTGATCATTAGAATGCAAGAGAATGCAAGTACAACAGAGTATCAGGTGATTACAGCGTACGTCTGGAATCAACCATTTATTATTTACATCTATTTTTTACATACATACATAACAGGTAGCATAGGATTCGACAGAATATTTGCTACTGACTGAAAGTTTTATGCTTTCTTTTCATAGACATTGCTGTTTTGGGCCTTGTTTTAAGTGAATTGAGTACTAACAGCAAGATTGATACATTCTTTGGTGCTTGTTGTTCATGGGTGACTCAGTGCTGGTTGATGAGATTTGATGCATCGGATATATTGGAAAAGCGGGGAATTGCCTTTGTGTTCAAGAGTATTAAAATTGGAACTTGACCAGTATATGGAACATGATCTTTGTCTTATTGATGATGGAGAAAAAGATCTTTGATCCATATTGGTTTCAATACTAGAGGTTTTCTTGGCTATATTTTTTAGGAGAGCCTTTAAATTTGTTTTGCTAGTGCTTGTAACTCTTTTTTTTGGGGGGAGAGCATAAGACTAAATTTCAAAACTCTAGAAGAAGTCCATACTTGAGATAGTAAACATATTTATTCAAATTTATGAAATAGAACTACAGTGTGGTGCATTTAGCTTTGATTTAAAAGTTTGATGATAGAGGAGCGCAAGATCTTGTACTTATGACCCAAAGTGCATTAATCAATGTTGGGGGAAATTCTGTTCCTCGAATGATAAGATTTTAATGGGGAAGTGAATATCGTGGCAAGATAATTTGGCTTTTTTCTTTCTTATATCTCAATTGTCACCCAAATATATTGGCTTTTCCTTTTTTGTTTATTTAGTTTGCTGAATGAACATACCTATCTTTCCTCTAATTAAAATTAAACGAAAAAGAATGGGGAGTGGGCGATGAGATTGAGGAATGTTAATGGAATGTCCTATGATTGTTTATTACTAATAGACTACAATGTGACTATTAGAAGATGATGATTGGCCATGTGTTGGATGATCAAACTATAGGTCAGGTGATTACCAAAAAAGAAAAAAGAAAAGGGGGGGGGGGGGGGGCTGTACAGAGGATATCTTTTGATGTTAAAGCAAAACTAGGATGAATATGATGAGATCAAGTCTGACAAAGTAAAGTTAGGTATTCTCTAATAGGGTGCTTCTGACCAGTGGCTTCTATCGGGATGCTAAATAATAGGATAATTGGGTTTTTTTTAGAAAGGAGGTTGGTATAGGTTTTGAGTTCTCAACCTGGGGGGGCTATGAATTTTGCATGCACTGCTAGGAAAATGGAGTCGATGGTTCTTGCAGGATCTTTGAGGCAACCTGGGCAAGAGTTATTAAGGGCTGAACATTATAGACATGGCTGTAAATTCACTCTCGTCCCAGTGATCTCTTCCAGTCTCTCTAAACTGTGGAGGAATGCATGCCTATTGATACCCAATGTTTTTGTTAAACTGTCATTCAATTGGGGATAAAGCGCAAAATCCAAGTATTAGTCCAATTGCTGGGTTCATCTGGGCAGGCTGGACGCTTCCTTCTGTAGTAATTTTATCATGGATTCCTTCGAATATGACACAGTTCAGATGGCTCATCAGGTTTGGGATGGTGGCGTGGTATGGTGCTCTGGATTGCGGAAGGACCCAACTGAGGAGGAATTGGAGGTTTCTGAACTTGCTGGAATCTCTGTTCAAGGAGCAGGTTCTCCTTGTAGGGAAAGACTTTGTTCTCATAGCTGCAACAGTGAAGAGGCTGCAAGATCCTTTTATAATAGCGTAGTTGATCATTTTTTTTATTGGGGCTGAATGAATCATTATATAATCTTACAGCAGGGCTGTAAGATCCTTTTTATTATAGACTTTGTTCCCAGAGCTGCAACAGTGTAGAGCAGCAACAGCAGGGTTGAGTGTATCGTTCTTTTTTATAAGATAGGCGTTGTTATGCTCTTTTTTTTTTACAGTCCAAAATATAATTCTATATATTTCATTAGAAATCCAGTAAAACATATACCTTGTTAGACGATGTGTACATCTTATTAAATATTTTACACTTACTAAAAATATATTCATTTAAATCGAAATGGAGCGATATATATTTTTTATCAAATCATATACCTCATACTAATGATGTTTACTATTTAAAAAAAATGAAAACATGTGGTATGAGTTTTAAAAATAATCAAGTCTAACATATTCCTTAATAGTATATCGGATGTAACTCATGTAAGGAGGGGTGTGTTGGGCTTCTCATTTTTCATGGAGGTATGGATGACTAGCGTTTGGTTGCACGATTGAACAACTTTGAGTTTGCATGAAGTTGTTTCTGCAATACTAGTGGGAGGGGGGGGGGGGTATGTCTAGCGATATACATTTTACTGTAACAGTTTTTTACTGACAGATTTCAGGTAAATAGTGTTCAAAAGTTGTGATTTCCAAAACTTGTGAGGGGGGGGGGGGGGGAGGCAGCTTCTTACATAATCAGTTTTAAACTTAGCATTTATAGAAAATTAGCTTTGCAATCCCGTTACTGCCTTTGGCTGGGGGTTAAGGTTTTGGGCTAAATACATGACAGGGTGGGATACGATACTGATGAACTTAATTCATTTTCTTTGGAAAACTAAAAAGTTTTGTTATATAAATTATTTTTATCTTTGATTTATCCTTGGTCTAAGTTATGTATTTTTTAAAGGATAATGTTAGGTACAACCCTAAATACACTCTCATGGGTAACAATCCATACATGTTTTAATTTTTTTTAAATATTAAACATTGTCTGTTTCCCTATGCGGAGTGGTATATAAACTAATCACCAAGATCTTGGCATCTAGACTCCAGAGGGTCCTCCATAAGCTAATTAGCCCCAACAAAACCGTCTTCATAAAATGGAGGAAAATCGCACATAGTTGTTCTTCTTGTGCATGAACTAGTTAGATACCTCTCCAACAAGTCTGGGTAAGGGGCGTGTGAAGGTGAAGCTTGACTTGCAAAAAGCATTTGGTTTTATCCACTAGTCGTACATCAAAGTAGTGCTTGAAGCCATGAACTTCGACCAACGATGGATAAACTAGGTCATGTCATGCATCCAAAGCCCCTAATTCTTTGTCATGATCAATGGCTCGCCTTTTGGCTTCTTCGACAATTCTTTTGGATTGCAGCAAGGGGATCCCATATCCTCCCCCCCCCCCCCATTCGTGCAGAGTATGGAAATCCTATCTCAAAGGCTAAAAAACATATTGCAAAAGGAAGCACCTTGTAGCATTTACAAAGAAAGTGAACTCAGTAAGTCACCTTGTTTTTGCGGATGATAAGGAAAATTCTAGATCTTCTGTTGGGGTAGAATGGACAACCACCGAGAGTTTATTGCCCTTGGCATTGCAGAGGGGGAACTTCAATTGACATACTAGGGGCTACCCCTCTTCACTGGGAGTCTTTCACACTGTATGTGTGTTCCTCTGGTTAACAAACTTTCGAAGCGCCTTCAACTATGGAATGGACATTTGCTATCGATAGCTGAACGTCTTGAATTGGCAAAGACGGTGCTCTTCAGTTTTCAGATTTATTAGTCTTTCGCTTTCGCACTCCCCTCGGTCATGAGCAAGGCTATGGAGAATGTAATCCGTTCATTCCTTTGGGGGGCCCTATACTCAAAAGGATAGTCCACCATGTGTGCTGGGACATGATTTGCACAACGAAGTTTGAGGGGGACTGGGTTTCAAACGAATTTCGGACTGGCTCAAGGCTGCAATGAGTGCACAGTTTTAGGAGGTGGCCACTACATCGGATTCCCTGTGGGTGTAATGGGTTACCAAATGATATTTGGCCAAGCAAAGCATTTGGGATGTCAAACCCTCTTCAGCTGGATCTTGGGCCTGGCCCAAAATATTAGCTGCACGAGATTGGATTAAACCAGAGATATGTTTCATAGTTTATTCGGGTAGACATCTAAAACCCTAGTCGGCCCCCTGGATTAAAGGAAATCCCTAATGGATCTTGCAACTGCATAGGATCAGCAGGGGCTATTGGACTCTAATATGCTAGTGTCTCACTTCATCCTTGCTGAGGAGTGGGTAAAACCGTCTTGGTGGCCGATTACTTAGGATACAGTTTGGCTGACATTAATGAGCAAGATTACGGTGGTTTTGACCAAGATGCTATGATTTGGCCCCACTAAATAATAGATGCACTATCCACACCAGTAGCATGGAAATTCCTGAGGAAACATGACACGAAGAAATGGAGTAGGTGGATATAGCAAAATGACTAACCCCCCCCCCCCCCCCCTCAAAATCTTCAATTTGTGCATGGATGGCACTACTAGACAAGATTCCTACACTAGTGAACCTTCAACGCAATGGCTTGGTCCGTGAAGTCACTTGTCTGATCTGAAATAGGGAAATAGGGAACCGGAGTATACAAATCATCTATTTTTCTCTTGCTCATTTGCAGGTTTCCTATGGAGTGTCATTTTGTGAAAAATGGGAGCCAAGAAACCTCGAGGAGTCTAGAGGGAGAGATGCACTAAGATATTCAAAAGGAAGAAACCTCCAAAATCTCTGGTTCTTAGATTTGTTGAACGCTGGTTCTTAGATTTGTTGAACGCACTGTCCAAGACATTTTCCATGGCAAAGTCTTGAAAGGAGAATTGGTCGGGTTAGTCTCTCACATCCCTTTTGCATGGGCTGTCATTATAACCCCGATTGAGAAATCCCAAGCTGAAGTTTCTGTCCCCCACTTTGGAAGGCTGGTCCAAGTCCATGTCTGACGGCTCCCTTTCCGGTGATCAAGCAGGATGTGAGGCAATCCTGAAAGGGGAGGTTCTATGTGCAATGGATATTCCAAGACAGGCTGCTGAGATCTATCAACTTCTTGGAGTACATTGCAATACTCGATGGGTTGCGCATTTGTGCGACATGCAGGGGCGGCTCCACGTTTTTGTTTATGGGGTCAATTGACCCCATCCAAATGTTAAAAAACATCAAATATTACCCCTACATTAACCCCATTCAAAATCCCATTTAAAAAAAACGTGGACTTAAATGGGGTGAGTGATAGAGTGGGTAACATATAATATGTTGTGGTGGTCTAGTGGGTTCATCAATATTTTTAAAACAAATTTACTCGGCTATCCCTATATTAACCCAAAACTGAAAGAATAATGTTACGTACAACCCTATTTCTAGCCTCAATTATAGTCTCCACATGTTTTGAATTTTTTAAAAATAGTATATCTCATCTAATAAGATACATACTTTTATAAGAAATGAAACATATGCTCCAATGAATTACATGGATGCATTTATAGAAAATGTTAAAAAAAATCTATCGGCACATATACCTCTTTAATGTGAGTATATGCTTTGTTAATTTGCTATTGAAGTATGTAAGACTGGAATTGGGATTAGAATTGTTTTGATTTTTTTAAACAATTAGAACAAATGAAAATTCAATATCGGACTCGTTTAAATGCTTTAGTTAATTCGTAAGATTCTTTTTACATCAAGAGTCAGTTTTTCGTGGTCTTGATGAATTTGATGACTCAACTAATAAAAAGAATTTTTTAGAGTTTCTTCAGTTTTTCGCTGATCTTAATGAATTTATCAGTGAAGTTGTGTTACAGAATACTCCAAAAAATAATAAGTTATGTTACCATGATATTCAAAAGTACAATTGAAACTACTAATGTTATCATCAATGATCTTGCAAATATGAAATCTCATCGAAGATAATTGTAAAGTTTATATATTAGAAATCATTGATCTCTTTTCTTTGATGCCCTTTTTTTATTACAAGTTGTTATATTTTCAAAAGAAAATTTTATATTTTTTTATAAATATATAATAAGTGTAGATTTTTAAAAAATTGTGTAGTATTTATTTTTTTAAATGACCTCATTTATAAAAAAATCCTGGAGCCGCCACTGGCGACATGATGGGTCTTATGCATATTCATATGGAGAGCGACTCAAGCACTGCAGTAGCCTGGATCAACGGTAGAGGTTCTTTTCCATGGTAGCTTCTCTGTGCCAGGCATGACTTCTCACATGTCTCACACACTTGTTGGGAGGGCAACCAAGCGGCGGACTACTTAGCAGTGTGGCGTTCCTCACTAAGCATGCTTCTACCCGGGGCAAATTGATGACAAACTAAAAGGCCATTGTGGAATCTGATACTGCTGGAACTATTTAAAGTAGACATTCTAAAGGGTGCTGTTAGGTCTAGCTTTATCAATGAAAAGAGAGCAAAGAAGGGGATGCAGCCCCATTCAATTGGGGTTATACTCCTTGATTTGTTTCCTTTGACTTGATTCAGCTGGAAATAACTTTATTTTGTACTATACGTAAGGATGTCTCACATGTAAACTTTTTGGATAAAGTACGAACCACAAAAATACAAATTCTTTTTTATCCACAAAAAAAACTCATCAAACCCTATAAACTGCATTTAGTCCTCCTTCAACTACAAAAATTGAACATATTTGACACACACATCTTTTCAATACATTGAAAAAAATTTACAAAAATTTAAACCGCTTACAAAACATAACATGACTTATTAATTGAATTACGCAACCCTCATCATCAAGCTCTCACATTTTAACACAAATGTACATCTGAATCAAACTACATAACTATTAATCAAACTACACAACCTATTAATCGAAGTATACAACCTATAATTGAAATATACAATAACTGAATCAAAATGCACAAACTTTCCATCGAAACATACATAATTTGTACCAAACCCTCCAATATGAACTCAACTATACAACATATATTAAATTTTATTTATAAACCATGAAACATATTTGCATATTCAAATTGCACTTCTTAGAATAATACTTGATAAAATTATGGTCAAACAACATTCTCAACTCCTCAGGACCTATAAGCTACATTTAGTCCTTCAAATAAAGATAGAGTGAGAGGGTTTGAGAAGGAGCGGTGGAGTAGACATATAGAGGGATAAAGGCACTCACTGTGGTTTTAATGTGGGGACTTTAAATTAGATCATGATATACACAAAAAAAAAAATTGGAAAATAGTTTCATGGGTTTTTTTGTTTTTGGTTTTCGATGGGAGCCCACTGAGGAGAGGAAATATTCATGGTTTCCAACTTTTCGATGGGAGCCCAAAAGTGGAAATCCACATGGTTTTCGATTCGTTTGTTGGGGCCTTTTGGTTTTCAATGGGAGCCCACATAGGAGAGAGGGAGGGAAAGACAAAGGGGAGGGGGGGGGGGAATCGAAAAAAGGGGATGGGATGGTTTTTAACGTCTGTTAACTGGTTGACCCCCACTTTTTTGGTTTTTATTATGTCCACGTGTCAAGTGTCCATTGGACACTGACGACTGATACAATCCGATCCTTGAAGGATCCAATCCCGAACTACATTCCTACCTGTTGTATTGTCATGATCTATCTTATTTTCTATTGCTTAGATATGTCCAAAAAGGATATTTTTTTAAGAAAAACAACCCCACAAAAAGGAAGGAGTATTAATCAGAGAAAAATGAGCAATCAATAATAATTCATGTCCAACTAATCAGAAGAAATATCATATAATACAGTCAGCTACTATAAACTGTTGATGAACAACTTGTGCATATGATGTGGTTACCTCACCATTAACAACTCCATTATCCATGATCGCTACTGGAATTCAGATTGACATATACTCATTTTTTAATGATTTTATCATCATCCTGCAAGTTGATCGGATTATTTGTTCGTTTGTTTGCCTTTAACATCAAATCCAATTGGTGACATTGAGGGTTATAATTTCATGACTATAATATTCTATACATGATGGATTTGTCCCAGTTGTTGTCACTACTAATAATGGGCAATGATATTTCACAATGTTTATTGTAGATATAAACAATATTCTGATTCTTTGCTGACACCGACTGGAATGCCACTTGCCAGAGCACCACATGAGTTATAATTCATGAACAGGAGGTTTTGTATGGTTTGAAATAGATACAGCTCATCAAAACTTGTTGTTTGTATAAAAAAAAATGAAAACACGAGTACACAATTAGCTAGTTGATGCTGTTCCCCAATTATCAGGAAATTTAGAGAAAAAAATGCTAAATTTGCATGGTTTAATTTGTTGTTTCCAAATTTAGTGGTGCATTCAACAGGAGGGAAGAGATCTTTCACTAATGAGTGTCTCATGTACTGATGAACTGTTATTTATGTTGCTTCACTGGACACAAATTTACATGATCATGTAACATTCTAAATATATTTATGTGTTTTCTCCTTCAGGAAGCTAAGCAGATTTTTAAAACGTTATTCAGTTTGAATTCCAAAAAGGTGTTATTCATGAAAGTTCAAACTATATATTAGTGTTATATTGGATGATTCATAGAGGATGAATCCGTTTGGTGCTGGGTGACTGATGGCCACTTGGTGTCTGCTCTGCCAAAGGGCTGTGGTTGTTTAAAATGTAGCAGCA
This sequence comes from Acorus calamus, assembly GCA_030737845.1. Lineage (NCBI taxonomy): Eukaryota > Viridiplantae > Streptophyta > Magnoliopsida > Acorales > Acoraceae > Acorus > Acorus calamus. The sequence goes on from CM060872.1 coordinate 29,194,476, forward strand.
CATTTTTGTGACCAGAGGATATGAAGGTCTAACCTTTCATTGTGGATGTGGATTTGGTTTTCGATAAGCTACGAGGCTTGATTGCCAGTGTCATTGAGACACCATGGGAGGTGAAAGACCAGACTAAAAACATTTGTTTTTGGCATTGTGGCTACCTAGTGCGCAATAATTCTGATAATCCAGTGAATCACTATCACCATTTGTGGATTCTTTAATTCTGATCATTGAATCAAGCCTACGGAGCCATTGTCATGCCTGAATTATGTGTATAGCAGTGATGCCAAGTAGAATCGTTGGACCACTAAGTGATAATGATTCCTGCATCGTTCTCTCTCGGTCGTTCTCTCTCGGTTGTATCAACTATATACAATAAACCCCCCCCCCCCCCCCCAAGCCATGCGTAAACATACATAGGTGATTAATGAGAATCAATAGTTGAAATGGTTTTTTTGACATATAAACCCCTCAAACAATAATATATTTATTTGTTTTTGTGATCAACTATTTTTTTCATACTTTTTTAATTTTTGAAGCTTCATTTTTTAATTTTTCGTGATGGGAGTAATTGAGATTTCAAAATTTCTCCTTGATATTCTATTAATTATTCTAGATCTCTAAATATAGAAAATAAGTAAAAATAACTTTTGATATGAATTGATTGTCACTGCTTCAAAGAATCGATTATTATCCAACTGTCCTAATTTTATCTTAACTTATTATATATTTATAATTATTCTTTTTATCTTATTTATTCTCGAGGGCTTTTGGATCTCCATTACTTTAATTCCTGGCTCTGCCACTTATTGCATTTGAACAAAGTCTAGCTGATGGACATTCCTTCGATTCCCATTAATTCCTTTCTATCATCAGGGGCCACCAAAATAGTCTCTGACATTGATCGTAGATAGAAATCAAATTGTCTTTATTGTATATAGTTGATACCAAAATTTATAGGAAGCAACCATGGCTATATAGCTTATTCAATATTGGCCCACGCGCGAATTGAATTAAATTTTCTCCCCCCAAGTCACATTCAAGGTCGGTTTTATGATATTATTCTTTTGTTTGAGATAACAGATTCAATTGGTCTTAGCTTTCAATTTAATACATTTTTTCTTCAATCATAAGAAAACTGTCCTTGTTTGAATCCTACCTACGTAGACAGTTTGATGTTTTATTCTCTTTTGGGGGATGGTAAGAGATTCGCCAACTGTCTCTGATCTATGAAGGCTATCAAATTCCATATCCATGACGGTCCTAAAAGAAGACTGATAAGTTGATTTGACTAAACCAATTTTTTTTTTTTATTGCAATATGTTTCTCAAACTATTTTTTAGTGGCTATAAGATTCATCAAACGAAAATGGTTGATAAATTTCATCTCACCTTGCTTGCTTGTCAAACTGTTATAGGCCACAAACTGAAATCCGACAATTTAAAATAAGTGGATATCACCCGATGATTATTCTACTATCTATTTTTCCAATGATACATCAAAACAATCTATTCTCAATTTCATCCTCACATTATTATTATTATTATTATTATTATTATTATTTTGTGAAAAAGCTATGTGACCGGTGCTTGTATTTCATCTATCAAATTGTATAAGAAAAACCAGGTTTCAAGTCTATAGTTGTAGAACGCGAAATGAGTTTTAGTTAAGTAAGCAAACACCTCTCACATTTGTCAAAAGAGGTCAAGGGATTAAAAAAATGTCTATAGTCGTAGAAACGTAGCTTAGTGACATATTGACAGAGTGTTTGACGAATAATATCGTCACCTAAAAAATTAGTGACGCAGGATATCTATCTACAACAGAGGTCTCAAATGTGCAAGGGTACCAGGTCTCTTCATTACAGCTCGAGCTGCCTTTGTGAATTGAATAATTTGCCCTTGTTTGGAGGAGTGACATTATCATGATCGTATAAAGAACGCTTTGACTTTATCAGGTTATAAGTGTAGTCGCTATGCCACTACAACAAATTTCAGAGTGGTTTGATATTGTCTTGGAAGTCATATTGATGATTGAAAATTATTTTTATCATCTTTAATAATTTTTTAGTTTCTTAGGATTTTTTTAAAAGTTATTAGAATTTGATTTGAATTTAAATTTGAATTTGAATTTGAATTTAGATTTAGTTAAGATTTAGGTAATTTGAGAGATTTAGATATTTGTTGAGATCCTATTAGGATTATATGTTATAAATAAACTTTGGTAATCACAAAATTAGTTGACTTTGATAATAGAATTTCATTTCCTTTATTTTTCTTATATTTTTTTATTCTTGGTGGAATATTAAATATGTAGAAACTCATCATCCAAATATTCTTCTCCATGAAGCAATACGGTGGAGACTGCAAATTTCACATCCCTTCAGACGTCAATGTTAATTAGATCAACAGAAGAGTGTACCAACGCTATATCATGAGAAAATCATTTTGAGCATTAATATATACAGTCCATTTTATTGTTTTATCTGCAGTTCATAAGCTGTTCCTTAGTCATCTACGTTGTCTGCTCTATCGCAATATAGATTTTACTATCAGATAGTATGAAAATGTAAATCTTTCCATTTTTTGAAAGAAAACCAATGTGCTGTTGTAACTTAGTATAATTTTTTTAAATAATAATAAGTATTTCAGTGAACAATATATATATAAAATAATAATGAGAACTGTGGATAGCATTGCATACAAGATGACAAATATTTTTCAATTATTTTTTCAAATGTTGTACTTCTCATTAAAGCTTGTACTGCACCTCAGGCTTGTACTGCACCCTACCTAGTCTCGTCTCTTATTTTATGTTGGTGAGTTTCGGGTTATGATTAGTCCATGAGGTTATCCCACTTCGGCGCGGTTACACTGGATCTATTTTCAATCTCAATTTTAGTTTTATATGCGTCGATATATTTCTATCAATGCATATGCTCACCTTAATAAGACATATATTTTAAAAGAATTTTTTACATTTTCTATAAATGTATCCATGCAATTCATTGTAGTATATGCTTTATTTTTTTTTATAAAAGCGTATGTCTCATTAGATGAAGTTTACTATTTAAAAAGAATTCAAAGCACATGTAGATTGGACTTGAGACTGAAAATGGGGCTAGATGTAGCATTATCCTATTCAGAATACTGGGCAAGGCCGGGATTCGAAATAAAGCGACGTAGGCATGCGTAGGACTTCTCCCCAAAGAGGAGGTCCCTCTGAATTTGTAAAAAAAAGAAAAAAATTTAAGTTATTGATACTAAAATTAATTTTTTGGAAAAAATTAATATAACTCTTTGCAATCTTAACTAAATCAGTTTTTTAGTCACCATAAAATCCTTAAATCATTTGAGGTCCCTATATTCAGTTGTAATTAATAATTTTAGTATGTTAATTAAAGTCTGTCAAAAAAGAAAAAATATTTTAGAAATATTCTGTCCATCTAACGGAATATTTAAAAATTATATTAAAATAAATCCCTAAAAAGTGTAAAATAGAAATAGGCCCTTTTGATGACCAAAATACCATTGAGAATTAAATTTTGAGGCTGGTGAGAGTGACAATGTGAGAAAGATTAGATGAAAAGATGGGTATTTTGGTAATCTAATATATTTAGTTAGGATTAATAACAAATCTGGTTAGTTGGGGTGACGGTAGGGACTAAAAAATTAATTTTTAATAAGACAAGGATATGTGGTGATTTAAGGATTTTACAGGAACTAAAATCGATTTAGATAAGATTACAAAGAGTTGTATCGATTTTTCCCTTTTCTTTTCTAACTTCAACATATCCTATCATTTTGTTCTGTTTTCTTAGCTTATAATTTGGTAAATGTAATTGTAGTTGGCATCTTCATGCAAAGTAATTTTATTTTTACGATTTTTTGAAGTTGTATCCAATCTTTTCTTTCATGGTTGGTTTACTTATAATGACTGTGAATTTTAGGCCATAATTAATCTGAATTCCGTGTAGCGATTATTTTTTTCAAATTTTGGATATTTAAATATGGTTGGAATCCTTATTTTGTTAGCTTTCCAACACATTCTTTAGATCGTGAATCAAATGCATGTGTATCGATTAACTTATGAGCCAAATCGTGTTAGGGTATAGGACAGAAGGTTATGGATGGCCCTAGAGGGAGCCGTTGGTTTTGGACGACCCAAATGGGAGATGTCGACCTTTCTGCGATTTTAAATTTTAAATGTCAGTTTTGGTAATGCATAATACGGTATTACATGATAGATATGCCACAAATTTGATTGATTTTCTGTCCCCAAGTGGGAGAATATTTATTTGACCCTCTCTGCTCTTTCTCCCCATCCAAACCCTAGAACCCTAGAAATTATGTTCTTTCTATCCCCTCCTTCGTTGGTTGAGTAAAAGGATGCGAAAAAGGGCTAGTTGGTATGTTTTCTTTTCTAATTTTAATGTGTTTTTCAATGATAAACTTATGCATAAGATTTATTGTATATACTTTTAAATCTTGGGTTTGAAAAGTTAGTGTTTTCATGGATTCCTTTCATCGCTTCTTTAGATATGGGGTTTATTCACCTACATTTTTGTGACTTTCAATTGTGTAATACTACTTTTCCTATACCTTATGAATAGACATCAGAATCATATATGGAGATTTCATACGGTTAAAGCTAGGGTTTTATGAGATATATATGTATTTTGATAAATCTAGGGTTTTCAATTGGTTTTTCTCCTGTATGATTGACATTTGATCTATTTTCCTCACTGTTTTGCATCGTTTTACATGACTTATGTATGAGTTTTGGATAAGATGATTGGATCTATGTTTTCTTGTTGATTCTATTGAGGATTATTTATTTAAATAATACTTTCACCAATGATATCGCTTTCTTTGGTGGAGTTTCATCAACGGGTTAAACTTTTGATTTCGATTTGTTTATACATGATTTAAATATGTTTTACAAGTATTTTCAAGGGTATATTATGTATGAATAAGAGAAAGAGGGTGCAATCAGTTGGAAAAAGAAATCCAATTGAACTCCAAACTGCATCCAAATTCCTAAACTATCATGGCTCAAGAAGGGTAGCGAGGTAAAGGTTTATAAAAGTTGTTTAGTTAATTTTTCCATTGACACTAAATATAATAATAATATCGACGACCAAAAAAATCAGTGACACAGGACATCTATGTATGATGTCGATCTCAAACGTGCAAGGGTGCCCCTTCATTACAGTTCTAATTACCTTTGTGACTCAAATAATTTGCCTTTGTCTTAATTAGGAGTAACATCCTCATATATCTATCTAACAGTCAACCTAAAGAACTACCCAAACTGAACTAAGATGTCAAATTCATTTTGGGGGTGGAATGTAAAGTAAAACTCAAAATTTAAGATCTTAAGCAACACTTCATTGAGCAGGCCGGATCTGGGGGATGATAAACAATGATTCCTCTAGGAAGGTCATCACTGTATGGCTCGATAAAAGTGTACCCATGCATGCCATTGTGTCCTAATGCCCCACAACACCCGCCCTCACCCAACGTCATAATGTATATTGCATTATCACATTATATAAATATTGATTTTTTTTCATTTTCTTAAAGAAAACAAATATATTACTGTATCTTTTTTTTTGTAACAATACGTATTTCAATGAAAAGTATATATTTAAAAAAAAAAATAAAGAAAAGAGTGAACGCTATGAATGAAGCTGCACAGAAAAGTTAAACATATCATTTTCAATCATTTTTTCAAATGTTGTGCTTTTCTTTTAGGTATGTGCTACACCCTAGTCTAGTCTCTTATTCCCTAATGGTGAGATTCATGTCACAATTAGCTATTCAAACTACACACTACAGAAAGTTCTTTGGAATATTGGGCAAGGCCGGGGACCCTCGGTAAAAGGGATATAGGCATGCCTAGGGCTTCTCCCTAAAGAGATCCCTCCAAATTTGAAAAACAAAATACATTAAGTTATTGATATTGAAATTAATAAAAAAAATTGAATCGTCAATTGTTTGAAAACGAAATCAAATAGAGTAAAGAACAACACAAACTTTATCCCAACCAACCAAAAATATCAATGCCAAATTCTCATCAACTAAGATCTAAAAATATCAATAAAACTTATAAAACAGTAGATCCGATGATAAAATAGTACCCTAACAGGTAGCTTGTTTGTTTTAATGAATCTGTTTCACAATTCAAACTGCCTGGTTATCAAATCTTTTACACAACTTTTCTAAGCTCTTTCCCATGGACATTAGTGGTTAGTGTGTTGTTGAGTGGAGATTTTCCATATATCCTTTTCAAATCAATTTGAGAAATCATTTTTTGAAGGGATTTTCTAGTATGATGTGCTTCCATTGACTTAATTATCTTCGATCATCGAACATCATCAATTTGGTAGGAATGTGTCATACGTAACAAATTATAAAGATGGAACTAATAATAGAGGTCTCTTCACACCTCTCCCCACCACAACTCCTCCATGTTCAGATTTGTGGATGCACTTCACGATGTGGCTACTTTTAAGCTTTGGTAGAATTGACTGTCTTCATATATATATAATGGTGCATTTCCATCCCTTACTGAAGAATTGTGGAGGCTATCACAATCATAGTAAAGTACTCCGTATTTTTTCGAATATTCGTTAAAGTACTCCAATTAGACATCAAACGTACAAAATGTGCCGTACCGAACATAATGCATATTAAATTCATTAATACATATTAATACTTAAATTATCTAGAAAATAATTTAATTATCCCCGTACTTTTTCGTATTTATCCCGTATGATTTACGAATGTACACGTACCGTATCGAACATGACACCGGCCGAATATTTGCCATACACGAACTTTGTTACTATGATCACAATCGGCCACCTATATATCTCAGATCGATATATATCATCTCAATGGTGGAAGATCCATTATCTGTGAACATGACATGAAATTCCTCATCTTTTTCTAAAAGCAAAAACACAATGGAAATCAACCTGAAATGGAGCAATGCCTTTCATTCACATGCTAATGATTAACCAAAAGAATATATGTTAAATATTATGGAGTCTGATGATATTCACAGAGTATAAGTGTCATGCAAAATCGAAGGGGGTCGAGCTCCATGCTGAGCTCACAGGGATCAAGCTACTCAATCAACTCACGGGGTCTGGGGTTTCATGTATTGACATTTTTGTCTTTAATGAAATGTTAGTATAAAAGGGCATTTCATATTTTTCATTAGATTTTAAGGATTTTATTTTCGACATGACTATATTGTAAAAACTCTTCATTGATAGTGGAATATTGATCTATGGTGTACTTTGTGGACGCTGAACCATGTAATTATGTCTTTTTTTTCGATTTATTTGTTTATTCTCTTGATTGATTACATCTCAAAATACATAAATCATAATAGTACAATCTTTTAAACAACTTACTCTGTGCGCCATCTCCTCGATGACAACCTGATGTGATGGGTTCATCGCTTGTTCCGCTACATTCAGCTCCTTTCACATCATACATAATGAGAATATGATTGAACGCAATAAATTCTTAGACTCCTTTTAAATAGATAATGTTATTACCAAGTGTATAACTATTCTAACATAAATAAGCATAAAATGATTTTTTGTTTGATTATATTTTCAATATTCTTGTTGAAAAATGTAATCATAAAGTTTTTATTATTTGAATAAAAGATGAATAAAGTGTGAATAAGGATTTATAAAAGATAAAAAATAATGGGCTCATATATTCTTTTGTATTAAATAACCTAAAATAACTTAATTCCAGGTATTGATCGAAATTCAAATATCATTTTATATCAATTAATACTGACATACATGTTCTTATTTATACCAATTTTCCAAACATCTATTTTAAATCAATGTGTTTATACCAACCTAACTTCTTAGGCTGATTGTAGAAAAGTATTTTATGGGCCGCTATAGTTTTCTACTAAAAGGTCATTCCCAAAAATGGCTTCCACAATGACTTGGCCATTTTCAGTTCAATTTTTGTAAAACAAATTTGAAATGCAATTATTTCACTCATGACCATTTGATATCTATTTGGAAATACTGAAATGTTTAAAACGGGTGAACTTTGAAGAATTTTCCTTTGGAGCTAAAAATTGTTACAGCAAACCATTTTTATTGTGCACACCCAAAAAAAAAATCCACTTTGATTGTAATTGTGCCTATTTTAAGATTTCATTATGATGTTTGCATTTTTTAATGATATTTTATGAGTGAGATTTTTCATTCCTTTCCGATTAAACATGCCTTTAATTATGGCCTAAAATATCTTTAATAAAATTTTAAAATATTTTTTTTTTATCTAAACATGAACTTATATTATAACAAGATCCTTAAATAATCTTTCAGCACAGAATACAAAATACCATGTTAATATTAAAATCATAGGTTGATGCAAATTAAAAGCCAAAACAACCCTATTTTTAATTTGGATCATAGGTGAACTTATCTTAGAGCCAAAACAAAAGGAAGGTCAGAGAGGAAACAATGAATAATGAAATCATGTTTTTTTACAAAACATGGCTTGGATGGTAACATTATATGTTTGTATATTCGTTTAATAAATTTTAAATTTACAAGGGGCTTTTTATGGTCATATCATATGATAGCATAACATTGACTTGTAAACAGAAAGTGATGTGGGCGCATCTACCTTTGAAACTATTCTGTGCTCTAGCTATAATACAATCAATAAAAAACAACACTAATAGTTGGACTACAGGTTAGTCTAGGAAGTCACACAGAAGGTCCACCAGGAGCAGATCTTCTTTGAATTTAAGGCCATCATTCTTACAAAGAATCAAATAGGGCCCATGTTTTTTATTTTTTTATTTTTTCCAGCTGGGTAGGAGGTTAGAAGGTACCATACGGTCTCTATGAATGTTTGAGATCTTCCATCGGATGGCTTACATTTTTTTGTTTTTTTTTGTTTTTTTATTGGCTTACATTTTTTTGTTGTTTTGCGAAAGATGACTTTCATTCTTTATGTAAAGTGATTATGTAATTATCAGTTAACTATTCATGCCACCATTATAAGTTTCTTGTCACTTTATGAAAAAGATGGGGTATGGTAGTTAGCAATATTGCACACTTGATACAAAAATAAATAAATAAATAAACTGAAGGGTTACCCTACCTGGCTCTCCCACTGAAAGGGAGTCGGCAAATTTGACCACAATACAACAAAAACAAAAAAGAAAGGGGGCAAATTCAAATAACCCCCTGTAAATTTCCTGAAATTCATATAACCCTCTAACATTTCTTAAAGACCATATAACCCCTTAAAACACCTATGTAAATCCATATAACTCTGAAGTAAAATTTTGTTGACAAATAAAAAATATTATATGAACATTCCATTTGATTAATTAATCTTAACTGAAAACATGGTATACCAAAAAACTCCTACAATTTGTTAATAATGCGGAAAAATTATCTGTAAATGATAATGTTAAAACCCTATCCGGAATATTAAAATTGTCATTTATAGATGATTTTTTACATTTTTAACACATTGTAGGGTATTTTTGATATATTATATTTTCAATCAGGGTTAACCAGATAGAATATTCACAGAATAATTTTAATCTTCCAAAAAAATTTAATTCAAGGGGCTATTTGGATTTACATATATGTTTTCATAGAGTTATATGGACTTTAGGAAATGTAAGGGAGTTATATAGATTTCAATCAACTTACAAGGGGTTATATGAATTTTTTCCAAAACAAATAGTTTACTATTTGTGCTAGTTTCAGAAAGGGTTTTGTTCAGGTTTTTAATTTGGGATTTTGGCAGATATACCACTGTTGAGTTTTAATTTTATCAAGAAATATATGTTAAAAACATAGTTATATCAATACCCTTGAGAATATTAAAGTCAATGCATACCTCTGTAGTTATGTTCCATTTCATGTGGTTAAGTTTCACTATTTTGTCATTATTAATGGGATGTGTAATCTCTCATTTACCCCATATCCCAAATAGAAGGTTTTGAACCTCCTAAACATCAGCGATCTCTCCAAACTATGTTCATTTATCTTTCATGTTGGTGAGTCACTCCTCCTTCGTCCTATCGAATAGAATGTGTTTGAAGAAACAAAGGGATAGGGGTGGATATGTCTTGAAGCAAGAAAAATATCGGAAGAAAGATGGGGGTTAGGATTGGATATTGAGGATCGTACAAGGAAAGGGATTTTTTTTTTCAAGTGAGGGTAGTTTGATCTTTTTCATGTGCAGTTAAATTTAGTAACCGTGGTTCATCTAGGGTTCATAACGATGTATGTTTCAGGGGTATGGATGCACTGACTTGAATATTATTATGGATATATATTGTTGCAAACGTGTTTTTAACAGGGCTATTTTTATACAATTGAAATGTATATGTGCAAATTAAAACTCCGTTTTAATTTTTGTTGTTCTATCGATTTTTTAAAGTGGAAAACTCTGGATTGTTGCATAGATACGTATAGAATTCCACAAATGGTAAAAGATGACCACTTGATGAAAGCAACAAAGTTTTCTTTTAACCAAACATTTACCACCAACAGACAAAGTAGTAGTAGTGGAGCACTGCAATACAGAAAGGAAGACATGCTATTGATAGGTAAACACATCCAAATTTCTTGGGTTGCCTGAACCAAAAGAAACTGCACTTTAACACCCCACACAACAGACTGACAATATTAATAGCACGAATACCAGGCCACATTACATAGCATTAAAAGCTTCGTATGTTAAAGCCTATATATTAAGACGTCGCGATCGGTGCAGGGAGAGTAATGGTTTCCATGGCCTTCATTGCTACGAACCTCGGCTCCTTTTCTTGGAATTTCTGCCTTATATAGAGCTTCATGTAGTCTTCAAACACGAATTTTGGGTAGACCTCACTCTGTTCCACTTCTTCCTTCTCAATCAATGTTGGTGCTGGAAAGATGACAGCATCACTGCCAGGGTTGTAGAAGGATGCAATTGACATCCGATTTCCATCTGTCTGACTAACCACCCTATGCACCACGCTTTTGTATTTTCCATTCGTAATCACCTGTGCCGAAATCAAATTAATAATGAATATAAAACAAACAATATAGTATGTCACTAAGTTGGTTAACCTCATCAATAATTAGATGCTGACCATGTTTGTTTTGTTATAGAGTGGATTATGCTTATAACAGAACTGAACATGAAATATGAAAGATAAAAGAAGAGGCAAACCTCAAGTTGGTCCCCAATGTTGATGACAATGGAGTGGCGCATAGGAGGTACGTCGACCCATTGACCATCCTTGAGAAGCTGGAGGCCGCTAACGCGATCATCCTGGAAGAGTAGGATGAGGCCACCTGCGTCGGTGTGTGCACGCAGCCCCTTGAAGAGTTCTGGATGAGGACATGGTGGATAGTTGCTCACCTTGGTCCCAAATGTTGGACCCTTTGCCCCACAGAAGGCCTTCTTCAGGTACCCTTTCTCAAGCCCAAGGTTTTCACATAGCAGATCCAGCAGCAGCTCTGCCAGCTTCTCCAGCTCCGTCGCGAATTCCTTCATTGTGTTCCTGAAAAGTCGTCGTCTTTGTTAGCATAAACTCTTGAAAAAAATTGCACCACTAAATAAAGATTGTATTGGAAAAGCATGGTAACCATGATTTTTACTATTTGTTACATCGATGGTGAAAATGTTCTGAAAATCTCCTCTTGGTAGGATAGTAGATGTATGGGACCTGGGTTCAAATCTTATCACCATTACCTGTAATCGTCGTTCAGATCTGGGATCTCATAGAGGTTCGAAACGGGGAGATGACGGAGGAAGAATGTGCTCTCCCAGTCGAGGTCATTCGCATCGATCTTGGTCCCCTCCTCCAAGGTCTTGCTAGCGAACTCTGTGAACTTCTGCTCCATGCACTTTCTATAGTGGTCCTTTGTGCACCTCTCCACCTTGTCCATAAGCTCATAAGAGATTCCATGGTTCAAAATCTAAACATCGAAAACACAAAAAAATCAATACAGGTTGAACAAAACTCCCCATATTAAGATTAAGTACACTTCAAATGGAATGTTTGGGTATCCTGGACAACCTCAAAGAACCCCCAGTTCTCACAAGCATCTTGAGAACCTCCATGGTAGCCCCTCTCTCCTCTCCATTCAACTTTTCCATGTTAATGAAAGGAAACGTTTCCATTTTTCACTCTCTCTCACTCTGTTTTACACTGATTCAAAGTGATTTACTGATAACAAACTTTGGGTATGCAGTGTCAAGTGTTTAGCAATATGAGGTGGGTTTATATAGGCATCCAGATATAGGTATTGTTAAATTAAAGAAAGAAACAGAAGGTTATGGAGAGACGTATGGGGTTAGATCACCGCGGGATCATATGGACCCAGTCAAATTTTGTCCGAATTTACTATCAAAACCACTCTTCAAAGTCTCGCCTTTGCTCTCTCTCTCTCTCTCTTTATCTCTCACAAACACACAGATTCTGCTGAACAGCTTCTCGATGCGGGGACCAATATTTCTCATTCAGTGAAGAAAATTTTTCCCTGACGAATCACGAAACTACATCTGGTGAGTGGCATGCTAACAGTGGGTTTGAATTCTCTGCTTGTTATTTTTTTATGCTTGAATTTCATAGTAAGAAATGTGTGATCTACATTTTATTTGATGAATTTAGAGTTAGAACCTCGTTAATTTTCATCTTTCCTCTATCTAATTTTAATTATGCTTACGTGACATTCATACATTGAAAGTCAAGCACCTCTAACAGTACATCTATGCATGTGGTTTAGTTTTTGTTGGCTTGTTCAGATGTGGAACTGGGGTTGGCCCCATTTGGTATGGCTATGAAAAGAATGGTAGAGAATACGTGTTTATTGGTCATATTGGTTGGATTTTTTGAATGATTATGTGATTTTTCAAAATAAAAAATTCATGATCTATCATTAATTTTAAATTTTAAAATTTTAATTCAACCAATTAATTTTAACTCTCAAACCTCAAAATCTCACAATGTTTTAATTAATCATCAAAAATGGTTTTGGAGAATCTGGGGCTTGGATAACATGTGCATGGACTTTGATGTGAGCAGACTTGGATATGGCCATTTGGGACATGAGTTTTAGTGTTACACTTGACATACCATGTACTCAGCAGGTTCACCCTTGGGCTTCTATGTTGTTATCTGATGTCCGGTTTTATAGTAATGAACTTGGTTTAGTGCATTAGTAAATACAATACGTCCACCTTGTGTTGAAATATTTTCAAAATAATGTGGTAGTTAAACCACTTAGAACATCTTTGACCTCTCTCAATATCCCAACTCCTTTATAAAATGAAGAGCGCCCCACTAAAAAAATCAACTCCAACTTTTCTCTAAAACTTTTTTCAAAATGAGGGGAAGCAACTTGGCTCTCACTTTGGTGAGACAAAATGTTTCCTCAAATAGTGGGACCCATCAATTAAACGCTTTTTAAAATTTTATTTGTTCTATTTATCCTTGCACTTTCAACATTTCAAATGAAGAATGCTATCATATTTGTTTTGAGGAAGCATATTTATGTCATTTATTTTAAAGAAGAAATACTTGAGAAAGGTTGGAGAAGCCATTTGAAAATGAGAAAAAAAACCTCTATAAAAGGATAAAAATAGAAAAAATATTGGAGATGCTCCCAGTGGATGTAACAAATAGATACACCAATTGGATGCATGCACTAAAGTTGCATATCCTTTTGACTGGATGTAATGTAAGTAAAGTGATATCCCATTCGCTTGTCCTTTAATTTGTAGTCACAAATTGGTGATTCTTTCAATTGTTTTGTTGCTCAATAATTGTGTTATGGTATTGTTCTCAGTAGTTGCCACTGCTTGAAAAGTAAAAAATAAATGGTTTTTTTTATCTTTAAGTTCACATAAATTATATGATTTAGTGATTGATCTTTCATTTCTTCATATTTTAGTTCAAGTCTTCAAATTTATAGAATATGTTCATTTTAGTTCTTCTAAGGACTAAAAAAACCAAATAATTTAGTAATATATCTCTCAGAGACTAATGAAAAACATATCATTTAAATTTGTGGACTAAAATTAAAACATGAAGAAATAAAGATCGATCACTAAATCATATAAATTTTGAGTACTAAAAAATAAAAAAACCAAAAATAAAATCTCATACATTATGTTTGATTGGACTTTCATCGTCATTTTTGTTATGTTGTAATTATATCACCCTTGTTTTTTGTGTAAAAAAGCAGCAGTGATATTTGTGTCTCACGGGACTGGATCCTCTGCTCTCTAATTTTGTGCTCTGATCTTACTTTGGTTTTAATGTGGGATCTCCACGTGTCACTGCCAGCATCCAACTGATGTAATTTAATTTAATTTTTTTTACTTTTGTTTCTCTTTTTTGTTTGTATGCAAGCCATGGGGCCTACTTTTTTTTTCTTTCCTTTTTCTTTCTCTCACCAGGGGTTCATTTTGTTTAGTCTGTGGTCTCCTTTCTTGCACATTTTTTTTTATTTGTTTCATTTGTTTAATGAAACTCAAATGTCTTATTTTAAGTTAAAACAAAATATATAATATAATACATAAAATAGATTCCATAATAGTCACCATACTACAAAAATAAAAAAAATCAATGAAAATATAGATGAAAACTTCTTATAAAAGTTTAATTGAACATCACTTCTTTATTAGGAGATTTTGTATCCACATATCATCAACAATCGTGTTATTCGAGGCTTGTGAGTCCTTGTATGTGAAATTTGTATGTTGATTTGATTAGTTTTGTTAAAGTAATGACTGAAAACTAGTATGTTGTGGATTTTCATAAAACACTCACAATAATGAATTAGACATGTCCCTTCTCTGTGGTTACTGTATCATCAAATATGTTCAGTGACCAACAAGATATCCATGAACATGTAAGTAGAAACGAGTAAAAAAATAATTATTGGATGACCAACAAGATATCCATGAACATGTAAGTAGAAACGAGTAAAAAAATAATTATTGGATATGCATAATATATCATCGGTGGTGTATATTGGTTATTGCCCCCCCCCCCTATAAAATATGCGAGGAGATATTTGAACACCCTATATAAGATAAATATTAATTTATATGAACAAACTAACCGATATATATTAAATATAAATTAAAATCCCTTGAAAGGGCTGTGATATATAATGTATCAAATCTTCTGTATAATTTGAGTTTATATATTATGTTATGTATTTTATTTTAATTTAAAATATCATATTAGAGTTTTATTTTGTCTCCTCTGGTGAACAAATGAAACAAATAAAAAAAAAGTGCAAGAAAGCTAAGAAACCACAAAAAGACGTGGTCCACTAAACAAAATAAATCCCAGGTGAAAGAAAAAAGTGGGCCCCACGGGAGAAACAAAAGTAAGATCAGAGCATGAAATAGAGAGTAGACTAGAGGATCCAATCCCGTGTCTCATACGGGTGATATGAGTGTTTCTTATGGGGTGTCTGCAAAAGATATGCTTTTTTATTTTATAAATTATAATTTTGGCTTTTTTATATTTTTTATTTAATTAGAAAGTTACTAATTATATTATTTATAAATGTTTTATCATTTTTGCAGATCGAGGAGGGTCATTTTTTTAGTGATATTAATAATAAGTAATATATGTAGTCTCTGCGGTAGAAAGGCTAATGTGCAGCAATGGGAATCGGAAGTATTTTATTTTGAATTTTCATTTTAAGTAATTGATATGTGCATCATCTATTATTAGAAAAAAGCATAGTAATATTTTGAACCACCAAATTTTTGAGGGAATTGCTTGAAGGGATGTGGGAAAAGAAGTTGTGTTTTGGTGTATGCAACAAAATCATTCGTCTCTAATGTATGCATATCAATTTCTAAAAATTATGTTATAATTTGTTTGTTATAGTGGACCCCATAATGTTTGAAGAATGGCATTGACCGTGACAAGGTTGTGAAGGGTCTGGTTTGTAGTAAGGTTGGAACCAATGAAACCATATTTCATTAGGAGAACATAACCGGTAAGTGACAATAAACTACGCGATATCTCCATTAGCCCCTCTCCTAATACCGACTAGTTGATCAGTTGAAGATGAAATGTATAGTGTTGGATATTTTCAACAATTGTTAGTTGGGTTTAAAAAGAAGGGTTCAAAAGTTGGGTTTGAGTGGTCCCTATTGATATAGAAGTATTCGGACATATCTCCATTTTTCACATCGATGGAGGATATTTTACATATTTGTGATAATGAACATTTGAGTATCATATGTCTTATGGTGTACAGGATATTTTACACATTTGTGATAAAAAACAATTGTGTATCACATGTCTTGTGGTGTATATAAGGTAAGCTAAATTATCATATATATGTGGTATGCAATTACGATTTTTTATACATATCTAATATTTATTCTAAATTTTCAGCTACTTACACATGATGGCAAATTTCAGTTTTGAATTTATCGATCATACTTCTATGTCAACCTCAAAATCATTGGCAGTTGTGCAGGTTCTAAATGAATGGATTCAAGTCTCAATATGACTATTGAAATCATTATTTCCTTTTAAATTATATATATAATTTCTATTTAAATTTTATGATTTATTTATATTTATAATGTCCAAAGAAAAGTAGAAATATCGAATGTGGTTATTTTTTAATGTAAGTATATGAAAGACCTCACCGAAAAACTGAAAATTCATGTTAAGATCCTTCATATTTGTTTGGGTTTGATATATTTAAATTCATTGGCTAATATCATAATTATGTTGTACTTTTCAAATGAATAACCTCCTACACAAAAGATGAAATAACTAAATTGAGACATGAGTGATGCAACATAATTCAAGATCATACATAGTTGAATACTGTGAGGACCATTACATTGTAGCTTTGTGTGTTAGAATTATTTAAAATGCATTTAAAATAATCAAATGATTCTAATATCGTCTTAATATTTGTTGTTGTCGTGATCTTATAAGCTCCCGTTTGGATAGCGGAATTGAGTTATTCTGGATAGATAACTATTCCAGTATAGATAACAAATCTACAAGAATAAAAGATTTTCTGTTTGGTTGCATTTTTTTATTCTCATTGGAAAACGTAAGAATAAAGGTTGAGTTGTTTGTTTGATAAAGAATAAAATATAAATAAAGTGTAAAAAAATTGATTTGACATGTGGGCCCATTGATGTATAAGAGGTGTTAATAGGTGATTTGATGTGATGATGTGTAAAAAATTGATTTGACATGTGGACCCATTGGAATAGATAAGGTGAGTATAGCTTATCCTAGGGGTTGCTTAGAATTGTTATACTCTCTTATACTCGTTTAAACTGGCTTAGTAATACCAAGTAATACCCTTCAAACAAACAACTATTTTTCTTATCTATTCTTATACCACCCTTATACTCCCTTATTCCGTTACACAAACGGGGGGTTAACGTACATATTACATAAATATGAAATAAAATCCTATGTTACTTTGATGTGTTCGATTCAGCCTAGTTTTTAAGGGGTTATGTGTTAGAAATAATTATTAGAAATAATGAAAAATGTTTCATATATTTTAATTAAATAATAAATTTTAAGAAATCAATATATTAAAATATCAATAATATAAAAACAATAGAATTAAGAGATAAAGGATTGGGATCACCGGATCGAGAGGCACATCGGAGATGCAATCCTTGAAACGAATATGTCTTTCATACGCACGGAGTTTCACCAACATCATTCATTTCCGAGATACAACTCGACCTTCCATCGACTCCCCGAGGTGCGATCAACTGGAGTCCTCGAACCAAATCTCTGTATTGTCGATACCTGGAATGGAATATATAAGGTTTGATCAATATCTTTTGTAAAACACAAAATGAATTTTGATAGAAAAATTCTTACAGAAGAACTTGATTGATGCCCCCTTTGTTAGATACTAAACAATTTAATATATAGGGAGAAAAAAATTGGGGAAATTTAACCCCTATACATTGAATCACATGAATGTTTGACACATTAATTCAAAACATTTTCGATGGTTAATGATCCAATTATAACCAATGTAATAATTCATGTAATTGTAACCGCTAAAGCTATTAAAATTTGGATCCCAATCAAAATATATCCATAGGTATGATCAATTTTTGTACACCTTGAATATCTTATTTTTATCATATTTTTACTATGAAATGTTGATTTATTTGTATTTTCCTTTATCACGCAAAGTTCACTTCCATTGGGTGAGAACCTCACGCCTAATTTTGAAATTAAAAATATTTTTGACCAAGAGTTTATCAGGTATACTTTTTGACGTGTTAAACAGATTTTGTTCTACTTTTTTTATTTTGAAATTGGCACTTATTGAGCAGTACAGACTTATTATAGTGCTTTGACGTATTCCATTCAAATGTAAGGCTTGCATTTGTGAAAACATGCTGGTATATATTAGAGCAATTATGTGGAAATAATTTTAGAATATTAAAATGGTTTTTTAGTATGATGAGTTGGTTTTATGGTCTGAAATAGTATAAAATACCAGCTTTTATTGTATGAGCACGAATTATATGAGTAGAAATTCAATCACGGTTTCAAATATTATATTTTGTGATCCTTTCACTATGATCATGGTTATAAATTGGGATATTCTCATATTAAACAATCACAATTTTCACAAATAACTGTGATATTTAGTTACTTAATAATTATTATTTTCACAAATATTGGTGATATTTATTCCATCAATAATCACGTTTGGACGCAAAACCGGAATCATCTCTCTCATAAAGCACAACATGATTCACATTTCATCACACTTTTTTCATGGATCACAATTAAAATATAAAATATCATGATTTTTGCAAATAAAAGATTACGGTTCAAAAAACAATGTGATACGAATATTTACTATATAGATCACGGTTCTAAACAAACAATGATCATAGTTCACATGAAAAGTGTGATACGTTATTTTACAAACTATTCCATTGTACATAAAATTGTAATCGTCTCATTCTAAATTATCACAGTGCTCACAAATGACTAACAAAAGACCCTTATTTTGAAATTGTGCAGACAACTCATACTGCAATATATGCACCACAATCACCAACATCTTCATCCACTTTACTTGTGATTAGGGGTGGTAAACGAGCTGAGCGAGCCAAACTTTGACATGTTCAAGCTCGATTCATTTATAAGTAGGTTCGGCTCAGGCTCTGCTCGGCAGGGAATCGAGATTAATTTTGTGTTCAAACTCAACTAGTTTGGCTCATGAAAAGCTCGGTTGAAACTCGGTTTGGCTCATTTGTAAAGAGAGCTCAAGTGTAAGCTCAAACCAAGGCTCGTAGCTCAAAAAAGCATGTTTAGCTCTTATTTAATTAAAAAAACTCGTTTAACAATTAAAACATGTAGAAAACAAATTACATGCTAAAAATAAACAATCATATTCGAAAATTATCACTAAACAATAATATTCGAAATGAGCTCGTATAGACTTGTGGCTCGGCTTGATTATAACCGAGCTTTAAAAATAATTTAAACTCGACTCATTTATCTAATCGAACAAGCCTCAACGAGTTTCATCTGAGCCGAGCCCAAGCGCTCGGCTCGGCTCGTTTACCACCCCAATTTGTGATGAGGGAAACTCCTACTCTGAGTATCATGGAAAATGGCACGCAAGGCCCTTATATCGTCAAGATTTACCCCACTGAACAATGATCGCGTGGATGCAATCCTTTGAGTTCGAGGATGAACTCCATCTAACCCAAAGAGAATGATGCCAATTGAAAATTGGATTGTTTTGATTTACTATTATTATTATTATTATTATTATTATTATTATTATTATTATAATTAGTTTATATGTTATTTAGTGGGTCTTTTGTTATGTAACCATAGATTTTATCTGTGGATTTTAAAATAACAATGTTAGAGCCTAGTAGAATTAGCAGATTCATGAATCTATTGAGTTGTTAGGTGATAAATATATTGTTTTATTGAAAAAATTGTTGGGATTTAGATTAGATATTATCACATCTCAACAAAAAAGTTAAATACCAATAAATATGCCTAGCTCTTTAGAATTGTCAAAATGAATTTGAGTTTTTCATAAATATTTTTTCTCAATTTTAAAGAAGGCTGGAAGACTCCATTGACTTTTTATATGTCTGTTTTGGAGTTTACTTTTCTTCATTGCTTCCCGATCTGCATCTACGACCCACTTTTGATTCAATAACGGGCAACATATCTTTTTTCGTTTATTAGTCTACAGCCAGTCTTGTATTAGCTCAACACGTGATGAGAATTAATATAATTATTAATACAGGATTGAATTTAGGTTGATAACATGTGTAATTGTGTACGCCAAAATCGGATTAAGTTTACAGAGAGTAACTATTTTCAATAGCTAAATAATACAAATACAGTCACTGAAGATTGAATTGCAGATGATCCTTTTGAATAAATGAGAGGGAAATCCAGAGAGGTACTCTGGATCCTCAATAGTTCAGAAAGAACTTCAGCTCATACAGTTGAATTAGGGACGAGGAATCTCTTTCATAAATAAAGCCATGCATGTTTATCATTCACCAACTTATGCATTAATAATTCTCCGGTGCTCTTACGCTTAATTTTTTTTACAGTCTCAAATGCAGTCTCATATATCTCGTTAGTTCCCTCCACTCACTATAATGAGGCATATACATTGTTAAAAAAAATTACATGTTTCATAAATAATATCATTCAATTCATTGTTGTACATATTTCACATTTTATAAAAGGGCACGTCTATTTCCATCAATCAATTGACTAATATCACCAACCAAAAAAATAAAAAAATCATAATTTAAACCATACTAATCCCACCAACCATTCGACAATCTCCATGTCGACCACTGCTTAACCCATCAATAGTTTCCCTGTCGCCCACTGTTTAAACCATTCGACAAACTCTTTGTCAACCTTCTTTTAAAACCTTCGACGATTAGTCTATCAACCTGAAAAGACCATTTAAATTTGTTCGGCTTTGTTGTTGATTGCATTTTATGTTGGTTAATTGGTTGGGCTATGTATATAGAACTTTTGGGTTGAACAAATCACATGTGTATTGTTTGGATTTGGAGTTGTGATGGATTTTGGGTGCAATTCGGTGCATGGTATGAGGAATGGATTGTTGCATTGAGTATTTCAATTTTCTTTATTGTTTGCCTAATGCGTGTAGTTAGATTTAGGGTTGTTGGTATTTAAGAATAATAAATTTGGATAGATTCATATGATGATATAATGATTGGCTATGATAGTCTATTTTATTGTCGATGTTTGACAATCACAGGACGAAGTAGAGGAAATGTGAACCATGTCAATTTTGTACCTTGTTTATTGTGAAATCTTTGATACATGGTCCCTCATTGAAACTTGATGCAATATGCAAGTGTAGAGATCCCCTGCTATTTTATGTAACCTTTTGACAGAGGAGAAGAGTATCCATTGTTAAGAATCATTGATCTCCTTTTTTACCATCATATATGCAGCAAGAGAAGGAAAAAGCCATGGTCAGCGAGATGGTGGGGAAGCTTACAAACGCGTGCTGGGATAAGTGTATCACTGGTACTCCCGGCACCAAATTCAGCTCAAGTGAGCAGACCTGCCTGACCAACTGTGCTCAGCGATATATTGACATGAGCCTCATCATCATGAAGCGTTTCCAGTCCATGCACTGATCTGAAGCATCAAGAATGCCCATATCTGCTGCTTGTCGGTTGCATTCCAATGCTTTCTTTTGTGTGTTATTGGGAATTATTCTAGTCATCTCTCTAGTTTTAATCATGGATGTTGATTGCTTATCTTCCCTTTATATATCATGCTATGATGCAGAAATATCATGTAACGAGAATGAATGGGAGCATTACATATTTCGGGGGTTATTTGAATTTAGTGCAATTAAATTGGGCTTTCTATGACTGATGCTACTATTCTTTGGAAAGACATAATGCTAGGTTGTATTACTGGATTTCATGCTAGTCAATTTTGTTGAAATATCTCCTCTCTGGAATCTATAGAATGTTTAATAGTGTATGAATTTGTCCTCTCTAAAAGAAAATTATATTAGGGACCTGCAGTCCTTGTTGCAGCCCTCAACATGTTTTAAAATTTTTTTTGAAGGTATATACTTATCCAATAAAGTACATATCTTTACAAAAAAAAAATTGAGTACATACTTGAATAAATTGAATGCATACTTTTTTGCGTTTTCATAACCTAGTATATTAAGAGGGAATGAAATCGGGTTTAGGAATTTGTAATTCGATGTTCAGGAATGAAATCGGGTAGTAAATATCTACCTTTCTTTTAAAAAAAAAAAGTATATTAGGAGGGAAGTGGGACTGCTGGAATGACTAAAGTATAAGATTCCTTTATGAAAATTGGTTTCTGTAATTTAAACACATGATTATTCATAATAAATATGATTTAGATAATTCTTTTTATATTAAAAACTATATTGTTTTATACCATTAATATTCATATCAAATAAATTTAAATTTATATCATCAATCCTAGTCTTTTGGTATTTATATAAAGTTGTAACCAACCTCTAAAAAAACTCTAAGCAACCCAAATTGGTAGAAAGAAAGAAAAAAAGAGTATATATATATATTTTTATCTTTAACAGTTCGTTCAGTTTGGTTTAGTTCGGGTTAACTAAATAAGATTCGGTTCAGCTCGGTTCGGTTTTTGGTTTTTGGTTCAATTTTCATTCGGTTCGATTTACATGTAGATATATAGTTTGGTTTAATATGGGCTTGTCAAAATCTAAACCAAACCGATCAAATTGTACCCCTACTAATACCAACATAGAGGAGACCTCGAATAGCAAAAACAGTTTATTCTCACATATATTGCTTGTCGTCTAACACTAGTGGCTCCAAAATGCTGAAGTAGTTCATTGCGATTCGTGATAATTTTTTGTAACATATGGTTAGCTTTTATAATAATTGAATGTTGATGAGTTATATTCATAAAGTGAGAGTTTTATACTAGACTTATCTTTTATAAGAATCCATAGTTTGAAAAAGTTATTGGTATTTTTTTTTCTTTTTGTAGGAAAAGGTAGATCTTTTATTACTAACAAGAGGAATTATTACAAAATTGGTTCGAATTCAGTAGAGAATGGAGAGCGAAAATAAGAAATTGAAATTCGATGAACGTAACATGCATTCCCCTATTCCATTAAATTGCTTTTGTATTCCAGCCTCTGGAATCTGTATCCCTTGACTCACATTTAGTACACTAGTACTTCCACAAACACATGCAAGTTGGTAGATGCTGAAAAGGGCAGAGATTTTTCACTCCTAAAATTGTATTGTAGCGATTGGAATTATTGACAGGAACACTAAAATATAACAAACAAGAGAAATTACAACTGTGTTCAGTGCAAGAATGTCGTGACATGATGAAAATAAATATCATTGAAATGTGACAAGGGCTAACTACATTGAAGGGAGAATTATTGCAGTGAAAGAAGTGGCTACACAGGGCAGATAGACCAGGTCCCATGAGTCCTCTGGACAATTTTGGAATGTTGTGCACATGGACGAGCACCTGGCAGAGAAAAATAAGTGGGAGGGTCTCAACTGGTACGAATGGTCAATGTTCATGACCAAAATAATGCATGGGGTACTAAAAAACAAAGGTCAATAAAAATAAAAAATGGAAGGCCTTGAATTAAAGAATTAAAGACTTAAAGACTCCCCACTTGAATTTTGGCAACTATGTATAGATATTAGATTTTAGAGGTTGAGAATGAATGGGCTTGTCATTTGGAGTGTCCCCTCAGAAGATATTAGATATCTGAAACTTAATAATTGGGGAATGGCAGTCTATTTTACCATTCAAAATGCATTATGTCAATGTTTTCAATTTATTTTAAATCATATATCTTATATAATTTTATAAATGGTGTAGGTATATATTCCAATTAATGAATGGTATCATTAATAGAAACTATAAAAAGATTTAATGAAATAAATAGCTCGTTGCAGTGAATGAAGAGGGCTAACTATGTACATGAAACTATATTTGGGTTTATAAAAAAGACGAACCGTAATAAAGCTCTTAATAATTTTTTTTCAAATTCAATAGAGAAATTTATAGGGTTATAAAAATCTCAAAAACTATGAGCCTTAATTTTTGTTTTTGTACTTTTAACCAGCTCGGCTATTCGGGTGCTCAATCTTTATAATGATACCAGCTTTTATGTTTTTTTATCTCCTGCATTTTATTTATGTCATCTTCCCATGCAAACATTGTCTATCTTCACATTTACATTTCTCACATTTACTTGAGAAATAGAATATGACTACAGTTGTTTAAAAAAAAATTGTTCTTGTAGGTGAAGATATATATGAAATTCAAAGAATAATATTGATTATTGGCTGTTAATACATGTGAGACAAGGGTAAAATGGGAGGACTAAGCAGTCTAAGCTGAAAGTGGAGGGATGTCGGCTTAAGCATTTAAATACCGAGTAATTAATTGAAGATTTAGATTAGATATTATCAATTTCAACAAATTTTGAGCTGTATAAATAGTACTTTTTTATTGAGCGGGGATGCTGCGAGTTTAGAAATTATGTTTCTAAATTGATTAATAACCTTGAAAGCTCTTTATGGTTATGTTGAAGAAATACAAAGTCATCTCCTCTGTATGATCTCTCTCTGAAATATCTTTATTTTTCTTTTAGGTTTTGTGGATGATTTTGATGCATCATCTAATATTAAAGTGCAGCATTTGATCTAAAACCTACAAATCCGACCAGTCGCCACAAACCCATTAATGGACATGGTTGGCCCGGCCCGTTTTTAGGTAGGGTCAGGCCTGGGCGTCAATTTAGACCCAGGCCCAGCCAACGGCAACTAGGCCCATCTGCTAGACCACAGGCCTGCCCATGGACCCGGGGAGGGGGGGGACTTGGCAGAGGGAGGGGGTCACCTGCCCCCCCAACCTGTAACGATCGTCCCACCATTGTGCCTCGACGGAGCCCTCTTTTTTATTATTCTTATCTCAACAAATATTTTCTCAACCAGAATACATTCTCCCCCAACCAAATTTTTCACTTTTCAAATATTGAATAAACTCTCTCTCAAGTCTCAAAAAGCTCTCTCTAAAGTGCCAAGAAGCTCATTCACAAGCTCTTTTTGCTAAATTGGTGCACATTTTGTAGCTATAAATTTTTTGTAGTACATATTATCTAATTCTACTAATTATAATGGCTCACAATGCAGTAAAAGGATCCACCGGATCTCCTTCTTTACAATATACGAATCTAGCATCATTTTCTGCTAGCTTATTTGCATCATCATCTAGATAAACTAAATATGCTATTTGGGATTTTCTGAATTAATTGAAACTACGGAAAATGTAAAAATAAATACAAAAAAAAACAAGTTGTTTGTGTAATAAAATTTTAAGTGCACTTTCATCTCAAGGAACTAATCATCTTAAAAGACATAAAGATAAATGTCTTGCAAATAATCAAATTGATATTAGAGATGAAATGTTAATTAAAAAATACTAAGTCACAATGAATCACATGCACGTCAAGAAATAGTAGATTATTTGATAAGAGTTGAACAATCATTTACCTTTGTAGAAAAACATGATTTTACTATAATGATACAAAGAGATTTAGCTCTCCAACATAAAGGTTTTTCTGTCTTAACTAAAAGAGATGTAATAAAATGTTTTCAAATGAGTAAGAGAAATTAAAAGCATTTTTTTCAAAATTATGAAGCTATTATTGTTGTTGTTGTTGGTAAGTAAGTAATTTTTATTGCTATTCAGAAAAGTTGTACAAAATGTAAGTAAATTTACAGAAGCGATGAGGAATAACAAAAATACCGGGGGGAGGGGGGGGAGCCCTAGTTAGGCAATATCATCTTCAAAGAGAGATGAATGCATGTCCAGCTGCTTGCGAAAATAAACCTCACCCTTCTTGTCTTTGTCAAGAACCAAAAGAAGTTCAGACCAGTTGGCATGAGATAGAATGAGAGAGCTTCCAGGGCAGCATTGATGGGCTACCAATAGATCAGCCGAGGAATTGCCTTCCTGGAAAATATGTTGAACACACCATTCCTCAATAGATCCCGGCCAGTAGATCCAATGTTTCAAAGAGAGTTCTTTGTACCCTCCAAGGAACAGTCCCTTGTCCCCGTTACGAAGAACATACAGTCGTAGAGCCTGATTCAATATAATAATGTTGTATCCGCAATTTAAACACAAAATACTCCCCTACATCACCCCTAAGAGCTCAAGATGGTTTATACTTGCTGAGGGCACTTGCGAAGCTTCTCCAATGATGAAATTCCCATTGTGGTCCCTAATAAGAGCACCATGTCCCGCACGATCAGCCAATAAATAGCCATCAGAGTTACTCTTTACCCAGCCTGGGGGGGGGGGGGGGGGGGGGGGGGGGGGGGGGGGGAAGAGAGACCAAGTGAAACTGATTTCCTTATACTTGGGTTCTAGAAAGACAAGCTCCAAGTGTTTGGAAAGTTGTTCTGTTGCAGCAAGAGGGATCACAAGCAAGGTTGAATTTCTGAACACCAGGCGTATCATGTCAATGACCTCCCTTAGGAGAACAGTTCTGTGCTCGAACCTTTCTTGAAAGTCCTCAAGTATCTTTCCCTCCAAAGCATGCCAACAGTACTTGAGGCTAGAGCTGACTTCATGATACGTTTAACAACTCCAAGGGCCCGGGGCTTGTCAAGCCATTGAATCCAATCCAAAAGAGACCTGCAGGAACCTCGGGAAGCCCCAACTTGGACAGTATTGAGTTCCACACAAAAGCCGAGTAGCCACAGTTAAAAAATAGATGATCGACATCATCTTGACCAGCCATACAGAGTTTGTAAGAAGGATCAGTCTGAATGCTTTTGCGCAGAAACCTAACTGAGGTTGGGAGTTTGTCCAAGAGAGCAAACCAAAGAGAGTATGAATGGCGAGGTAATTGAGCCGAATCCCAAACACAGTTGCGTCATTCCATATTAATTCCATAAACTCCCACCCTGTGGAAGTGGAGTAAACTCCAGATTTGGATTGCATTATTATTTTTTTATCTACTCCACATAACATAGATCAAGATTGAAAATTAAATAAAAGAATAATATCGTTTAAAATGCTTGAAAATCAACATACTGAAATAATAATTGCAACGGCTTTACATGAAGAATTAATAAGTTAGGGTATTCCAAATAAAATATTTTCTTTAACACTAGAGAATGAATCAAACAATGATGTAGCTGAAGATTTTATAAAACTTTATTTGACTTTAACATCTAATCTAAGTGATTGATTTCAAGTAATTGTACACATAATTTAAATTTGATAGTATAAGGTGATTTATCTATTTTATACCTTCAATTAAATAAGTAAAAAATATAATATGTCATATTAATTCTTCTCAAAGTAGACATGAATATTATATTAAATGTTAAAGATTTATCTATGTGATGAAAAAATATTAATAATGATGTACTTCATAGATCAAATTCCACATGTAATCTTTTAAAATTTCTAAAAACATTAATTAAAACATTTTTAAATTTCTATTTTGACCAATTAATATATTATATTAGACAATGCCAGGGGCGGATGTACGAGTTGGTTGGGCCGGGCTGTAGCCGAGCCTAGATTTTGCATTTTTTTTTATATTTGATGCTACATATTATAATATTAATATTTTATATTATATAAATTACATTTTATACATAAAATATACTCCTAACAAACTAGATATCAATCTAACAAATTAATAACAAATCAAAATAGTATCCTAACAAATTAGATCTCAATCTAATGAATCAAATCGAACTCCGGACCATTTGAAAACGGATTTAGGCAGCTTTTGAGTTTGCAGGAAGTTCTTTTTCCCAAATCCGTTTTCAAACGAAAAATTGGGGCTAAAAGTTGCATACATATTTTTGTGAAAAAGTGCTCAAAACCTGAGTTTTCTAGAAACTGTGGATAAATAGCTTCTTGGAAAATCAGATTTAAACCCAGCTTTTATTAAATCAGTTTTTCAATCGTACAACCAAACACAGCCTCAATCTTATTATAAATTTTAACAATTCCAAATTTTAAAATTTAAATATTATCTTAAGAATTAATTGCAATTGAACAATAAAGAAAATTTATATCCATAAAACAACTCTTCTTATTTTTCTAGCAATTTTACAAAATCAAAGTATTTAACTTTAATGACATTTTTTTTCTTTTCTTCATATGTATAAGTCTTTTGAATATCACATTATTTGGTATATAAATAATTACATCAAATATAAGAACAAAAAATTTCTATATAAATATTTAATATAGGCTATGTAGCCCACCCCAAAATATTGTCCTGGATCCGCCCCTGGACAATGCCATTTATCTGTCCCTCCAGTTTATGATTTGGAAATAGATAAACTTGTTAGAAATTTTTTAAAGTTTTTGAAAATTTAACAAAACTATGTCGTAGTGTATACTATCCAACTTCTTCTCATATAGCAATTAGTAAATATTTGTCTAACATTTAATAATTATTATGATAATTATAATAATATTTTTTATGATGTATTACGGTAATGAAAATAAAATTTGATAAATATTGGGGAACTGTACCTTTAATATATTCTTTTGTTGTTATTATAAATCCTAGATTTAAAATCGATGCATTAGAGTGATAGTTAAAGGTGCTGATACACTTTAAACTAATATTATTTTTAAAAAATAAATTATTGAATTATATGAACATCATAAAACTATAGTAGGTGCACATCAAACAATAAAAATAATGTAAACTTCGAGCTCTGTCTTCTAGTTTTTCTGCTTCAAGCACATCTTATTTATAATGTTATGTTGGCCAACCAATCGTTGAAACATACGAGGACGATGGATTTGATATTTTGACACGGTGCAAAGCACAAGAATCAAGGTATCATGTATTTTTCATCATGTCATGTGATATACTAATAGTCTTGGTTCTATTATTGCATTTGAAGTTGCGTTTAATGCTGGTGGTCGTGTTATCTTAGTGAAAAGAAGCAACTGAGTGAAGATGCCATTGAAGCTAGCATTAATTTGCTTAAAGAACTGGGACTTAGCCAATGCCACAATTGGCTAGCATGTGATTGTTGAGACCCTCACAGATGGGTAATAGCTCTCTCAAAGAATAGACATTTATTGTCCCATACCCACTTGGCAGTGTGGTAGAGCGACACCCCCGACTCCTCGGGGATGCAGCATCAAAATATACTGATGACAGGAACAAGTGAAAAAAAAGCCACACAGCCTTATGTGCTGAGTATGATGGGCTTTACCCCATTGTCTTGGGCCTTGTTTGGCCCTATTTACTTAGTAGTAGATGTGTTGTAATCGGGACTGTTGCACTGTTTAAGGGCTTTTGTGTACCAAAAAAAAAAGACATTTCTTGTTTTTAATATATGTAATTTTAATTTGAGTTGATGTTAAGTTATGCAAATGATTGACAGAAGTGGATATTATTTTGTACATATAATGTAGTGATGTAGTTTATCATCTAATGAACTCATTTTACATTTTATTTTTTTTATAAAAAAAAAACCCAATAGATGTCAACATTTTTTTCAATAAATGTATCACATTCAAGTAATTTCAACAAGATTTTAGTCATTAGTGTTTTAAGTGTACAACCCAATATTGAACGAAAAAAATTGGGTCCACCGGCCCGCCCATAGCGCTGAAGCCCAGGCCCAATACAGGCATATTACCACGGGCCCGACTGGGCCGACCGAGCCTATTGTTGATACCTATCTATCTAGTATTGGAGGTAGAGTTGATGTTTGTGCTTTGTGAGATATACTGAAATGGAAAATGATACACGCAACCTCATTGCAGCTCCAATTGCAATTCATCTTATTTTTATTTCTTTTTTAAATCATACATTCACCATTTGAAATGAAGTATATATATACTAAGATATAGTAGTGTATTTTTTTTCTTGAGGAAATAATATTAAAAAAAATTGGATCATACATTATTACAAAACCCCATACATTATGATAATGCATTATATATTATATTATTATAGCGTATGAGGCTACAAAAACAAACTGCAAAACGGATTACATGTATTAGTGCTCGACTAAAATTCCTACTACAACCAGAGAGCAAAATGGCAGTAAGAGGGTATGTGGTACGGTATTGTCGATTTGTCGCACATAATAACGTGAATCACAGTGTCGGAGATCCGATAATTGAGGATCTTATAAAGCATTTACCCTCTGTTTGGGGTGAAAAATAAAGGGTGAATAGGGGAGAATACAGTAGAATAAGTCCAAACAGCTGTTTGTTTGACAAAAATAAACCTTGATAGTTATGCCTGGATAAGCTAGGATAAGGTCTGATAACTATTCTAAGAAAATGGTGGAATTGTTTATCAGGGCTTATCTATGCCAATTGATAAAAATACCCTTCTCTGTCATTTTAAAATATTTATCTCACCTAAGACTCTCTGCACACATTTCAAAAACTGTCACATCTATCATATCACACTCATATCTCTTATACTTATTCTCAAACACAAATAATTTATGCAGGGGTATAATTGTCATTTAAAAAGTCATAAACTCTTATCCATCTCTTATCTACCACTTATCCATATTTTATTCAATGTGAACCAAACAATAAAAATATCAATTTTACGTTTTCCAATGAGAATAACAAAAAAGACAACCAAACAAAAATTTACTTATTCAGCATGGATTGTTATCTATCTCAGTATAACTATCAAGGGCAAATGATCTTATGTCTCACCCCAAACGGGCCCTTTAAATTCTTGTTTCATCAGTTGTCTGTCATTGTGTCTACGCAAAGATGGAAGGCAAATGCTTTACCAACCCAGCATGATGATCGTCTAACAAGGATGGGTACCGCGCATTGACATCAGCAACTCCACAAACCGCTCCAATGACCACTCTAAAGGGTTCATCCAACTTTTAAAAAAATACGCTACTATATCTAAACATATATTTCATTTTATATAACAATATATATTTTATAAATAAATAAAAAAACAATATGGGTTACAGATGAGAATGCACAACATGTTCGACATATCATTTTCCCCACGGAAATGGGTACCAAGTTTAGGGTTCGGAACTCTTGTGTAAACAACACAGGCCGACCCTGTGAACACGAATCAGGGGGTGACACCTGTCCAACCCACACATGCCACTCACATGTAAACTTATTAAAAAAAACTCCGTCAGACTTGTTTCGCCCGTCTCTTTACGTCGTAAAGGCAACCGTCTGATTTTTTTTTTTTTTACAGATTTGATTTTTTTTATTTATCTTGAATGTTTATTTTTTTTTAAATAAAAAATTATTTTTATTTATAAAATGCATCAATTAAGAGTTTGTTTGCCTAACATTTATTGCTTGTAAAGGTTTCTATAATGTTTGATTATAAGGGTTTTTATAAAATTATGCATCTCTTGATATAATTTAATTTTTAAAAATTTTCAACAAAAAAAAGGAGGTAAGTGAGGTATAATTATTTATCCTGAATGTTTAATTTTTTTTATTTATCCTGAATGTTTAATTTTTTTTCAAATGTTTTAAGGAGATTCTATTGGATTATGTTGGATTGAAGGAGTTGGTTCTAAACATCCAAATTAAATTATCTTTTAACCATTACTTTGAAAAAAAAATTTGTTTTTAATTATCTAAATTTAAAATAAAAAATAAAAAACAATACTATTCAAATAATATGCATGCAAAACAAAAACAATCCATGAAAACATCATAAAAAAAAAATTAAAAAATGTAAACCATGCAGGCATGGGTTTTGGTTTGCATGGGTTGCCCCTTTAAAAATTTCACGTCAATTTAAGGGGTTTCGGTTTGATTTTTTTTTTTTTTTTGTGTTTTGCATGGATGTTTGAATAGTATTGTTTTTTTTTTTCAATTTTGGATAATTAAAAACAAGTTTTTATTTGTTTTTTCAAAGTAATATTTGGTTAAACGATTCATTCCCAAATACAAATAATCATATAATGAAATAATGTGAATTCTTTTATTTCACTTAATGTTTAATCCTTTTATATATACAGTTGGTCGGCATAGCAGAGATAGTTGAAGAACCATTGCTGGTTGGATGTTTAGAACCAGCTCCTTCAATCCAACATAATCCAATAGAATCTCCTTAAAACTTTTGAAAAAAAAAATTAAACATTTGGGATAAATAAAAAAATTAAACATTCAGGATAAATAATTATACCTCACTTACGTCCTTTTTTTGTTGAAAAATTTTAAAAATTAAATTATATCAAGAGATGCATAATTTTATAAAAACCCTTATAATCAAACATTATAGAAACCTTACAAGCAATAAAAGTTAGCCAAACAAACTCTTAATTGATACATTAAAAAATAAAAATAAATTTTTATTTAAAAAAAAACATTCAGGATAAAAAAAAATCAAATCTGTAAAAAAAAAAAAATCAGACGGTTGCCTTCACGGCGTGAAGAGATGGGCGAAACACGGAGTGTTTTTTTTATAAGTTTACATGTGAGTGGCATGTGTGGGTTGGACATGTGTCACCCCCTTATTTGTGTTCACAGGGTCGGCCTGTGTTGTTTACACAGGAGTTCCGAACCCCAAGTTTACTTTATTCATCATGAGACTCGAACCATTGATAATGATATTAGACACACCTACGAAAGTTCAATAGTGATTGGTACAATGAAGAATGTAAGCCCACTTCTAAAATGACTACAAAATGTGGCCTAAAGACTACAATCTTATTCATGATCCAATACCCACAAAAGAGAATTCAATCAAAAAATGTCCCCTGCACCAGTGGAAAACGGATATCATGGATTAGTCTCTGAAGCTCTGCATAAGAAGAACCCCCTTCACTGATACTACTCTTAACCTTCTCCGCGAACTCGGATGCCGACCTCCTCATGCCAACGCTTCTCTCCCCCTCCTCCATCATCTCCCTCACCATCTTCTCCACAATAACCCTGTCACACGTGTCCTTCATGTCCAGTCCAACCTTCCACACATCACTGACATACCGACTGTTGATCTGCTGGTCTACGAAGTAAGGCCAACACACCATCGGCACACCCTCAGTGAGGCCTTCCAAGGTGGAGTTCCACCCACTATGCGTCAGGAATCCTCCGACGGCTCAATTTGTGGCGCCCAACTCACTATGCGTCCCCTCTCGTACGCTGCCGCAGATGGTACGCAAGATTCCCCATCTGCATTTGTATTTTATTTTTGGAATGGTAGGCATGAACATCAATTTTATTCAAAATTAAGAGCGAATGCCTAAAAGAAAAAACTAAAGTAGAGGAGGGGCTTAGGATTGCAACTTTAACGGGTTGAACTTGACTCAATCAGATATTTGGGTGGGTTTGGGTTGGAGTTATATTATGCGGGTTCAACCCAAATCGGAGTAACACAAACCTAATTCAAGTTGAATTTGGGTTGATGGATTGGAAACCCGAACCCAAAGTAGCGATGATAAATTTAAATATTTTATGTCATATTTTAAAAAATTTATTTATTATGAAATAGAATTTGAATTGTGCAATTTATTGTTATATGTAATCTATCACTTCTATAATTTCATTTCCATATTTTTCATAAAAATGTTTCTTAATTTCATCTTTCTTTAATTTTTTATGTGGAGCATTGACTTTTTTATAAAGTTTTAATTGTTTAGAATGATACATTATAAAAGTTAAACCCAAACCCGACTCGAACTCAACTCAACCTGAATCAAATATGAACCCAAACCATACCCGATTGGGTTTAAGTAGAGTTTCTTGGGTTTGAAGACGGGTTGGGTTGGGTCGGATTAGCTTTGGATTGAGCTCCAACCTAACCTAACCCATCTGACTTCCCCCAGGAATGGTCTACCAAAAAAAAAAGTTCTCAAACTCCTCAATGGACAGAGTACCCCGTGAAAAAACATACCATGCTCGCCATCTGCATTGACGACCAAGTTATCACGCAAGACCCACAAGAATCGCATCTCGCTATTGACCAACCCGTGCCAGAACTCGAGAAGTTGGTCTCTTGTCATAGTGGCGATGCTTCCGAAGCTGACATAGACAACGGATTTGGGTGGCTGCGCATCGAGCCAATTCATGCACGTGCGATCCTCAGTCAAGAGGCTGGCCGTATATGATCGGGACTTGTTGAGGAAGGCATGGATCGGGCCAATCGGGTAGATGTTGGGGATGACGGACCGTATGTGGAAGAGTATGTGAGATTCTAGTGGCTCCAAAGTGTTGAGTATGAGACCGGAAGATCGAGTGGTCGCTTGAGTCTCGGATATGACTAGTTGCAAGGTATCTCGGATATGACTAGTTGCAAGGTATAGTCAGCAAGTTCTTCGGCCCTGCAGAAACTTGGGAGGTCTCTCCGTCTCAAAGATCCTTCCATCCCCGGCACGCTCTGTATCCTCTCATCCATATCAGTCTCATCTCATCTGCCAAAAAAGAAGCAATTTTTTTTGTAACTGTAAAAACATGAGGGATTTAAATTATACATCAATTTGATTTGGAACTAAAGTTGAATGGGGATTTATTAATCTGAATCCGATAATAACGTAATCTCAAACCTTTTTTTCCAATACACAGTGGGCATCCGCCCTTCTATAAAGGGTAAAGAGCCTAAAAATAAAAGTACAAGAAATATAAGCAAAGATTACATGTAGAAGAGAACTCTACAATGTTATCAGGCATGGGCCCAAAATTAAAGAAATAAAAAATTACACGTCAATATGAAATTTCCCTCCCTATAAACCATATTGCCTGTATCTACACATAATCGATCCAAATCTAAAATACAATGCACTGTCGTCTATTGCTCCTGTCACCTAAACATCAAGAGAGGAGAACGAACAACTCAAACCGGTAGCCAAATCAAGCCAGCCCCAAACACACCTCACCATAGGACATGAAACCATCAGATGCTCCACTGTCTCCTCCTCCACGCTGCAACAAAGAGGACATAGGATGTCCCCGTCACTAGCCCATCGAGCCCTATATGATTTCGTCATAATTAATCTCCTTAAATATATAGTCCGCGAGAATGTTTTAACCTTGAGAGGTCTCTTGCAACTCCATATTTACTTATATTTTTTAGCTGTAACCATATAAGGAATTTTATTTCTCCTATGCCAAGAATAAAAGCTATGGACAAAGAAGCCTTCCCTTGGATGGGGCCTCCAAGAGACAACATCCCAGTGCCCCGCACCACCGAGAAATCACAATCCTCCAAAATGGATAGATAGCCATCCACTTCCTCCTCCTGCAAACTACGGCACACTTGGATTTTCCAGTACCTGACATCACCTCTCCTGACTAAGAACTGATTAACCACACCTTCTTTCAGACTTGCAATTTCAAAAATACCCGGAACTGTTGCTGAAGAGGCGTATCAACTACCTACACATCTTGCCAAAACCTAAGTCACCAGCACCATGCAACCTCCCAAGTCCCAACGGATCCCCTCCCCGAAGTTCACTTGCAAAGCAGTGAAATCCTTCCATATTTTAGACATGGAAATGGACCAGCAAGGAAATATGTCAGTTCGAAGTGACCCCCACATGTATTTCCTCCTAATGACCGAGCACCGAGACAGATTTGGAGAGACCAAAGCAAGCTTAATGTCTTAAATACAAACCAATTGTAAGGGTTATTTTCTGAGCCCAATGACAGTGTGCCACTTGTAAAAGGCTCATGACCGATTAGTCAAAACCCACGGTTTGACCAACCCATGATCCACTAGTCCGGCCTATCGGTCCACTCGCTTCCATGAATTGCAAGTCAAGATTGGGACCAGGTCAGTAAAAATACATCATCGAATGATGTATATTCTTTAATAAAAATTATATATGACTCCATTTTGAATTATTTAAACCCAATTTTAGTAAATGTGAAAGAAAAAAAGTTAACAGTGTATATGCATCGTTAAAAGTTAATAGTGTATATACATCGTCTAACAATGCATATATTTTATTGGATTTTTAACGACAATCATATAGAACTGTATTTTAGACTGTAAAAAAGACTGTATATAACAACACCTTTTATAAAATAGTAACATAAGGGGTATAAATTATACATCAATTTGATTTGGGTTGGAGTCAAACCGAAATGGTAACCAAAGTTGAAGGGGGATTTATTAATCTGAATCGGATAATAACAGAATCTCCAGCATTTTTTGGAAAGCTAGCTAGATTATTATCTTAAATACAAACCAATCAATTGAACTTCGTTTTCTCAGAACACGTCAGATTGATTGGGTATGGACCAATGTAAAATTTAAATTGTATAAAATAATAATATTGGATATATGTGCATAAACCCGCAGACCATACAGATTAACCCAGACTGTAGAGGATAATCGGCCGGGTTCAACCGTTTCAGTGTAGGTAATAAATAAACTCTTTTTCTCATTTAATGTATTTATTTTTATAAAATGTAAAATATATACTCTAATAAATTGACTAGTATGATTTATTGAAAATATAATTTTTTTTAGGGAATATAATTTTTTTTAGGGTTTTTTATTTTTAAGTCCCTGTAAATTATATAATTTAGTGATTGATCCCTCTCTTCTTCATATTAATGTTTTAGTCCCTATATTTAAATGATATATTCCTTATTAGTTGGGGTGGTAAACAAGTCGAATGAGTCGAGTTTTGACATGTTCAAGCTCGACTCGTTCATAAACGAGTCGAGCCGAGCCGAACATAGCTCACGAGCCTCAACGAAACTAGCGTTCTTTTTTATTTTAGGATTTTTAGGAGTTGAAAACAAAATTTTAGCCTAAATGAGCCAAGTTCATGAGCCTAAATGAGCACAACTTTGTATTGATTTAATGTTCTGATTTTACAAAGGAGTTGAGTCAAGCTTCAATTAAGTTTTTTATAACACCAACGAATCGAGTTTGAACACAAAATAAAGTTTGATCTAGGTCTCAAGCCTAACCGAGTTTTAAAATAAATTTAAGCTCGCTCATTTTTCTAATTGAACGAGCCTGAACGAAGCCCGAGCGGCTTAGTTTTTTTGTCAGCCCTACTTATTAGTCTCACCCAGGGACTAAAAAGAAAATCAAACTATTTAGTGATAGGTCCCTTCCAGGGACTTATAAGGAATATGTTGTTTAAATCTAGGGACATAAATATTAATATGAAGAATGGAGGGATTGATCACTAAATCATATAGTTTACGGGTACTAAAAAATAACAAAAAACTTTTTTTTAATGAGATATATACTTCTAATAGTAAGTGAAAGTCAAATAACATATATAAGACCGTATTTATAACTATAAAAAAAATTAATTGTATCAGAGCTCTTTCTGTTACCGTTGAATGGGAGAATTCCGTCTTTTACGAGAGCAGGGAGACAAAAATAGGACCAGAAGCTGCAAGCGCTGATAGTGCGGAAGCTAAGGACTGGGATCGAATGCTCCTTCCCGATGTCAATTATGAACGACATTATCCCATCCGCCACTATGCATGTCACAGGGGCCGACCCATCTGTTGAAAAATATTTAGAATTTCACGGAAAATGTTGTATCTCAATCAGTGATAAATTAAAGAACTTATATATTATATAATTGATAATATAAAAAGTAATAAGATTCAAAGTAAAAAAAAAAAAAAAGTTAGAATCGTTTACTCGAGAGGCATAAAGGAGGTGAGGATGCAATAAGCACCTCCGCTTGAGCTCAGTATCCGTCGTAAGGCTGGTGCCGCATGCATGTGGAGGGAGTGGATCAGATCCCGATCTTGGGGTGAGCGGTCATGGTCATCCGGGAGGCCATCGGGGACGGCACAAAAGCTGAATAAATCTGCAGCG
Source organism: Acorus calamus (assembly GCA_030737845.1). Lineage (NCBI taxonomy): Eukaryota > Viridiplantae > Streptophyta > Magnoliopsida > Acorales > Acoraceae > Acorus > Acorus calamus. The sequence goes on from CM060872.1 coordinate 29,232,391, forward strand.
TTGTTTAGGGAGGTGTTGGAGAGCTTGTGGAGGATGTGATCGGTGGTGACGAAGGTGACGCGGATGCCGGCGATGTTGAGGAGGTCGGACAGACCGAGCATGGCGTTTATGTGGCCCTGGGCGGGGTAGGGAAACACCATAACGTGTGGGATCACAGTCTTCATTGTGGTTGTGTTTTGATGGTCTCCTACCTTCATTTTTCTTTTGCAGATTTTTGTTGGGAATGGACCTGAACAGTATATTTAAGCATATTTAAGGGATTTACATCAGTAGGTGAATAGAACTACAGATTTTATAAATCGAACTGAACAATCAATTGTTGTGTATATGTTCCACTCTTCTATTGTATCATGTCAGTTATTAGATAAAATATGGATTCTATTAGGATTTTCGGATCTTGGGATGCAATCAATCTAAGAAATAAACAAGCAAATCGAAAGCAAAGATACAAAAATTTACGTGGTTCGACAAACCTTGCCTACGTTCCACGGAGCACACCAGAGATCAATCTATTATTAAAGAGAAGTTTTTACAATAGTCACACCGAATATAAAAATCTCCTAGAGCTTAATGAAAAATATGAGATGTCATTTCATACGGACATCTCGACTCCCGTCCGCCCCTGTGTAGCGTCAACAATCATTTGCGTCAACAATCATTTGCACATATCATCAGGCTCCACAGTATATAACAGATTCTCAAGTATAATCGGTATCCAATAGAATTTTTTTCTTATTTTTTTTTGATCTGAACCACACATTTCAGCATATTTAATCAGAGGGAAGACAGCGTTGTACGAGCAATCAGGGACGGAGGAATTAAAGGCCTAGTGGGGGCAGCTATGTTTACGGTGAAAGATTAAAGATTTCAATTAATGCTTGCTTTTGTTCAACCAAACCACCACCAATTAAAAGGCAAAAAATAGTATTCCTCCCTATATTCATGTGATGCGCCCCCACCAAATCCCAATTACGTCGTGTTTGAGCACGATAGAAATGAAGAAAAGTTTATTAAAAGAATATTTTCTATTATAAAAAATTTTAAATCAACTAATTGTCACAAGTTTATATAACTATTTTTTTTTACAACGATGATACCCAACCCTCAAATGATAAGTCTCACTCACAAGCCCTGTTAAGTGTTATAATTTCATTGAATGGTTAGTTGACTTTTGAAAAATAGTAAAATGACAAAATACAGATATGTCATTCATTAAAAATCTGTCTCATTAACCCAAATCCTCCATTTTACTCATTTGGTTATCACTCTTCTATGTGAATTTTGAAATCTATTTACTCATTTCAAATTTTAAATTTTAAAATTATTACCTAAATTATAACTAAACCTGGATTACACCAAAACTTATCAAAATTGTTTTTCGTCAAAATCTTTTAAACGGCCTAGATTTTTTTTTTCAAACTTTCATTCTTACTATACACATAACTTTTCGTTCTTTTTTTTAATAATGTTATTAACTGAACATTAAAAAAGTCAGGTATTTATTATATTCAAATTTAAATAAAATACACATATAATTACCATATGAAACAGTTACATTTTATATTGGTAATTATAAATACATTTCATAAATATTTACATCTCTCACAACTATTTCTTACATTTACATAAAAATTGTTGCATTTACATAAACGTAACAAACAATTACATTTACCTAAATGTTTTAGATTTCATGCAATGTTTAAACAATTTAAAAACCGATCATCTCTTCAATAATCAGTTACATTTTATGAAAAATGTCCAACACCTTTTTTGTTGTGTGTTACATTTATAAAATGTAACAAAAATACAACAGTAACTTGTGTTGCATTTATAAAATGTAACAAAAAAATCAGAATATGGTAAATGACCAGTATATTATAAAAAGTTAATTTCAAATTTAGATATAACATGATCAAAACATGTAGAAAAAAACAATATATATATATATATATATATATATATATATATATATATATATATATATATATATATATATATATATACACACGAAAACCAATATGGTCCGATAGACATTGGAACAAAATCCAAATCGAAAAAAAAAAACAAATACATGACTTCAAATTCCTCCGAAATAAAAATTCAAATTTACAACTAGAAGTTTTTCATGGAAAAAAAACATATAAAAAAAAGACCGATTAATAATGATGAAAGAAAAAGAATTCAATTCAATATTCTAAAAAAAGAAAACCGATAATTAATGTTGTACGAATGCAAATATGAAAATTAAAACGGTCCCACGATTTGAAGGATTGGTTGCTAAAAGGATATAACAGGAATTTTCTCTTTACCATCTCATGGAGTTTGTGATAAAGCTTATAAGTTGAAGTTTAAAAAAAAAAAATTTCTCCTCTCCTCTGACCCGGTCTTTGGGCCCGTTCTGGCTGGCCCGTAGGTCCTTGGGAGATCACGTGGGTGGAGGTCAATTGAAACCCATTTAAAGGGAACTTTCCCTCCCACAATTAAAATTAATTTGAAATTAAATGAGGGAGTCCCTCCCTCGTTTCAAAAAAAAATTGCCCCCCCCCCCCCCCCCCCACCAAATTAAAAGAGACTTTTTTATCTTTTGTGAGAGTTGACAAGTCTCTGGTGTAGAGACTTGTCAAGTCCCTTTAACAGAGACTTTAATAAAGCTCTATGTGTGTGCACATTGAGACTTGTTGAGTCTCTTCATAAGAGTCTTAAGTTTAGTCTTAAGTTTTCATTCGCAGAACAGTCGGATGAACATTTTTTTTTTTTGACAGTAGAGAGTAAGAAATCGATTGCAGAGAATGGGTCGGGGAGGCACCCCCATCCACCTTCAAGTCTCCAACGACCGGGAGACCATTGAATCTAGAGGGAGTCCCTCCGAATATTTTTTATTTTTTAAAATGGTTTGATGTTATTTATAAATAAAATACATTATAAATCATTAATCGCATTCTCATTTATCTTTAATAAAAAAATATTTTCTCCCAACCACATTTTCTACTTTTCAAATATTTGAAGAAGTTATCTCAACTCTCAAGTTTTCTATCTCTCAACAAGTTTTGTTTTTGTTAAATTGATGCACATTTTCTATCTCTTATTTTATTATCATCTAATTCTAGTAATTACTATGGCTAACAATCCAGTAAATGATTCAATCGGATATCTTTCTATACCATCTTCAAATCCAACATATGCTTCTACTAGTGCATTAGCATCATCGTCTAGAAAAACTATATCTCCTATTTGAGATTTTTTTGAATTAATTGAAATTATGAAAAATGGAAAAAATTTCAAAAAATAAAATGTTGTTTGTGTAGTAAACTTTAAAGTGCATAATCATCTCAAGGTACTAGTCATCTTAAGAGGCATAAAGATAAATGTTTTATAAAAAATAAAATTGATATTAGAGATCAAATGTTATTAAATAAAAATGTTAGTAGTAATTTAACTACGTATAGTTATGAAAAAGCACGTGCACATAAAAAATATTAGATTACATGATTAGACATGAATAACCATTTACTTTTGTAGAAAAGCATGATTTTACTATAATGATTCAAATAGGTTTAGCTCCACAATATAAAGGTTTATCTGCTTCTAATGAAATGAAACATTTTTTAGTTGAAAAGGAAAAGTTTAAATCTTTTTTTGAAAAAATAACTATAGAAATAATTAAATAATTGCAAAAAGGGAAGATCTACTGATAATACTAATTAAATTGGTAGAAGTCCTCATCCAACTCAAAATATTTACAAGACAAACAGATATATAGTAGCTTCTACGTACTGATTACATCAACACAGAAACATAGGTGACCTCCCTCAAAACAAACCAATACAAACAGTACTTCAAAGGGTCAACACAGACTTCACATCACAACAACCTCATAACATACTTGATAATATAGATAGATTGATAGATATAGGGGATATCAACCCATACAAACTTGAGCAGGAGATACCTATGAAGACAGAAACTGCTCATCCTCCACAAGAACACGAAGATTCTTCGTCATCAGCAAGAAATCCACCGCATCCTTTTCAAACTTCAAGAGGCAGCCGATCTTGATGAGCTCCGCGAGACCTCCAATCCGATCCGTCTCGCCCCACATCAGGCCCTCCGACACCACTTGTGAGAAGTACATGGCGAATTCGATCCTCTCCTTCTCCGTTGATGACTTGCTGATCTTCTGAACATACAATTCGGACCTCTCCCGCTCCCATCGAAAGATCCGTGACGCCTCCACAGTCGCATCCTTTCCACCAGACATCGAAACGCTATAGCGCACCATGACGGGCTTGTCGGTCTCCAAGAACTTCAAATCATGAATGCATTTCACGGTCTGGTGACGCTTCTCCGCGGAGAGCTCGAGGGCAGGATCGGCGAGGAATGCGAGAACGATTCGTAACAGCCCATCCCGCACTGTCGTGTACCTCTTATTGACATTCCTCACATCACCGCCATCTTTTGAAATGAACAGATGTTCGATCTTCACCGATTGGGATACAGTCTGGACACCGACGCTCGCGTAAATTTGATAAAGCTTCGCGCGCGTGACGGAAGCCAAGCTCGGTTGAGGGTACCACACGAACACCGACCCGAGGTTCGCCTTGTCGAAGACGTCCTTCAATTGCAAGTCATCAGGGATGAAAACGTCGTCCTTGTCGGACAACGTGATCACCCCCGAAGAAGCCGTGCCCACCACCGGTAGCTTCCTTGTGTTCTGGACGAGAAGCTGCTCTGTTCTCTTGTTCCAGTTCCTCGCAATGCAGATCCAGAACGCGCAGCATTCGTTGTGCGCCAATTCAGTCACTGAATTCTCCCAGCCTTTCCAGAGATCAACGTAGTCCACCACCGACGGACTCTGCCGTACTCCTAAAGCCGTAGAGAAGAAGCTGAGCAGCTCTTTCTCATAGATCTTGTCCAACACATGCAAACATTCGCTGTAGAGATCGTCCTTGTCATGAAGAACACAGTCACCAGGGCTGACCCACTTCCCATCATCATCTCCATTTGGAATCCAGACCCAATTCTTCGCCACCTCCTTGTGATCAGGAACCCAATTCAAAGATTTTAAGTACTTGTAAATTCTAGTGATCGCAGAACGACAGGAGTGATGATCAAGATGACTCGCAAGCAACACGCATCCGCTTTGCACATCCGTGATCACTCCGAGCTGTGCGAGCTCGGCTTCGTATGTTTTGATGCCCGGACCATAGAATTCTTCATCAATGAATGGCCCGTCCTCGCGTTCCATATATGTCGCCCAGCTCGGGCCAAAGAGGATGCACTCTTTTGGAGATTTGTAATCCCCGACCGTCTTCAACCACTTCTTGGAAATGTTGCTTGTGAAGTCCTGAGGGAACGACGGTACTCCAACCACTACCGATTTGAAGTTGCGAATGCAATTGAGCAAGGCAATGACGCTGTCTGGCGCAATGCCAGCGGAGTATGAGGGGATGCAAAGGTCTTTGATGACGAATCTCGAACCCGTTCGAAATTCAACCGCAACGCCGAAAAACTTCAATTCGTCTTTGTACCCATTGATGCCCTCTCCGTAGTAATCATCATCGATGAACGGGAGACGGGCTATTCGAGAGATGGGCCTCCACTCCTCGTCAAACAGAATCGATTCGGCCGGAGTGTTGTAGCCCAATTTGGTTTTCACCCACTTCTGACTCTGGGCCTTCTGCATAAGCACCGCTGGGAAGCGCTTCTGCGCTTCTTTCATCTGTCTATAGAACGCTAGCAAAGACAGAACATGTTCTTTCGTGAGTGACTTCTTCGATGCGAGCGTCTCGAAACTCTGGGACACCACACTCGATGCATCCGCGAACGTCACGACCACACTGATCTTCTTCAGCTCATCTTTGTAGGAATGGATTCGACTCCCGTAAAAGTTTTCATCGATCAGAGGGACCGCATCGATTACACTCAAGAGGCTTTTCCAGTCCGGATCAAACAGGAAGCACTCGCTCGGGGATCGGAGGCCACCATTCGTTTTCATCCATTTAAAGTGTCTGATTTCGGATAGGCGCCCGTCAGACAAGCGCGCATTGCGAACGCATTCGAATATTAAGTACGCGCAGTCGGCTGTGACGGATGACATGTACGCGGGCCACTTGAAGCTGTCAACGACGAGCTGGTAATTCCGGTTGAACCCAACAACAACACCGAGCAGCTGAAGCTCGGTTTTGTAGCTGAGGATCTCATCCCCGTAGTGTTCAACGTCGACAAACGGGAGATGGCTTATGGTCGAAGCGGCGGCCCATTCGGAATCGCGAAGTATGGACCCGGCAGGAGTGCTTGGCCCCGCGATGGTCCTCAACCAGCGTCCCGACATCACGCTCTTCACAAATTCTTCGGTCGGGAGGTACTTCTCCCTCAGGAACCTCATGAACATCAGCATTGAAAACACCTTGCCCCGGGTCAGGTTGTGGGTCGATGTGAGGTCCATGAAATGCTTGCCAATGAACCGACACGCCTCCCCGAACTCAAACATGACTCCGATCTCCTTCAGCTCTTCTTTGTACCCTTCAATGCATTTCCCATAGAACTCCACATCGATTAGAGGAATATCAACAAGCAAGGACCCCATCTCAAGCAGAGTCCCCCAGGCCGAAGACGACAAGAATGAACTCGACGGGGATCGATAGCCTGCCGAGGTCTTGACCCAACAACCATCTCTTATGCACGCCTTGAATCCCTCAGGCATGCGCGTGCCTCTGTCTCTGAGTTTGCGAATCCATTCGAGGAGCAAAAGCGCGTTCTCGCGCGTCAGAGGAGAAGCCACTGTGGGAAACGCCGCATTGGGAGGGGATATGTGCGGGACATCCGAAGCGCCGACGTGGTTCCGCATGAAACTCAATAGGTGATTCTCCGTCGTGTGAACCCCAGCATAAGTACCGGCCAATCCATAATTCCCCGAAAGCTCAACGAAGCCCTGCCCCCTCCATGGGTCCGATCCCAACAATCCAATCCACTTGCTCCCTTTCGCAGGGACTAACACGCCGCTCCAAGTGCGCACCACGCAACCATAGTTGTCCACGAGCGCCATGGACTTGCAAAGCGCGCGGACCTGATCCCCATCCGTCACGAGCTTCTTCGTGTAAGAGTGGTACAAGAAGTGCGCAAAGGCGATCACTGAGTTCTCGTTGTCCAGCGACTTTGCACATAGATTCGCGTACGAGAACAAGCCCATGGTCGTGACCGACATGTACTGATTCAGCCACTCCATCAACGACGCGGACTTTGAGAACCCCTTCAGAGCCAATTGGGTGTCGCGCGGTATGAAGAAGTAACCCGCACAACACCCGAACTCGTGGTTCCAGTCGATGAGCCATGACACGTTCTCCACATAATAGGATACGCGCACCTTCTCGTATCCCTTCATCAGCCTCTCCGCGCTGATCAGCGACACCTTCCCATCACGGTTGACGTACTTCAAGAGAGGCAGGGACCTCGCGCTGGTGGACTGGAAGCGACCGCTCCAGTTCTCGGCAAAGAAATAGATGATCCGCAAGTAGAGATCCTCGGAGACACCCATTACGAGATTTGATCCCGCAACACACTTTGCGTACCAATCGTCGTCGGCGTACTTTACACCCAGGAAGTTCAAGACATCGTCGTACTCGTTTGCATCGAACGCGGAACTCAAAATGTAGGTCCCGTGGGACGAAAGATCCTCCAACCCCAACCCCTCCTTCCGCGCATCGGCCAAGATGTTCCAGAAAGCTGGCATCAGCCTCCGCACTTCGCCGGGCTTGCAGAAGATCCTCTGATTCGTGTAGGACTCGCAAGGGATGAAATTCTCCGACACCACCTTCTCCTTTATCGCCATCCGCACCGAGTCGAGCTCCGGATAGGCTGAGCTCTTCACAGGCAAGAACTTGAAATAGGGAGGTAAAGAAAAGTCAGGCGCGGATTGCGACGTCTTCAGCATCGACTCGAAGGCGCTGACGAACGCCGAAGCGACGCAGCTTAGTATTCCTTTGTTCCACTTGTTATCGAGCAGGATCGTCTCGCGCGACGAGGCTAGTATGAAATCCGCTTGGATGATGAAGGGGAAGCCAGTGACCATCTCGGTCGGGAGGAAAGCGTAGACCCCTGGAGAGGACCTCGTCATCTGACCGTGCGAGAACGCGAGAGTGATCGCCCACTCTTCGACTTCCCTCCTCCTCTCGACCTCGCTGTCGACCCTCACCGGGAACTTCTGCTTCCACATGTAGTAATCGCAGTCCCTCTCGCGACCTACGCTTTTGTTTTCGTTCGCGGCGAGGTGGAGAGTGTAGGATTCCGCGCTTATGTTCTTGCGGGTTTGGAAGTCTGTCTCGCTCGATATGGAGATTGCGTTCACCGTGTTGAGTTTTGGGTTGTCGTTGTCTTCGCGGACTGAGAGACGTTTGATCTTGGTGAGGAAGAGGAGGACTTCGGGATGGACGGTTGAGAGTTGGTCTTTGACGGCAGAGACTTTGTCGGATTTTAATGGGAGGATGATTGTTGTGGTGGGGAGGGGTTTGGAAGGGCCGTATATTTTTTGGACGTCGGAGAGGGTGGGATTGCTTTCCACCCATTCGGGGACGATGTAGCCGAGGTTGCAGTCCGGAGTCGGGGATTCGTTGAAGCGGATTTGGTAGTTGTTGCTGAATATGTGAGGTTGGCTGGTTATGAGGAAGACGCTCTTGAAACCGATGCCTGTAGAGGAGGAATCACAGTTAGATTTATTCAAAGGGGAAAGTAAATTCTCTATTATTTGCTTGCTGCATGTGAATTAGGATGAGAATAGCTTTTTACACAAATGAGACTAAAGAGAGGATTGGTATGTGATTTTGCTTTAACAAAAAAAAGATTTCTTTCATAGAATCACATTCTATGATGCAATGGTTAAAAGTCTCTGTCTACCGCTTCCATGAAAATAATAATAAAAAATAAATAAAAGTGTTTCTCTTCCAGCTTTGTCAGATTTTACACGTATATATTTTTTTACTTGTCATTGCATAATGCATGTCATGACAGCGTGCACTGTGCAGTTGCAGCTCTACGCCCCTATGCAGAGTCCCTATCTGATTCGAGAATTAAATTAATTTAAGATTCAAGACTATAGTAGTATAAATAAAGATAAGATAGTTTTATGTTTGATTTTGTTTTAAATTATTCTTATTAGAAAAAGTAATAATAAATTTTTTTTGTTTTGATAAAATGTGAATAAAATGTTGTTAATGATTTATAAAAAGTGAAAAATTTATGTTAGTTGATTTGACAGTTAATTTAGAATAGTAATGACAGTTGATTTTGACAGTGGACAAATATATTATTTTAGGTTTAATAACCAAGAATAACTTAATTCCACTAGTTGGCTGAAATCCATATACTATTTTATACCAGTTAATTCTAACATACAGATTGTCATCCAAACATCCATAATGAGATTATTCCAACTAATTTCAACTTGTTATTTGTTTATTCTCGAACAAAACATGGGCGAATAAGATTTTTTTTTTGGGAGGGGAGGGGGAACACCCTAATCCATAGTTTGCATTGTTTTACTTTTTTTCTATCAAGTATGTATTATTATATGAATCGAAGTATAACCATATCCATTACGATGAAACTCATACACTACAATAACATTGAATATATCACGCTATCACACTATATAAACCACGTTATCACAATTTAGGGAGTTGTGGATAATGATCCAAAACAATGTGTATCAACATTTTTTTTCTTAAATATCTACTTTATTTAGCCTTGTAATAAAAAAAAAATGAGCGTCTATAGCACTTTTTTAAAGATGGAAATGTATACTTCAATTAATTCTATAAACCTTATGTCGTAAAGAGAACCGAAACACACAGAATGCTCATAAAGATGGCATGCATAGTGGTTCTAAAAAATTAACCGCAAGTAAAATCTAAGAGCATCTCCAATCATATACTCAAACTTTTACTCAAATTTAAATTTAAATAAAAGTAACTCAAAACTCCATCTAACCATTTACCCATAACCATACCAAATCAAATTTTTACCAAAATCAAGAGAGACTCAAATCTTTACCCAAATTTTTAACCTCTTTTTTTTCTTTTATCTTCACATTTTCTTTCAAATGTGACATTTTTTTTCAACTCCATCTTTATTTGAATTCACCATCTCTTGAAACCAAAAAAAAAGGTCTTCTTTCTTAAGTCTTGATATTTGATTTTTAACTTCTTATTTTTACTCCAATAAAAAAATATTATTTTTATTTTTTTTTCAAAAAATTGAATGATAATAATTTTTAATTTTAAATATCTTGAAGAGAAGAAAAATTGAGTAGTAAAAATGTTTAGAAAAGGACTTTAAAAATGTTTATAGAAAATAATTAGAAGAAGATTCGAATTTTTTAAAAGATTTGAGTAAAACACAAAGTAATGGTTGGAGATACATCATATCAAATCAAACTTTTACTTAAATTTTAAGTAAAATTTGAATATAGGTTTGAGTAAGACCTGGAGATGGCCTAAGAACACATACCTTTCTCTCCAATATAGCCGCGTTGTCTGTTCCCCTTTTTGGTGGATCGCCCAACACCGCAGATGGAGTCGATGTTCTTAGGGGAGAAGCCCTTCTCATTGTTGAAAATCAGAAGCGTCATTAGAGCTCCTGTTGAAGTGATATCTTTTGAAGTTATAAGGAACTCGAGT